>OX421502.1:19635593-20835593 GCA_949126835.1 Anisus vortex | reverse complement strand
AGCTATATACTCAATAAGGATATATAAACTATTTTTGTATCATTTAGTACTGTAGCTACATATGAATTTTCCCTTACATTTTTACGCCTTGATTCCAGGAAGGATTTCTTGGAAGTGAGACGATGCTAATGTCAAGGTCGCTCAATCGGCAATTCCCAATGTTGTCGTGAAATAAACGCTGTATACATAGAGTTCAGTACAGAAGCAAGAAGAGTGGGAAACAAGATGATCGGTAAATTTTCATTGCCTGGAACTGAATGTTTGCTGTTTACCGTGATCGTCATCTCAAAACTGTGAGTAGAATTCGGTCAAAAATATTTTTTCACACATTTTGATCAGGCGTTTAGACTTTAACTGCCGTTGGAATGTTTACACAAAGATATGGTCCTAAACCATAAAAGTTAACAGATGTATAACAGTTTAGAATCAATTCATATTTATACGCACATTTTTTTCAATTATCAGCAAGGAGAGAAGGGGATAAGTGTGTGGAGAAGGAGTGGATTATCACTGGATTACTACTGGTTCATTGTACAAACTAGAATTATATAGGCCTAATTATCGTTTATTGATGGTTATTAATGGTTTATAAATTATAAGAACACTAAAACAACAGTAACAATAACTGACAACCCACAATAACAAACACTCACTTAGTGCTGTTCACACTCTTTGTTATAGTCTCTAGGATTCGTTATTATATCTAGGTGTATCAACTTATCTTCAACACATTATCAATTCACTAATAATATATCATGACAACACATTATTAATTGTTAAAGTAATATTTGCATATTAACTGATACCACATCTTTGACACATCTTTGTATTTATTTATAGCTTATCTTGATATATTATCATATTTAATTGTTTACATCTTTGCCACCTTGTTATATTCATTGATAACTTATATTGGTATCGTATCATACTTAAGGATAACATATTTTAACATCTTATCGCATTCACTGATCAATTTAATATCTTCAACACGATGTTAGATTCACTGACAACATTCCCTTGACAGATTATCGTATTCATCGATCACTTATATTTGACAATTGTCACATTCAACCCTTCTTTCATTACTTCATTTTGACATTATTGCCTGTATCTTTATCTATCTCTTAGTCCATCCACTCATCTGTTCGTCCGTCCATCCATCCAGTCATCTGTTCGTCCGTCCATCCATCCAGTCATCCATCCATCCGTCTTTTTGTCTCTCCATCTCTCTATGTCTCTCTACCTCTCTATCTCTCTCTCTCTATCTATCTATCTATCTATCTATCTATCTATCTATCTATCTATCTATCTATCTCTCTATCTATCTATCTATCTATCCATCCATCTATCTATCTATCTAACTATATATCTATCTATCTATCTACGTATTTCTCTCTCTCTCTCTATCTATCAATCTATTTTCTATCTATTTATCTTCCTATCTAATTATTATTATTGCAAGCATACTTTTTAAATTATCCTAATATCAAAAACTACGTGTTCGTTTGTTTTATTACAATGCACGAAAGGGCATTAAAAAATATACAAAGTGGTAATGAATTTCCTATTGAGTAAAAAATGGTTGGGGATACCTTCAAAAAGAATTTAAAAAATTGAAATCGACGTATTTCATTGTTGGACTTTTATACTTTCTCCCGCCTTTTGTACCGTCGTATGTCGAGATATTGATCCGTGTGTGTATTTGTATTTGGGGGGGGGGGGGGGGGGGGTGTGAGGGCCGTCCACTCTGAAAAAATATATCTTTCGTTTATATGATAGTGAATGTAAACAGGGGAAGAAATCCTTTCAAAACAATAACAACAGCTCATCTCATTGAAAAGTGAACTTACATAAAAACAACAACAGTTATCTGATCTTTGTGGTTATGATGTTGACTTTTTTTACGTCTTGAAAATATTGTGACGAAAAACAGATTCTAGTTTGACCTAGACTATATTGTAGTTCAAAACCAAAGCTTATAGTTCTCCGGGTACCTACTTAAGTGTAAACCTACACTTGAAAAAAACAAACAACAACATTACAATTTAAAGAGAACAGATGGATGTAATCTATAGATTTAAAGACATTTTTCTAAAGTACAAAGAGAGGATATTTATAATACTGTCTAAGTCCTAAGTATTCAACATTATTACCAGGTTTTGTAAGAGTGCGGCTTTGTAATAAGACATGACAATAAAATCAATTGAACTAGAAACTGCTAGTTTATGTGACCAGATCCCAAGTCTTACTCGGCTAAAAGGTACTTGGGTTAGATGTACACGAATACAAACTAATTTTCTACTAGGAAAGTGCACCCTTTGTTACACATTTATTACTTTTAAGTAAGACGTCTCAGTGTTCACTATACACCATTCAGTGCTCATTATACATCGTTCAGTGTTCATTATACATTGTTCAGTGTTCACTATACACCGTTCAGTGCTCATTATACATCGTTCATTATACATTGTTCAGTGTTCAATATACACCGTTCAGTTCTCATTATACATCGTTCAGTGTTCATTATACATTGTTCAGTGTTCATTATACATCGTTCAGTGTTCATTATACATTGTTCAGTGCTCATTATACATTGTTCTGTGTTCATTATACATTGTTCAGTGTTCATCATACTTTGTACATTGTTCAGTGTTCATTATACATTGTTCAGTGTTCATTCTTCAGTGATATGATGCAAATTATACACAATTGTCCTACTGTAAATTAATTTATTCAAAATTTAACGTATGGAGATAACAATATGATAGTTAAAACTAAAATGTTTAGCTTAGCACCGTCTTTGAAAGAGTGTATATGACTTGACAAATGGGAAAGACTGGCCGAGGACTGATCCTTTGGCGCAACATGACCTTCGCTGGAGAAGCATCCAACATAGAGAAAAGGCGAATTGTCGCAATGGAAAAACGACAACTCAGAAAATCCAGCAAAGTCAGCTTCGCTACCACTGGCCATCAAGCCACGCATCCGTGCTCCGAATGTGGCCAACACATTCGCGCACCAATAGGTTTTATCAGCCATTTCCGGTCAAACAATCAATTATGGCTCTATCAGAGGATGGTCTTCATCGAAACCGATGGACAAGCATCATCATGACGTGACAATTTTTTTACTTGCAATACATTAATTACATAAATGAAAATTATTTTCATTTATCTTGTAGATAAAAGTGTTTTTGTTTTTTTAAATCAAAGGGATCTTCATCAAAGCTCTAGAGTAGACCCCCCCCCCACACACACACAAACCTTACTACACCACTAGTTGCAATTGGGTTAGGCCCTAAAAAAAAATATTATGTAAGAGAAAAAAATAAAATGGTGCCTTAAATAGTTTATAGCCATTATTTTCAATTCCCAACTGCAATGTGAGATTGACATGAAATGAATTTACTGTGTATTTTTTTAATATTTTAAAGTTTTTTTTTAAAAGTTTTTAATTAGAAACTTTTGTGGATAACTATCAGTTTACAACAGTAAATAGGCCAGACACAATAAACTCAATAGAGCAGCCACTCTTTCCAAAATGTATAGGAGAGACTATGAATATGCCTGTGATTTCGAAAAAAAAAAAAATAAGAACTAAAACGTAAAACGTCTGCTACTTTTGTGTTCATAATATTGTTACGAATCTCGGTCATAAATGAATGACGTAGTAAGGCATTGACCTCTTAACAAGTGCGTATCAGAGTCCAAGGTGACCAAGGTTTGACCTTTATGCCCTGAGGGCAGTTTAAATAAAATAATTCGTCCAACCCCGTGGAAATTGGAGAATAAAACTGAATCGCAGTATTATATAGAGAAAGAGGTTAAAATGCGTATTAAGACCCTGTAGAATCTTCGATGATAGTTTTCTTTGTAAAGTTCCGACCTCCTTAAAGTTAGTTCAGTTTAAACGTTTGTAGAGTGAAGTCGCTATATTAATACTTGTACATGTAATGTCATTTTGTTGAAATACTTATGTTGCCATCAGTTGATAAAGTTTATTGATCGTTTATATTGAGTCTACAATTTAAATAAAATTGTTTATTCAACAACTGGAGTTGTTTGATCTATCATTGTTGAGAAATGTGTTGAAGATAATAATCACGAATATAACTACATTACTGCATAGACCTGTCAGTCAAGGAACCCCTAGCTTGGGCTACAGATTAGCAGAATCTAGAGACTTCTAATAAAGATACAACTATATTCATTGAATCCGATTTAACGAGTCGTAATAATAGTCATCATATAAAGAGGGCCATAACAGTTTGCGGGCTGCGTCCGATATAGTTGTATAGTGAAGCATATATTCAAGTTGTGTTGTGTGTAAAGCCGTGACCTACTGAGCAAGCCTAATAACGCTGAATTCATTCTTCCGATTGGAAAAACGTAAGTTGGAAAAATTTACCATTTTATAAATCTCTTAACTAAAGAATGGAATTTATTGAAAATCCAGAAGAAGAAGTTCTGAAAACTTTATCAATAAAGAAGTTAAAAGAGATCGCTGAGATCTTAAAGATAGAAGTTACTGAAACTACACCATCGAGGACTGTGTTGACACAGCAGATAAAAGATGTGTTGATTGCGAGTGGCAAGTTGAAAGTAGAATCAAGCGCGGAGGGATATCAAGTTGAAGGTCAGATGTCCGAACAGTTGCGATTTCAACTAGAAATGAAACGGATGGAGATGGAAGATAAGAAAAGTCAAAGAGAAATAGAAAGTCAGGAAAGAGATAAGCAAAGTCAAAGAGAAAGTCAGGAAAGAATAGAACTGGCGAAGATAGGAGCTACTAAAAAAGAATCTCATAATGATGTAGAGATGGCCAGATGGAAAAAGCTAGTCCCTACCTACATTGATAAAGAAAGTGAAATAGCTAATTTCTTCCAGACCTTTGAAATTTCTTGCAGAGATTTTAAGTTCCCAGAAGATAAATGGGGAATATTAGTCAGAACAGCTTTTACTCAGGGAAGGGCAAGAGATTGTGTTCTATTATTAAAAGAGGAGCATTTAAATGATTATGAAGTCATTAAAGACACTGTACTTAAAGCCTATAACCAAATACCGGAAAGTTATCGGAAAAGGTTCCGTCAGTACACAATGTCCCCTTACCAAACACACTTAGACTTCCTTAGAGCAGAAGAAAAGTTAATGGATCAGTGGATAAAATCCAGAAATATCTCCACCTTAAAAGAAATGAAAGATATCATTCTCTTAGAAGATTTTATTAACAAAGTGAGGCCGGATGTAAGAATGTATTTATCCGAGCGTGACATCACTGACCCACATAAGGCTGCTGATTTAGCGGAACAGTACACATTGTGTCATAGGACAGCTGGTGAAAAGAATTTTAATAGGGCACAACGGCAAGCAGAAAACAAACAACAACAACATCGTGAAAAAGAGCATTTTGTGAAACAAAATGATGTTAATAAGAAACCTGTCAACAAAAACGTCCAATGTACTTTTTGTAAAAGAACAGGACATAGCATTGAAGACTGTTGGAATATACGAAGCGACAAAAGACCTAACAAAGTGATCATGTGTGCAAGCCATAAACCAATACAGAATGTACAAGAAAGCGAAAATACAAACGAACTGAATTCTAAGAAAGATTCTTCTAAACCAGAAACACTGAGGGTGGATTTGCCTGAGAGCAAAAGTCAGAAGGTAGAGAAATCTACAACTGAAGATAATGAGGATAAATATCCTGATTATAAATACAGAATGGCTACTATTGGATTAATTGTCCAAGTCCACAGAGACGAGAAAGTAGACCAAAGTATTTTTGACTCGAACAAGAGTCTGAAGTCATCGAAAGATGAAACAACACCCGAAAGTCATGGTCAAGGGAAGAATAAAATTGACACAGAGACCCTGTGCAGTTTTCAACCGTTCATTAGTGAAGGTTGTGTGGCCTTACAAAAGGAAGGACCACTGAAGTCCGTAAACATATTACGAGACACAGGAGCATCATTAACCCTGCTGCTTAAAGATGTATTACCATTGAATGATAATACATTGACAGGACAGACTGTCCTATTGAGAGGTTTTGAATGGAAAGAAGAAATACCTCTACATAGGATATACCTCGCATCTGACTTGGTGACAGGATATGTGACAGTTGGAGTAATATCAAAACTTCCTGTTGAGGGCATATCTGTTATCCTAGCAAATGATTTGGCGAAAGGGAGGGTGAGACCTGAACTGATTGTGAAGGAAAATCCAGACCCTAGTCCTATTGTGGAGACAGGAAAAGAAAAAGAACTTTATCCTGTAGGTGATGTCATAAATGGTATGACACCACAGAAAAAGAAAGAAGAAATTCTCTCACAAGAAAAGAAAAGGAAAGAAGAAATTCTCCCACGAGAGAAGAAAGAGGAAGAAGAAGTGGAACTTGATACTACTATTTTCTCCATGATTGAAGATTGTCCGAAAGGAAATGAACAATCAAAGAAGTCATCACAAAATGAATTGATTGCTGAGCAGAAAGTAGACCCAGAGTTGCTACAGTTGCATGAGAAAGCTGTCGACGAGAAAGAAAATCCTACTACTGATGTCTATGAACAGATAGACCACAGCATGAACAATCAACAATGCAAACCTGCAGTTGCCGGTACAGATGAAGATTTGAGGAGCATCACTGAAGGAACGAGTGCGGAGAGCTGGACCGAAACTATCAAAAGCTATGGGTTACCACAATCCATACCGACAGATCGAGGGACCAACTTCGCCCCGGAACTCTTCAATCCAGTCCTAAAGAACTTATGCCTGGAGCAGGAGATGTCAACTAAATCCTGTCCGGAAAGTCGAGGAGCCTATGGACCAATCTTTGGACCCACTGTCCAAGGACCACTCAAAATACTTCAAGAGGAATGGCCGACCGAATTGGACCTCCTTGGGCTGATCAAGTACCTAGATAAGTACATAAATTTTTTGTCTGACATAACTGTATTTGTTAGAAAAAAATTGTACACTGCTCACATGCAGATGCCATTGTTGTGTGATGAAAGAAAGGCAAAAATATTATATCATTTGAAAATGATAAAGCCTTACCTTCTGAAAACAATTGGAATAAGCTTGATGTTGTTAACATTGTTACTCTTATTTGTAAAATTTATGCCTGGAGTACAGGATGAATTGAATGACAAATTCACTGATAGTTAGTTACTAAACTTACTATTTTAAAACTAAATCCCTTACTTGTGATGAAAAAGGACTGAGTAAAAGTATTGTTAGAGTAAATATCATTATCATGTGATATTTCTAAACAAACTTGTTAGGTTGAGCATTTAAAATAATTGCTATAAGAGAAAAAGATCAGTTTTATCCGCAGAATTGGTTTCTAAATCAGAGGACATTATAAATGTGGACTGATTATAAGATATGTTTGAGAATCTCTGGAAATGATAATTGAAACATTTGGCAGAGAGGATAATTTGATTGAAAAAGATGTAAATGGTTTTGAGAAAAGAGAATTTTTCTATCACTAAAGTATTGAGAAATGTTTTATGATTGTACTATGGATTTATTTTATCATGTACTGTTGTTGAAATAATTGCACTGAGTCAAGATGCAAATTTCTTCTATGTGAATTTATTCATTTGTTCTATTATCATTGAATGTATGATAAAGAAGGGTAAAAAAATAGTAGCAGCAAGGCAGAACTATGACTAACAAGAATTCCAAGAAATGTATTATATATGATTTTTCACTTTTAGGATACTGTTACATGAAAAGCAGACCAAAAGTAGAAACTAATAAAACTTTGTATCCTTGTTTGTATAAATTTAGGATATGTGCCACTGATTTGACACTGTAAACCAGAATGATTGAGAATTTCATGGTTGAAAATTTATAATGTTGACATACCAATGTTCAATAAATGTATTATTAATTAAGGATTTCATGTCAAGATTGTAAAACTAATCTATTTTTTTCTGTATGAGTTAAAATAGATTGAATGAATTGTACTGACAATAAAAAGACTGGGTAGACCTGAACACTGTGAGGAACAGGAGAACCTAGAATCTATGAATAATGAATAAAACCTTTGTGGAACATGGAAAAGAGCAATGGATTCCAACCTTACCATAACTGAAAAGCTGGGAGATGGAACCATTCAGACCAGAAATTGTTTTGTAAAAATTGTTAAATTGATATCTGTCTGAAAAAAATATAGTCTATGCTCTTTAAATTCTAATCTTTTATCTTTTGTACTTCAATAATATTGTATTTGAAATGTCTTTGATGTAATCTAAAGAAAATAAGTACTTACTGTGTAGTACTAAGATTGTATGAAGATAATATAATCTGCTTTGATTGATAGTTAATTAAGTAAATTAACCAAATTTGTTTCAAGTAAATCCATGTCTGCACGAAAGATAGAATGTTTCAATGTGAACTCTTTTAAAAAGAAAATAATGACGTCGAAAGGTCATGGTAAAATGAGAAATTGAAATATTTTTAATGAAATTGTCTATAAACTATTTTAATTCTGGAACAGACTATGTTTAATTTCCTTAAACTAACATGAATGAATTTAATTTTGAGATAATGGTTGTTAAATAATGCTCATTTAGTCAAGATAACGTTTTGGTCGCGTAGAGATTTTGACCTAAGCGTGGATGATGTAAAAATTTGCATAGCGATGTCAATATTGTTAGAATCAATTGGGAATGAGAGAGGAAAAAAAGAGAGAGAGAGAGAGAGAAAGGCGGAATTGACCTACATTTTGGGTCACGTCACCGACAGTTGTCTAATGTTGTCCAAGCCTACAGGCTGAAAAAAAAATACTGTTGAGACAATGATCGTGTTGTTGTGTAATTAGGTCAAGCCTAGTAGTATTTTTTCATCAAGAGCGAGTTTTTTCTCCTTATGGAAAAAAATAAGTCGTGTCTGAATAGACATTAAGTGATTTTTTTCTTTTGTTGTTTGATTACAAATGTAAAAGCTAAGTTTATAGTTAAATGAACGAGAGAGTTTTTATTAACGTGGAATGTTCATGTAATAGAGATTATTAAATTGTATTATATTATATCTATTAAGAATGATTAAGTATTTTTCTTGTGAACAAGATTTAGATAAACAATTTAATTGTCCATTGTTTGAATTAAAAATTGAATGATTGAATGACTGTAGTTAAGCCATTTGATAAGATGAACTTATATTGCATATATTATATGTTATTGTTATCAGTTTGATTGAATTAGTGGAATAGCCAATTGAACTGTATTGTTTTCCCCGGAATATTTTCTTTTATAATTATTCCTTAAAATTAACATTTTTTTGTATTGTAAAATGTAAAAGAAATAATTATAAAACGTTTTAAGGGTGGTCGTGTTACGAATCTCGGTCATAAATGAATGACGTAGTAAGGCATTGACCTCTTAACAAGTGCGTATCAGAGTCCAAGGTGACCAAGGTTTGACCTTTATGCCCTGAGGGCAGTTTAAATAAAATAATTCGTCCAACCCCGTGGAAATTGGAGAATAAAACTGAATCGCAGTATTATATAGAGAAAGAGGTTAAAATGCGTATTAAGACCCTGTAGAATCTTCGATGATAGTTTTCTTTGTAAAGTTCCGACCTCCTTAAAGTTAGTTCAGTTTAAACGTTTGTAGAGTGAAGTCGCTATATTAATACTTGTACATGTAATGTCATTTTGTTGAAATACTTATGTTGCCATCAGTTGATAAAGTTTATTGATCGTTTATATTGAGTCTACAATTTAAATAAAATTGTTTATTCAACAACTGGAGTTGTTTGATCTATCATTGTTGAGAAATGTGTTGAAGATAATAATCACGAATATAACTACATTACTGCATAGACCTGTCAGTCAAGGAACCCCTAGCTTGGGCTACAGATTAGCAGAATCTAGAGACTTCTAATAAAGATACAACTATATTCATTGAATCCGATTTAACGAGTCGTAATAATAGTCATCATATAAAGAGGGCCATAACAATATTGTCTGTTAAGCATTCTACGTTTTTTTGTCTTTATAAATGGCAAAAGTTTGAAACCGCAGCACTTATTGAGCTTTTTATAAAATGTTTTTACAAACAAAAACTTCTTAACAAAGGTAATTATAACTAGAACCGAAATATTGCATTATTTATAAAATACCTTTATTTGAATTACTATTTCAAAATTAATTCGTAACTTCTCAATGTTGTATATGGTTTGCATTTTTATAGATAAATGACTAATGTTACACCGATTCCACACAGTACAAAATAAAATGAACTGCGTATGTAGGGCCTTTGTGTGTATGAATAAATTTCAAGTCCGTTCGTTTATCTAGTTCCCCATTATACCGTTAATAGCATGCAGACATAACGCGTGAAATATCTGACGTCTGCTAACTAACTCAGGATTCAGGATCAAACCGGATTTTTGTCTGTCACCCACAGACGCCTTTAGAAACCATTCTAAATATTCCGATTAGCCGAAGGCCGAGAAAAAGTGAAGTAAAGATCCATATGATGGTATATAAAAATAGTATAACGAATTCAGAGCCGGTCCTGTCGTTGCTGGCGCCCCGGAACTCTATACATCGGCACACTTTTAAACATTTTAAGTAAGAAGTGGAGAAGTCTACTATATTCTTAGTTCCCTTACGGAGCTAACTATAAGGGCTATATCGATCCAAAACTTATCAATAGCTTGGTAACCAAAATAGCTTATATAAGAGTTTAATTTTTATAAATTAAAAAAAAGGCAGTCCCGAGTGGCACCCGGGCATGGAATGGGTTGCCTGATCAAACAAGGACCACACTAATCAAAATACAAGAGTAGACTTAAAACACAAATAAGCATTGGAAGCAATAATCTTCTGTATACAAGGCTCGCATGTGACAAGATAACATATAACATAAGAAATGATACTTTTCACAGGAAGAAATAGTTGAAGAGCCCAATATTATTCTCAACTTGCGAGATCCTTCACTTATTTTTTTAGGGGGGGGGGGAGAGAAAAGAGAATAGTTATTAATAGTTATACTTTATTTCGCCCACATCTGCCCTCGTCGGTTTTCAAGAGGTGTTTATAAAGGAATAAGTATATCCACAAGTATTTACAATAAATATTCCAGAAGGACCAATGATCTAAATATGTTTCTGGCTTCCATATGATTCTATACATTTGTTTTTGCTGTTAAATAGCTTCAGTTCTTGTTGAGAAATGACGTCATATACTCTCTTACCCACAAAACGACATCGCTATAGAAAAATCGTTATAGGAGAGTATGTCTCGATTACGTCTTCCCCCCCCCCTCACTCCCCCAAAGTCTTTTACGTCATCATCTTACCGAGTCCATCGTTATATCATAAATCGTTTTCACACGAAGATCGCTTAGGGCCAGTATAACCGATTGACAGTTGTTCGCCCATACATTAAATTCTCTGCATAACACCTTCTCTTTCTCTCTCTCTCTCTCTCTTTTTCTCTTAGATGTTTGTATGTTGTCTTTTTTTCTCTCTACAAAAGACATTAATATGCTTTCCTGTCGAGCCTCCTTCGGGAAACCATAATAACCTACCACCATGAATATTGACCAAAAGTTTCACTCCCTCCCCCCCTATCACCACCACCACTTGCTCCCCCACCCCCCACTTTTCCTTCCATCTCACACACACTTAATAAAACTTGTCCTATTCCGTCTATTATTTAGTGGACATACCATTTCCACACAAACCACTCTAAAAACTGAATATGAAAAAAAAAACAAAAAAAAACAAAAAAAAAACAAGAAAAACCACAAGATAGTTTTCACAGTTAATCGTGTTACTAACTAAAGTAAAAAGATATTGGTGGAAAAAAAAATATTATTTTTTTGTTTGTTTGTATTTTCATTTCTTCCCAATCATTTAAAACGTGCTAGGTGGAACTTGGAGATTAATTAAAGGAAGTTATTCATTCTGAGACTGGGAGAAAAGACTCGTGAAAATGGTCTTCATCATCTTTCGGAAGTCTTATCTAAACAGTGACCAGGCCTCGTGGGATTTTCACTCTTCGGGATTAATGGAGGAATGTTAAAGGCAATGGTTTGGTGAAAAGAGGGGGGGGGGGCAGAGGAGAGAGAAGCCAGGGGGAAGGGGGGGGGGAGTACGCTTAGATAAATAAACGGCTATTCGAGTTTATATATATATTTTTTTTTTCTGATTAGGTACATGCGCTTCATAGTGATTGGTCGGTGACTAGTTTCAGTGAAGGAACTAAACAGCTTCCGGTTATATCTTCGCACACGTTTCTACGACGTGATGCCATTTCATATTTAGGTATTAACAAAAAAACAAATATACCGCACGACAATAAAGAGACTCTAAAAATTAATGTTACTCTTTCATAAACATATTTGTTTACTCTATCACTCAATCTCTCTCTCTCTCTCTCTCTCTCTCTCTCTCTTTTCTTATCTTTTACAGACTTGTCTTACATATATCCTTAGTCTAGTTTACATTCTACTGATATATAAGTTGTATGCGCTCTTGAATTCTTGGTTTTACTAATTTACTAGTCTTGCCCACCCATTCCGTTCCTTAATGCCACTTTGATATTAATGACAAACAATATATATATATATATATAAACTATGTTTGCATAAAAGAACAATGAAATTGTTTTCGCTTTGTGACTTTCCGAGTATTGCATTAGATTATAGATATATCTATGTTAGATTATTATCTATGTTAGATTATGTTGCCCTGCGTATTAGTTTTAAGTGTTTTTTCCTGAGGGAAAAAATAAAAAGCTTACAGATGAATAGTTCACGCACAAATACACAAGAACTTCATTTGTTACGAACTATGCCGTTATTCTAATTTTGATTAAAGCAATTTACTAAAAGTATCAATTACATAATATTACATTTCCTGGATAATGGATTATTTCCACGTGAACCAATGCTCTCTGGATAATTTGATAAACAATATTTAAGCTGATTTGAAATTAATAGGCTTTCTGAATATCACTTCTTATCTTTTATCCCCCCCCCCCTCCGCAAATCGAGCCCAACACGCCTTTTTTCTTCCACTGGTCTGAGTCAGTTGGACGTGATGTTGCACTCTTCAACTTATTATTAGTGCGGCAGGCATTTTGAAGGAAATGTGAAACCGGGTAATATCAACTACTACCCACGAAATTCTACGCCGAAGAGTCTATGTGTGTATGTGTCCTAGTGTGCGTTTTTTTCCACGTGTGTACGTTTTCGTTGATGCTTGTATGTGTGTGTGCGCATGTGTGTAGTGCGTGTGTAGTGTGTTGTAGTTCTTTTGTTTTTCGCTTTCAATGTCAGTACATGGATCAAGGTTTACATTCAGAACGGGATTTTTTTGAGGGCGGGGGTAATGGGTGCTTGATTGTGGGGGCTGGGATTGGAGGGGGGGGGGTCGAAATAATCGATGCAATCTGGAGAATCTATTGACCGCTATGACACATACTAGAAACTCCCTGGCCCCGCGGGGATGGTTTTGAGGGTGAGAAGCAGTGGGGTGTTTGTGGAAGGGGCGCCTCTTGATGGATGAGATTTGCGCATCTCGGGTTTATCACGGCACTACCATGAGGTCAAACATGCGGGGATGTTTTTAAGTTTGCCACCCGGGGCGTGAATTTGGGGGCGGGATGGTAGGTCAAAGAGTTTGAGGTTACCGCTCTTCTACCATTGGGATTCTGTTTCCATATTAGCTAAATAAAAATATGTTTCCCGGCCCTGAAATAAAAAAAACATTTGAGCGCCTATGTTTGGTATCGAACTTTCGCGTCGATTTTCGTTAATATGGAACTGGTCATGTTGCATTAAAATCATCATTCTTACATTGGCTGATGGCGAATGCAAAAAAATTATGGCAATATGTAGCTTATCTAATAAATAGCTTACCGTATAGTTTTAGTCATTTTAAACTCCACCATTTTTTCTTCCTGGTGTGTATATGTTTATAGCATGTTGAAATAGTTTTCATTTTTCTATAGATTTTTATCGATAAATATTCATTTAGAGTTATTGATTTAATTCAAATTATGACGTAAAGATTATCTGTATTACCATTGTATCCTTAGTAATTTATTATGACGAAAAATTTAGTTGCGAACACAAATATGTTTTCTCGTAGTCTATACAACGTTCTAGTACGTATTTTCTTTTACATTCTGAAATTTTCAGGGAAAATCCTTTCTAGCACCTTCTGCAGTTCTGCACCAAAAAAATATATAAGGCAAGCAGAGGTGTAGTTTGTGGTTGTTGTAATTTTACACAGTTTTTTTGTAGGACCTACTTATTATCGACCAATGAAGTTCAATGTAATTATTTTAAATAAGTTCGATCTTTAAATTCTTCTTTCAACGTTCACCGAGTGGCTTGAGTGTATTATTTCACAGTGAACCAGACCGTGGGCATACGACAGAAAACCCAGACTATAACACTAAAGTCAGAACCATTTATAAACAAATGTTTACCTTTTAAGTGTGAGAGTTTTGGAAGTGGATTCGTGACTTTACTGTATTGAGATTGTTGTTTTGTCTTTAGCAACCGTCTGTGAGGCCTGTCAAGGCTAATGCGTCTTGTGTATATTAAATTAAAGGTATTACCTAACGTTCACGATCACACTATGAAATAAAGTGATTCATTGAACTAGATGAAGTACAGTGATTGTAATCGTGAATGCGGCTACCGCAATTTCGTCCATCGCTTCAGTATTTCTTGAAATGACGTGGAGTGGAATTCTGTATTATCTTTTAGACTTGGGACCAATGGCGTTCTCTTTGACACGGGAACACATTCATTACTAGCTGATCAGTAATTGATAAAAGGAACTTTTGGAATGTATACTCTGTGAGACAGATTAACAAGGCAACATTTGCTCTTATTTAAAGTCCATGAGTTTAAAATTAACTACGCTGAGTAAGAGAACATCTACCCTATTTTTTTTTTAAATTACTCAATGTAAAATGTCCGTCCTTCCATTCATTCATCCAACAATCCTTCCATATAGACACCTTGTCCAACCTTGTTCTATCCGTGCATTCACAGATTCACACATCCCTTTATTTGTCCATCCATCAATGCATTCAACTGCCTAGATTTCCCACCCATCCATTTAAAGACGTATCCATGCCCCTATTAACACATCCATTCACCCATTCAGTGACCTATCTCTTAATCAATCCAATTATCCAATCAATAATCCCAATTCATAGGAAAAATAAATTTGAATATTCTGAGCCTACACACCATTTAGTTTTTATCTCTTAAATATCATAGAACAATAGATCATGCGTACAACTCGGAACAATCACTTAATGGCCACATTTACTTTTACATTTACTGTATTTTTTTCTGGATTTTACTAGTCTATTGTGCTGTATTTCTAAGTTAGAATGTAATGATTTATGTATAGGCCTAATTACCACTTTACTGGCTAGGGACACACACAGATAAAAGCAACAGAGAAAAACGAAAAAAAAAACAACGTATCAGAACAATACAAAAGCTGGTACGTTAAAACAATCTTATTTTGTCTAATTTTGACACAATTTACAACACTATGGAAACGAGAGAAAGAGAGACACACGAGAGAGACACACGAGAGGAAAGTCTAAACCAGTATAGATTGACCCATTCACACGCCTCCCTTGTTGAGTTCATCAGCAAGGCAAACAGCCGCTGACCAGATGAATGCTGGTGAAAAACAGCTACCCAGATTGGTCAGTCATTGCCTTCATTTAGCCCCAAGCTAGACTTCAGCATAGGTTCGTGATGCTGACCAAATAACCTCTTCCCCCCCCCCCCAACCCTCCCCACACGTATACTTTTTCTCCATTCTCCCTGAAACAACACACACTAGAGACACACGAAAGACTTACACACACACACGCACAAACACAGGAGCGGTTAAACAAATGAGATCAAACACAAGGCTCGCGTAAGTTGATAGAAGAGCTGACCGCTTGACCGGCAGGGCCTGTTAGGACCAGATTGGAAACACTGCTTGAAATGGTCACATGATCAATAGATCAAGTTTCCCTAACACAAAGCATATAACATAGTTTAAATAATTATCTCAAAATCTGTGTTACACTAGGCAACCATTTGTACATAGTACAAACACTGAACCTGACAACCATTTACATCTTTAACCTTAAATACAACATTCCAATATGTCTATTTTTAGCCCAATACGTATTTTGACATGAAAAGTAAAGGCGGCTGGGCATTGTGCTGGCCACACATCCCCTAGTATGCCGTGGCCACAGAGACTGGCGAATGCTGCTTCACCAGCCCTATGATCAGCTTTGGTCCGAAGGGTACTTTACTTTTACGTATTTTGAAACCTATTTTCAGTCATATGTTTGTTTACTTGTTGATGATATCTCCTCCTTAGTTGACGACAGCCACGTCGCAGTATTTCCACGTAGAGCGCACTGGTCATGCTAATTTAATAGCTTGGATAGAAGCGCTATAAAAAAAAAATGCCTACTCTTATCTTACCTTTTGAAAGGTTTTCAAAAGATGCTGCTTTTGGAGTTCTGCGTAGACCACTTTGTCTCATTATGTCATTGCATCATTTTTCAGGACTTCTAATCACCCCTCCTAAATGCCGTCTTTTCTTTTTATGCCAGTTGTGTATTGATTACATGGAACGGTCAGGGGCTATTGTTTCTAAGATGTTGAAAATTGGGAGGCGGTTTACGTCAAAGGTTTTGGAGGATTTAACGATCAAGTAGTCTGTCCTTGCAGCGCTTCTTTCGGCAACCGATTTTAAAATGTCCTTCTAAAACGGTGGGCGAGACTTCCACTTATTATGTCGAGGAATGGATCAAATGGGGGACAAACCAAGTTCTTGTACCCCCCCCCCTCTTTTCCCCTGCGGAATTCCTCTTGGTTCATTGACCAGGCAGCATTGCTCGGGTACTTGCACTGTAGCCCGATAGCACCAATACCAGACTATAAGGCTGGTCAACAAGTCGCGGGGCTTGCGCCCATTTCTTCCTCCCCACCAAGTCCCAGGAGTGCTCTCGCCTGTTCAATAATTGTCAGACGTGCAATATTGTACGACCCCCATGCGTTAGCCCACGTGTGTACGCCTATCAGGAGCGTATCGGTGGTGTACACATTTTACAAGAAGTACCGGGATTCAAAAGTGCTTTTGGCCAGCGAATTAAAAAGTCTCTAAAGAATCCCGGACGAGCCGAAGCTCCTGTGTCCAGGGCGTAACGCTTAGGTTTGAGCTTTTGGCCACCAGACTTACTCTTACCCTGCGCCATGTCGACAGTGTGTATTGTTCCAAAGACTATAATAAGATGGACTACTTTCTCTATTTTTAGAACTTTTCTGTTCTTTTTTTTTCAATGCGCAACCAATAAGGCTGTCTTGAATGACTTCTAAGCTCCTACGATTACATTTTAGAATTCCGTTGTATACTACTTTCGATTTTAATCTTAATATTTTTCATTGCGAAAATCATAACGAAATACTACACCGAAAGTCTAGGGAACTTAGTGCGATCGGAAATTCCGAAACTAAGTGTTTCAAGTCATCAAATAGCAGAAATATTAAAGCAAGCGGTCCATTATATTATTGTCTTTGATTGTTCTGAATCTTAAGTAGATCTATATCATAGGTTCTCAAACTTTTTCAGCTCACCGCACCCCTTTTACATTTTTTTTCCGCTCACCGCCCCCCCCCAACTTAATTTTAATTAAACATAAATATAATTAATTCTAAAACAAATTATTTTGCATTATTAATTTAGAAATATAAGAGACTAATTAATAGCTCTATATCATGTAATTTCTGTAATTATTAATGTTTAACATACAAACTCCTTAAATGGACAAAACAATTAATGTAGGAAATGTTTATTTACAACTGTTTGACGTAAATATTTTTAATCCTCTAATAATTAAATCTTGTAATGAATACCATAATGTTGAATGTACATAAAGAAATAATAATAATCAGTAATATTTGTTATATTACAAAACATAACTTGTTCGGCATCACTATTGAATCAAATGTGGAAACATTTGTTACTTAAAGGGAGATAATTAACCCGTTTTATTTGAGCTAATATTTCTGTATTTTTTTTCTTTTGTAAAAAAAATAAATGGATTTCATTTATAATTTTGCTATGATCACACTGTAAAAAAGATTGGAAAATTAAATAAATATTATATCATTAAAGAATTTATATGTATATTTTCAAGCATTACAATAACTACCCAGTTTGTATGATTACTACGTATCTATACCGCTTAATGGTAGTGTATGGTTAATATCTTCAGAATGCAAACAAATTAAAGAACATCTCGGTTAAACTGAGATCATAATATCATTAATATTAGCATATTATTATTATTATTATGTTAGGGCGACAGTCCGGTTAACCAACAATAGGAACAGACGGCCGCACACCATATTTGCTAAATACTGACCCCTACTACATCGAAAAGTCACTGCGATTCCTATTTCTTATTAATTTAATAATATGTATGCCTACTGTTGGGGGATATCAGATATTTAGCAGCACTTGCGATTACATCAAAATTCATCCAAAAACTAATCGATTTAAATAGCTGAGGTGTTCAAATTATATCAGGTACGTTTGTATCGCCCACTTGCCCTTCACCGCCCCCCAATCTCCCCCGGCAATGTCACGCCCCAGAAAAGCCTCTCATCGCCCCCCCCCCCCCGAGGGGGGGGGGGGCGATAACGCCCCGTTGAGAACCTATGAATCTATATGCTTACTTGTGCTATCACTGACGTTTACATTTCGGAATTTATTCTCACAAGGTGTCAAACCAACCTGGCGTTTTATGGAAAACTTGACTTCTTATAAAACTAAATAGCCCTGAGCCACACAATCCCATCGTTGAAGTACTTAAATCATACTATTTTGTCAAGAAAGGAACCCAACTAGCTTTTTTTTTATGACATCTGCTTGTTAAAATGCGTTCCATTTCTTAAAAATGTTTTAAATTTGGTATAGCTGACAAAAAGCTAAAGTAAGCAAAAAAATAAATATATATATATATAACATGAAATAAAAGTCTGGAGTGCTCATATAATGGATGCAATAAATAGAAATTAATGGATTGGAACAGAGGCACATGGGCAGAACTTCTTGTAAGTAATGATATAAGGGAAATGTTTTTATACATCTTTTATATAAACGTCGCATTTGTTTCTTTCTTTCTAGCGGGCTCGCAAAATCTTCCTAAGTCTTATTGACACAAAGGGGCACGGTAGCCGAGCGGTAGCCGAGCGGTAGCCGAGCGGTAGCCGAGCGGTAGCCGAGCGGTAGCCGAGCAGTAGCCGAGCGGTAGCCGAGCAGTAGCCGAGCGGTAGCCGAGCCGAAGCATTACACTTTATGGTGTCCACTTTTATATCATTTATCTTAACCCTTCCCGTACCGACCTTCTTCTATCTATGCTGCCTTCAGTTCTGCTATATACGCGCCCGGGACTGTAAGGGTTAACTTTGATATTGGGGTTGACAAAATCTTCTGAACGTTAACAGAGATAGTAGGGGTTCTTAGGTAAATTCAAACTGTTTTTTTTTTTAAACCGAAAAACAAAAATGCTAAGGAAAATGCTACTGTAACTGACTATACACATGGGAAAGCAGGTAATCGAAGACCCTCCTTTATTCCATGTTAGTTTATGTAAGCAAGTGAAGCAGCAGTCATACGTGTCAAGGGGTATGGTGAGGTCCGCACAACTCCCCTACGCCATTTTCATTTCTCCAACCCATTGAAAGGCATCCATCAGGTAGGCACCCT
This sequence comes from Anisus vortex, assembly GCA_949126835.1. Classification (NCBI taxonomy): domain Eukaryota; kingdom Metazoa; phylum Mollusca; class Gastropoda; family Planorbidae; genus Anisus; species Anisus vortex. The sequence goes on along the minus strand of OX421502.1, from coordinate 20,815,815 downwards.
ATTAGAGCCAGGAGGAAAAAAAAACCCCAACAACTTGGCATCTAACCCTGGATTCAAACCCAAAAGACCAATCCCAACAAGCTACCGCTTGACTACCTCATCCCTTATACACATTGGTAAATAATGTTTAACATGTTAAAGTACATGGTTAGAGTATCTAGACTAATAAACAATGCTGGATGACAATAGTTAAACCATTGGTGTTCGAATGGGGAATAAGGAGAGCATTCGTCCCAATCCCGTCCTTCCATTAGACATTTTTCATGTAGGCGTCGCCCCCCTCCCCCATTCCCTTGGGACAAATTTATACCGGACTACCAAGAGACGTTTAAAACATTATTCCTCGGTCCCATGTCTGCACGAGAAGGCGGGGGAGGATTTTATGGTCTTCAATAAAACATGAATCCAATGAAGTGTTTTCCCCTTAAGCACTAACTGAGCGAAAGAACGCGTGCTAGAATTCAAATAAGACACTCGGATAAAAACGAAAGAAACCGATCAGATTTGAAGAAGAATTAAATAGCATGTCTTGAACATTTCTTTTTCTTCACCTCTTTGTCAGAGAGAAATCAGTTCCCGCGTCATGACATCAAATAAGCCATCTTCCCGTTTTCTAGAGGTCGGTCGATCAAGGCATCTTACTTGGCTTTGACTTTGACTGATGCCCCTGCTGGCAGTAAAAGATGGTCGATGTCAAGACGTCATCTCAGTATGATCTCAGACTGACACATTGCTTTAAACTGTGATTTGCGTGACATTCAAGAGTCGAGGTGGGTTAAGCCAAAGTTTTCATTGTCTGAAAATCTTTATCAATCGCGAGTTCTTTTATTATCTTTTTTTTTTAAAATAACATCTTATACAATATAGTGGATGAGTCCTAATCGTAAGTTTTGATTGTGATTTCAAATGATATTGAGTTGTTTTTTTCGGGTTGTTCAGGCGAATCATTCTATGCTTAAATGCCGCTCAGCGGAAAAAAGGAAATTAGAGATGCATTTTAATCAAGCATTTGTAAAAAATAAGTAAAATATTGCCTGCACAAACTTTAATACGCATGTAGTTTGATGCAAACACTGAAATACCAACTACGTTTATAAAAAAAAGATTCACATCTCCAATCTTTCTCAACATCTCATAGAGCGTTGACTAATACAGTACAGGCATGTTTTGCTTCCAAGTAAAGGCTTTAGAGAACTAAATCACTAATCTAGAAACACGTTACATCATAGGTTCTCAACGGGGGCGTTATCGCCCCCCGGGGGGCGGTGAGAGGCTTTAGGGGGGCGCTGACATTCCCGGGGGTGATTACGGGGCGGTGAAGGGCAAGGGGGCAATACAAACGTACTTGATATAATTTGAACACCTCAGCTATTTAGTTTTTGGATGAAATATGATGTAAACGCAACTGCTGCTAAATATCTTATATCCCCCAACATTAGGCATACACATTATTAAACTAATAAGAAATAGGAATCGCAAAGACTTTTCGATGAATTAGGGGTCAGTATTTGGCAAATATGGTATGCGGCCGTCTGGTCCTATTGTTGGTTCACCGGCCTGTCAGCCCTGCTGATCGATCAATGTCGTCCTAACATATGCTAAAATTAAAGATATTTTGATCTCATTTTTAGCAAGATGTCCTTTATTTGCTTACTTCAAACAATCTGCCCATTATCGTTAAGCGATATAGGTTCGGAGTAATCATACAAACTGGGTAGTTATTGTAATGCTTGAAAATATACATATAAATTCTTCAGTCATATAATATTTATATAATTTTCATATTAAATACTTTTTACAGTTTGATCATTTCAGAGTTATAAATGTAAGCCAATAATTTTTTTATAAAAGAAAAAAATAATCTATATATATAATTACGGTGAGTTTGTTTGTTTATTTATATATATATATATATTGACACAAAGGGATATATATATATATATGTTTGTCTGCTATAGGCGCCTAAGCCGTTTGACTAACAGGTCCAAAAGTTAATTGTATAAATTGGAAACGTCCTCCAATAGAGAATTTTATTTTATGACTTATAATCATGAATGTGTTGATTTAAAAAATTCAAAATGATAGATCCAACCATGCAAATAAATATAACCGTGCATAGCAAATGGCGTTTCAGTATGTTGAACGCGAGATTTACTATGTTGAACGCGAGGGTCTTATCGGGTTTTCCCAATTCTGCTGTTGTTTGTTTAAAGTGGTGAGACTTTTTTTTTTTAAAGTTACGCACCGCAATTAGGCTTGGAGAGTTGAATGGTGTAATTTTAAAAAATAATAGCGTATGACGTAATGTCTATGAAATCATTTCTTTTTTCATTATAGATGTTTGCATTATCCTTGTAAGTAAAAGTAACCAAATGTTTAAATTATTGAGGCTAATTGATTCACGTCGCTATTGACTACATCCTTTAATATGCGACTTTATACATTCAATACATTAAATGATAAGAAATTATAGACTCTAAATGATTTCTTTTAAATACCAGAAGCTACGGTCCAGTGATATTTCAGTTCTAAAAAAAATTTCAATTCTTATTTTTATTCTATTCGCTGTAATTAATTTCAATTCTTATTCTTATTCAAGTTCTGAAATAATTTCAATTCTTATTCTTATTCAAGTTCTGAAATATTTTCAATGGTTATTTTCATAATCGAGGATCGAACAGTCGAACTTCACGAATTTGAATATTCATAACAACTTTATTTCAATAAAACACTTTATAGCTATCTTATAGATAGCTGCTGCTATACAGTATCAACTATCAAGTTCTACATTTTTAAAATCTACATTATCTATATAAGAAATTAAAAATGAGTCAGCTGTTCATCAGACACAATGTTCCAACAGTTTGAGTTTTGAGTTATCAGTTGCTCACAGTTGAGCAATGTTCTTTTTTAATTTCAAAAAGACCTTCATTTCAAGGGATTTTTGCATTCTATTTCGCCTCCCAGTGGTTAACATTCCACACAGAGAAAAGATTCGTTCTACGTATGCCTGCGAAGCAGGTGCCGTTAACAAATCCTCAGCGATTTTTGACAGTTTGCTGTAAGTTGCTTTTCTGTTGTGCCAGAATACCAGAGAATCCGTTGTCGTTGTACAAGTATTCCTGTCTGTAGTGTCTGTTATATACCGATTCAACTAACATTGTACAGTGTCCTGACTTGGTGATGAAGTTGTGGCATTTTCAACAAGCTAAGTACTTAACACTTAAAAAACTAACCAGGAAGAAGGAACTTTGGATCAAGTGTTTTAATCATGTGTCTGAATGAAAGCTTGTCAACCACTGTGACTGGATAGCAGGTGTCTATCAACATGTCCATCACACTGGACAAACGCTGTTGATACTCCTGCGACTCTGTTGACCAGGATACGATTTTACGTTGAACGTAATCAGCCAATGTCTGAGTCGCATTTTTGCAGACCGTTGTTTTCTTTGATTTTGACTTTAATGATCTCGCCTCGGTTGCTTTAACATACTGCTCATACTCCTGCTTATGTAATCTGCGGAGATGCGACAGCATATTTGTACTGTTTTTACCCGCCAACAAAGCACCACACTCGCTATTAGTCTTCACAATAACAACTTTACATTTCGCTTTCCCTTCCTGTTCCATATATGTAAAGTAATCCCACACCAGACTCTCCTTCTTTCGTCCAGCTAATATCCTTGATAATGAACTCATTGTCCTCAGAAACAAACTTTACTCGTCCAAAATAAGTCACAAATATAAATCGAAAAAAAAACCGGCGATCATGAAGAAATGCGATGCTTTAGCGCTTTACTAAAATACAAAATACGGATTTTGACGGAAATGACTGGACGAATGCGTCAACACTAAAACACGGAATTCGGCGCAAATGGCGGAACATATTCCACGCGATATTCGTTCAATAATAATTTTCGTTATTATTACTATTCTATTCAAGAAAATTAATTTTTATTTCTATTCTATTACCGTTCTCAAAATAATATTTGTTCTTATTTTCGTTATCGTTAACGAATTTCATATAATTTTCGTTCTTATTCTCGTTAACGTAAATATCACTGCTAGGGTCAGGGCTACTGGACACAATATAAAAGAACAAAAACTAAATACCGAAAGAAACATTCTCAATACTGTTTTATTGATACAATAAGCAAAAACAAAAATTTAATACCGAAAAAAAATCGTTCTCACTTTAGTTTTTATTGTATTGAAATATTATTTTCTACGTAGACTATACGTTTTTTTAATTATTTACCTTTTTATTGTTTAGTATTTGTTTTGTTTTTTCTTTTAGATAGTATATTATCCTTAATTAAATAATTTAATATTATTAATAGCAATTCAACACAACTGCTCGCTACGTTTTAGTACGAGAAGCTTGACAGCAACACATATGCCAGAGTCAGGGCGACCGAATTAAAAAGGCTATAGTAAGCCCGGACGAGCCTTTTGGCTCTTGTGTCCAGAGCGTAACCTTTAGGATTGAGTGAACTCTGTCCGGGCTCCAGCCAGCTCACCACACGCCGAAGGCGTGGCGTACCGTGTAATAGGGAAGGTTTCCGCAAGCCAGCGACCGTTCACTGCGGTTCCCCTAAGGATCAATATCGTGGTGGCTCGCCCGTATACCTGTACTGTCACCCGGTAGCGCAAATCCTACACTATAAATACAGGCTTCCAGACACCGGATGGTTCTCGAGACGGGAATGCAACGTCCATTTCTTCCTCCCCACCGAGACCCCGTGGCCTCTCGGCAGTGCAATGGATTTCGGACCCGCTGCGAGGGCTGTCCCCCACGCGTTCGCCCGTCGGTGTATTCTTAATGTGAATGTATCGGCGGTTTACACAATACGCCAGTCGTTGAGGCCCTTGGGTACAGTAGTGGGTCAGGGCGATCAGAAACAAGGATAAAAAACCGAAAAGAAACGTTCTCATTCCAGTTTTTATTGTATATATATATTATTGTATATTTTATTGTATATTTTTTCTTTCTCTCTTATCAAAACACATTGTAGTCATTCGTTTCTCCGTCATTTTGACGGACATAACCACTAGTAGGCCTACAGAAATATTAGCTCAAATGTAACGGGTTAATTATCTCCCTTTTATTAACAAATGTTTCCACATTTGATTCAAAATTGATGCCCAAAAAGTTTTGTTTTGTAATATAACAAATATTACTTATTTTTTTTTTTTCTTTGTATACATTCAATATTATGGTATTCAAAACAAGATTTAATTATCAGAGGATTAAAATAATTTACGTTAAACATTTGTAACTAAACATTTCCTGCATTAAATCTTTTGTCCATTTAAAGAGTTTATATTTTAAACATTAATAATTACAGAAATAAGGCCTACATGATATAGATCTATTGTTATTAAATAAGTCTCCTATATTTATAAAATTAATAATACAAATAAATTTGTTTTAGAATTTAATTATAGGCCTATTTATGTTTAATTAAAATTAAGTTGCGGGGCGGTGAGCGGAAAAAGATTGTAAAAGGGGGCAATGAGCCGAAAAAGGTGAACCTAAGCGTTACATGAACTGACTATCATAATACTTATAGTGACATAAAAAGCACCAAATACTTTTTCAAGGATCTATATAAAATATTAAGACAACTTCCATTATATAGTGAAAAGAAAAGAAAACGATTGATTTTAAGACTATAAGTATACAGTTATACAAAAATAGTTGTACTTTGTGCAAGAGACATCAACAAGAGCTACACCCAACTGTGTCAGACTAAACAACATTAGTCCTGCTCTCTGGGTGCAACGTGGATCGCTCTCTTCTTGTTCAGGGTGAAGCAACAGCTATCCCGTCGACATCCTTGTTTGTTAAGGTTGGGTCCACCTTGTTTCGCTGATGTCAAGTAAATCTTATCTATCTATCTATCTATCTATCTATCTATCTATCTATCTATCTATCTATCTATCTATCTATCTATCTATCTATCTATCTATCTATCTATCTATCTATCTATCTATCTATCTATCTATCTATCTATCTATCTATCTATCTATCTATCCATCCATCTATCTATCTATCTATCTATCTATCTATCTATCTATCTATCTATCTATCTATCTATCTATCTATCTATCTATCTATCTATCTATCTATCTATCTATCTATCTACCTATCTATCTACCTATCTATCTACATATCTATCTACATATCTATCTACATACCTATCTACCTACCTACCTACCTACCTACCTACATATCTACCTACCTATCTACCTACCTATCTACCTATCTATCTACCTATCTATCTACCTATCTATCTACCTATCTATCTACCTATCTATCTATCTATCTATCTATCTATCTATCTATCTATCTCTATCTATATATATATCTATATATATATATATATATATATATATATATCTATATATATATCTATATCTATATATATCTATATATCTATCTATCTATCTATATATATATATATATATATATATATATATACATATACACGTTAACGTTAATAATATATATATATATATATATACCTGTGTGTGATTCCAATGAAATGTAAATTATAATACAAGCGCCTAATTTGAATTACAAACCTTCCCCTTCATTATCGGGGCTTCAATGAAACACTTATTCAGTTTCTTCCTGTTTACATCGCATGGGAATAACAATTTAGTGTGTTACAAAAACAGCTAGTTGACTTGCTATATTAACTCGTTCGTAAAGCAGGATTTATACATTCTATAGTAGCTTATTGTTTTAGTTAGCGTTATTGTAGTATTGCAATCTGAACGCCGAATTGTACTTAAATATGAACGACCAATGGGCCGTATTGCTGCTGAGAGTTAACACCCTTGCCCCTTATACAAGTCAATCTTTTATCATAAAAGATTGACTTGTAAAAGGGGCAAGGGTGTTAACTCTCAGCAGCAATACGGCCCATTACATAAATGTTTAATTATTACTACTTTAGTTAAAGTTCTTTGTAGAATAAATTTATTTATAATATGATTATAGATATATATAGTCTCTGTAAATATAAACAGCAGGGATGACATGAAACGAAATGGGCCGGCTCGCCTGGAACAAGAGGCATAGAGGGATTTTGTGACTGCATTATGCTCCACTGGGAGAGAAAAAGATTAACTAAGAACATTTTGGTCATATTTAACATAAAACATCAGTTTGGCATACATAATAAGTGGCTATAAATAGATCACAGCATATAATTGATACATTCGTAGATCGTAGATAAAGACAGGAGGAAAAGATTATGTTGTCCAAATGTCACCCAAAGGAGTAACAAATTCAGAAAACGTCACTTCCACAATATCGCGTGCAACATATAAAAAAATGTATACAATAAAACATGAAATTAATTAAAACATCGATCAATACCGCCATCTTGTTTTCTTTTGTTTCTTTCTAAGTTTTTTCTTTCTGACGTGGAGATTGATGAGAATCTGAATTGCAATAATTTTTTTTTTTAAATTTTTAGAATTAAATTTTATCTACATATTAGTATAATATTTTTACGATACTAAAACTGGTCATTCCCCCCCCCCCCCCCCCCGCTCCCAAATGTTTATTCAGTTTGGAATTACTATATTAAGGAAAAGATGTTGTTTCTTTTTTTCTATTAAATATAACTGTGCGAAGACTCGTCGTAAAGCTCGCGTTGATTACTGGATTTATCATGAACATTTGTCTCAGCTATTAATTCATTGATATCCAAATGAGTAACGAGGTGAATAGCGCAGTTCAATTTACCAACCCGGTATTGTGTCTCACAATACTCTGCGTTTAGGTTATCATAATATTTTAATTGTTTTCAATATTTTTAATCATTATGTACTAAGATTATTATGTCTTAAGAATAACGTTGGTTTAAGTCTAGTTTTGCATTTTGATAATGATTTTAAACGGTATTAGTTGGTTAGTTTTAGCTGAATGATTCTTTTAACCCATTCCAAGTTTAAGTGCTAACTTAGAAGAAATAAATGTAGCCTAAAATATAATAAGTGTATTGGGAGTAACTTGGATTATGTACACGTAGGCTAATTATAGTCTATATTTATTAATAAATGTAATCATATTACTATACGTTTAAAAATAGGAACAATATTAGTTTCAAACATCCCATGACCAAATTTATTTGACTCTCTATCTCTCTCTCCTTCACTCACGCACTTACACATACACGCACACACACATAAACAAGGGAACTGACCTTGTACAAATATAGATTTCTACAGGTCAATCAAGAACAGGAATTGATGGTGATTAGCCTCATGGGTTTTAGGCAACGCCAAATGACTCATTAACAGTTTAAAAGAAGAATCAACAAACAGAGAGAGAGAGAGAGAGAGAGAGAGTGGGAGAGAGAGAAAATCAAAGAGAGAGAGAGAGAGAGAGAGAGAGGGCTGGAGAGAGACAGAGAAAGAGAGAGTGAGAAATCTGTACCACCTTTAATAATGGCTAGAGGAAACGGAACAGGAGATGCAAAGAAGGTCAATCTCTCTCTTTCTAAAAAGAAAAAAAGGGTCAATTGACTGGTAAAGCACGCTCCCCTTTTTTCGCCAAGTCAAATATTATTTTAGACGTTGGTACTTTGAAAGAACGTGAGCTTGGTCTGTAGCCAGATTTCATTGGAGGAAACTGGCCCGAATTGAGGGTTATGAACCGCTCGGAATTATATCCGTGACTTTGACCTTATGTCAATAAGAGGCAAACTGTGAGAATTTCTTCTCTAAACGGATATACTCTGGAATATCTTAAATGGGATGACTGAAACTTTATACCCTATAGATCTCTTGAAATAGTAGGTCTGGAAGACTATGGTATAGTTTTAGAGCGATGGTTTACAATTTCGAGGGTCTCGGGGTTTCTGATCCAGTGTTGCCGAAGTAGTTTGTTTTCCTCCGGATTTTATGGCATTTCTAAGGCCACACATCTCTTTATACACATTAGGTCGCATACGTTTAATGTGCATATCATTTTCATTTATATTTATCGTATAATTCAATAACAACAACAACATAATAAAAAGAAAAGCTCAGAATGGTACTCTAACGACAGAGCGTTGTTTCACCGTTTCGAAGTTCTTGTATTCAAATCATAGTTTAAAAAAAAGCCTGCTATTAGAGTTATTGGGTCTGAATGGTATCCATTAAAATACCTAAGTCTGATGGATTTCTCGGTTTAGGATTTGGGCAAAGAACACATTTAGAATACTCTGCTAAGCTCGAAAAATCCCCCCCCCCCCCGCACACACACCTCCATTTTGTAAACAAATTATTTTTAAAAGAAAAAGAAAACAAAATTATAAAGAGCTCATCTCAATGATTCAATTTTTTGATACATTGATTAAGTCCCCGATCCTAACCTTTCAACCCCTCACTTACGACCGGGGAACTATAAGGTTCTGACGGTAGATTTAAATAAAATCAATATGGTTCTACACTTAGATGAGTTTCAAAACACACATACACAAACACACACGCACGCACACATAAACATACACACACATGCACGCGCTCTAACGCAAGCACACACACACAGTACCGATGACCCCGTTGTGTCAACCATCGACGCGCAGCCAGCCTCATCCGGGTAGCCAGGAAGAGTCATAAATCCACCGCCTTGTCAATTTCTTTTTAGTTCATTCATGGGTCGTCCACAAATGACTTAACCTCCGCTCCTTGGGGCATCCATAAATCCTGGGATCAGTAGGTCTGACCTGGTTGGCTGAAGTTCTCTCTCTTTTTTCGGGTCACTTTCCTCAGCTTCACGTATGACGCAGCAAGCTTGAGTCAAAAGTAATAGATTTAGTATAATAATAATAATAATGGTTATTTATATAGCTCTTGTATCCATGATATTAAATTTAGCATGCTCAGCGTGCTCTTGGAAGAAATTGCAGTTGTAGGTGAATCGGTATGTAAGGTAAACATTCATTAGCTATTTTAAAAAGATTCTACTGTCTCAGATTCTCTCAGTGTTTGAGGCAAGCTGTTCCATATCGAAGGTGCCACAGATTCAAATGAGCGCACTCAAAGGTACTTCTTTTAGTGTCTAGCCACACTGGGAATTTTGAGGAGTGACTGTGATTAGGAGCCTTTATCCCTTTATGGTGGGTGCTTATATATCAGTTCCTGAAGGTTGAAAGGAGCAGTGCCATTTATACATCCGTACGTAAGGGATATAAGTTTCTGATTAATGCGCTTCATCACCTGGAGCCAGTGGAGATCTTTTAGAACTTGAGAGATATTATTATGCCTGCCTCTATACCCGCGAAAAAATACGTGATGCAGAGTTTTGTTCCGTCTGGGGTCTCTGTAGCTGGTTCTATGGAAAACCCCACAGGCAACTGTTGTAGAAAACCAACCTTGACTGGATTAGAGATACTGCTACGGTATTGGCCGTCTTTCTATTGAGTTGAGGTCGCAGCTGACCTAGGGCGCGTAGATGAGACGAACAAGTCTTGACCACAGCACTGATATGTGAAACCATTGCCAGTTAATTATCAATAAAAAGTCCAAGGTCTCTAACGTTTTAGACAACGTGATCTCATAAGCCCCAACTTTGATAGATGTAATAGCGACCTTCCGAAGACTAATATCCGAACCACAGATAATTACCTCTGTTTTGTCCTCATTTAATTCAAGTCTGTTTGCAGCCATCCATGCCTTAACTCATCGACAGCACTCTTCCACATCACCAACAGCAGCACCACAGGTAGACGGAACAAGACGAAAGCTCCTGTAAAGCACTGTGTCATCTGCAAATAAAATTACTAGATACACAATGGATCTCGATAAATTTGTCAAGCTGACTAGTGCACGCGGAGAATAGGTCGGGCGCTTAAACTGTTCGTTCAGTCTGTTCAGAGTAGAACAAACAAGACTTCAGTTAATAAAAAGATATCCCGTAAAATTAATTTTTGTTAAGGATAAGTATATATTATGTTTGTGCGATGTGATACATTATTTCAAATATATTCACTGAACTATATATCTGACGCATTAGCAATGCTTACATTATTGTTCTCCCTTTGAATGGCACTGACTTATATATTGTTTCGAAGTTACATTCACACAACAGAACGTGAGCCTTAAATATAGTTTAGCTTCCATCGTTTTAAATTTAATTTCCACTAAGAATTATTTAAGATTGTAACTACTAGGCTAACTTGTTGAACACTGTCTATAGTGGTGAACTATAAACGTCAAAGACAACAGCTAACTTGATACTTTTTCTCTATCACAAAAATCTACTTGTTAAAGTGAATATAATAGTAGCCTAATTAGCAATAATATGTTGCAGCTAACATTATCTGGACCTTAGCAGAACTGAAGCCACTAGATTGAAATTATGCTGGATCAAAAGTGGCCAGAAAAACAATCACTCCACAATCTTGGCGTTCATTGCTTTAAAGCTAAAAAAAAAAAGACTTCATTTTGTAAAATACAAGATTATAATCATTCCAGAACATATTTCACAAAAATTCTTCAACACGGTTCCTTTCTTTTTTTAAACATAGAAAGCTTCACTTAGGAGGGAGCGCCGATTTTCATATTAACCCATATCCGGTCAATTTCTGGGCTAAGTGTTTGCTTGAAGACATAAAAGACTTGAACTTTGAATGGAGACATACTTGAGTTCTGTTCTTTAGGGGGCGCAGGCCGTCTCGGACATGCTCGTTATACACAGCTAGACAGGAAATTGGATAGAGATGTCCTCAGACGTTTAGATTTGGCAACTATGTTTCGAAGGGGGACGCGGTACGACTGAAATAATGGTTGCGATTTTTGTTAGGATGAAAATGACGTAATACACAATTTTAATCGTATTAAAAATGCAACTTCCCCCCCGTGGTCTGAAGGGTACCTAGCATTAGTTTGAGTGAAATAGGGTCCACAGGACATTGTGCTGAAAATACAATCCCCTGAATGAAAGCTTGTGAAAGCTACTTCACAGGCCTCATAGATTATTTTGGTCTGGACTTTGTTGCCCAAGCTTATTGTAAGGGAAGCCCTACAGTTTCCTTTACGATAAAACGCTTTAGCAGAACACAAAAATATGTCGCTGCTAACGGGCAACGCGTTCTGATAGTCGCTCCAATGGTTTCTGGTTTGAATCCAGCTCTATCTCAAGATCTTGACAGCGTTCATGAGTCCATCTGAGTTCTGAGTGTAATGAAATAGTTAAGACGGTTGTGCTGGCTATACCCACTCCCCCACCCCCTAGTAAACTGTGGGCACAAAAACTGGTGAACACCGCTTTACTTAGCCCGTTTCAATTGTGGCTTCAATCTTCGGACCTACCATTGAGTAGGTACTTCTGACCACTCTTTTGTCTTCATTGTCCCGTCGTATAGTGGCTTTAAAAATCCCTCACTTTCAGAGAGAGAGAGAAAGCACTAGTAGAGAAGCTGTTTCCCGTAATTAGTCTGAGAAGTGAATAGCTGGTCAAGCAACTTAAAGACCTTAGCCGGGTAACTAATCTATAGCGACAGATACTCCAGTCCGGCGCTGGTCACTGTTGGGTCACTCGTGACACAAATGAGATTTCGGACAGCGTCCAGCGCAGCGAGCGTAATTTAATCATTGGGTCCGGGCTTATGGCGTTAAGGGGGTAGTCAATTGATTATCATGTGAATTGTAGGTTGGAGGGATGAATTCTGTCTAGTAGGCATGAATAAGAATCTTATCTGTAAATTGTATTTCGTATGTGTGTGAATACTGTAATATTCATATCTATCCATATCTATCTATCTATCTTAATCAATATATCTATCTGTCTATCTATATCTATTTATCTATCTATCATTCGAACTATCTATTTATCTCTCTCTTTAGCTATCTATCCATTTATCTAAAGATCTCCAAGTCAATCCATTAATTTATTAAACAATTCAATTAATTGACCTATCAATCTTTTTTTTTCTACCTGCCAATTAGTCGATCCACCCATAAATCAACCAATCTATAATCTCTATCCATCTCACTATATCTGTCTAACCGTTCATCAATCGATCCAGCAAGTAAAACCTCTTACCATTACCCTTACAATAGCATAGATACAATAACACAATACAAATTGGAACCCAACGAACAACAACAGCAACAAGAGAATACAAGCAATTAGTATTGAAGTCTCTAAACTTAATTTGTTCCTTTTTAACCCAAGTAAAAGAATCTAAATTATTTCATTCGTCTGAAGAAAAAAATCAATAACCGACTAGTTTCAGAATCTTTGATTTCACTTTACATTATTTCCAGAAATTCAATTCACTTCTTGCGACTTAACTGTTTGAATGAATGAATCCAGAGAAGATACATTATTGATGTAAACAAACACACACACACATACATTTATATATCTATTTTTATCTATATGTATCTATCTATCTATCTATCTATCTATCTATCTATCTATATGTATGTCTATATCTATCTACCTATTTATCTATCTATCTATCTATCTATCTATCTATCTATCTATCTATCTATCTATCTATCTATCTATCTATCGATCTATCGATCTATCGATCTATCGATCAATCGATCAATCTATCTATCTATCTATCTATCTATCTATCTATCTATCTATCTATCTATCTATCTATCTATCTATCTATCTATCTATATTTATGTCTATATCTATCTTTTTATCTATCTATCTATCTATAAATATATCTATATCTTTATCTATCTATCTATAAATATATCTACCTATCTATCTATCTAGCCATCTATTGATATATATAGTTTATACATAATTTTGACTAACTGAATTGTAAGTGTCAAAATAAAATATTGTTCATAGTACCTCGACAACGTGGGAACCACTTTCAAGGAAGCTATAACTTTTTAATTTATCTATTTTCGTACACAAATAGAACAAATAGAACATTTCTTCATTTTAGGTATAGAAAATCTTTACAAATTAGATCTAGATCATTACATATAGGTATTTATATAGAAATACAACACAAAAACAACCTGTTTCGATGCTCAGATAAACATAAGGACAAAAACACTTTCCTTGTCCCTTATGCGAGAACAAATGCATATAAGTACTCATTCTTCCCGAGTTGCATCCAGGCATGGAATGGGTGCACGAATAAACCAGGAAAACCAGTAACTTAAAATCATTTAAATCACTAATAAGAAAAAGGGAAAAGTAAGTTAGAAAACTGGATAGTTTTTCTGTCCAATGTAAAATTTTTGCAAGACGAAGATAAATAGAAAATCTAATTCTAGATAATTATTAACTTACGAAATGTCAGTTTATAATACGGATCATACCAGTGATACAAATCAGATCGGTCAAACTGATTCTACCGGCCAAACACCCGATGACAATGGTGATATATTTGGTTTAATTCCAGTGTACGAGTAAGCAGATTGAATAAACCGACGAAATATAGTAACCCTGTCTAAAAGACTCCTTTTCTATCAGTGTGTGGCATTTTCGTTAAATGTTTTTTTTTTGTTTGGGCTAAAAGGCTAGCTTCTATGTATGCAAATGCATTACAGCGGTACAGACAGAGATCGTGTGATACTGTTTCGATTTGAAGGATAGTTCCTTGATATGCCGGGACTTAGTCACACATCGGAAATGAGGACTATGAATAAGGATTTCTGAGTACAAGCTTATCAAATGCCATTAGCCATTCGGTTAATCAGTAAATTCCCCTTTTTACTTTGTGTAGTAAAAGAAGCGTTCTCTCGCTTCAAAGGGCTAAGAGGGTATTGTATGCCCAAGACAATACCAAGCTTTGTTAACTTTCCCTAACGCTTCAGCTTGGTACGTGTCAATCTCTCTTTCTCTCTAAATATATACATAAAGTACGATGTGTGTGTTGATTCCGATCCCCATTGGTTAATTTAAAGACACGTGACCTTATTGTCTAATGTTTTACTTGTGCGATCTCGCTACCGGCATGTTTCCTCTCTAGCTGAGTGGTTAGCGTAGCCGAATGCCATGTGGGCGACTTTCGTTCGATTCCCCATCGATAACCTTTTTTTTTTCTATTTTTTTAAATTTCAATTAATATTAGATCTACATTTTTTTAAAAGATTGTAAAGAATTTCAGGACTTAAAGCTTTTGACAAGTGAAATCTATTAATTATATTTTAACGCATGAGGGAGACGGGTGTTTGGTTCTCAGCCAGTGATAGAGACTAGTCCTAACTTTTTGTTAAATAAAAAGATATGCTTTTTTTTAAAAGACCCTATTACAATATTTATTTTAAATTACTTTCTTTAATAATTTCGGTAAATAAATAATAATTATATTTTTAAAATTATTACAGCTTTCTGTTCATTGTAGTTTATACATTTTGTATCTGTAGCTATAGGACTATATATTTTTCCTCCTGGGAAACGCCGGGCAATTTAGCTTGTTTTTCATCATAAATGATACTGTAGTATGTAACCTCGACGTAAGTATTAGGAAGCAGATTGGCGTTTTACTACACGAGAAGATTGTCTTATTCAGAAAAGAGCTGCAAGGTTCATTACTAGCGAATATTCACGAATGACACCAAGTAACACCAATAGTCAAATTAAATCACTAAACCTAGAAACACTAGATGACAGAAGGGCAAAGAGTAAAGTAGTAATAATACATAAGGCATTAAAATCTAATTTAGAAATACAACACAATAACAACCTGTCGTAATTCAAAGATAAACATAAAGACAAAACCACTTTTCTTATCCCTTATGCGAGAACAAATGCATATAGTTACTCATTCTTCCCGAGTGGCATTCGGGCATGGAATGGGTACACGGAATAAACGAGGAATACCAGTGAATTGATATCATTTAAAACATTAATAAAGATGCAAGAATAGACACGGACCACGGATGAACGTAGGACGCAATAATCTTCTTTATAGAAGGAGCGTCTGTAATATATAAGATAAGAAAATCCATGATGTCGAACCAACAATATAATCATAATGCTAATAATTTGAAAAATAACAAACAACTAGATGTATTATTTATTATTGGACGAGAGTATAGTAAAAATAACACAAAACCCATGACAAATTTTCTCTTATTCCACATTCTAGGACCAATTCATAATAGTTTTTTTTTAAATTGACATTCAGGCAAGTATTGAACTGCTTACAGCTGTGAATAGAATTTTGTGTTGGTGTGAACGCTTTAATGTATCTGTTTATTTTTCTATTATCTATCATTTGTTTGGTTTTAACTATCCTTGCATCTATCATCTATCCATCTATCTATCAATATATTATCTTTTTATTATACCCATTTATCTATCTACCACGTATCTATCTGTCTATCTCTCTATCACTCTATATTTCTATCTCCACATCTCTCTATTCCTCTCTCTCTTTATCTTTATATCAATCTATTTCTAAAATTTGACAATGTTAAACTAATATTCTATTATTTAATTTAACCCTTTGAGCACAAAACAAAATCGGGTGGGGGGGGGGGCGCCTACTTCATCTCTGTCAGTCTAAATTCCCCGAACCCCACCCCTCACACACACCGAAATATGTCCCTTCGCTCCAAAAAAAAAAAGTAAAATTCACCCTACAATTTACAGAATCTGCGTTTCTTTTTTGTGTGTATTACACAATCATCCACGCAAGCCGAACAGAAGCAGGGGAGATGAAAATAACAACCACCCAGTAACATTATCTGATTATATTTTCCCCTAAATGTAACAAAATTCTAAAAGAAAATAAATGTTTTATTTCATGACCGCCATCCATCTTATCCATCATGTGGATTATATCCATAGCTCGGTAGAAGGTTCACAAAATAAACAGACAAGGGAGAAAAAAAAACGAGTGTAAAAAAAAAAACGAGATTAAAGACTGATATAAAACTTGTGCTCTAGTGAATTTCGGCGACGTTTTTTTTTATCTCGCCCAACGTAACCGGCGTATATTGATGACATAGCAACAAGAAAAGAATATTTTTATGCATGAGAACACTGGCAGAAATAATCATAAAACATTTCCATTTATATTTCTCCATTTTGATTCAATGCTAGAATGTTAAATGTTTAGTTATCTTTTGTTTTTATTACATTTGGTGTCGTTTCTTTTTCCTGAACAGTTATTGCCATTTGAATTCTAAGAATCGCTGAAGAAACAACTTAAAAGACAACAACAGCGGCTTTCACAAAATAGTCTTGCGTTTGTTTATTTTAAAACACCACTTTTAATTTTGTTTAGACATTTGGCATGTCTTCTTCTTCGTTCTCAAAAGTTATGATTTGGAGTATTCAGACAACAAGTCCAATAGTTGCAATGAACTGCGCTGTGGCTGTCAGTTGCTCCAGTCTACCATACAGTTAGTCTCGATGGAGTTTTCGGGAGATATCATCTTTCGTAGTGCCACCTCGTACACTTGTGGGTTCAGGTTTGGGGCGGGAGGAAAGGGCGAGTCGAAAAAAAAGGTGGTGAAAAAGGTGTAAAGACTGCCCTGTAAAATAACAATAGGAGTTACGATATTGATTAACACACTGAGCATGCATCGCATCTACATGCACTATTGTTCTGTGCTTATCCCTACGAGTTGAATAGCCTAGTTTTGGCGAATATTGGACTGATTATTCAAATACTGAATTCAGAAGTTAAATAGGACTAAAAGGGTAACTTAAAAAACAATCTACATTTTGTTTTTACAATTCAGAAATGTTTGCTTCAAATGGGTTTTTAAATGAGCACATTCCTCATTGTCTCAACCCAACCCTTCCCAACCCCTCGCCTTTGCTTTATAAAAAAAATTTCACAAGGAATTGTTTCAAATTGCGTGACTAAGGTCGTAGCTCTTCCAGTCTATCGCCAACACAACGTCTAGTATATTCTTATTCTTTTTTTTGACTGCGAAATGAGGAGGGCTAGACTGTGATATATGGAGGCTTTCAATGGCCCAAGCATTAGGGAAAGTTTTTCCCTTTGTCGTTTCCAGAGTTGTTTTTAAAAGCATGCCCGTTTTGTGGTTGTTGTTCTTGTGTTGCTTTTCCTGTTTAAAGGTCAGCGCGCCCTTAAGCTGGCAACGCGTGTAGGCAAAATAACTGGACAGAAACTAATCGATGCCATTACCCGGACAGAATGTAGACTTTCAACTCCCTGATGATGTTAACATTGCAGTTTATGTACTCGTGTATAGGACGACGGTTCTCATTCTCTGTAAGTGGTAGCGACATGAGAAAGGTTGAACAGCCGCTAATCTAAATATATATATAAAAAACAACATATATATATATATATATATTAAATCCAGCTATGTTGGGAATGCAGCCCTTTCTTTCCCTAAAATACTTCAAAGATTAGGCCGAAACATAGAATCATGGAAAAATAAACCGAAATGTCTCTTAGATTTACAGGGGCTCACTTTGAAAAAGCTTATTTCCCATCTGGACCGGCAGTGTTGGAAGTGCAGGGAGTTTTTACCGTATAGGACCGAACAAGGAGTTTCTATCGGCCTCTTAATGGTATTCTATTATTCACGAAATATTTTATTGTATTCGTACTCCAAGCCTTAAGAGAAGTATGTTGGCTCGTATTCACCTTTTAAGAAAAAGTGCTTCTAGTCTAACCTGATGTTCATTTATAAACGCCATGAATCAACTTGCAGATGGTATTTTCAACTCTCTTCACTTATTTATATTATTTTCCATACTGAGTAGGCCTAATATGTACGATCTACGCTTATCCGAGGAATTTGTGTAGTTTTGCGTTAAGATAATGGCTCTTTCCAAGAATAGTTCGGATAATTAACTTTTTACCCGAATGCCACTCAGGCAGAAAGATCATTGATAGAAATGTATCCTTGCATACGGAATAAGAAAAGTGTTATTATCTCTATGTCTTAATAAGAATATTATAACATTGGTTATGTTTACTTTCGTGTATACACTAATGCAATTCAGTCAATTTTTTTTCTATTGTTTCATATTTTTAACCCTTTCCGTACCGACCTCATCTATCTATGCTGCCTTCAGTTCCGCTATATACGCGCCCGGGACTGTAAGGGTTAAGTTCCAATTTAATGCTTTATGTATAATCACATCTGTACTTTTTAATCATAAAGTTAAAAATTAAAGCTTGGCAGGGAGTAAAGTAAAGAAAAAAAATTAAGAGCAAAAATGCAAAGAGTGAAACTAATAATCGAAGAAATTTATTGAACAACTTCAACAGTACTAGCTAATCGCTCAAACTTTTTTTGACAAGCATTCCTTCATTCCTGCCCACGACAATTCTGCTTTAAGGACTTCCAGAGACGGTGTTCTAACGTGAACACATACATCTGGTGATATAATACAGAACAATTATATCATTGCGGGGGGCGGGGTTAGAAGAGAAAACAACTGGGAGCATAAGGGGATGGGTTGATCAACCATTATTCTCTTATTCTTACTACAACTGTCCCATTGGGGCCATTTCCTTTGTGAGCTATTACTTAGTCTTAGTTTATGGTCGGTTTAGTTTTATTTAAGGCACTAACTGAATTTCATTTATCAAGTCGTTTTCCCTCTTTTACTTTAAGTTATTTGTAAGTTGATTAATAATGAAACATTTCTTCTCCTTATTTTCTCCATGGGCACATATGTTACACGATTTCACCTTGCCCATCTTGATCGCGCTGCAATAAAACAGGGATGCTCTGCGGGGGATCTTAAACAAACTATTCCCATGGGACACACAATGACGGTCAAGACTTACTTTAAGTAGATGGTCACAACTAAGTGCTACACAGTCTCACTACTACTGAGGGTGAAGGGGGATTCTACTCTCCTGGGTGCTTATGTTACGAAAAGCTGGTTTCTGGAAATACTAAATTAATTTCAATCTTTGTATAGATTAATTTTCATTCTTTGTATAGTCGATCCACAAAGCATTGAATCATGCATCACTGGTCTTGTGGAACAGGCTGCAACCAACCGACCAATTCAACCCAAAAATGTGATAAATTATTTACCAACAATAGAAGTTTATAAAACATTTTAGCGCCCATGATTTTTTTCCTCACCGACTTTAAAAGTGTTTAAATATCGGTAGGAAAAAAACAAAACATTTTTAGTTTTTAAGTGCACTTAAAAAAAAGCGATTATGAAAGCTTCTTTTCTTTTAAAAATTATTATTTGATAAAGTTTGCTGAGAAATTTGGTCCTCACCCTTGGATTTAGGGGCATTTTCCGAACCGTGTTACGATTTCTTGAACCAATTCGGATTACCTTCTATCTGGTTCTAGGTCGACTGTTACTGCATGCCTTAGTTAAAAATAAATGTTGAATAACAATATTTAAACAATGATAATTTTAATTTTAAACCGATGCATTTATTACAAGTAGGTTAGTTAAGTTTTTTTTTTTTTAGATCTCTGATTAAGCCTAGATTTTAAAATTAATACCATATTACTGAATATGTACAAAGAATGAATAATTATATGATTAGAGAGTAATTCTTACAACAAGCTAACTAGATGGGCATTACTAAAATCAAATTTGGAAACTTGTATCATTTAATTGTAAGGGGGAAAAACTGCATGAATTTGCTTTAACCAAAGACTATAGGCCTAGAATCTAATAACATGGACCGCTTGCTCTAGTTTTTTAGAGTTTATAATATGTTTGTTTTTTCCATGTGCATCCAATAACGCTGTCTTAAATGACTTCCACGTTCATACGTTTGCCTAAATGTTTCCGATGTATACAACTTTCCATTTTAATTTCCATTTTTCATTGAGAAAATCATATCGATTAAATAACACGGTAGTGTACTGTGCAAATGGGAATCTGGAATTCCAAAAAGAAGTCATTCGAGTCATCAAATAGCAGAAATATTAAAAGCAAGCGGTCCATCTTATTATAGTTTTTGCTTCAATCTTATTGCGTTGCTGAATCATTCAAAAACATGATACACATTTGTAGAAGCGGTTGTGAAAAAAAAAGGTAATTTCTAAGAATCCATAAAACAGCGAACATCCTAAACGTTATCTATATATATATAAAGATCATGTTTGTGTTCCCGTGGACCCCCATTGTTCAATTTGAAAACACGTGTGTTTGTGTCAATGACCTATTTAGGCCTATATACTGTTTAATAATTTTTCACATCGACATTTTTGATAGCTCAATGGTTAACGTAGCGGACTGCTATGCGGGCGACCCGGGTTCGATTCTCCAGTTAGACTATACCTTTTTTTTCGACAATTTTTTTTCGAACTTTTCAAAACAATAGACATTGCAAATCTCTTCCACTGACACCCCTTTTCTCGTGCTGTAACGACCATTTGAAACTAGCGCAGTAAATATGGGCGTCTCTGTAATCTGAAACCATAGGCCTACACATTATTTGGAAGTTGTTTTTTAAATATTTTTTATTGGTCTCCATTTATTTTCAGATAATAACTAAAGTTGTTTTTGTATGGATATCCATGAAATGTGACCTATGTAGACCACTGCACTTTTCCACAATGACCTAAGAAAGGGTGTTTAAATACTATAGTTATACACATTCTATTTCAATGCGTAACAGACTCCAAATCTACACAACAAGATGATTATTGTAAACAAAGCGGAAATTATTTGTACTTGGGAGATATTGGGACAGGTTGGGGGAAATGATGGGAATCAAGCCAAGATAAAAATGCATACGTTTATATAAAATACAAACAAAAAACTAAGTGAGACAAAAAGGGAAAAAAATATGTGGGGGGGGGGGGGAGCGTTAGCTAATGAGGAAAAGTCGAGGACGTAAGAAATAACGCTTTGGAGTTTGGAGTTAGAAAGAAAAAGAAACGTTATGGAAAGTTGGGGGCAAGAAGCGGGAGAGGGAAGGCAGAAGAAAAGATTGTCTGCCCCTTATCTTGACAGGCAATTATGGCCCTTGAGACGTTTCTTGACATAATGAGTCCAGCGTCCGGGCTCCTTTGTTGCCTGTCACGTGATCAGTTTGCTTATTGCAGCGCATTATCGCCGATCAATTTATTCCCGTTTAATTGAATGAGTTCAGATGTTGTGTAATCCATGCATTACTTCCACTCACAGGACACTATCATAAATGATAAAAATTGAATTTTTTCTTTTGTTCCGATGTTTATCGTCGTAGTTGATAGATCATAAAGAAACAAAAAAAAGCGACACTGTCGTTTGTTTTGGGACTGTCTAGTGCGCATAATCTCTCGAAATTATTTTCACACCCATTCATTTGCACGAGCTATCATTTGCCTTACTCACAAACTCTCTTACTCACTTATTATTCTACTCCCTCTTCCTGTCACAGACTTAGCCTACTCAGCTACGGTTAAGCTATTATTTTTCCTTGTCACTCTAGGTACTATCTATTTCCTCTCTTTCTGCCAATAAATCTATATATTCATACACTTATCCGCCTATCAGATTATCTATGCATCTTTCAACCTATAAATTTTTCCATTTTTAACTAAGAATTATTGACACTGGGAAATAACATCTCTTAAATCTATAGGTCTACGGATTAATATTTATTTACCAAATATAAATTTATTTGAAACCTAGAACAGCCTACATTAAATAGTGCATTTCACGTTAGTTTCATATTCTGAAATTAAACATATTCTCCAAGTAGCACTTTCTTTTCTTTATAAATCAGACATAACTATCCTAAATCCATTGATAATAAAAGCTTATTGCATTTGTTGATCTGAATGCAAGCCATGAAATGAACTTAGTACTGCCTGGTTTTTTAGACGAGGCCTGTTCAACAAGAGCAATATTTGTGCTACCCTTCAATGCTGTAAGTTCAACTGTTGCTATTCACTATTCTTAAAATTATTTTTTTTGTTCTTTTGTGAAAATACTTTTTGTTGTGTCTGCATTAGTAGGCCTACATTTCTTTATATAAATACAAAAATTCATAAAAAATATTTAGAGATCTATTGCAACATTTACTAAATTGGTATTATTTATATAAGTTAAGAAACTAAGATCTCAAACCTCCGCTGCCTCGCGGCTACACCTGTTCATGGAGAAGCTAAGGGAGTAAACCCTAACAGAAAATCAGGAGATGGAGTCCCTAAGGCAGTTTTAAAGAGAACGCGCTATCTCTCTGGCAACTCCTGCGACGCAGATGATCCCTTGTTGTATCAGCTAGCTGTTCCTCTGGAATCACCATCAGCATGGAGAAAGAGAGGGTCTGCTGCATTGGCAACAGCTGGCCTTCTTAAGCATCGCCCAGACCATCGTGGCCTCCTTTTCGACTTCCCTCACCCCAACCAAGAGAGGTCTTTCCAGCTTCGCTGAAAGGAGTGAAGAGAAGCGAAAAGGGAGAAAGGCAGGGGGCAGAGGAAAAGGAGACTGCGCCATCGTCCCTTGAGGATGAAGGGATGCCATATATAGAGAGATATTAAAATATTATTTACACCTGTACAGATTAACGAAGAGCCCTATTATTGATCTCTTGTATTATAATAATTATTATGGCAGTCAAGATTTCGGTCACCTAGATTTTTAGCGCCTTTAATTTTTTTCCCATGTTACTCGTTCGAAAAAACAACAACATAAATATCTTTGGGCATTATCAATCATTAGCCCTTCATATCCATTAAAGCCCAGACTAGCTCCAATAAGCCCTTGTCTGATCTTGTAATTCTGGAGACAACTGCTTTTGTAGTTCACACTTATTTAAGACACCAGTTTACAAACTTATGGGGAAATAGTTGAAAGCCGAGAACAGACACTTACACCACAAATTTGGCTCGCTACTAATAACTGTCATTCGTGGGGGTTTTTAGGCGCCTCTGCGGAACACACTGTCCTTGATCATATATTGTCCGTATTTCGCTCTTGGAGCTTTAGGCAGACCAAACTAAAAACACTCGAAAAAGGAACAATTCGAATAGAGCGAGACCTTAAAATAACTCGCCATTCTGAGTGATTTCTCATTTCGAATTCACACAAAGAAAAGACACTATAACAATAGGACAGACAGAAGTCAAGAAAGTGTTCAATCAAGGGGTGTGGGATTGTGTGGGAAATAGAGTTATGGACATTTGTTGCTAGGAAAGAGTAGAATAATGTATTTGAGAAACATTTAGTTTGATGACTGTAGAAACGCATGAGGTTAGAAAATGTGGTGGAAGGAAATTGCATCATACTCAAATAATATATATCTGAGAATCAATCTAGTAAAATGAAAAAAAAAAAGGAATTTTTTATGTCATGGTGACAGTTTCTGTTTCAATTCATTGAATGGAAACTTCCGATAGCGTATCTAATGTCGTAAATAGTTATTGTTCAGATAACAAAACATAAAAGCAAGACAGAAAATGTTATTTATTTAGAGTTGTTAGGTTTACTGAAACTCAGCACAAGAGCTTAAACAGTAGCCCATATTCATCAATTTTTGTAAAAAGGGGTACACTTCAAATATATCATTGGCATATACTATATCGTATTAAATTATATCACCCTACTACATTTTATAATTTATGTAGCCCAATAAAACTTACGATTTCAATTAAAAAAAACTAAATGGCACAACTGAGTGTCATACCCATTTGGAGAGCTCTGTGGATGGCGGAGATTGGAACAAAGGGCTAGCCTCACCTCAGCACTGACTCAATGTAGCCCGATCTCGAGGTACCACTTTTCTCGAACTTCGGGGTTTGAAAAGGCCACAAAGGAAAACCAAGAATAACACTACTAGTGTGTCTGGCATTGACTGCAAGAGAGCAAACTGCTCTGCAAACTGGCTAATGGAAGAAGAAGACGTGACTAGCAAATTACTTCAATATGTTAAAAAAAAAATGAAATAAATCTAGTGCGAATTCATCGTGCCCACTGAGCTCTATGGAGTGCTCTAAGGAAGTGAATTGTAGGAGAAAACGCGGAATTTTAAATATAGATAATTGCACAGTTTGGCACTGAGCTCTATGTACATGTCTAAATAATAAATATTCATTTAAATTACTTACTCAGTAAACATTTTTGTGGTATTCAAAGCATTATCATTATCCATTAAAAAAAAATCATCAACAATTTCATCTTTTGACTTCGCCATTAAATTAATGAATCCAGTACTCATTAAAATAAACATAAGTTACTCGTATAAGAGATTATATATAAATAAATATATATATATATATATATATATATAATGTATGTTCAGTATAAAATAGTTCATTTTTAGCTAATTTCAATGACGCAATTACGAAAAGTTTATATATTTTTAGTACTTCCATATATATAGAGCTCAGTGCCTTACAGTGCACTTATCTATATGTCATCACCATCATTGGCTCCATAGTCTCGAAAGACGATTCGATTTGCGCTCCTGTGATTTGGCCAGGCCTGCAAAATTGACTGTGTCTGTGGAGACCTATCCTTGAGAGACAGGCTCTATCGCATCTCTGGCACTTGAAAGATGGACCGTTGGAGATTGTTAGGGGCAGCCTACTTTTCTTCGCTGCTTCTATATGTAGAAGTCAGCATTTTCTCCTCTTTTTTTCTTCTTTATTTTAATAGCTTGAGCACTCCATGTATATATAACTCAGTGGTCATGCCAATAAATATACGTTCCACGTGCCAACGATGGCTCGCGTTCCGAGGGGCTGCCGACGCCAGCAAGCTTAGCATTCGAGAGCTGCTTCCTGTCTGAAAATTTGCGGAAATACCATGCCCCTCGCCTTCAATTTGCATTCTTAACACCGGCAGGAAGAAGGAAATGACGACTAAAACCGGAAATGGAGTGGGGAGATGGACGGGAGCGATCAATTTTATATAATACCGTTCAACTTGGCAGTAACTCCTCAAAATGGGTTTGTTTGTGAATAGTTATCTCCGTTCAAAAGAGAAGTTAATTTCGACTGGAGAAAATTTTATCAAAGGCTCTATTCGTGTATAGTTCCGCCTTGTAGAAAAAAATAACTCAAGTCCCAACAAGTAACGTATTTTTAGAGACAAAGCCGTTCCCAATAAAAAGCGTATTTGCGATAGCGTAATTAGAGGAAAGGGGGACGCACAAGTACCAAAGTTTGGGTAGGCGCCACAAGGGTTTTAATGTAAATCAACGAGCATAGTTGTAAGTAAAATAAATGAAATAAAAATAATTTGATTAAAAAAAACGCTGGTTATAACTACAAATTAATATATTTTTTCGGGAGGTTAAAAAAAACTGTGCTCAACATTGGGTACTGTTACGAATATTGATCCTCTAATAAACGTAATTAAAGTTTTTAATACATTTTATAAATAAACAGGAGATTGATCCTAGTTTTTTAGGAAGTAGATTAGACAGTAGGACGGTTAGGATTTGTTTTGTTTTCTCCTCCCCCTTTTATTTTAAATAGTAAGTTGTTGGATATTATTATATACATTACACTACGACAATATCTTTTAGAATATCTTTTACAATAGCTTCTAATATATCTTCTAGAATAAATCTTATATCAGATTGTTGTTTTATTGATTGGATTCGATAAGCATCAATTTACATTCTTACACCTATGATTTCTATTGTAGTTTAGTTTCCATTCGTAACAGCTAACAATATATTAATACTTTCTTTAGTATCTTTCTTCCTATATATATATTTAAGTCTTCTTAATTGTAGTTATCCTTTATTTGATTAGAGGAACTTCAATTCATAAACTTTATACTACTTTATAGTTATAGCTTCATAGTTATCACTTTTCTTGCCAGGGTTATTGGCACTATTTTCTATTGTAACCGTTAATAATCTAGATTAGGATTTCTTTATTATGAATGATATTTGATTGTCTTATTTTCCTTTTATGTAAATAAAGTTAATTGTTTAGTTTAGTAATAGGAGTTTTGTTCGTCTATTTAATATAGTTTTGTAATCATTTTAGATAAGTGTTCATTCATTCTTTATCTATTAGATTCTAACGGATATTCTTGAGTTCATACGCCATCCATTAACCCCTAGACAAGTTTATATTTGATTGAGCCATTTCACTATTTCATCTTAATTAAAATATCCAGTATGAACTCAGGGATAACCGTAAATAGAATTAAAACACTTCAACGTAATATGGGGTCTCATGTCCTTGGATTAATTTGAATTAGGGACTTAGAATCTGATTATTTTACACATTTCTAGAACTAATTTTCCTAACGTGGTAATTTTTCTTGTCGGTGCGCGGTAGTGATTCGGTTTGTTTTTCGTTAACAGCTGTGTTGTTGACAATTTAGTACATTTTTGTTATACAGGTCCCTATGTATTGGTCCGCAAATGTGTATTTTTTATGTATATTTTTTTTTATTTTTATGAATATGGTTTCGAAAAGTATAGATATATTTATAGATATATATA
Source organism: Anisus vortex (assembly GCA_949126835.1). NCBI lineage: Eukaryota > Metazoa > Mollusca > Gastropoda > Planorbidae > Anisus > Anisus vortex. The sequence continues at coordinate 20,788,504 of OX421502.1, read as the reverse complement.
TTTATTTATCTGTAAATTACATTTGTAGGCCTACATTCTTACAAAGACTATAATAAGATGGGCCGCTAGCTTTGATATTTCTGCTATTTGATAACTTGAAACACTTAGTTTTGGAATCTCCGATCGCACTCCGGTTTAGTAATTCGCAATGATTTTGTCAATGGAAAATTAAGATTGAAATCGAAAGTTGTCAACAGCGGAAACCTTTAATGCAATCGTAAAAGCATAGAAGCCATTCAATACAGCCATTTTGGATGCGCACGGAAAAACAACAACATCTAAGCTCTAAAAATAGAGCAAGCGGTCCATCTTATTATAGTCTTTGATCCTTTTCAAACAATATCAAAATACTGTACCGTTTCAATAAGTCTTTATATGAATTCTACTTGAAACGATCACATAAACGATCTGTTATTAAATCATTCAATTCTCTATTAAATGGCTTGAATGATTTATTCCCAGCTGAACAATATACACGAATATAAAAATGTAAAATGTGTATTGCCTTTGAGTCGGTTTATTATACAAGGTGTGTACAAGGTATACAAGGAGGTCATCAACCCTGGGGACACCCGTGCACCCACTCATACCACTTAAACCGCTGTCGACACTGGAATTGAAATCAATTTTTACAGAGGCTTCGTGTCTTGTCCCAGACATATTAAATGTATGATCATACCGACTTTTAGACACTCCCCTGTCTTGTCGTGACCAACTATGTAGATGAACTCAATCTAATCAGCTCGGACAGTCACCATAGAGGCCAGGGGATGGTCTAATAAGTGTCTTGTATACAGGCTTAACGCCCCATGGGACCAGCCAGCAACTAGTTTTCCGATTTGGGACGTTCCGGAATTTGCATTCTCCTTTCACCAACATCGTTAGGTTGTCTACTGCCCCCTGATACCTTATCAAGAATACTGCCCCCTGATACCTTATCAAGAATACTGCCCCCTGATACCTTATCAAGAATACTGCCCCCTGATACCTTATCAAGAATACTGCCCCCTGATACCTTATCAAGAATACTGCCAATGGTTGACAAATTAAATTACTTTATTTTTTCCACTATACCTGTCACGTTCTCATCTCAATTATTTCAGTAGGCCTACTGATGTAGATGTTAAAGTTTTCAATATTTCTAACTACACACCGAGAAGGGAGAATAGAACATTCCTGTATCCATGTTATCGCATTCTTTATAATGATAACGAACATAGATAATTATCATTATAATGAAACAGTATTTTGTTCAGATGTAGGCTACTTATTTAAGTATCCACCTATTGATTCATTCATCTATTTTTCCACATCTATCTATCTATCTATCTATCTATCTATCTATCTATCTATCTATCTATCTATCTATCTATCATCAATAAATCTATCTATCTATCTGTCTATTTATCAATCTATCTATCTATCAATCTATCTATCTATCAATATATCTATCTATCAATCTATCTATCAATCAACCAATCAATCAATCAAAAATCTATCTATCTATATATATGTATCAATCAATCTATCTATCTATCTATGTTTCTATCTATATATCTATCAATCTATCTGTCTATCTATTAATCTATCTATCTATCTATCTATCTTTCTATCTATCAATCAATCAATCTATCTATCTATCTATCTATCTATCTATTTATCTATCTATCTATCTATTTATCTATTTATCTATCAATCTATCAATCAATCAATCTATCTATCTATCTATCTATCTATCGATCAATCAATCAATCTATCTTTTTATCAGTAGGCCTATGTATGTATATATGTATCTATCTTTTTATCAGAAGGCCTGTGTATCTGTCTATCTATCTATCCATATATGCATATATATTCATCTACCCACCCACACACGTATCTATTTATCTCTTTATCAACTTACCCACCAGCCAATCTACGGACAGATCAATCATCTATGTATAGGTATCCATCAATCTATCTATCGTTTTATCTTTCTATCTTATCTATTGAGCCATCTATTTCTCTATCTATGTATATCTCTATCTATTATCCATATGTTTTTCCACCCACCCATCCATCTATCCATCTATCTAAACTATCTATGTATCTATCCTGATGTCTTTTATATAGCTATCTATTATTTTAACAACCCGTTTAATTATCTATGTCCATGTTAATGTTTAGGTTGCTACTTAGACCATAGTTAGAAAATTTTTCAGTGAATATTTGAAGCTCCTATCACTGACGTCCGCCCATTAGCCAACAAGAGCACTACGAAGATTAAAGGAAAACAAAAAGGCTTTTTTTAACAAAAAAACTATAGGAAAGGGGTAGCGACTTTAAAACACCACCTCAAGGTCTATTCTAGTCTTTTACTCTCCCCTTAATTCTCCCTTTTCATTAGCTGGCGGCAGAGTAATGCCCACTGGAGTCCCCGACCAGACATACTTTGTTTGTCGAAGTAATCGATTTCATGTAATCGCCAGAAAATGTAAAATATCATGACTAAATTTTTCGATACTTCAAAAATAATAAAAACGTTCTTTTGAAAGATTGACATTAATTCAATTCACCAATAAAAAACGTGAAAATTAGAAAGACTTCAAGATTTTACACAGGAAAAAAAAATGTTTATGTAAAATATCGATACAGCTTGAAATCTAAGTCAAAGTTCAGGGTTTTTTTTCCCGCGCGCGACGAGACGGGGACCAATAAAAAAAAAACACAGACACAGACCGGAAACGAAGAAACCTTCCAATTGAATCCTCCCGTAACAATGGTCAGATGCTGAATAAAAAGCGAATAGGGGAAAAAAGGAAAAAGTTGGCTATTGTTGAAGCTGGATAAGTGAACCTGATTCTGGCGGGAAATTATTGCTTCTTTTTCTGGAGCAAATATCGTGGGAAAGTTAAAGTTTTAAGAATTAAAGAAAACATATTGTTATGTCTTGGGTCTTCAGTAGTCCGTCTGTGGTCATGTAGGCCTACCCAGAGAAACTCTACCACACTATAAATAACTCTAAATGAATTACCGATATAACTCTAAACACAATTTGAAAACAATTTAAACATACTATAGGCCTACATATATAACAGTATCTTAGGGTTTAGGAAAATAGATTATAAGACTTTATACTTTAGACCAACATTCTAATGTTCTCTAGGACAGCCAAATTTAGTCTCTATGCCAACTGTTGTTGAAGGTAATCTCACCTAATAACGTCGGATATCATTGATCAAGTGATCCATAAAATGGGTCAAGGTGGCCGAGCGGCAGCGCGTTCATCTGGGGCGTCGAAGTCCTAGATTCGAATCCTGGTGAAATCTATAATTCTGTCCCAGGTCTGGAGGGTGTCCAGGCTCCGATGGGTACCTGACATTATTCGGGGGAAAGTAAAGGCGGCCCGACATTGTGCTTGCCACTTGCCACTCCTTTTATGCCGTGGCTACGGAAACGTGAATGCTGTTTTACCGGTTCAATAGATGTTGTGAACAAGAAAAGCATAAAAAAGAAGTTTTTATTATACTCCCTTTATTTGCAAACTAAGTTTACCATCATGTAATTAAATAATTGATTGGCTACTGCAAATGAAACGTACAGAAAAATATCTGTGTCGCAAATATCAAAAATATCTCCTTACTCCGTATGAATTGTTCTAAAAATAATCTTAGCGCATAATTTTTTTTTTCTAGCTTTGCGCCGAAAAACTATAAAAAGTTGCACAGGCATTTTTAAAGTCATAAGTTTGTATTATTAAATTGTTTTAACTGAAATTTGATAGAATGTATTGTTAGTCGCCATAAGTCTGCTGTCCAAATTTCAGCTCCATTGGACCACGGGAAGTGGTCGAAAAATCGAAGCCAATTCTTGCACGATGATTACAATTCTTGCACGATGATTACAACCACCCAGACAGAAATTACAACTTAAAATAAAGGGAGTAAAAACCGTATAGTACTGTTTAATAATGCTTTAAATTTAGAATGCTTGACAGCAAAAAATTGTGATAAAGTTTTTGCTTCTAAAATATGTAGATCTATGTCTTAAAGATCACTCAAAATTTATGGCATACTTAAAAAATAAATAAAAAATCTACCTGATATATTATCGATGTGTGTAACATGTTATTGACTTATGCCTTTCCTCTTATAGACATCGTTGCGTATATTATACGAGGAGTATTTGTGTATTTTCTAAATGGTTTCTTTTAAATGTCTAAATAGTAAACTCTAGGCCTATCTTCTGAAGTCATCTTTTTAGCAACACAATATCTACATCTCTCCCCAAATTGTTTTCTCTAACAAACTCAAAATCTCCCCCCTCCCCCCAAAAAATATAAAAAAATAAAAACGAAACAATCACCTACTACGAAAATCCTCAGACGAAAGAGTCCCCCCCCCCCCCCTACTCCCATCCTCACTCATTTATTGTCGACCTTTTTGACATCTCATTTTTCGGTCATTTGTTTCTCATTGCGTGTCCACTTCTTGAGCCCGCGATTATTACTGACTAGTGCACTCGTGGTCTGATAACTCTTTCGGGGATTTCAGGCCCTGGGAAAGAAAATCTAAACACAAAATGAACTCCCTTTAAATCGACTTGTGTCCCCTGGCACCGGAAAGTTTATTTGGGAACTCTGTATGAGATTTTGGCCTGATGTGAGCTTTCGACAATTTGTTGTAGATTTTGTTGGTTTTCTTGTTGCATTTCTCACGTTATTTTTTTTATATTAATTCTAAACAAAGACCCGTTATTACCGTATATGTTTGGATGTATCTATTAAGATAACATTCTATTATGTTTCTTTTCAAAGTTGTTGCAGGCTTTACGGCTACAACTTGAACACTATTTAAGCTTAAGTATAGTATTGTATCATTTTAAATTAAAAGATATTTGTTGAACTTTCTAGTGTAATAATAAAGTACTAATGTAATTTTTATGAATTTAAAACAAAAAGTTTGTTTTTCAAATTCTTTTTAAAAATGTTTTAATTTTCATGAGTGCAAACGTTTTTTGTTGGTTATGTAGATACGGTAATATCTGTTTAATTAATAAAACTGTGCATTGTCAAAGACGTACACTATGTGTATTTATTTTTAAATGTTTTAACAAGGTAAACACGTCTAAACACATTCAATAAATACAGGTGCCTTCATTTTCTCTTTCCTCCAGATCGGTATCAAGTAAAGTGGAAAAGACCAGAGCTGTGACGGAAGTGCTGGATAACCTTTTAGACGGTTACCAAAAGGAGATTCGTCCTGGTCTCGGAGGTTAGTACTACCCTGTTAAACAAAATACAACAAAAAAATACCATGTTTTGTTTATATGACACTATTTGAGTTATCACTTTTATAAAGAAAATTATTAATTTCAAATGCTATATAGTCTCTTTATGGAATGCTTTACTAAAAATGCGACTAGCATTTGTTTAAATACTTGAATGCCCGAAATTGTTCACACATACACATATATAATAATATATCGCGATCTTATGTTTGCGAAAGTGGTTTTTAATTACTGGGTTGCTTTACCAGTGCTACCGTGCATTCTACACGCTCGTATCAACCGGTATAGATATTGTAACATATACACCCGACCGATGGGTATCATTAAAGTGTGAGTCGGTCTGATGCCTTTTCTCTAGTCTCTTTATCTCACCCTCGAAAGCGCAAATATTGCTAAATACCTTAATGGGCATATTTATACTTCTGTTTTCAACCAAAGCAACAAATATAATCGTTAGATACATGTGGCTGTCATTAATAAATCACTGTTGAACTATTGCAATTAAAACAGCTAGTAAAACGAAAATAAACATTTCTATAGCTTTTATTTTAATGCTCACAATTTTGACATGTCCTAGGATAGACGTGCCTCTTTTATCAGTATTTTGTTCATCAATCACCGAAGAAGATAGTGCTTAGTCAATGTTCCGACTTCTCTATTAAGATCGCGACATATTCTTCCCTTTCCATCTGTACCTAGATTTCGTGCGTTCCTTATCAATGAAATTCCATGCTACTGCCCTTGGGAATTTAACTCCAGTGCCATGCGTTCTATATTATGGTTCCTCTTCGCAGAGATGGTATTCTTCATATCTGCATTAAGTTATCGATTTCCTATTGGAATTCTCAGAAAGCTATGAAGCGTATTCTTCATATCTGCTGCTGACTTACCAATACCAACAGCACGAATCGGAATGCTTTTTTTTCATTAATCTCTACGTGGACTTATCGCACCAAGCACAATCTCAGACTCCAAAAATTAGGCTTGAATGGATTGTTAATCTCAGATCTAAGTACATTAGGGAGTTCTAGCCTAAACCTTTTTTAGTGTCTGTCCAAAAACATCGCCGTTTTTTTCCCCTGGCAATCTCTCGTCTAAACCTTAATGTACCCTGTGTATGCTCCTTTCCAGACCTCTTACACAGTTTGATCAAATTACGTTTATTTGATTAATTTAAGGGAACATTTTAAATAGGTCATTGTTTAGAGCGCGACTGGAAAAGTCCGGAACTAATTTAATCTAAAGAAACAACAACAACAACACATAAGAACTAAATATTAAAGGAGAAATCGAACAAATTTTGTCAAATTGTATTACTTCACCGGCCTAGAATTGTATTACTTCACCGGCCTAGAATTGTATTACTTCACCGGCCTAGAATTGTATTACTTCACCGGCCTAGAATTGTATTACTTCACCGGCCTAGAATTGTATTACTTCACCGGCCTAGAATTGTATTACTTCACCGGCCTAGAATTGTATTACTTCACCGGCCTAGAATTGTATTACTTCACCGGCCTAGAATTGTATTACTTCACCGGCCTAGAATTGTATTACTTCACCGGCCTAGAATTGTATTACTTCACCGGCCTAGAATTGTATTACTTCACCGGCCTAGAATTGTATTACTTCACCGGCCTAGAATTGTATTACTTCACCGGCCTAGAATTGTATTACTTCACCGGCCTAGAATTGTATTACTTCACCGGCCTAGAATTGTATTACTTCACCGGCCTAGAATTGTATTACTTCACCGGCCTAGAATTGTATTACTTCACCGGCCTAGAATTGTATTACTTCACCGGCCTAGAATTGTATTACTTCACCGGCCTAGAATTGTATTACTTCACCGGCCTAGAATTGTATTACTTCACCGGCCTAGAATTGTATTACTTCACCGGCCTAGAATTGTATTACTTCACCGGCCTAGAATTGTATTACTTCACCGGCCTAGAATTGTATTACTTCACCGGCCTAGCATTGTATTACTTCACCGGCCTAGAATTGTATTACTTCACCGGCCTAGAATTGTATTACTTCACCGGCCTAGAAATTAACATGGCCGATCAATATTTTACATCGCTTGAGATCATTTGCAAAGTGATATTTAAAAAAAAATTTAAAACGATTTATTTTTGTGTGATGTTGTATACTTCCAGCCGCTTTTTATAACTTGAAAAAATGGAGTTTTAAATACTGAATAAAAAATGTAAACTAATTCAAGTTTAACGAGCGTTTGATTGGAGGAAATCCTAAAAGTTAAGCTTTTTCACGCTGTCTGATTGGACAGCCAGATCGGTTCATTGAAAAGGTCATGAATATCTTGGTGGGCTAAGGAACATGAAACTTGCATTAATGTTCTTAGGTTTAAAAAAGAAATGTTTTCAATTTTTACAAGAAAAGGGTGAGATAGATGGCGCCACTAGGACGTCACACATCATTAGACTGGACATGAACTAGTTTTTTTTTAAAGAATTGTACATTATTTATTTTTTCGTAACATTTAGAATTCCATCCCATGCATTGAAATTCACAGTATTAAAAAAGAAAATGAAGTGAATTCCATTTTTTTTTTGGTTTGAAACATTTTCCTTATGTAGGCCTAAAATTAAGACAGTCCACAGTATACATATGATACAGATTTTGCAATTTCTTTTCAAATACATAAAAAATGTCTTTTTTTTTACAAAAATGCTAGCGAGGTCATACAAAACTAAATGTCTGCAATATTACGTAAAAACACAAAGTTTGACAAAAGGGTTATGTTAATTTTAAGTGTCTAATTTATACACAATTATATTTTGACTGCGATACACTCAGACAATATATGTTATTTAGAATTAGAATGGCCGTTGGCCATAGGTGAGCATTGATTTTAGATACAAACGCGGACGATTTATAGGTCTCCGAGTTCATAAAATATGTAGATATTATAATAAATACTTGTCATAAATGCTGTAACATAATTTACCCCGAATCCCTGCAATTTTCACATTTATCTCTTCAACATTTCATTATCCGCGCCTGTTGAGGGCTATAATTTTGCTCCTTGCATTAAAAAAATATTTTAAAACTTTGTTTCAATTTTAAATTTTGTTTGGAGCAAATAAATAAGGAAAGAAAATTAAATGACACGTAACCTCTTTCCTTGCAAAGAAAAAAGGTCCCCTTTCGGTCCTAAGTCAATTATTAGAATTCTTAAAAATAGTAAAAACAAGCAACGTTATTAACATGCAATACTAGAAGCACACCAGACCACTGTAAATCTACCGTATAAAGGGAGCGTCAGTAACATAAGTAAGCCTATATAAAGAGAACTATTAATGACCAAAAGTTTTCTAACATACAACAAATTTAAATGCAATATTTATTATTGTTGCTTGATTGCGTACCTATCTCATAACATAGACTATAATATACATGATATTTCTGCTATATGATGACCCGAAACACTGATTTTCTGAATTCCCGATTCTAAATAAAGCAGTTGCTATTAAGTAGTTTCTATACTAGTTCCGTTTTATTTAATCGCTATGATTTTCTGAAGTAAAATTAAAATCGAAAGTTGTATACAGCGGAAACATTTATAGATCAGTGTTGTATGCGCACGGAAAAAGAATATAAGCTCTAACAAAAAAAAACATATTAAAAATGTTTTTTACTATACTCCCTTTCTTTGTAAACAAAGTTTACCATTTACACTTCACTACAAAACTAAAATTTCGAATCGGTAATGTCGGCAAATACATATCTAATTATAACGATCGCGCATTTTGCTTTTGCGCATCCTTTTTTTTTTATAGCTTTGGCTCGCAAAAACCATAAAAAGATAACTCGCTTTGTTTTGGCTACATTGTGTCACAAATACATTGTTTCGTTTTCATTCATATTTTTTAGTAAAAACGAACATATCCGAAAAATTTACTTACTTCCGTCTCTTCCGGGAGAAGCAGCCATGTTGGACGTGGAATATATTCCTCGATTCGCAAATTGGACGAATGAATTCGTGACTATTCCAAATGCTATGATGCTGAAAATTTGATAGAATGTATTGTTACTCTGGACAAGTCTGCTGACCAAGTTTCAGCTTGATTGGACGACGAAAAGTGGTAGAAAAATCGATGCAAAGTTTTGCTAACAAGCAAGCATACAGACAGATAGACAGACAGACAGTTCGAGTTAAAAGAAAGGGAGTAAAAATAGAGCAAGCGTCTTATTATAGTATGATAATAGGAATAAAAAGCCTACAAGTATTCATTTAAAGTCGAAAAAAATGTGATTTAATAAAATTGAACTTGTATCGCAACTACTTTATTTAGAATCGGGAATTACAAAACAAGAAGATAAGAGCATAAAAAACTAAAGCATGCGGTCCATGTATATTTTATGCTCATACTAACGATATTTTGTGATATTAAGTTTGATAACTCTGCTGCTTGCTAGGTATTATCAAAGACTATAATAAGATGGACCGCTTGTTCTATTTTTAGAGTTTTTTTGTTCCCCCCCCCCCCCCTCCGTGCGCAGCCAATAAGGCTGTCTTGTATGACTTCTACGCTCCTACGATTGCATTAAAGGTTTCCGATGCATACAACTTTCGATTTTAATATTAATTTTCCATTGAGAAAATCATAACGAATTACTAAACCAGAAGTCAAGAGGACTCAGTGCGATCGAAAAATCCGAAACTGTTTTAAGTTATCAAATAGCTGAAAAATCAAAGCAAGCGGTCCATCTTATTATAGTCTTTGTTCAAATTCTGTTTATAATTACGAAATTGTGTGATATTAAGCTTTGATACATCTGCTCCTTGCTAGCTGTTATCTACATTTTAAAACAAAACAAAAACAGCTTCATTATTAGCTCTCTCTCTTGCACGCTCCGACTGCTCCGAGGGTCTAATGGAGTTGAGAGGGGGGAAGAAGAATAGAAGCCTTTAAATATGGGGAAGGCGGGGGTGTGGGCGTTGGGGTGTGAATAGCCTCTTTCAGGAGCAGATAATTACAACGCAGAGAGAGAGAGAGGCTATCTGGTTTACTGTGGAGCCCTTCCCCCCCATTAAATGAGTTCTGAGTAAATTTGAATAGCGCCAGAGCCTTGGGGGAAGAAAAACAATTTATCGCGATTGAAACAGGCTGAACAATATGTACGGGGTCACATGTTTTTTTTTTGTTTGTTTTTTTTGTTTCATAGGACACCCGCCGCGTGTTCAGTGTGGAGTTGTGATATTCTGCAGATATGCATCATTATACAACAGGAAATGAAAAAATAATTCAGATGAATACATTGCACTTTTTTTTTTGTTTTGAAGCAGTTAGATGAACAAAAATGTTCGAGCCCACCAGTGTTTAGTTGGACGTCATGCAAGAGTGATTGTGTTGCAAGGTCAATGCCAAGTCGTGCTTTCTTTGTCTTTGTAGGTACATAAACCCCTTCTCCCCCCCCCCCTTCCAAATCAACATTTCTCAGACATACACAAAAACGCTAAACAGCTGTAGTTAAATAAAAAAAAAGAATTTTTAAAAAAGCAGATAGTAATTTAAACCAAAAAAAACATTTTACACAACTTCATCATTTAAAAAGAATGTTTATCCTTTTTCGCAACACAATACTTTTTTTAATGCCCCGACCAACATACCCCCCCCCCCCTTATTTTTCCCCCAAATCCCTCCTTCCCCAACCCTTCCCGAAAGACAAGAAAGAAGAAATTGTTGAGCTAACACTATGCATGGAACTTGTCCAGCCTGGATTCCAATTTCGTGTAACATCCGCACCACGGATTCATCTAATATGAGGGCGTGCATGTATTTAATCTTTTCCCCCATCACTGCAGGGGGGCAGAGTTCATTCTTCTTGTCGCAGCTCCCAACAACTCGTGAATACAAAGACGATTTTTCTTTCTCTTTCTTTCTCTCTCTCTTTCTTTCTCTCTTTCTCTCTATCTTTCTCTCTCTCTCTCTTTTTCTTTCTCTCTCTATCCTAGTCTCTTGAATCTTGCATGAGCTTTTCGTGTAGGCAACTGCACTCTATTATAATATGCTCAGAGGGAATTGCATTGGTAGTGGGTAAGGGGTAGATCTTTTTTTGTGTGTCCATTCAGCATGCAGGAAGTTTCTCAAATAGCAATCCCATTTCCTGATACTTTCAGATGCGTGTACAGACATATAAAGCCAAAACACACATACACACATACACGTACACACAAACACACACACACACATATAAATACACACACACACACAAACACACACACACACAAATAGCTTTACAGTTTACTTTCACCTAACGAGAGTGACCACATTAGTATCATGAATTTTTAAAAACCTATCAGGAACAAAGATTATAAAGAGAGCAATAGAATAGCAATAGCATTAGAATCTTCTTACAACACAATAGGGTAGTAAAATAATCAGAATAACGTAGCCTAGACCAGGGTTCAGCAACATAAGGCACGCAGAGCGAATTTCAGTGGCACGCTAGAGACCTTCAAGAGTGTTTTTTTTTAATTAAAAAAACCATTTTCCGGTTCTGGATGAGAAAAACTGTCTGTTGAAGCCGATGTTTCTGAATGACATAGCGACACATTTCAATGAGTTGAACCGTTGAACTTACATTTACAATACAAGAACCACTGGAATGTATTTGTATTGAAACTGTACATATCATGGCGTGAAATCAAATTCAAAACATTTAACAACATGTACCTCCTTATATTAAGGCATATATTAAGATATATAGTTGGGCTTTTTCAGAAATACATCGAAGTACTCAAAGCGGAGTTTTCTAATCAAAGGCAAGACTTTCTAATTGATGGACTAATTTTTTCATACCAGACCAAGCCTAACTGGTTTGATATTACTACAACCTTCTTAGATGTAGCATTTTTAAGTCGAGGTATATTGAATTGAAAAACGAAAAACATCCATATGTTCAAATTTGCGGGAAAAAATCTTGAAGGAAACTGCTTAGGAAAGCCATCTGCTATTCTCAACTGCTAGGCATTCGCACTATTACTTTCAGCTTTTGGTTCAACTTACACTTGTGAATAGAATTTATCGCACATGGAAGCTGTTTTAAGCATACAAAGAGTTCATTTGACTGCACATGACCGCTCATTAATTTATCCAGACTAATTACATTTAAAAGAGTTTTTACGCTCATCTTCTTTAAATAAACATAATATAAGTCATTCTAAAACAAATTTATTTGTACTATTAATTTGATAAATATTATGCACTTTCTGTATTTATGATTGTTTAAAACATAGGCTAAACTCCTTAAAAGGACAAAACAACTCTTAATGCAGGAAATGTTTATTTAAAGCTGTTTAACGTACATTATTTGTATCCTCTAATAATAAAATATTGTAATGAATACCATATTGTTGGATAAAGAAATAATAATTAGTCATTAATATTTGTTATATTACAATACATAACTTGTTTTGCATCACTATAACTTCAACTGTGGAACGGTTTTTTTTTTATTAAAGGGAGATAATTAAACCAGTTTTTTTTAGCTAATATTTCTAAATGTTTCTTTTTTTTTAAATACAAAAGTATAAATGGCTTACAATTTTTAATTTTGAAATGATCGAACAGAAAATAGTATTTGAAAATTATATAAATAATATATTACTAAAGAACTTAAATGTATACTTTTAAACATTACATTAACTACCCAGTTTGTAGTATTACTACGTATCTTTTCCTTTCAATTGTAATCACCACTTATCACCGTATCGATTAAAAGTAATACATTAAAATACTTCTACTTCTCGGTTAAACTGAGATAAAAATATAATTAACATTTGCAGATGTTAGTTCCTCATCTTGACTTACAAATAATAATGTTTAGATAATAATTACCAATACTAACTTTTTTCTAGGATGCAAAATGTGTCTCGGTTTACAGCTGTGTCTAGGATATTGAACTGTGTCTCGGTTTACAGATTGGGTCTAGGATATTGAACTGTGTCTTGGTTACAGATTGTGTCAAGGATATTGAACTGTGTCTCGGTTTACAGATTGTGTCTAGGATATTGAACTGTGTCTCGATTTACAGAAAGTGTCTAGGATATTGAACTGTGTCTCGGTTTACATATTGTGTCTAGGATATTGAACTGTGTCTCGGTTTACAGAAAGTGTCTAGGATATTGAACTGTGTCTCGGTTTACAGATTGTGTCTAGGATATTGAACTGTGTCTCGGTTTACAGATTGTGTCTAGGATATTGAACTGTGTCTTGGTTTACAGATTGTGTCTAGGATATTGAACTGTGTCTCGGTTTACAGATTGTGTCTAGGATATTGAACTGTGTCTTGAATTACAGATTGTGTCTAGGATATTGAACTGTGTCTTGGTTTACAGATTGTGTCTAGGATATTGAACTGTGTCTTGGTTTGCAGATTGTGTCTAGGATATTGAACTGTGTCTCAATTTACAGATTGTATCTAGGATATTGAACAGTGTCTCGGTTTACAGAAAGTGTCTAGGATATTGAACTGTGTCTCGATTTACAAATTGTGTCTAGGATATTGAACTGTGTCTTGATTTACAGGAAGTGTCTAGGATACTGAACTGTGTCTCGATTTACAAATTGTGTCTAGGATATTGAACTCTGTCTCGGTTTACAGGTTGTGTCTAGGATATTGAACTGTGTCTCAGTTTACATAAAGTGTCTAAGATATTGAACTATGTCATGGACTACGAACTGTATTAATTTTTGCTTACACATTTTATTCTGGAGCTGCAAACTGTACTTCGAACTATTTCGTCAACATAACATTGCGGTAAAAGCAAATTTGTTTTCTCATTATTATTACTGTGGAAACCCCCATTGGGACCGAGGAAATAGTCCACAATTTAACGACATACACAATTGTATACCATGCAAACAAAAATTACAAACAAATGACGGAGTTTCGTTTGAGGTATATAGGCCACCCCGTTACTGAAGATTTGAAAGCCGGTACAGAGGGGACAGTGATGGAGGCTTGGTCCAGGGTGTTGCACAGTCTAAAGGATGACGGAAAAAAAGAGTATTTGTAAAAGTCGGTGCGTGCGTGTGGAACATACAATTTGAGCTGATGACCTCAGGTAGAGCGGGACACTTGTTGGATGCGACCTGGCAGTGTGGACATTTCCGCGTGGCGGTTCATGATATTGTACATTCATTTCGATCAAAAATTTATTGCCGTTAATTCGAAGTACTAGCTGTTAACTTTGCAATATTTTATTTGACAAAAAAAAACATTGATTGCGGAGGAGATTTCTTCAGAGAAAAAGCATAAGTGGGACAAATGTCCCAACTTCTTTAATATTGTAAAAAGATAGATGATTGAAGCCAAAAAATAACATATTGTATTGTTGATCTACATACATGCAATTCAACAAAATGAGATTGAAAAAAAAAAGCAAAAAGTCTTAAATTCTAGTTGATATTTCTATGTTACTAGATCCCACTAAGCGCCCCTTACTTTCTAAATGTCGTGACCGAAATAGAAAATGTCCATGAACAAAAGGATTACGACATTTTGTTTTTCCACCAGCGCAGACGTAATGTGTCGACTTCCATATCGGCCAGTGCAGCAAGTCATACTCTATTTCTGAGGTACTCTTTATGCTATCAGAAATATCTCATTGTCTCATTTTTTTTTTGCGTTTTGTTATTGGCTTTACCCGAAAGGCACCAGTGAAAGAGATATGATGGAATTGGATAAAAAAAAGAAGGGAAGGTTGAGATAATAAAAAAAGGACTTGTAAAAGTCGCTAGGGGAATCAACTAGAAAGTCAACACTCGACTGTACATTTTTTATTTATCTTAACATGACTTTCCTAGAACTCTGCTCAATACTACTGAAAATAGTTTATTCAAGCATTGTATTTTGTTAATTAACACTATAGTAGGCCTACATTAGACGCTTATAAAATGTAGCTTCAAAAGTGTTAAGGTGTAGGCCTACGGCTGTAAAGCAGTTCTATCTTTTACTCTTTGTTAACCATTTATACATAATATTATTTTCTCGATCCTAAGGAAGCAGATTTAATCTCATTTGATGTCATTTGAGGACATTAGGGTAGTCAGTCATACAAGCGAGAAAATCGAACTCCAGATTGTCCTTGATAGTGAAACTTTAAAAACAAATTATTATATATATATATATATATATATATATATATATATATATATATATATATATATATATATATATATATATTGTAAATGATGGGTACGAATTGTACCTGGCTCCACAAATAACCACGCTCACCTTTGAGCCTATAGTTTTTTTTAAAGGGGCTTTAAAATATTTATAAACGATATTTTGGAAAGAGAGTTGTCTTTTCTTTCTTCGAGAAAAAGACTGTTGGAAACTCGAGAATCTTCGACAGTGTAATCATTTCATGGACTTTCATATTAACTTTAAGAAATCACTCTAAAATGTCTTTCTTGCACCGACATGTCCTCGGGTCTGTTAGACAAAGAGCTGATACTCATTTCCGAGTCAGATGTCATTGCGACATATCGGAGAACAAAGCAGCACAACATCTTCTATTGAGCCAGACAACGAGTAATGGATGTAACATTAGCGTGTTCCCGTAAGTGCTTCTGATGGAGTGACTAGATAGAGGCTGCAAGAATTATACATTGCCCAATCTCCCTTCCTTTTTTTTTTGTCTTATCTGTGCCCTATCCAAGTTCTAAATGTTTTTGTCTTTGCTTCGAATTGCTTTATTACAGTGGCGTAGCCTCCTCCCTGGGTTCTCAGTTTCATATTCGTGATGTTGTCGTTTTTTAATCTAATTACGATGCGTTTAAAAAAACAAAAAAAAAACTTATTAATATTTTACAATGTGAAAAAAAGATAAAAATAAAAAAAAAGAAACAAAGTATATTAAAATTTAAGTAAAATCATTATAAAACCGGACACGCACACACACACACACACACGCAGGGGATGTGTTATGACATCCCAATGATCAGGGGATGTGTTCTGACATCAGCAGTGAGAAAAAGACCAAGTCTTAAAGTTATCCCTTACGCAATTCTGACCCCCCCCCCTCCACTATTCAGTCTCCACTTATTATAATTACTGTGTTTCCCAAAGTTCAAAGGTTATGGACATTTCACACTTTAAATGTACTACACGCCCTTAAAAACGTGACATTGTTTTATATTAGTTTTAATGCATTATTTCTCTAATCTTGTTCTCATTGAGACTTTGGGGCAGAGATGGATCCTTTGTCACAGCCGTATTTTCTTTATGTCAATTTTTTTAGACGACAAAAGTTTCACAGTGTATTTTCTAAAATATATTATTCGTGTGTTTTTCCATTATAACCAAATATGCCCGCCCCCCCTGCCCACGAATTTGTGGCAAGTCTTGCAGTAGTGCCGCTTATCATTTTTCTTTTATTATTAATTTCCATATCACCATTTATTTGTATCACACGCACATATATATTGCTATCATTCAACTTTATATTATGGCTACATGGAAATGGCCGATAATAAATCGGACTCGGCATTAGATCAATCACCCTATGCATAAGAATGTATGCACCAGACATAATATAACAACACATATAGATCAAACAAACACACACTCATATAGTGGAAGAAAAAAAAACATACATACATACACAACTTCTTATATCAGTGTGAAGAAAAAATATATCAATCATTTTTTTTTGTTTAATTTTTTTGCCTTGTCTAGATCACGCCGCTATTATTATAGAGTTTTTCATAACTTATGACTCCTTCGGGACAATTAATATCATTGACTAGTGACTAGATCTTCATTTCTGATACATTTTTCTCCCTGTGTCTGTTTTTTAAAATATATTTCTACTCCATAAACCATAAACAATGTTGTCGCCAATCAACATATAAGTAACATAGATAGGAACTTTTCCTATATATTTCTTAAATAGTGAAGAATAGATTCTTGAGGAAATTAGTTACCAAAATGTCCAGTAAACTATTGCAGGTTAGCTCGTCACCTGAAATATTTGTATACTCTTCAGGAAACTCTAGACTAGATCGAACCAATAGCGCAGCATCGTTTAAAAGAAATCCACAGGGAAAGCCGAAACTGTCTAAGATTTCCCCCAAAAAAATTATGATTAGAAACAGTCGTGGCTTGCCTTTTAACCTGTACATTATAACTTCATTTATGAGGTCTTACTTGACTTGCATATTGTAACTTATTTTTAAAACTATGATAAGTTGATTAGTAATAATTACTTAATTTTTTTTAAATAATCAATGTGGACATTTCTCTTCAGTTGAGACTATTTCAGAACGCGGTTAGCAAAGCTATCTGATATGCTGCTCTTGAAAGGATGGTTGGGATAGGCTGGGATAGGATAAGATAGATATATTGAAATAAGAGAGATTCATGTAATTTAAAGAACTAATGATGACACATTTCTTATCCACATTTTATGTGCTTGTGCCCCAGGAAATCGTTAATTCAACTATAAATGATGATCGATCTGTGATATCAACGCCGATACAGAGCTCTTGTCGCTTCTTTAATGGCTCCACTGCAAGCAGTAGGATTTAAAAAAAATATATTTTTGAGATCTTCCATTTTTTTTTTTTTGAAAATTGGGATATGTGAGAAATGTGGGTGTAGGTCCACTATAATAAAATTAAAATCGATATGAAAATAATTGAAGTTTTTGGCGAAGAGCTTTTTAGCGCCCCACACGCAATTTTTTATATTTCCCACAATGCACTATTGCTATTAAGAATGCATTTAACGTCGAAATAAACAGGCTTTTTGAAAAATAAATAAAAAACTGGCCTCCACCCCTACACAAAATATGTAGCTGTTCCTATCCTAGTTCCAAAACAATAAATCCCTTTGTCATTTGGACAGCTGGGAAGCCACAAACTATCCGCTGGGAAGACTTAAATGATGTGCAAACTATTCGCTGGGGTGCCACAGATGACATTTTAGCCATTTCACAGATGCACTGCTAACTGTCCTTTGGGGCTAAAAGTTAACGTGAAAACTATCCTCTGGGGCGTCACAGATCTAAAGCTCACAATCCTCTGGGGCGCCACAGATGAAACGCGTACTATCTGCCTTTCTCTTAAGTGTACTTACCCTGAAAGTAAAGTACCTTTCGGGCCAAATTGATCATATAACGGTGAAGCAGCATTCACCAGTTTATGTGGCCACGACATACTAGGGGATGTGCGGCTAGCCGCCTTTACTGTAACCCAACTAATGTCAGGTATCCATCAGAGCTGGTTAGACTCTGGAACACCCTTCAGACCAGGGAAAAAAGCCTATCCTTCACAAGGATTCGAACTCAGGACCTTCGGAACGCCGGCTCGGCCACTGCTCCCCATACTTACCCTGTACTAGGATCAAATTTTAGTATGGGCGTCAGCAGAAAATGTATCTATGGGAGGGTAAGGAAGAGAAGAAGAACGTTGGAAGAGCATTTCCTATATCATACAAATACTATGTAATATATTATTATTATATACTATTATTTTAGGGAAAGGCAAAGACCGACTTTTACTACTTAAGATATAGCAAAAGCTGAAAAGGTGGATGAGTACCATTTCGCTTACCACTCACCTCTCCCCGATCGTGAACGCGCATGTTGCAATGCTCAGATAAACATAAAGACAAAAACACTTTCTTTATCCCTAATGCGAGAACAAATGCATATAAGTACTCTTTCTTTCCGAGTGGCATTCGGGTATGGAATGGATTGCCTGAACAAACCAGGTAAACCAGTAACTTAACATCAGTTAAAACATTAATAAAAACGCAAGACTAGACTCGGACCACGGACGCAATAATCTTCTTGATAGATGGAGCGTCTGTAATTTAAAAGATAAGATGTAAGTTAAACCATTAGAGTTATTTTAGAGAAAAACTGTATTCATTTTCTTTGCTTATATATTATTTATTTTTTTTCTATTAATTCTATTCACATTTGAATACCCCAGGGGTGTGATTCATTATGCATTCAAGATAAGTCTCAATTAGGTCATATAAAAAATGGCACTGCTAATCCCATTTGAGACCATTCATTCCCATAGACCAGTCTAACAGAAAATTGATAGAGTATATTCATCTGAGCCTTTAATCCTAACAAATTGTGTGTAAATAATTGTCACATTTTTCTTTTAAGTAGTTATCATTATAATGTATCGTTTTGTTTTTACAGGGGAGCGAGTCATTATAGATACAGATATACTTATTAAAAGTATGGGGCCTATCAAAGAAACAGATATGGTAAGTGGAAATACAATTATTAGGCTATATACAACAAACATTTTATAAAAACTCTCTATCTATCTGTCTATCTGTCTATCTGTCTATCTGTCTATCTGTCTATCTGTCTATCTGTCTATCTGTCTATCTGTCTATCTGTCTATCTGTCTATCTGTCTATCTGTCTATCTGTCTATCTGTCTATCTGTCTGTCTGTCTGTCTATCTGTCTATCTGTCTATCTGTCTATCTGTCTATCTGTCTATCTGTCTATCTGTCTATCTGTCTATCTGTCTATCTGTCTATCTGTCTATCTGTCTATCTGTCTATCTGTCTATCTGTCTATCTGTCTATCTGTCTATCTGTCTATCTGTCTATCTGTCTATCTGTCTATCTGTCTATCTGTCTATCTGTCTATCTGTCTATCTGTCTATCTGTCTATCTGTCTATCTGTCTATCTGTCTATCTGTCTATCTGTCTATCTGTCTATCTGTCTATCTGTCTATCTGTCTATCTGTCTATCTGTCTATCTGTCTATCTGTCTATCTGTCTATCTGTCTATCTGTCTATCTGTCTATCTGTCTATCTGTCTATCTGTCTATCTGTCTATCTGTCTATCTGTCTATCTGTCTATCTGTCTATCTGTCTATCTGTCTATCTGTCTATCTGTCTATCTGTCTATCTGTCTATCTGTCTATCTGTCTATCTGTCTATCTGTCTATCTGTCTATCTTTCCATCCATCCATCCGTCCGTCCGTCCTTCTGTCTGTCTGTCTGTCTATCTATCTATCTATCTTTCTGTAGTTAATAATCGCTTTGGGTAAAAATTACACGATAATTTAGAACTAGAACTGGGTGCTAGCGGTGTTTTACGGTGATTTTTTTTTAAAATCCTAGTAAACAATTCTCACCACGTAGGTCCCAGTCATTTCTCTTCAAATCAGATTTCCGGCAAATTACCCTATAAAAAAGACAATGTTAAGAAAAAGAGAAAGAGATTCTCTGTGGGATCTGGCAATAATTTTCAATGCTCATACTTGTGGACGACTGGAAGCGGTGGCGGAAACAGGAAAGGGGTGAGGGGAGGGGAGCTACTTCTGCTGACAAGATCTGGAAATGTCACGTACCTATTATCGATACTCTTTCGGGACAAAAAAAAATATCTCCCCAACCCCTCGGCGTCTATTTTTTTGCTTGAGACTTATTTCTCCTCCATAACTATAAACGTTAATCGCGGCTTCGGGTGTGCTTGCGTTTAACGTTTATATATGTGTGTCTGTGTGTGTTGTGTATGTATGTGTGTGTTTTGTATGTGTGTAGGTGTGTGTCTATGTTTAATTACAGAAGTATGGAATATCGATTATCTCTTGGGCACTGAAAGTAGGAAGTAAAAACAACAAACAGAACTCTATAAAAACCCTAAGAAAAATATTTAAACTATTCCATGGAAAAAAAAGCTATGTGTGAGATATAATAAAATTTAAACTATTCCATGGAAAAAAAACTATGTGTGCGATATAATAAAATCGTAAAGCCTTTGCGTTGATCCCAATGTGGCTGGACAGTTGCTTGCTACGGGTAGGACATCCTATTAAAGGGATTTTTCAGTATTGGCCTATACATTTTACACTGTACAATGTCTGAGAAATGAGCGAATTTTACTGTTTTCTTCAAACGTCGTTCTTCTATGTCGACTCAGTTATTTTAAACAGATCACTCGGGCATAATAGCATGAATCAATAGAGGTCTACTTTTAACTTAGCAAAGAGCCTAATTAACCTAACTCTGTGCGTAGCCTATGTGAGAAATAATTCAACAGCAACAAACAACAAAGTTTGCAATTTGTAAAACAAAACTAAGCTTTCGTGTAGAATTTCCTTCTCAAAATAAATTTAGTTTAAAGCTATAAATGTTTATCTGAGCATTGCATCAGGTTGTTATTGGGTTGTATTTCTAAATTAGAGTTCTTATTAATGCCGTATCTATTATTACTACCTTACTTCTGCCCTTCTTTCCTCTAGTGTTTCTATAGTTCTTTTATTTTATTATTGAGGTTAAAAATTTCGTCAGTACTTCAAAAAATCCAAAAAGTTATTAAAAAAAAACCACATACAACAGCAATATATAACTTAAATACAGAAAATAGAAATGCAAGACTAGACTCAAGCCACGGATGAGCCTTGGACGCAATAATCTTCATTATAGAAGGAGCGTCTGTAATGTATAAGATAAAATTCCGTTTACAAGTGTTTGTTACAATGGTTTACTAAGGAATTGCGTGACCATCACATCGACCCACGGGTCCATTTCATTTTCCCTTCACTTTGTGAGTAAGCCATTACAGTCTGATGGAGCTGGTAGAAAACAACCAAGGATCTAAGGTTGAGAAACCCAGGCTCTTCAAACACGCGAACAAATCACACCCCTTTTAGCTCGGATACTGTGAAGCGGGTGAATTCAAAACTGTGGCGTCACTTCCTGTCTAATCCACTATGTTGGTTCGGCCAATAAAGACAACATTTGGTGGTTCTTGGGTTGGAACTCTCCTGAAGTTACTTACTTTAATATCTGTATAACCTTGGGTGGAGTTTTTTTAAAGTAAGGCTAAAACATATAATACAAAAATAATTTATAATTAAAACTAAATAGATAATATGGGCATAAATATGTTTACAGCTGTCTTCTTTTTGGTTTGGAAAATAAATAGATCTAGTATTAATAATACGTCACATTAAGGGTTTATATTTATTTGTGCATTCGCTAGATAATCTAAATTCATTTTTAAAAGTTGTTATAGTAAAAAGCTTATAGGTGTATTTACGATTATGTAATTTATTTATGAATAGTAATTTTGACATATATTTTTCTTTCCTATCTTGTCAATAGAATTACAGTAGAGCTATAATACACACAACGAAAATGAAACATTCAAACGAAGTCAAGTACAAATTGAACAAAACTAAATCTTAGTAATAGTAGTGAGTTTAATGACAGTATGTAGTGGACTGCCGATGAACTAAAAGTCCATTCGAGCGAAGTGCGAGATGTCTTTTTTGTGATTTCATTAGAAACTTCAAAAGTCTACTCTTGGTCATTGTGATCACCCTTAAATTAGGCACAAAACTAAGAATCTCGGGACGGGGAGAGGGGGGAGGGGAGGGCACTGTGGCCTTACGGCAGCACGTTATGTTGACGTACCAGGGGTCCTTGGTTCGAATCCTGGTAAAGGCTAGGATTTGCTATCGGGTCTGGATTGTGTCCAGGTGTCTACCCAGTTCTAACTCGAACTTTCAATACGGCAACCAAACGAGCTGCCGCTCAAAGGTCGTGCTCCATAACTTTCAATACCTAAATCCATAATATCCAACTGAACGAATTTTCGAATGAATTGACTTTATGTTTAGATCTCCTTATTCAAACAATTATACTATCTGTATACTGAACTGTTGATTCTATTATAGTCCTACAGTATGCAGGTGTACTTCCGCCAGCGCTGGAAAGATGACCGGCTGTCCTTCTACCTGCCCAACATCACCACCTTCACCCTCAGCAACAAGTTCATCAACAACATCTGGAAGCCCAACAGCTACTTCATCAATGGCAGGAACAGCAAGCAGCACAACCTGACCGTGCCCAACGCATTCATACGCCTCAGCCACGACGGAAGTATCTACATGTCAGTTAGGTGAGCAGATTGTGTTTCAAGCTCAATTTTTAAAGGTAGAGTTGAGGATGGTGATGGTGGGTGAATATGTACTTTATTGCAGTTCATTGATGCTTTGTGTGTGAAAAGTCGTTATACTTTAATACTATTTGGATTGCATGAGCTCTACAGACCACAAACTAGTGCAGGGGTTAGCAACCTATTGATAATATTTTTCCAAAGTAGGATTTCTAATACATTCAGCGTGCAACATCCTAGAATTCATCCTTTTCTAGCACTCAATTTCTTGTAGAAGATTCGTGAAATACATTTATTGTGTTTGGGTTTTGGAAGGAGGTCTTCCGAGAGTTATTGAAAATTACTCTGCGTGCCAAGGCTGACACGCATGTCGTAGGTTGCCAACCCTTGTACTACAAGAAAGTTTGGGACACTAGAAAATACACTTTCAGGACTTGTGACTGGTTTGTGTTAGCTTTTGTTTGTCAGCAAGTTGGGACACTAGAAAATACACTTTCAGGACTTGTGACTGGTTTGTGTTAGCTTTTGTTTGTCAGCAAGTTGGGACACTAGAAAATACACTTTCAGGACTTGTGACTGGTTTGTGTTAGCTTTTGTTTGTCAGCAAGTTGGGACACTAGAAAATACACTTTCAGGACTTGTGACTGGTTTGTGTTAGCTTTTGTTTGTCAGCAAGTTGGGACACTAGAAAATACACTTTCAGGACTTGTGACTGGTTTGTGTTAGCTTTTGTTTGTCAGCAAGTTGGGACACTAGAAAATACACTTCAGGACTTGTGACTGGTTTGTGTTAGCTTTTGTTTGTCAGCTTTTAGCTTTATAGTTCTTTTTTTTTTAAATTCTAAAGTAGATAATCCCTGTCTCAATCAGCCTGTCTCATCGCGTATGTGCCAGATTGTACAGTGTTTACAGAAGATTAGGCTTCCGACTAGTTTTGAATCTAGTATTGCATTTAAATAAGACATTTGTTTAAAATTATGTTAATTTTTTTAGCTTTCCTATCTTCGCTCGGATGCATCTTGGAAAAAAATGCGCCCTTGAATGCTTAATGAATAGAAGTAATGATAGCTATGTGTATTTCTTATTATTTTATAAGATTTCAGTGATTTATTACAATAGAAGCTAACATTTTCTTATCTTTTGTTATATATTACAGACGCTCCTTCAATAAAGAATATTATTGCGTGCTACGCTCATCCTTGATCTGAGTCTAGTCTTGCACTTTTTAAATAATGTTCAGTTATTGTTTTTCCTCGTTTGTTCAGGCAACCCATTCCATGCCCGGATGCCACTCGGGAAGAAAATGTACTTATATGCATTTTTTCTCGCATAAGAAATAAGAAAAGTTTTTCGTAATCCTTTTTTTTATCTGAGCATTTTAACATATTGTAATTGTGTTGCATTTCTAAGTTAGAATTTAATGCCTTTTATATTTTTACTTCTTTACTCTTTTCCCTTCTGTCCTCTAGTGAGACTGTAGTGCAATTTCTTTTTCAAAGGCAAACCAATCTCTTAATGTCTTAACTAACAAAAATACAATATTTTTTAACTTTCTGATATCTGTTCTTGTTGTTATTGTATCTCAGTACTAACGTACTAAGCTTTAAACTCATATTATCATACAATATAAAATTAAAATATATATAAAAAATGCACCTTAAAACGTCCAGTTAAATCCTTTTACGATATTAAGACTTCATCCTATTTCTGAAATTCCAAATATTAGTGATAACTTCCTGATGGCACTATATAAAAAAATGGATCTTCAATGTAGCGTTTCCGCTCAGAATAACTCTTTCCTTAAGTTCCACAATTCCTTCCCTTTCTTTCTTTAAAACAAATTTCCTTTTTTTGGAAAATCTAATTTAAACTCCTAAGAGCTCTTTCATTTCCTTTTCTGAACACAAAAATCTCTCGTCATTTCCTGTCAGGTAATTTTCAATTATTCTTATTTTTCCGGATCCGGTGATGTATTCGTGGAAGAATTTGCCAGGGCAGCTTTTGAAGACTTTAAAAAAAAATGTTTATAGTGCACGGAAAACTCCTTTCTCATCACAGGGAAAGATTAATAGTGACAATGTATTTCCTTTACTTGACAAATAAATTATCACTTACGCTAAACGTTTTTTCTTAAATATTATAATTCAATTAAATGATTCAATATGTTTAAGATGTAGCCTAATAAATTTTGGTGGTTTAACGAAATAGCTTAGGTTCAGGGACCTAAATCTTAACAGACAATGGTATTTACCCCGTGTCCTTATGTTGTTATTTTATTTTACCCTGCATCGGTTTATGAAAAAAAATTAAGATTGGCGTTGTACTGGGCATCGGTGACGCTATTATTCAAGTAAATTGTTATACTTACAAAGAACAAAAGGCCCAAAAGACCAGCAACAATAGTTGTAATTTTAAGTTGTTTTTTCGTTATCTATTAACAGCTATAGGGTAAAAAACTGACTTTTTGAAAGAAACTACCTGGCATTATAATGGGCCGAACTTAAATGAAGTCACGCACAAAGGAGAGGGAGGGGTAAACATATGTGACGATATGGGACGAGAGGGAGGGAGAGAGGGGGATGTTTAAACATTGTGACGTAACCTCAAACAGTGTACAGCGGTAATAAATGAAATTTCCATTGAGTAGGTTTCACTTAATTAACAACAGTAAATATATTGTTTGTAAAAGTGAATTGAAAAATTACTACTCTTGAAATTGGAAATATATATTTTTTTTAACTGGGGTTGGCAGGGGGTGAGCGGTATGAAGAGTTTTATGACCTTAAAGTTGAAATAGAGGTCTTACTTTTTGTGACTACTTGTGAAGATTGGGGGAGGGGAGGGAATAATGTGGCCATGATTGCATGACGTCATTTATGGACGGCCCTTACGATGTAATTATTATTGCAAACCTGTCTGACTCTGCAGGCTTACGATCAACGCAAGGTGCCCCATGATGCTGTCGAGGTATCCGATGGACAGAGTAGTGTGCCCTTTATTTATAGGCAGCTGTAAGTGTCATCTCGTGGGGGAAAAATTCTAGATGTCGCAATTATTCAAGTAAATTGGTATATTTACAAAGAACAAAAGGCCTTAAATAACAGCAACAATAGTTGTACTTTTAAGTTGTTGTTTTTTCGTTATCTATTGGCAACAATAGTTATATTTTTAACTTGGTTCTTTATTTTCGTTATCTATTGGCAACAATAGTTGTACCTTTAAGTAGTTTTTTGTTTCAATTTCGTTATCTATTATCAAGGAAATATTTCAGACTCAGATCTAGCCTTCAGTTGTAGTTTTTGTGTATATTATCTTTTCTGTAAATGTAGTTTTGTTTTCATGTATTTTTTTAGGGTTTTTGTTTTTTAGTTAGAAAAGGCGGTAATGCAAGACGTGTATTTGTTTTTTTTTTTTTTTTACGTCGCCACAATTGTCTGTTGTCGGAGCCATGTCTGTACAATAATAAAATGGCACAGATACTACGCAACACACTTTTCAGTCTTATATATATAAATAACCCTTTTGATTTTTTTTTTGGCATGGCACTAATGATTTCCATCATTACATAATAGTTGATAAAGATAAATTTGTAAAAACCGTGGGAGCGCGTTTGGTGGCGCACCAAAGGTCCTGGTTTCCAATCCCGCTGAAGGCTAGGATTTTTTTCCAAGAACTTGAGGCCGTCCCTGAGTCTACCCGGCTCTGATAAGTATCTGACATTAGTTGGGGTAAAGGAAAGGCGGCTGGGCATTGTGCTGGCCACACAGTCCCCTAGTATGCCGTGGTTACAGAAACTGGTGAACGCTGCTTCGCCTGCCCCATGGATCAATGTGGTCAGACGGGATACTTTATTTTTGTACAAATACAATTATTACTTGTGCAGCCATATCTCTAGAATCTCCGAATTCGAATCCCGGTAACGTCTGGAAATTCTTCTAACCTCTAAATGGTGGGTCTAGTCACTCCTGAAACTGTAAGAGACAAGGCCATTCATGCCATGCATAACCATAGATGTTAAACTCCACCATGCATAACCTTAGATGTTAAACTCCACCATGCATAACCATAGATGTGAAACTCCGAATTCAATTCCAAAAGCAAGGAAATTCATTCGGTGTTAAAAGTGGTTGAATGAGTAAATCAACTCCCGAAAGTAGAACCGACATTCGTAGGGCAGTCTGCTGATCATACGGTTCACTCAATTGCTTGTGACCTCTGAACCTAATTAAATTTACATTATCCGGCCTAGGTACGAAAGTTTATAATTCGATGTTTGAAATTCAAATGAATATCTATAAGTATTGAAATTGACATTTTAAACATTAATCGAATTATTGTAATTATTGTATATTAATTATAAATAAAGAAAATTTGGGAGCTATATTGTTATCTAGAGTATATTTCAATTAATTACGTTTGCATGCATTCATGATTTGAATGAGGGAAAATACGTACAGATATAATTGAACAAAAATTTAAACTATTGTGTAGTTGAAACAAATTCCATCCATGTTTTAATGTGCTGTCTCACTTTATCTCTTCACATACACTATAGTTGGTTACACTACCGATGAGGTAGTTTACAGGTGGGAGAACCAGGTCGACATTGATCCAGGCGTCACACTGTCACAGTTTGAACTAGGACGCATTGAACAACAGAACATAACGAGGAAAGGCAAATACGGTAAGAGAGAAAGAGAGAGAGAGAGAGAGAGAGAGAAAGAGAGATGTTTAAGTCCTCACGTTCTGCCATTATTTATTTGCTTGCTACATATCTTTTCATATAGTCTTTTACAGCGCTCATTTAACTTTCACTACAAGTTTTAAAGCCAACATTTCTAAATGTTTTCTAAAGCAGATAAAAAAAGAAAGATTTAGCGTCGCGGTTAATTTTTACTTATAGTGAAACTAATTTAGGGTTTACATTAAGTTTTGGTGTTTTTAAAAAGACCCAAATGGTATCCCGGATCTATGAAAATAGTGTTACCACACAACCCCCATTAATGTCTAAAAAGACGTTAAATTTAATTTGTTATAAAAAAATTATTTTTGTTTACTGACAAAAAAACAACAACAACAACATAGAACAAAAAAACTGCATTTTGTGTTTGTATATTTTTTTTAAAACTCAGAATATGCAATAAAATGACTATCTTGATATTTTATCACTACTATTAAAATTTACAGAAGTTTAGTGCCATTCGTTTAATGGGGCTCCTGGGGAAGGGTACATGTCTGGGACCTCGGGCGTTGTCGGAAATAGTAATGATACTCCGGATGAATCAAGGCGTCGTTAAGGCGCCCACAGATATATTCTGGCTAATACGGGGATGATTTTTTATTTTTTTTTAAATCCGCGCGGATCGGACAAAGCCCATTTCTTTTTAAATGAAGGATTTTATTTATTTTTTTATAACGCTGTGTTGGGAGAATTACACCCCGCCTTAAACGCCAGAAAACGTACTCACTTCAGACTCGTGATCAAAGGTAGTAGACTGGAACCGTTCTTAAGCGCGCATTTCTAAATCACTAAGCCACATTAAACACGGAAAGGTATTTTTTTTATATTTCACCATTATAAATTTCAAATGTTTTTCTTCAAATCCCTATTTTGTGTTTCGGTTATCTCCCTTTTCTCCAGATAACCATTTACTAAATGTTTTTAATTATTAGAAGAAATTGTCAGATGAAATTAGATTATGACATATGGGGGTAAATATTTTTGTTTTCATTTTATTGCTAGGTGATTTGTCCATCTTACAAGTTTACATCCACATGAGCAGGGCGGTTGGATTTTACGTTATTCAGACTTATGTCCCTTGCTATCTGATCGTCTGCCTGTCTTGGGTTTCTTTCTGGATCAACAGAGATGCAGCGCCGGCAAGAGTTTTATTGGGTGAGCACAAAACGAATAAAGGAAAGTAGCCTACAAGCAACAAACAGTTTTATTTTATTCGCAATTTCTGTAATGTTAGCACAGGCAAAAAAAAAAAAAGAAAAAGTTTGCTATTTCCACACAAATCGTATGTATCTTGTAAAGTAGGCCTGGACATACAAATGTTAGAGAATATAATTAAGAGAAATCACACACAAAATAATAATGTTCCACTTTAAAAGTACAAAGATTCTGAAAAAAGATGGATTTTATTAATGAGAACCGCACTTAACGAAACGCAACAAGCGGCTCACGAAGCCACATTTTTCCACTCCAGTTATATTTCCGGTAAATGTCTATGAAATTTTGTTTCATAGGCGTCACCACAATTCTGACCACGGCGGCTATCGGGATGACAGTAAGGGAAGGCCTTCCAAGAGTTCCCTACCCCACGGCACTGGACGTGTTCATGAACATGTGCATCCTGTACCAAATGGCCGCTTTCATTGAGTACGCAGCCGTCAACTACTTCACCAAACTCATGCCATCGGAAGGTGGCGCTGATGATGACGAGGATACAGGAGATGTCGTGGTAAAATTGAAAACAAAATGATAATTATGAATAATTGTGAAGATAGAAGATGATTAAAATAGCAAGCAACTTTCCCTTATCTATAAGAAGTTTAACAAGCCCAAATAGTCGCCATTTGAGATTGTTTATTTTTAGGCCTACAAGGCCAATAGCTTACACTTTTGTAATTCCTTTCATCCAATGTCTAGCAAGCAACACCATTAATTATCAAACTTTCATCCGAAATTATAAGTAGAATCCCCTTAATAGAAACCTTTGATTATTTACACCCTTTAGTCATCAACACCAAAACCAACATTCGAGAGACATTTCAGCCTAAATAGAAAGTAGCTTTCACTTTATATTCTTAAACTCCTGAACATGCATAACTCAATTTTTCTCCTACTCCGTGGTAGAATTGCTTTGATTCAAGGTCTCTTCCTCACCCATACCTAGAACCACTCCCACTTATAAAGGCCTTACTAATATTAAACCTACTGTACTTTTCTATGTCCACGATAGTCAGGATTAATATGTACAACAAACTTAGTTCCAGCTTGATATACTAGTTTATATTTACATATTGGTAATTACAAAGCATTATTGCAGACACATATGCCTATACATAAAAGTATAGATTTCTATCTTAGAAGAAAGTTGCACACATCACAATACATTTAATTTGTCCAAAAACAAATCAACTAAAATCCTTAAAATAGCTTACACTATTACGCCCAGAAATGTTGCATTCATTGAGTCTTTAAACTGTAGTAACGTCTTTTTTTCTTTTCTTATTGTGTTTGATTAATCTGCTCTTTAGTTGAAACCTGGCGCCAAAAGAAAAAGTGATGGTGATAAACAATTGCCCGAGGCAGAGGCTCTGCTCAGTGCCAATGGGCAGAAACTGAAAGGAAATAGCATACAAATATTTACAGCTAAAATTAAAAGTAAGATTTTGAGCTTTTACTTTATTCGTCCGTACAATTTCAAAGCGTAGAGTTAGGACTCCGTTGTAACTGAAAAATAGGGTAAACCACCTTTACTTTGCCCCAACTTATGTCAGGTGCCAATCATACCTGGGTAGACTCTAGGACACCCTCTAAGCCAGGGTACAAATTCTAGCCAGGATTCGAACCCAGGAGCTGGGGTACCCCAGCTCTGTCGTTCGCACCGTGGCCTTACAGTTTGACTTAATGTCTTACTCTTTGACTTAATGTCTAACTCTTTGATTTAGTGTATTTATTTTAAGTTAACGTTCTACTGTTTGACCTAAAGTCCTAATATTTGGCTTAACGTTTTAATGTTTAATTTACTGTCTTATTGTTTGAGTTATTGTCTCTTGCGTATTTTAGACGTTTGTTGGAGGTCTCACATTTTCTGTCCGATTGTGTATTTCTCCAGGGTGCAGCCACTGCTTCTTGGCCTTCCTGAGCTGTATCGTGGGGAGCTCGGCGTACCGGCAGAGGCGTTCCGAGCTGGTGGACCCGGAGATCGGCAACAGCGTCAGCGACATCGACATGGTGTCCCGGATAGTGTTTCCAGTCACATTCGGCCTGATCAACCTGTGCTACTGGCTGATGTATTTTTATTTAGAAGTTAGTTGACTAGATGGTGAGGTGTGCATTAACATCACATGCTTCTTATGACACATAGCTTTTTTTTTTTTTTACTTTAGCATAACGATTCATTAGACGCACTATAGTTCCCTTTCATTAAATATCTGTACAGTGAAACCTGGGAGTGTTAAAAATAGTTTAAAAGCAACTCATGATTCAGACCTTAAACAAATTGCAGTAAAAACTCGAGAAAGTGTTTGCCCGAACTGGGATTGTTTTCTCTTTAAAAACAACAATCATATTAAAAACAAATCTTTTTGTAATGTAATGTGGGGGCCAATTTTTCGATATGGTTCAGCTTCTACATTTGCAGTATTTACACAATGTGGACACACAATCTATTTTATATATATATATAAGATCAAATAGAAAAAAAAAGGATTGTTTATGTCATAATTATACTTGTATCCTAGTGATAAATATTACACCTTCTTATCATCTACGTCAATATATTGTTTCAATCAGATGCAAAGTTTGATAAGATACAAACGTAACACTTTTGGTAAAGAAAAATAGAATGTGAAAAAATAACAAGAAAATAAATATTAAAAACGCTGAGACAAATAATTCTCAATAGTTAAGTTTCTTAAGTATAAAAACTATTTTGATAGAGTTTAGATAGCTTTATTATTTATCTAAATATTTTGTTAAATTACTTATCTTTTGTGATTTTATTATTCTAAAAACATGTCTTCTAAAACTGCATTATTTATCACTTAATTTTCTTCTTGTTGATTAACATAAACAAGAAAAATTAATTTACATGAAGCTTACATCTACCAAATTCTGTCATTGCGATGGGAATGTATCCCAACAGCGTGATACACTATAGTTCGTTCTCCAAGCCCTAAGAGAGTAGTCCTGGCTTCTTATCTCACTATCAAGTTTCACGTCTGTAATTAAATAATAACCAGCAGGTTTCACTGTATAGCAGCTATATAAATTTAATTTTCTTATGTTTGAATGAATCGGAACTGTGATAAAATTTTATTTAAAAAAACCAGCAACAATAATTAAGATTTATCAACTTAATTCTAAAATATTTTATTTGTGTTTTATGTACCATGTCAAATGAGATAAAAGTATAATAACTGGAGCATATTTCAGCATTTATGTTTAACAGAAACATTTGAAGTCCATACCATAATGTATTGTTTTATTGCACACCTCAGGAACTAGGCTGTGCTAAAATTCCTCCTTTGAGAGTGATAACTATATATTATTGTCAGTGATATTCAGACTATCTGTGGCATAAACATTTTTTATGGTCTACTTAGATTTTTGTATGATGTTTTCTCTTTGATATGGCATTTGTTGCTATAGGGGCATCAGAAAATGTTCAAAGATTTCTTGTAATATTTGTGAATATAATAGGTGGAAAAAAAAGTACGCAATTCTAAAGAATAAGACAGTTTAATTATAGTTAAATGATTTAAATAGTTCTATTTGTCAGATCGGCGGCTGGATAGCAAGTCGACAGTGAGCTCGTCTGACAAGCTCGACATCCTGGGTTCAACCCACGGTGCAGACACCATAAATAATAAAAAAAAATACACCGCCGACTTGGAGAGGAGATGGGCGTCACCAAGTTTACCAACTCCACAGAACGGACTACAGGACACGCAGTGTCCCTGAACCCTTCCCCCCCTCCTCACCCCACCGACCATAACGGTGAGGGGAATTTAAAAATATTGGCAGATCACTTATTAAAAAAGAAAACAAATAATTAAAAAATTGAACAATGTAAATATTAAAAATTCTCGAGTTTCCAAAATCGAATTGGCGACCCTTGGATAATGGTTTGGAATTACCATTAGATTTCGGATAATACCCACAAAATTGTGGAAATAGAGCGTACTAAGTAGAGTAACATGGACAGACGCTTTATACAAATGACCACCATCAACATGAACTAAAAACAAAACAAATGTTTTATGGCAACAATAGAATGATACTTTTTTCCATTAAATTTATTGCCATGTGTGTGTCAATGACACAATTTATTTATTGAAATAACGGCAACCTTTGTTTTAGCTTTAAAAAATGAAAAAACTTTATTAAGTAAATGTATGTGTTGCAGAACAAGTTGAAGATATGTATGGCCTTTGTTTTTGTTTTTAATGTCTTAAAATAAAAATACATTTAAACATTGCTGAAATACTTATTTGCTTATTTACATATACTTCATTAATTTGTTAATGTTCTATTACGTTTCAATATTGTATATTTTAGTTAAATGCGTATTCATTTCTGAATTATATTTAATGATAATATGAGTAATTTTGGCGAATCTACAAATTAGAAGATTGAGACATGTATAAAATGGTATAGACCGCACCTTTACTCACCTAGATGGGGACAAAAGCAAATATCAGTACACTCCAGCCATTTATAAATAGATATCTCAGGCTAATACTCAAATTTAGATGGCCGGAGTGAAGAAAAGCGAGCCATGAGAAAGGCGAGGGGCAGAGGAAAAGGAGACTGCGTCCACAGAATAGGTATAGAACGGAATGCGCAATCCCTATATGCGCAGTCACTAAAAGTGAAGCTCGCCTTCCGCCATTTTCTTTTGACTCAAGGCAGCGATCACTAGAAACGCTACTATAGTAAAATGAGAAATGCTTTATTTATTACTGATATCTAGTCTTAGCAAACCTAGGAATAAAGCAAGACTACTAATATTAATTAATATGAGGTTACAACTTACCGTTATTTATCCTTTACGGGGTCAGGAAAGCCATGTAGTTTGACGTGCTTATTTGTACGATAATCAATCGTTTTCGCATCATTGTTGCACTTTATTACACAACAGCCTTTGTACCTTTTGCCTGAAATATTAGCTTTGGGAGTTCGAAATTGTAGATTTGATAAAAAAAGACATAAGTAAATAAGCTTAAATATATCGTGTAACCAGGTTCGCTGAGTCTAAACACTATGGCGTCGGTATTACTTCCGGAAACAGAAAAAATGCGATTGCGCATTCTGTTCTATATTTATTCTGTGACTACGTCCTCGTCCCTTGAGGATGGACGGACGCCATATAAAAAAAAAAGATGGCCGGAGACGGTATCATGTGACCAGCTGTTGGATATATTTTGGCAAAAGCCAATTGGAAAGGAGATTGGGAGACTAAAGTGAGGATGGATTAGTCACATCATGAGAGAACCAGAGGGCAATGTGGTCGGAGAGGCAAAAGACTGGAAAGCCCATGGAGGAGAAAAATAGGCAAACCAAAGCAGATTTGAAGAAGGTAGGTTGTAAAGGAGGCAAAAGCTGCAGGCCTCACACAGAACTCAAAAATTAGTGTAGCCGCCCAAGATGGAGACTGATGGAGAAGTGAACAGAAGTGGGATTACGTCAAGTAAGTAACTCAAGCCATTCCATGCATTAGACTTTTATCCCATGAATTAAACTGCCTGAATAATATCTACTCTGTTTCCTCGACTTCAGTTCATGAATACGCTCATTCGCAATTTCGGTATAATATTAAATAGGAGGAGGGTATAAAAAAAAGAAATTTCATTTCATTGTATGTTCATTCTAAACTTCCTTGCACTCCCTTTCACACTAATTGAACGGAAACTCGATATGTCAGGAAGTCAATATTTGCCATTATTTACAAATGAATATGTTGGTCTTATTTGTATGGTGTTTGTTACGCATTGGTAATTATAAAATATGTTTGCCTCTTTTACGAAATAGTTATTTGTATTTCATCATTTTATCCTCTTAGCGCCTTATTAAGAAATCAAAACTATCGGGCCATACACCATCGTCATTCACAGTCTCCTGCTAGACTCTTCATTGAATTATTCATTTCATTCTAGGATGATTTGTCTGTACTCTTGGCTTCTGCTATAAAACTCCGACGCAAAGTCTGCTTTTGGCGTCCTTGGGGGGTTCCATTCTATAGCTAGTCTGGTTCTGTTTCCATACCCTTTTCTGATGGTGTGTCTTATTATCTCACAGATTTGGAAACCTTTTTTTTTAGGTTGCAAATATTCCATATTTAATGGTTTTCTATTTTATCAAACCAAGGGATATTCAGTTTTTGTTTGTTTTAGACACCCGTTAATGAACGTTTGTGTGCTTGTGTTCGATCCATTTAGGATAACGGATTTAAAATAAAAGTAAAAAGGCTGCGTACCTTACATATCTACCTATCTACCTACCTACATATCCACCTTTCTACTTACTTCCAACATACCCAAATGCCAACGAACCTACTTACTTACTCACCTATCTATCTACATACATGCCTATATTTATTCTACATACCTAACTAATAACATCTCAGTCAATTAAAAAAACAACAACTACTGACTATCTATCTTCTGTTTATCTATCTATCTGCCTATCTATCTATTTATCTATCTCCATGTCTCCGTGTATGTCTTAATGAATCTTTATCTCACTTTCATTTTCATTCTTCCATTTTATTTCCCTATCTTACATTCCATCCATCCAAATATCCCATGAATCTACATGTCTTATCTACATATCTTATCAATATGCATCATTGTTTAACACTCATTACGTTTGTCCCCACCTACAGATGGGGTTCTCACTGAATGTACCTTTCCTAGCCAGCTGCAAGGCAACTGGTCAGTACCATATCATTGGGACAATCTAAGCATCGATAATGACATTGTCAATGGACTACGATTCCAATTGAAGTCAGGAGTCTTTGTTGATACTTTCTATTGTTACGGCATTGACGAAAATATCTATATTATGTAAGCCTTTCGTTATGTTGTTATTTTTAGTTAGAGCAACTGTCAAATTTCGACAGTGAATTTTTAGGTGATCTTTCCGACATTATTATTTTGTCTGTGGTTTATTTGAATGTATCGGGTAGCTTAGTGCTTATATCCTGATGTCTAATTGAGTTGAGTGAGCTTTATTTGTGTTGAAAAAGACAATATTGAATGGCGTACGGACTAGTAGTCATATTGGGGTTCGACATATTATCCTGCATTTTGAAAAGTGACTTTTCTTTAGTTTCAGGGGTATAATAACATAGTAGTGATATACTTCATTTGGAACATTATACAGAAACTCTATTCAAATTACTTCACTCCGCTCGGCTTCTAAAGCACTTACTCTTCGGATCCCTCGCGCGAAGCTAGTGTCCGCTGGCCAATGTGCATTCTCTTACGCGGGCCCGTCCGCCTGGAATCCCCTCCCACTCCAGCTTTGTGAGAGCCTTCGACATCTCAAAAGCCGGTTGAAGACTCACCTATTCCAGTAGCGTACTGTACATATATACATTTTCGACTGTTCTTCGTTGTTTCTACTCTGTCTGTAACTGTTGTCATAGAACTGTCCTCAAAGGGATATGCGCTATATAAGCATCATCGTTATTATTATTATTAATTCATGGCTATCATTATTATTGGATTCAATAAGTAACACTGCTACGTTCCCTAAACAGAAATCCCCCAAAACATTGTCTCCAAAAACTAAAAAATAACTTTTGTAAAAATAAATATCTGACATTAAACCATGAAAATTAAAATAGCAAAAAGTATTTGTAGTCCTTAATAGTTTTAAAAAAATGTTGACGACTTAACCAAGCGACGCTATCTGCACAACATTGTCTTATGGTTATATGACCTTTTGTTAATAATAGAAGACCAAAATAGTCAAAACAGTTTTGTAAAGTTGAATCGACACTGGGGGAGCCAATATATTCATCAACTGTATGGTGAAGACTGTGTCCCTCGTACTGTTTCACTTCTTAAGTCTATTTGTGTGGCATATGATTTCTTATTTGGTACCCGATGGGAATTCTCAGAGGATGGGAAAGTATTAGATTAGATTAAGAGAGTGATGGTGATGGATCATGAAATCCTAAATATTCGTTAGACCAGATAGTACAGTGCTACTAAGTACATCTTACAGATAGTGTGTGTGTTGAGCCGAAGTTCGTTATATAGAATACAAGCTAAATTCCCCGGCGTTGCCCGGGGAAGGGGGGTGGAATTAAATAGGCCTGTATAAGCTACAGATAAAAATTTCATGAACTACAATGAACAGAACAAAAAATATAATAATTTTACAAATATAATTACTATTTACTGAAATCATTTAGAAAGACATTAAAATAAATATTGTAATCCTGTTAAAAATAGGCAAGTCTTTATCTTTAACAAAAATCTAAATTCTTCAGGGTGACCGTGGAAAAAAATACATAGATTCTAGGCCTACAAGCTTAACTATAGCTACACATACCAATTTTATAAACTACAATAAACAGAAATCTATAATAATTATGAAAAAAATGTGTATTTACTGAACACATTTACGAAAGTAGTTCAAAATAAATATTCTAATCAGGTTAAAAATAGTCAAGTCTTTTTATTTAACAAAAATCTAAATTGCCCAGGGTACCCGTGGAAAAAATGCATAGGCCTATAAGCTTAACTATAGCTACATATACCAATTTTATAAACTACAATAAACAGAAAGCTATAATAATTATATATAAAAAAATTGTATTTACTGAAAACATTTACGAAAGTAGTTTAAAATAAATATTGTAATCAGGTTAAAAAAAAAAACACAGTGTCTTTTTATTCAACAAAAAGTAAGGACTATCCCTGTGGATGAAAATCAAACACCCGTCTCCCGGATGCGTCTAAAATATAGTAATTAGATTTGACTTACTGAGTACATTTTAAGAAAACTGTCCACACATTTATTACAATCTTGAAAAAAAGGGTAATTAAGGGGAAATTAAAAACAAAAGTAGAAAAAGAAAGAAAAAAGCTATCCGTTGGGAATCGTACCCAGGTCGCCCGCACTCAGCTAGGGAAGACACATGCAAGAAACGAGATAGCAAAAGTAAAAATATAAGTCAATACGATATCGTGTCTTTATATTAACCAATGGGGATCGGGAACTACACACATGGTCTACTTTATATAAATATATAGATAATGTATCTGAGTACTGCACACAGTATCTATCTGTGTATCGTTCTATCTGTCTATGTAGCTACCTTTATATCTGTGTATCGATCTATCTGTCTATGCATCTATCTAACTTTCTGTATTTTATCGTTGCGTACGTTTGCCTGTCTGTTTAACCATCTATCCATCTATCTACCTATCTCTATTTATGTATATATATATATCTTTCTCTCTTTCCCTCTAATCATAAATGTGAGTCCTCTTTTTACACGTTTCATTCGTTGGTAAGTATAGCAAATCAACTGGTGGACCAGAGGAGGACACCCCAAGGTACTTATGCTGGGAGTTTGTCCAGGTGACCAGCGATGTGTTCTTCCTGTATCACACGTCAGGTGAGATGTTTTGGGGCCGCACCATATCTACCATTTTGGGTAAAAGTTTGCAGATAAGAGTCGGTAATAATTCAGTGTCCACTTAGTTAAATACTTAGTGATATTATACTTTGATTTAACAGTTCACCCCCCCCCCTCCACACACACATACACACACACACACACACATCTTCTTTGGGTCAAATAAGGGCCGGTGGAGCAGCGTTCACAAGTTTCCATGGCCGCCTTTACTTTTCCCAATGTGTCCGGTTAGCATCAGGAACGAGTAGGCCGAGTGACGCACTCCAGTCCAGGAAAAACACATTCTAGCCGTAATTAAACTTCGAACTCACGATTCCGGTACGCTAGTCATAATATTTACCTGTATTTTAAATTTAAAATAAAATCTGCAGCTTATGATTTTCTACAATTGCTATGGGGCAAGGTGACCCAGAGGCAGTGCGTTAGACTGACAATTCGAAGGTTCTGGGTTCGAATCCTGGGCTTGGATATTTTCCAGGGACTTGACGGTGTCAGTCTATCCAGCTCTGATGGGTAACTGACATTAGTTGGGTTAAAGTAAAGGCGGCTGGGCATTGTGCTGGCCACACAATCAACTAGTATGTCCCTTAGTCTGTCCAGCTCTGATGGGTAACTGACATTAGTTGGGTTAAAGTAAAGGCGGATGGGCATTGTGCTGGCCACACATCCCCTGGTATGCTTTGGCCACAGAAGCTGGTGACCGCTGTTTCACCAGCCCTATGATCAATTTGGTCCAAGTAGTAGGCTACTTTACTTTACTAATGCTATTAAAGAAATATCGATATATTTGTATGAATATTATATTAATGTATAAATGCAGACATGAATACGCCTAGTAAGCTAGATTGGTCACTTTTAACATGGTCTGCATGGCAGTGTGGTTTACCATTTTCATAAAGAAGTTAGTTTACATCCAATAGCTGCCTCATACCCCAATAAAATGGTTACAGAAGTTACTCAAAGAAAGAGTGAGATTCTGTGCCATAATAATTATTGTCGATCCCACTTTTTATAAAACTTTAGCAGTAAATGAAACCAATATCATAGAA
The DNA here is from genome assembly GCA_949126835.1 of Anisus vortex. Classification (NCBI taxonomy): domain Eukaryota; kingdom Metazoa; phylum Mollusca; class Gastropoda; family Planorbidae; genus Anisus; species Anisus vortex. The sequence goes on along the minus strand of OX421502.1, from coordinate 20,748,872 downwards.
GCCCAGAGGACGACAAGAGGACGGAATGTAAACACGACAGACACTGACGTCTGCTCAAAGAGTCGCGAATTGGTCAGTTACTTCCCCTTCTTTCGTAAAGGTAAACATTAAAGTTTTATTACTTTTATGGATCTATAATCGGAAAAAAAATTAGTACAAATAAACTATAAATTACATAGTCATTACTATACTTTAATGCATAGACTCCTTAAATATTAAATAATGTATTGATTTGATGTTTACATAAAGATATGAGCTGTATTCTTTTGACCACAATTATATAAATGTTTAATTTACTTATTGAAAAACTATTGCGATTCTGATTTTGTCGAAAGTAGTCTTCTAAGGTTTCGTTCCCACTGTCTATGCTGCAGAAGAGGTTGGCATGGTTTTCAGGCAGCACCACCATCCCACTATATGTTTTTAACTATCAAACGTGGCTACCACTCCATACCTTGTCAGTTTGGGGGTCGATTTTTTATCGTTATCAACTATTCTTCCGATACTGATTTGAAGAAGATCTGTTTCAGTTGGGGCTCTTTATATGACCTGTCAAGTTTAAGTGTCAATTACGTACCTTGGCTTGTCACCAGTGTCACGATCTAGAAACACTAGAGGACAGAAGGGCAAAGAATTAATAATACACAAGGCATTAAATTCTAACTTATAAATACAACACAATAGCAACCTGTTACAATGCTCAGATAAACATAAAGACAAAAACACTTTCCTTATCTCTTATGCGAGAGCGAATTCATATAAGTACTCTTTCTTCCTGATTGGCATAAGGGCATGGGATGGGTTGCACGAACAAACCAGGAAAACAAGTATAATATATAACACTCATAGAAATGCGGGACTAGACTCAAACCGCGGATGAGCGTAGGACGCAATAATCTTATAGAAGTAGCGTTTGTAATATAAAAGATGAGATTTCTTGAAGCTTGTCTCAGTGAGTCTTGTGTCTGGTCAGACATCATGGGCTTACGTTTTAACTTTTTGAAAAAAAAAGTCTGTCATGCGATCATTAAAAAGATACAAATTCTGTTTTATTATGTCTGCCTGCCTATTTGTCATAAAAATAGATACAAGCTCCATATGGTACATGCATAAATCATAATATTTAAACATGGGACTTGTTGTGTCTAATCTGTGTGTTGAAAATACAGAGACATTTACAACTTCCCTAAGATAAGATATTTATGATTTGGCCTTACTCTTTTAACGATAGTTGCGGAAATGAAATTATAGTTTTTTTGTTTCAGAAATAGAATTATGGAGAAATTTTCCCAGATGCCCATTATTTGAGGTGAGGAGCTATTGGGATTGTTTAAAGAATCCCTTCATTTGTGAGAGAGCTGACCATCACTTACGTAAACCAGGTAATGTCACGTTACTACACTCTTTTTGGGGCTTTTTTGTTTTTGTTTTTTTGTAAAATGGGCTGTTTTAACGTTTGAGATTTATGACAGATCTCAATCGTGAAAAAATGCTTTTTAGTAACCGAAAGAGAAAAAAAGACAAACTTAGCATACTTGATGTGTTGCACAGAATCAATTCTTATAAACCAATTAACAATTACATGGGGCGCGGTGTCAAGCGGCAGCGCGTTGGTTGACGTACCGAAGTTCCTCGGTTCAAATCCTGGAGTCCCTAAGTTTACCCAGCTCTGATGGGTAGCTGACTTCAGTTGGGGTCAAGTAACGGCAGCTGGGCCGTCTAGGCGTTGTGCTGGTCATGCATCACATAGTATGCCGTGGCCACTGAAACTAGTAAACACTGCTTGACCGGCCCTCTGATTAATATGGTCCTACGGGTACTTTACTTTACTATCAACAATAACAATATTTGACCAGTGTATTAAACATTTTTTTTTAAATTGATAATGATACGAATGCTCTGATTTTGCGTGTGTTTTTATTTTATGTGTTTTAACCCTTATTAATTAAGACATTTATTAAAACCTTATAACACACACAGGCACACATACACACACTCATACACAAACACACATAATGGTACTGGACATTGGATTGGACTTTAGTCCGACGCTGGAGCTATAGTATAAGTCCAGTGTACTTATAATTAAATAACACTATAAAATTAAAATCTTTACATTTTACTTTTTTTTTTTTAAATGTATTCAAATTAACCCTATGAATTGTAGATAAAAGATATCAAACCTTTAAAATTCAATAGTGTCGCCTGTCCCTGTTTCAGGTTGTTCTTATAATTTATTTATATACCTTTAGACTTATATTCCTTACTTGCTGTAGTCATAAAAAAGGAAGATTTCATTCATTACTATCCCTGTAAATGAAATTTAATGTTCTGCAGTAAATCGCTTATGTGCCTTAAAAAAAATATGTATCCGCCTCGCTCGCTTTTTTAGTCATTTTTTTTTTCACCATGTCAAATGTATTTTCCTGAATCTAGTTTCCTTTACAGGTTTACAGTTTCTTATTAAATTTTGTCTTTCTTTTATTGACAGAGAGTTCAATTATGCTGTGTTTGGGATTGAGGCTGAAGTGCGCTTTCCTGTACCTGGCACACATAGAACTGGATGGGAATAAAGTTGTCTGCATAGTAAGTTATAATATCTTCGTGTGTGTTTTATTTTAATAGCAATATACAAATAGATTGAAAGATTTTAGTTTCGTTTCAGATGTGATACTACTCTAAAAAAATTCCGGAACACCATCAAAATTGAGATTTAATATGTTCTTCCATTACGAACCGTGGATAAAGTTGAATATGCTTAAAAGTTGTTAGATGGACTGATAATATAAGGGTGGCAGGATGGAATGATGCCAGTTATCATGGACATAAATACATTTTTGTCTTGCATAGAGGGACCTAAGGAAACCCATTATTCACATTTTACTTCTTCTTGAACAATAACTAGGCTTGAAAGGGTTAACCCAAACAAATGTCTGAAGTTGTATGGATTATCATTTTGTTGACCACCACAAGATGTAGCTATGTAAACGTTTATTAAATCTAGAATTGTGACTTCTTTATTTATCTCCTCCTACAGAAAGGCCAAGATGCATATGGCAGTTTCACTGTAGGCCTTTATCTGGGCATTTGCAAAGACTTAATGCGTGATCAGAACATAAAGTGTAGCCCCCGTAAGTAATATTCTGTATAATAAAATATGTGAACTATATGCAGGGCCGTATTTAGGTTTGTAGGGTCCTTGTTCCCAATTTATGTGGGGGCCCTTCGAATTTGCCTTCCAACATCGTTGCAGCCTGTGTATAGTATTGCTGATACTGAATGATAACCAGTAACACACTCTGTCTTACTCTGACTGCCAATTTAGCGAACAAATTAGCGTTTCCCTTCATTTACCTTCATTGAAGAAGTGTTATCAAATGACTGTCTACGACAATCATTAATATCAATCATGTGCTCTTGCAGGAACTCTTGAAATGCATGGAACATTTCTGCAGCCTTTAAAACCTCTGTGGGCCATAAATGTTACCGCACATATCTAATTGCCAAAAGAAAAGAAAAAAATCTTTTGGGGGATGTGTGGGGGCCCCTTTTGTGTTGGGCCCCCGGTTCCATAGGAACACGTAGAAGATGCCTAAATATCCCACTGACTATATGCATGATCAGTGTGATATCAATACAGTTGCCGAGAACGATTCTTTATAATATGTATGTGTATTAATCTCTAAAAACAGTAGCGAACCGTTTTTTTTTAAACATTTTAGTAAGGAATTAAATGGGTTTAAGTAAGTGGGTGTGTCTCTGAACATACAATGTCCTACTGGCCATGTAAATATCAATCCATCGTAATGTTATTTTGTGAGTTAATTGCGTTATATTTTGTTTGAATGTTATGGCAGCCAATTAATGTGTTTTTGTTATGTTTTCCCGTCATACATTCAAGCTGACAGTATACAACCTTCCTGCATTGACTGCGCAACTGAGATAACTGCCGCTTATAGTTTCCTCGTTGTGTTTTGGACTGTATTGCAGAGAATTTTCATTGCGTGATTTCAATGAACAAGGGAATGCACTCGTACCGTCACAGGGAATACAGTTTTATGGTAGATTATCCCCCTGCTTTTGTGTCTGAAGCGACCATTAAATTAATGTGTTTTGTGATGCTGGGTGTATTTCATTGAAAGTTTGAGAACACGAAATAATTCGTACTTTTATTAAGATTTAAGCTATAATAAGGGCTTAAGGGAATAAATAATTATTGTATCTACGATCTAGGCAGTTCTTTTTAACTCTTTAATCTGCCATTCAATTTTATTTCTCGTACTCAATCTATCTATTCTCTTTTAATTATAATGAACTATTTATCTACCTCTGCTCACCTAACTTCGTACTTACATTGTGAAATAAACAACAACTATCATATCATCCTTAATATCACGTCGCTTCCTTTCTGTATTTATCTAGCTACCTATCTACGTAGCTACCGAACTACGTCTAGTTATTAAATTTCTTACTTACTTATTATCTACATACACTAATCATCTACCTTTCCACTTATTATATATACACTTATTTAACTACTTGCGAATGTAAAGTAGATTATCCCCCGTCGAACCAAATTGATCTATGGGGCCGGTGAAGCAGCGTTCACCAGTTTCTATGGCCACGGCAAACTAGGGTATTGTGTGGCCAGCACTTACCCATTGATCAAGTTTACACTTCTATTATGAAAAAAAAATCAAATTGGTGTTACGTTTTTTTTTTGTTTTCCTTACAAGCTCAGACAACCAATTACATTGGCCTACTAGAATGTCACAAGGAAACATTTAAAAAAAACAACAACAACGCGCATCGCCCTGAACGCTCATCGTTTAGAAGCATGTGCATGTTTATTCTGACTTTCTTATTATTAAGCCTATTCATCATTAATATGCCAATGAGTATGCACAAAATCAACACCAGCTTTCCTTTTTTTTAAAAAAAACCACATGTGTTAACCAAAAGCCGATTGTAAAAAATTAAGCATTTTTTCCCCACTGTATGCCAGAGGTCACCACTGTATGCCAGAGGTCACCACTGTATGCGACACGCGTGCCAGACTTTTCACGCAGGGTGATTTTCAGTGGCACGCGAAAGACTCACACAAAGGCAATTCTAAAAAAAATAGAGTGCTAGATTAGGTTGACTGTTAGACTGATGGCACGCTGAATGAATTATAAATCTTACTTAGGCACACTATTATCAAAGGTTGCCGATCCCTGATGTATGCTACGTCTAGGCTTATACTTTTTTTTTCTTTTAATACAGCTTACTATGCGCTTTTGCTATATAGCATTATTGGTCCCCAAAAAAGGACAAGTCAAAAACATTTAAAACATGGACGCGACATGTTAGGAATATACATTGTAGGCCTGCATTTGGTTAGATGTTATAAGGTACTAAAATTTTAGTAAACATTGTGGCTCATTATAAGCATGCACTCGAATCAAGCAAGATGTGATTTCCCCCCCCCCCCCCATCCCAAGGATTCTTAGTGTAGGCCTATTCATGCAGACTTGTCTTAATTCTTGGTTATCAAATTTATCAAACGATCCAAGCCACTGATGACCACAGAAATATGAGTATATAAAATAATACAACAAGAGAAATACAAATACGTACTTCAAGAACAGTCAAATGGAAGCTATAACATAAAATAGGAATTACTGTTAGTATTTTATATCTTTCTTTCTGCTTAGTTTTCCCTTTTCGGAATATTTAGTCCAAAGGGTCGAGTGAAGCAGCACGATACTCACAACTTATTTCCAACTAATGTCAGGCTCACCCATCCCGATGGGTGAACTCAAGGACTCGGAGAAAAGTCTAAATTTTCGAAAACAGGATTTAAACAATAAATCATCTACCGTTGACTGAAATATTAAGTCGTTGGTTTTCGTTGTTTTCTACACACGTATGGACCCTCCCCCCTGCCAGGCGATAGTAATTCTATTACTTTTATACTACCGTGCGTGCAATTGGTATAAGCTGTGTAAATTAAAAGCGTTTTCTTTTTTTGTAGACATTCTCTTGTCCGCGATTACCTGTAAAAGCATTCCCACAGCCCCATGAACAAAGATGGTCTGATCATTTAACTTTTCCATTTTCTCTTGTATCTGCACAAATAAAAGTTTTTAAAAAGTCAATATTTATACAAATTTAGTTTGTAGTAAAAGTGAAATAAAGTTTCATGTGTATATAAAGCACACACCATTTACATAATTAACTGGAAAACTATATTCGATTCTGTAAGTTATGTATGATATAGACTGTAGGCCTATGTATTATGAGTACTTGACTAGCTGTAGAGGGAAGACTCATTTATCCATTTCGATTTGACACATTACGGTAATTTTACCCAACGTTTATATGCACATCAACAATCGACAATCATAGTTTAGTTCTATTTAAACTACATCTCTAAAATATAGACATAGGTCCTAGATCTATAGCCTACCAGAAACCAACATCAACCAACGGGATTATTAGAGTATACAAATTTACTTGTTTCATGAATTTACCTGTACGTTCAATAGAGTGCCTGTGACATATTTTGTTATCTTTCCATTTGGGTGTATCAACAAGGAGCATTCGCTCGGGTCTCGAGTCAAGACTGAGGGAGGCATTGTGCCAATTATCGAGAGGTATTGCACATACAAACATGAAATCTTTAATTAGACATGTCGTAGTAGGTAAGTAAGTGAGGGGGAGTGTGTGTGTGTGTGTGTGTGTGTGTGTGTGTATGCGAGAGAAAGAGAGAGAGAGAGAGATAAAGACAGAAGAAAAGTGCCATCGGGGATAAAATATCAAATAAGATATGTTTGGTATAAAAGAGTGTTTGTGAATGTACTTAACCACTGCCAAGAATAGTTGGATCAGATATGAATAACTGATTAAACCACCCAAAAATGTGGTCCATAAATAATAAAATAATTATAGCCTACACCTAATCTCGTCTTATAGATTATTATTTGACTTAAACGCAGTTAGGAGAGTTGAAAAGTGTATGGACCATAAGCCGATTGTGTTTGACTATTAGATTTCTGGAACGACTGAATGTGATGGACTAAAACATGCTGATCATTCTGCGAAAGAGAACCCAATCCAGGTATTTTTCGGGACTCACACTACTACCATAGTAAACTTACATTTAACTAAAGCTACACTATGCGATAGTCTGTCACTGGTCACACACAAGCTTAATCTACCACGTGTAGGCCTACTATCTATATTATACACAGGGCTTGTTGGAATCACATTAATTTTCACCAACTCAGTGATAAGCAATATTGCGCCATTGGTTTGTTCGACACAATATAATATACTCGTTTTTATTGTATGCCTACATGTACGCCTAAGAAAAAATAATACGTAGGCCACGGAGTGTGACATTTAAGATAAACTAACTAAACAATAAATTAACTAAGTAGTGTGAGAAACACACGACTAATTTTACTGCTGCATTTTGTACAAGTATGAGGCAACGGCCAAGATAAGATAGGATGAGATTGCTTTATTGATCCAAACAAATTAAAATTTGTCTTGATTAGGCCTACAAATGTTTTGTCTTTCAGAATATTTTAAACAATATAAATATAAAAGAACTATTTGTACTCAAGCACAGAAATATACCGGTACTTATAAAAATAGACATGCACGCACACAATTAAACCATTTATCATACAAGAAAATTATCCTTGGAGTCAGTTATTGTATTTCTGGCTGACTGAAGTCTTGGCGAATAGAGTTAGGGCTTTTTGTTTCCTTTTAATTTATAGTGTCCAGTAACGGGCTGATAGCGATGCCCATGTTGGCTGTGGGTCGGATGTAAACAGGTGTCACGTATATTTGTGTGAATTATCTTGGTAGTCAAATTTGTTTTATTACATAGGTCAGTTCTAAGAGAAAGATTGTATTGCATTACTCATTATAAGCTAAGCAATACTTAAATAAATTGTAAACGCGAGTACTCAAAATCCATTCAATAGAAACAAGATGGCGTGCTCGGCTCGATCTAAAATCTGCGGCAAGAAAAGGTACAGCACACGAATTCTACACAGACACACAGACAAAGGTATAAAATTCTACACAGACACACAGACAAAGGTATAAAATTCTACACAGACACACAGACAAAGGTATAAAATTCTACACAGACACACAGACAAAGGTATAAAATTCTACACAGACACACAGACAAAGGTATAAAATTCTACACAGCCACACAGACAAAGGTATAAAATTCTACACAGCCACACAGACAAAGGTATAAAATTCTACACAGACACACAGACAAGGGTATAAAATTATACACAGACACACAGACAAAGGTATAAAATTCTACACAGACACACAGACAAAGGTATAAAATTCTACACAGACACACAAACAAAGGTATAAAATAATTCTACACAGACACACAGACAAAGTTATAAAATTCTACACAGACACACAGACAAAGGTATAAAATTCTACACAGACACACAGACAAAGGTATAAAATTCTACACAGACACACAGACAAAGGTATAAAATTCTACACAGACACACAGACAAAGGTATAAAATTCTACACAGACACACAGACAAAGGTATAAAATTCTACACAGACACACAGACAAAGGTATAAAATTCTACACAGACACACAGACAAAGGTATAAAATTCTACACAGACACACAGACAACGTATAAAATTAGACCTTCTATTGGGGCAGTGAACGAAATGCTATAAGCTCTCTCATAAAAAAAAATTATTTTCACATGTTGACCTTCAACATCGATCTGCTGCTAAACGCATGCATTGAGAAATATTGTATGAATACACTTTTTTTTTTTTTTTTTCCTTTTGAATATCAATAATCATACACTGCACATGCCTGTAAATCCTTTATTTCCTCGAATAAAACCCCTGAGCCATAGACACTGTCAGAATCAGCAAATGGACTATGAATTGAATTTAAAAAAAAATTAAGACTAGGTCTATCTTTAGAGAGATACAGAGTAAGAGAGAAAGAAAGAAATAGAGACAGAGTGACAGCGAGAGAGATTAGGAGATAGATATATAGATAGATAGATAGATATAACCACAGGCTAAGCTAAGAATATGTTTTCTTTAATATATATTTATTATGTATAGATAGATATAACCATAGGTTGAGCTAAGAATCTGTTTTATTTAAAATATAAATATTATAGTCCATTTCGTCCCTTCTCAATTATCTTTGACATTTTGTTTCTTGACTTGTATACATTTTTATATTTTAAAAAAAATCGTAAATGTAACAACTTTATTAAATACAAACAATTTTCAACATAAAAGTTAGATCTACTTTTATATAATATAATATATATTTCTGAATTTACTTTTATTTTCCTCACAATAACCTTTGATCTAGCTCAATGATGAACATTTAATGTGTTTTTTTTTATAATCAAGTTTATGGAACATAATGGCTTTTAAATGAATGCTGAAAGGTAGTGAAAAGTCACAGTCGATCCATGCATACAGACCTAGAATTAGAGAAAATCTGAGCAATATCTTTGCTTGCTTATATTTCGAGAGTAGATCTGAGGTTAGTGTTAAGGACAAGTATCAGAATTGAAGACGATGATGATCATTTTTATACAGCGTCTGTCCTTGCCATCCCATCCAGAGTTCTGTTTCCGCAGTAGTGGATATTATCCGAAATAGTAATTCATAAACCATTATCTAAAAGACGCTTATCTCAGCGCTATCTTGGTTCTGGAAGATATTTTAGATGCTTGGCACAATGTTAAAAAAACAAAAGCAATGAAAGCTTACTTTTTAAATTAAAGTTCAATAAAGCTTAATAGATTGCCCCCACATAAATTAAATTTATTGAATAGAGTGATTAGTGAAACAATGATTGTCAACTTGTGTAAAGCGTGCACTCTGGTGAATGTGCTTGAAATATCAGTGTAGATTATACACACGCAAAAAAGGGGCTTCCTGATAATACACAAGAGAGCTGGAAAAAAAAAAACACACACACACACGAAAAATGATCGATTTTTTTCTTTTAATTTCAATTGATGCATTCTCGTCGAAAAGCGCTTATTTATTTATTTTATTTAGAGTCTTTAACATGGTTTTCAACGGGGGCTTTATCGCCCGGGGTGAGAAGCTTTAGGGGGGGGGGGGCGCTGACGTTCCAGTGGACGATTGGGGGCGAGGACTGGGAATGGCAAGTTGGTGGTACAAACGTACCTGATATTATTTGAACACCTCAGCTATTTGAATCGATTCATTTTCGGATGAAATGTGATATAACCGCAAGTGTTGCTAAATATCCATAGACTATAATATACATGGACCGCTTGCTTTAGTATTTCTGCTATATGATGACTTGAAACACTGATTTTCGGAATTCCCGATTCTAAAAAAAGTAATTGCTATACAGGAAATAAAGTTATTGATATACAGGTTCCGTTTTATTTAAACGCTATGATTTTCTCAATGAAAAGTTAAAATCGAAAGTTGTACAGAGCGGAAACATTTATAGATATAGATCAGTGTTGTGTGCGCACGGAAAATAATATAAGCTCTAAAAATAAAAAGGCGGTCCATCTTATTATAGTCAATGATAATAGGATTAATATGATTAATAGGATTAATAGGATTAATAGGATTAATAGGCTTAATAGGCCAACAAGTATTCATTTAAAGACGAAAAAATGCGATTTAATAAAACGGAACTTGTATGACAATTATTTTATTTAGAATCGGGAATTGCAAAAAAAGAAGATAATAGCATAAAAAACTAAAGCAAGCGGTCCATGTATATTATAGTCCTATGTAAATATCTGATATCCCCCAACAGTAGTCCTACATATTATTATACTAGTTGGAAATAGGAATCGTAAAGACTTTTCGTAGAAGTAGGGGTCTGTAGGCCTATTAGACAAGTATGGTGTGCGGCCGGCTGGTCCTGTGGTTGGTTCACCGGACTGTCAACCGATACGTCGCGGATTCTATCCCTGCCTCCGGCCTGCTCAAATAATCGTAAGCTAAAAGTAAAGCTTGACTGATTGGTAGCGTGGACTCATCAAGTCATAAGGAAAGTTGCACACTGAAAGTTACTAATACTGTCACAAGTCACAATGTCTTTATGTTCTAATATTAATGATATTTTATCTCAGTATTACTAAGATGTCATTTAATGCGTTCAGAATTTCGTTTCACAAAACCGTTTCATTATCTTTAAGCGGAAGATATACGTAGAGATCATACGAACTGGGTAGTTAATGTAAGTTTTGAAAATATAAATAAAATTCTTTAGTCATAAGATATTTATATAATTTTCCAGTACTTTTTACAATTTGAACATTTCAAAGTTATAAATTGTAAGCCATTTATTTTTTATAAAAGAAAAAAAAAAACAATTTAGAAATATTAGCTCAAATGAAACGGGCTAATTATCTCCCTTTAAATATATGTTTCCACATTTGATTCAATAGTGATGCCAAAAAAAGTTATGTTTTGTAATATAACAAATATTACTGACTAATTATTTTTCTTTAAATATAACATTATAGTATTCAAAACAAGATTTAATTATTAGAGTATTAAAATAACGTACGTTAAACAGTTGTAAATAAACATTTCCTACATTAATTGTTTGTCCATTGAAGGAGTTTTTATTTTAAACATTAATAATTACAGAAATTATATTCTATAGTGCTAGAAAATAAGTCTCTTATATTTCTAAAATAATAATACAAATATTTTTTTTTTAGAATTAATTATATTTATGTTTAATTAAAGAAGATGGGCATAAAAACTCGTTTAAATGTAATTAGTCTGAATCAATTAATGATATGTCAAGTATAGGTGACCTTTTGTATGCATAAACAAAAGATTACCATACACGTTTAATTCGCTAACCGATACTATAATTATTTGTTAAAAAGGAATAACGGCGCCAAATATAGAATAAATAAAACACTAAGCAGAAGCCAGCTTATCAGTTGACAGTGGCCTCCATTGTCTGTTCAATTGATACTAGGATTATAAAGCTGTTCCTTGACTGAACTGTTCCTACTTCATTTTTGCTGATATCACACCCACTGATTTATTTAATATACTGATTAGTGTTCTCTACAGATAGTATAGTAAATATTTCTCATGGCCGGGGTTTTAAAATGTAAATATATTTGTGTAGATCTATTTTTATTAACAGGGCCTTTATATGTTTGTGTGTGTTCAACTGTCGTCCTTGTGACTGTATGTGTGTGCATTTGTGCAGAAACTTTACTCCTTTATAAAAAATAATTCTAGCCCTGGGTTTATTTGACCTTAATGTAAATGCAGAATTACAAGTATTGGTAATGTATTGTATTAGTAATGTATTGTTAATGTATTGGTAATGCATCGGTAATGTATTGGTAATGTATTGATAATGTATCGGTAATGTGTTGGTAATGCATCGCAATGTATTGATAATGTATTGGTAATGTATTGTTAATGTATTGGTAATGTATAGGTAATGTATTGTTAATGTATTGGTAATGTATCGTTAATGTATTGTTAATGTATTGGTAATGTATAGGTAATGCATGGGTAATGTATTGGTAATGTATAGGTAATGTATGGGTAATGTATTGATTAATGTATTGGTAATGTATAGGTAATGTATAGGTAATGTATTGGTAATGTATAGGTAATGTATAGGTAATGCATTGTTAATGCAGAATTACAAGTATTGGTAATGTATTGTATTAGTAATGTATTGTTAATGTATTGGTAATGCATCGGTAATGTATTGGTAATGTATTGATAATGTATCGGTAATGTGTTGGTAATGCATCGCAATGTATTGATAATGTATTGGTAATGTATTGTTAATGTATTGGTAATGTATTGGTAATGTATCGTTAATGTATTGTTAATGTATTGGTAATGTATAGGTAATGCATGGGTAATGTATTGGTAATGTATAGGTAATGTATGGGTAATGCATTGTTAATGTATTGGTAATGTATAGGTAATGTATGGGTAATGTATTGGTAATGTAGTTTCAACAACTCGCATGCATAAATACACACACACAAACATAGACGTGATATTGTAAGTAAGTAGTTGCTAGTATAGTAAGTTGATGTGGGCATTGTTTGTTTTTAAATGGGGCTGTGTTTCGATGAAGGTTGTGCTTTTTATGGGTTGTATTTAGTTGTGTATTGTGCTTTGATGTTGATAGCGTTTTGTTGTAGGTTTTGTGTTGGTTGCTTCGGTTTAGGTGGGTTTTTTTTAATAGTGAAAAGCAGATGTGTTGGGGGTTGGGCTTGCGAGTTTGAAGCCGTTACTCTATATCAGTAGTAACTGTCTCTTAGCTACATTAGTTCAAAGATATATTCCTGCTTTATATACTTCCTTATACCTATGTGTGTGCTATACTCAATAGTCGCGCCCGTATTAGTTCAAACATATTTTCATTCCTAACTATGTCGAAAAAGAATAGGCCTATCAAGTTGTTTTGTTATACTTCTATTATATTTTATAAACTGTTATCTATTTTTAAGTGAATGTTCATGTGGTTATTATAATTTATCTTTAATTCATCTACTTGTGGCAATATTTCACATAGGCCTATCTGTGTTTATTACTTTCACAGTCAGTCTATGTGTTATAAGTACAACAAACTATCAAAGCCCATAGAATAGGATACACTAATTTAATGACACATTATACAGCATACTACGAACAATACGACACATTGTATAGGATACTACGAACAATACGATAGCTCTTAATGCTTGAGATACGCTGTGAGGGTTATAAAAGTAAACAGCAAGCATAATTCAATACTTTAAAATTTACAACCCTTTTTTTGTTGTTGTTTGTGTGCCCAAGTATTTATGATTTAATGGTAAACTATCTGTGGTTATAGTAGTGGTTCTTGACTTATTCTGTACACATTTATAACTCCTTGAACTACGTAGAGTAAATTTTGAGGGACATTTTTCACCTGATAAAGGTCAAGAAATAAAGGTCATAGTGTTAGCACTGTTCTGTATTTATCTGTGTGCACCCGTAATACATGAATGACTCCTAGTGTGTTAAAATACATATATTCATTTATACATGTATTTACACTGAATAGCCTATACACGGATGTATGCACTCATGCATATAATACATACTTGAAATATTTTTTACCAATATAGCGTTACTGTGTATTTCTGTAGATAGTTGTTGTGTTTATCTGTCGCATTGTTTGCAGAGTCCTTTGTGAAAAATGTGTTATAAAAATCCGATGTACCCTATTTCTCCCTCTCTCTCTCTCTGTATATGTATATATAATGTGTGTGTGTGTAAAGCAGTAACGTGTGTGATTATACATGTACATAGCTACATACTTATTGACTTATATATTAAGTCGATCTATCTAAATGTCTTTGTTTAATCGTTTTATCTTATCTCATTTCCTCCCTCTTTCTTCTATACCATTGCCATTGACCCAAGTACAGTCAGACTGTTACAGATGTTACACCTCCCCCCCACCCCACCCCTTCCTGTGAATGACAGCTAATCAATGCTGTAACTAGATATAGAAAACTGACTCTTATATTTCCACACAGTTGAACAAACATAAAACAGAAACAGTCGCGTGTATGTATCACTTACTTGTACACTGGCTGAAATTAACTATTGATGCGTGACACGTGTAATGATGCAACTTACACTCACATTCAAACAATACGATTGTAACAAGGTGACACAAAAATAATAAAAGTAACAGATATGGTGTAGTGCAATTTCACATTAAGCACTCCCCCCCCCGGCATTCCTAAACCCAAGCTTCGCGATTTTTATAATACATTGATGTTAATACTTAATCAATATTTCATTGTAGTGTTTCCTTCACTGATCAATATTCCAATCGATAATTAAATATCTGATGAAAACATTATATTGTGTTTAATAAACCTTTTTACACCCATTATATTCCAAAATGGGCGTGTTTATATTAAAGCGAGCGGTTCTTATTTTCTGTAATACAAATGACAAAAAACATACTTTGTCTAATTGATAGCTCAAAAACTTGTTGCAATGGTGTTTTTAAAGTAAGTATATCAAAATGATTTATCTGATAACAAATTCAATACAAAGATACATTTCGCAATTCCAACCTCCAGTCAATAAAATATCAGAAACCCATTTCAATAATACTTTTTAACTTCCATTCTCGGGCCTGATCTTTTGATCCAAGCTAAGTTCACTTGTGCAGTTCATATCATATAATCTTTAAAACACACATTAAAATCGACTTGAATGTTTTAATTACAATTCTATCGACTGCAGGTTGGCAGAAGTCGAAGATGTCGATTGTTGTTTGCTCTGTTGTCCCAATCAAAAAAGAAATCAAAATGATTCTATAATCATTTCTTGTTTACAATATTCTGTATTTTGTGTTGCAGATATTAAAGACTAAGTTTATATACTATCCCTGGCCCCTTTTGTTATGAACCCAATTAGACATAAATTTAGTATTTAAAAAGTAAGATCAAAATGAACGTATTTGAATTGTCTAGTGACAATAAATAGTTAAAACCACTATAATTTGTTATAAAAGTGGGTTTACTCTAGTGATATAAAATAAAAGTGGCTGTACTCTAGTGATATAAAATAAACTACCTCTTTATTAAAGCTAAAACCTGCTAGATCTATGCCCTCTTTTTCCAAGAAGATTTTTAAAAAAAATTAATTTATTCAAATAATTTAAAGCGTTGTTGCATTATATCGTGACAATTTAAAAAAAGATATATGTATTTCAACAGCAAATTTTGCTTCTAAATTTAAAAAAAACTCCTGGAAAGCAATTAAATAGTAATAAAAGTAATAAAACTCTTAAAGTAAGGCATTTAGCTCCATTCAATCGGCATGTTCTAATATAAACAGTTTATTTTGTTTACATGGGACGCAACAAGGTAATGTTTCTATTTAAGGACGCTATTCTGAACGTAGTGCAACTAAACTCATTCAATTCATATTTACGCTATTGCTAGACCCCCCCCCCCCCCATTTCAAAAATAAGATCACCCCCCACCCCACCCCCGTATCTATTGGAATCCAATACAATGATTGGCGGTGTTATAGTTTCTAAATATGTTTCCGATACGTTCCACTTGACTAATCTCAAGTTCCAGCTGAATAACGGCCATTGTGCCCCTGAGACTTGTTCCCTGTGCCGCTTCTCTCTTTGATTTTTGGTCCCCCCAGCTATAAATTATAAATCACCAGGTGGCGGTTCATGCCTGAATCGGTTCCAGCGTTTTACTACAATCATTTAGATCCACTTTCTCTCTCTGCTAGTTGTATTTTCATGACTTGTTATGGCGATAGTGGAGAAATAAATATGTTGGGTTACATAGGAACAGGCTAATTTCTAATTTTGGTAAGTATTGGATCCTAGATTTTGTTCTATGTGTATATGCTTTTCTTGTTTATTTCCGTCAAATATATAAATGACTATTTATTTGTTTATGTCCATCGTTTACATCAGCGGTAGGCAAACTTTTAATAATATGGTGCCAAAGTAATGTCTAATTTTTCCGGCGTGCAAACATCCTAACAAACACCTTTGCGTTTTTCTTGCAGAAGAGGCTTGAATTGCCTTTTTTGGGGTCACCGCGTGCCATTGAAAATCACCCTACGTGCCAAGTCTGGCACGCGTTACGTAGGTTACCGACCCCTGGTTTGCACAATATACCGTTGACTTGCTGTATGTTAGGCTGGTTGGCTAATTTGCTGACACTAAAGCTACTAAACTTAATGGTTGACAATTAACTGAACGATCGACTATTAACTGACAACGGTAATTAACTAACAATATAAAATTCTCATTAATAGATTAAGTACTTTGATAGCAAATAAAAAAATATATATAATAATATATTGATTGATTAATTAGCAAATGGGTCAATCTAGCAAGAAATTATCTTCTTAAATCAATGTCAAAACGTTATTGCAAATAAACAAATATGTGGCTACCATTAAGTACGAAATCTAGTTCTAAGATAATATTATATAAATGCGTATAGATAGGGTCTAGAATATTACTCTTTTCTCTGTATATTTACCCTTAACACTACTATAATAATAATATAAGGAAAAAAACTTACCCTTATACATATTCCACAACTTAATTATCGCATGTGTGAAAAAAAAACACTACAAGGGCATATCGTATCATTAACATTACAGCTGACTGCAGTAGAAGGGCAGAGCAGTTACTATGCCCAAAGATATAACGCCAGTATGCCTGGCATTGAAGAAATAGTGCAAGGCTTCTGGGTGAGCAGAAAGGTCTGTGTAATAATAATCATATAACAATTCGCTCAAGAACATTAGAAAAAACAGAGGTAAATGATATAGCTTTAAGATGCTGTGCTACTAAGTGTTCTATTCGTGCTCAGCCTAAATTTTAAAACGCTTCTCAACTAGGAAATATAAAATAAACATTCTATAATTATAAGGTACCTTCGATATAAACATTCTATATTTATAAGGTACCTTCGATAGGGAAATAAAAATAATGAATATTTGTGTAGCAGTTCATCCGCAACTCCCCTTCTCTCACACAACACACATTCGACTCGCGTGAGTTTTACAATCACGCCTGAACAATATTCTAACTTTTGAAAAAAGTTTCAATGATTGTTTAATTAACCTAAAATGTATACCTTTATACGGACTCGAGCTAGCCTGGTCCTGACAATAAAAAACCCTAAACATTATGGATGTATTCCTAATCATTACCAATCATTAAGACCTTTTTTTCGCGCACAGACACACTTTCACTCAACACACATATATTATACACAAATTTGTTTCAAACTGAATATAATGTTTTCTTTTTCTTTTGTTCTGGTTAGTTAAACAATTTGCTAAAGTTCAAAAATGAATAACAAGGGAGGCAATAAACCTACGTCTACGTCATCAAAGGATACAATTAGGAAAACTATGATCATTGACGTAGATCAAAAAGCGCCCAACCAGACAATGATAAGAAAAAGCTCGCCGAACATTACCCCCCACGTGCACGATGCTAGCCACAAGTCGTCAGATGCCAGTCGCCAGTTTCTCGTCACTCACACGTCCGACAACTGGCAGATACGGAAAGCTGCGAAGCAGGCGGCGCTCGAGGCGCGGCAAAAACAGGAGGCCGAGATGAGCAAGCCAGCGCCGCCGCAGCCCAAGATCGACGAAGATGCTGAGCTCACCCGCGAAAAAATCTTAGCCCGGGTAGGGCGGCGCCAGTCAGCGGATGACGTCGTTCTCGGGCGACCCAAGGAGACGGTGAAAGAGGCACTGCGACGGCTCAGCCTGAGGAAAAGGTCACTGTTGCCGGGATTAAACGTCACGGAAGGTCGGAAGATGTCTGAAGACTTCGACGACCAGAGATTGGATGTTCTTGAAGAAAATGATGCCGGCAGCTTAGCGGGAGATGAGATCGCAGAGCGAGTTCAAGGAGAGGATAATGACGACGAAGACGCATCTTCGAATTCTTACAGCGACCCGACGGGCTTCGGGGATGACGATATCTATTCTGTGACATCTGACACTCCTGGTCCATCGTTTTCGGACTTAAATTCTGACGAGTTTGATACTGATTTAAGTGGTGACGAAGGTGAGTAGAAAACTTGATTTATTATTTCGTAAAAAATATCCATTTTAGGCAATTTTAAGGAATCACATTGAAACATACCTGAAAATTCTCTAGTAAGTTGAAATAACTAAAAGACATATTGAAGTAGTAGAAGGTTCTTCCATGTTGCAGTGAAAGCGATCAACACTTACTTTGCATTTCTTTCAATAAAAAAAAAATATATGCTAGAGTAATTAGTATAATTTAATATATAATTTCTCAATCTCTCCGAAGCCCGTATAATTTTTTAAATAATAATTTGTAATAGTATAGGTTGAAAGTTAACTGTGAAAGTGACAGAAATCTTTTATCTGTGGAACTTCAAGCCATATTAGTTTCTTTGAGAAATGAGAGCTCACACATTGAGACTAACTTAACGTACAGGTAACTAATGTATCTATACCACTGTACTTCTATGCGATGCGCATAAATCTATTTCCGTTTCAATTTCCTCAGCATTAGAAAAAGAAAAAAAAGCTTTCAAGAAACGGAACAAAACTGTGCAGAGCTACAAGACAGCTTGTAGTAAGTTACAGATGAAGCCCAACCAGACATTCCTTAGACAGTGTGGACGACCTTCCGTAGACATCAGAAACAGAATGTTAACTCACAAAGATGCCAAACCAATAGCCATAGCTCTAGTAGTCAGTAAAATGTTAACCAATTCCTTATATTATTATTATTGTACGAAAAATACATTATTTTGCATACATTTTCTAGTCTACTTTTCTTTAAAATCACAGTCTTGCTTTTTTATTAAAATACTAGAAATGATGTCGAAACAGTAGAAACATATAGACATATAGCTAACATTTTCATTTGAAGGGCTAAGAAAATCTTGATTGTTAAATTCTGAATGAACATTGCAGGTTATCAAAATATTATATTCAAAATAATTATGATACACTGTTATAGCGTAGGCCAATTTTATCTTTGCCAGGATGACACAAAGATAAGCTTTTTGGATATTTCGGACAACCCTCTGGGACCAGAAGGCATGTCGAGTATAGCAGAGATGTTATCTGCAAATACAAGTATAGTGGAGCTGGTATGGACTATCAAATATCTAGATATTAATTGATTTTTCACTGTAATGCAAACAAAAAGCTACTTGGCTAAACTTCTAAAGGTCATTTACACTCACACATACACAAAAACCGCATTTTTTCTATAACTTATAAAGAGTGTTTTTTAAACTAAAAAAATAAAATAATATACACAGAAAAAGCAGCTTATCAAAATATGAATACAGTTCACGTGACTAGCTTCTCCTGTCTTAAATCTAGTTTTGATTTTAAAATTAGATCTAGGACTTTTTTTAATGGCTTTTTCGTGGAGGTTTGAATCAATACTTGGTGAATCAGTAGGCAATTCTATGTTAGATTACATTACTTGCATGCTTGTGGCCGACTAAGGTAACATAATTACTGAAGGTAATGGCTCACAAAACTACCTTACAACCATGTAACTACCGCTATTAATCCATAGCCACTTCCGGTCCACGTCGAACTCAAGAACTTATTACGCTAATCATTGATTGCTTTTGTTTTCATCTTATCCATCCTTGATATGGCTTACACAAATTGACCTTTTTTTTCCTTATCTGTTTCTCTTCATTGTTTCATGGACCAGAACATCTCCAACACTAGGCCAGGCAAGGAAGGCATGCTGGCACTCATCAAGGCTCTGAGCAAGAACAAGACATTGAGGCGGCTCTACATAGACAGCAATGCATTGGACCAGTCTGATGGGGATCTACTGGCTGATCTAATTACAGTATGTTTTAATGGAAGCAGTTTATGTTATATGAAGCGGTACACCCGTGGGTTGAGCGTGTATGTGCGTGAGCGCATGTAGAAATATATACATTCTAACAGTTAATTTCCTCGTCTAGAACTTTGCATTCACATCTTTGTGAAGCCGACACTGCCACAACAAACTAGTAACAGTATACTTTTTCTCTACTTAAATTCTCCTAACCTCAGACATACACTACTTGACCCCTCCCCTCAACCTACAATTATTACCAACACACTTTACAAATATAGGAAACAACTAAAGAATGGCATGTAAATATGATTTTCTGGTATTGACTGAAAAAGAGCAAACAGCTCTGCTTACTGGCTAATAGAAGAGAAAGAAAAGAGGTTTAGTGAAGCAGAGTTTAGTGAAGCAGAGTTTAGTGAAGAAGAGTTTAGTGAAGCAGAGTTTAGTGAAGAAGAGTTTAGTGAAGCAGAGTTTAGTGAAGCAGAGTTTAGTGAAGCAGAGTTTAGTGAAGCAGAGATTAGTGAAGCAGAGTTTAGTGAAGCAGAGTTTAGTGAATCAGAGTTATTCTTGCGAATGAAGTTGCAAATTTGACATTAGAGTAATAAGAGCTACCAGCTCAAAACCTTAAAACAGTTTGTTTAACCGATAAATAAAAGTGTTTGTATTCATAACCCTATGATTAACTTACTATCACTTTGCCTTCTGACTACTAATCCATCCATAGAATGTGGGTAACAGAGGAAACTAAGGAAGAGTTTCTACTACATAAGGTATACAACGACAAACGTTTGGTAGTTATGCCAGTTGAAATGCGACATCTAGAAAAAACTTCGATTGGATTTCAAAGAGCGCACGTAGAGCGTAATAAAAGGGACATAGATAGGTCGCATGACTGGTGAATAGAACGTTTAAGGACGAATTTTATTCTCATCATTGAAAAACTACTCTAAATGAACATGGATATCTAGCCCTAGAAGCTTTCTCGAAGAAAACCATATTATATTTATGCAGCCTTTCTTGTTAATATGTTTATTATATAGTTATATTTATATGATAATGATGCTTGCCCATAGTTTCCGATGAGGACCATCCTTTGTCAGCGTCATAGATGCTTGTGGGTACGAAGATGGCTGGTGAGGCCGCAGTGAGGGCATGAATGCGAGGCCTGCTGGCCGGCAGTAGCGGGGCTGTCTTTTCTGGACTTTCTAAGTTAACGTTTTGCGGTTGCGATTCTTTGCCTGTTTTCCTCGTGAGCTGCTGCTCCATTGAAGGTCATGTTTCGCCAAGGGGGTCGGTCCTCAGCCATTCTTTCCCAGTTGTTTGGGACGATTTCCAGGTTTTTTTAGTGGGTGTCTTTATACCTTTTCTTCTGCCATCCTCGAGAGCGCTTTCCTGCGATTAGCTCGCCATAGAGGATCACCATAGTTATATTTATACATAAAAATTATCTAACAAATAAATACAAACGTTATGAAATTTATAACTATAAAATGATTCAACGGGTCAATATATATTTGGGGTAATCAAATATAATACCAATTTTTGCAATAAAAAAAATACTTAAAATAAATGATTAAATGTAGGCCTATACTAATGATATTTAGTAAAAATGATATAATATTAGAACTATTAAAATAATACAGACCTACGAATTGTTCCGTTTCAGGAAATCCCTGACTTACGAGAACTCTATTTGTCCAACAACAGCCTAGGCTTCAACGTCGGAAAGAACATCGCCTTGGCCTTGGCGTCGGATAAGGGGAGGCTGAGTGTCCTAGACCTTCAGTACAACCACATCCGCACAGACAGCGCAGTACAGATAGCCTTAGCTCTGGCGGTAAGTAAGAGATTGTGAACTACATAAAAACACCTAACAAACTAAGAACTACTACAGCTGGTCGAGATGGCATGATTCTGGAATAAGCTATAGAGATAAAATATATCTATGCAAGCTAAATTCCTCGGCATTGCCGGGGAAAACAAATTAGCCTACATATGCCGATATTATATAAGCTATAGATATAACATTTATAAACTACAATGAACACAAAGCTATAATAATTTAAAAAAATATATGCATTATTTACTGAAAATATTTAGGAAAGGCATTTTTTTAAAAAAATACTTTGTAATCGGGCTAGAAAAGGGCATTTCTTTTTTTTTTAACAGAAAGTTTAGATTATACCTGGCTGAGAATCGACTCCCGCATACGTCTAAACTATAATTATTATTCTTTACAATCTTTAAAATAAGTAGCACTAATCGAAATTTAAAAAAAAAGGTAGTAAAACAAAAAGTTATCAGTGGGGAATCGGCAGTCGGATACGCTAACCACTCAGCTAAGGAGGACACATTCTGGATGCGCGATCACAAAAGTAAAATATGAGACAACAAGGTGACGTGTCTTTCAATTAACCAACGGGGATCAGAGTCCACACAAACACAGTCTACTTTATATATATATATATAGATTACTGTGCTGACAATGTTTACTTGTTTATTGCGTGCTGAAGTATTTCTAAATGAGTTAGTCAGTTAAATTTTTCCAATTCCAGAAAAACACCACCCTGCGAACGTTAAACTTGGCCTGGAATGGCCTCGGGACTGAAGGCTGCCGTGCGCTGGCCGCATCTCTGGCGGTCAATAACACACTCACAGAGCTGGACCTGACGTGCAATAGACTCGGATTAAAGTCGCTGGAGTTTTTACTGAAAGGGATCAGTCGAAACAGGGGACTCACAAGTATAAAGGTAGTGTTAATGAACGTATCTGAAATAAAAGAGTCATGTTCATATGGAGAAAAGAGCTTCATTGCGACAGAAATAGATAACACACTAGAGCAGGGGTCGGCAACCTATAGCACGCGTGCCAGACTTGGCACGCGGAGCTATTTTCAATGGCACGCGGAAGACTCACAGAAAGGCACTACAAGTCTCTTCGTCAAGAAACTTGAGTGCTAAAGCAGGATGATTTTAAGGCTGTTGGCACGCATGAATGAATTAGAAATCTAACTTTGGCACACTATTGTCAAAAGGTTGCCGACCCCTGCACTAGAGAGTCTATCTGCGATGGGTCAAAGTCGCGGTATTCATGGTGCCTACACCATCTTGAGGCCTAGCAATCAGTAGTACTTACAAGCATTCTTATGTAGAAGTGTACATTGCTTTCTTATTATTTACATTTCAAACAACAGAGATTGATGGATGTGTTGTTTTGTGTGTTATAGCCTACGTTTTACTCTCCGTTGTTGTCTGTGTTTTTTCTGGTCTGTGTTGTCTATGCTGTTGTCCATGTTATTGTCTATGTTGTTGTCTATGCCGTTGTATATGTTGTTGCCTGAGTCGCGTCTGTATTATTGTGTAGGTTGTTGTCTGTGTTGTTGTTTTTATTGTTGCATGTGTTGTTGTCTATGTTGTTATCTATGTTGCGGTCTGAGTTACGTCTCTGTTATTGACTGTGTTGTGGCCTGTGTTGTTATATGTATTACAGTCTATGTAGTTTTCTGTGATGTTTTATATATTGTTGCCTATGCTGTTGTCTATGTTGTTGTCTATGTTGGCTATGGTGCGTCTAGGTTTGTATGTGTATGTGTGTGTGAGGGGTCTATTGGTAAGCCTAAGTTATTGGCACTCTTTCATAAAACAACCCTTTTTTCTTAGACAAAATGTATTTTGTTTGATTTACGTAATATTATCTGCAATGCATACGCTATCAATTTATTGAATTATGTGTTTTACCTGTAACAAACGGTTTGTTACGAAACTGGCACCTTTATCAGTCTTAACCCAGATATCAGTGCAAGTATTTCGTGTTTTATTTTTTGCCAGATTGGAAACAATCCACTGACCACACAGGGAGTCAAAGCCTTTCTGAAAACGATTGTGTTAGCTAAGGAATCAGAACTAAATCATATTGATTTAGAGGTAAGACTTCTTCACGCAGTGTTTGTTGTTCAACATTACATTGATAATAACATGTTAATACAAACACAACTTCAGTCATCTATCTATATATACATCAACTTTGAATTATCTCAAAACCCTAACCTAAACTCTGATCGTTGAGAATGAAATGATCGTTAATAGGTGGACGATCTATACTACAATCTGAATCTTATGTATGGGACCCATCAAGTAAACAAAACATTTAAAAACTAGAACGAATCCCGAAAAGAGCTGCGAGATCCATTACTAGTCAATATATACAATACACAACGTAGTGACACCAATAGTTAAATCACTAGACCAGCGATGGCGAACCTATGGCACGAGTGCCACAGCTGGCACGCAGAGCCATTTCTGTGGGCACGCGATACTTACCAAAAATGGAACAGCTTAGTTATGGTCCCACCGTTAGGGATGAGATCGTCGATTTAAAACAGCCGTTTTGTCAGAAAGAAAAGAGTTTCTTCAAGAGAAATTGAGAAAATATCACTCCCACCTCTAGTTTTTGTAAGTATCTTTCTTAAACAAATCATCTGACAGAAGCAAGCTTTCAAATGTCACTCTACACTGTAAGCCCCTTTCTGATGAGGATTTTCTGAAAACGGCCATGTTGTCCAAGAGTAATTCCATTGTTAATGATTTTCCAAACGAGGATAAAATTATACAACACATCTCTGAGATACGATTATGGAAGCTTTTTGGGCACAAGATATAAAACCATCAAAAAAGTTGTTTCAGTTACTAGTGACGGGGCACCTTGCATGATGGGGAACGCATCTGGTTTATACAGTTCTTTGTTAAAGAAGCAAAACACCCAGTCGTTCAGTTTCACTGTATTATACACCAAGAAGCTCTTTGTGACAAGGATAGTATTAAGAAATTAGATGATATCCCCAAAGATGTCAAAAAAATTGTCCATCACATCATGCTCGACAGTTTCACACCCTTCTTGATGAGGTCAAGGCGCAGTATAATATTTTACTCATGTGCAATTTTGGCAGTTGGCTGAGCAGAGGACGAGTATTGGAGAGATTTGTAGCATGCTTGGGTTAAATTATGCTGTTTATGATTCAAAAGGGGCAGGATTTTGCACAGCTCACTGATATGGTTTGGCTTACCAACCTCATGTTTTTTTTTGCATATTGCAAAGCACACTTCAAACAGTGGCGTAGCTAGGGGAGGGGGTGTCCAAATTCAAAAGTCCCCCCGGGCCCCTACTTGAGGAGGGCCCCAAAGAAGTGTCCGAATTGTTTTTTTCTCATGTCATAATGTCAAAATGCAGGGGCCCCTAAAGAGGCCAAGCCCCCCCCCCCCCCCGGGCCCCCAAATCCCTATAAACGACACTGACTTCCATGAACTGAATAAAAACTGCATTTACAAAATTATATGACATAAACCGAGAGTCCTACAATCCATCAGGTAATCTACAAGGAATTTTCTAGCATTGTAGCAGCTGCAAGGGAGACCTTCAGTAATAGATGGAGACAAAACCCTCTGTTTTCTTACTTTCACAAATGAAGCCAAATTTGAAGAACTGGTCTTTGTGGCTAGATTTGGCTAGATGTAGGAAATCTGGCAACGAAGCTGTTGGAATTTCAAGAAAGCTCTATCTGCAACAATAAATTCTATTATCTGCGTGAAACTCTTGAGAAGATAGAGTGTGAAAGGGTGACAAAGGACAGCACAATTGGTAGCTGTGGTGATAAAATCCTTAAAGTGTGGAGTTATCTGCCAACTAATTTCAAGTCGATGAAAGCAATTGGGATGGCAATTCTTACTATGTTTGGGTCATCTTATACTTGTGAGCAGCTGTTTTCAACTTTAAATTATATAAAATCTGATGCCAGAAACGGACTGACAGATGACCTGAGTGCAGAATGTATCGCTCTTAAAGTTACGGAGTATGAGCCAAGGCTTGACAAATTATCAGCATGCAGTCAACAGCAAAAATCACATTAACTTTGCAAAATCATGCCAAATGCACACAGTTAACTGTAATTGTAATATATATATTTTTTCCTTAACTTTTAACTTTTCCTTATTACTTTTTTACTTAACTACAGTTCATGTATTTTTTTATATAAAAGACTGTTTGTATCAATCAAAGATCTGTAAATTTTTTATATTATTTTCACACTCAGTTTGTACTCAGTTTGACTGAGATTTTCTTTGATTTAATATATCCTCCGACACATGTTATTGATATTGTAAAGCGGA
The DNA here is from genome assembly GCA_949126835.1 of Anisus vortex. Taxonomy (NCBI): domain Eukaryota; kingdom Metazoa; phylum Mollusca; class Gastropoda; family Planorbidae; genus Anisus; species Anisus vortex. The sequence continues at coordinate 20,722,283 of OX421502.1, read as the reverse complement.
CTTGATGCGTACTAATCATACGCACTGGATAGTTAATGTAATGTTTAAAAAATGTGCATATATTTTTTTATTCATTTAATATTTATATAATTTTCAACTACGTTTTACAGTTTGGTCATTATAACGTTATAAATTTAGGACATTTAGTCTTTTATAAAAGAAAAATATGAAACATAATATTATAATATTAGAAATATTAACGCAAATAAAACGGGCTAATTATCTCCCTTTAATTAAATTAATTATTTTTTCTTATTTTTTTATGGGCAAAAGATGTTAATTATTTCGGACAACTGCATGAGCTGTTTTTTTTTTTCAAAAGTAAACCCTCAGTATTTTGTTTTAATTGCTGTGTTGGCACGTTGAAAGAAATAAGTTGGTCTTGTATTGCACTTTGGGCACGCGGCCTCAAAAAGGTTCGCCATCACTGCACTAGACCTAGAAACACTAGAGGACAGAAGGGCAAACAGTAAAGTAGTAATTTTGCATAAGGTATTAAATTCTAACTTAGAAATACTACACAATAACAATCTGTTACAATACTCCGATAAACATGAGGACAAAAACACTTTTCTTATCTCATAAGCAAGAACAAAGTACTCTTTTTCCCCGAATGGCATCCGGGCATGGAATGGGTTATCTCAATAAACCAGGAAAATTATAACTTAACATTATTTAAAACACAAATAAAAATGTAAGACTGACTAGACTCGAACCACGGATAAGCATAGGCAGTGCTTTTTTTGTGACGGTACGCACCGGTACGACGTACCGGCACCTTTTTCAATGTGGGGAAAACATTATTACTTTTCTTGTATTTTAACGTTTATTATTAATTTATTATATTATTAATTTGTTAAAATTGAATCATTTTTAAATTGCGCACAATAAGAATTAAAATATAAAATGTGAAACTGCTTTAAAAGTTAGGCAATCCATCACTGAGTACCGGCACCTATTTCTTTACAAAAAAAGCACTGATCATAGGTATGAACAATCTTCTCTCTATAAGGAGCGTCTCAAGCATGCAAGATAATAGATGAAGAACATGAGTTATAATGCATGTCATATTTTTTCCCTTACATGATATAGAGCAGGGGTCGGGAACCTATGGCTCGCGAGCCAGATGTGGCTCTATTGATGGCTGCATCTGGCTCGCAGACAAATGTTCGATTATAAAAAAAATGCTTCTTTAGACTCCTTTGATCTACATATTAATTGCATATCGATATTTCATTCTACAAAGGAGCTAAAGTCTACTGCAGCTCAGCATCAGAAAGTGGTAAAGGAGATAAACTCCCCTGACCTAAAAGACCGAAAAATAGCAACCCTACATTCATTGTAATTAAAGGAAAAAAACTCTTTCACACATTTACTTAAATTTTTAGTTTTAAACATAATGTATGGCTCTCACAGAATTACTTTTCAAAATATTATGTAGTCCATGGCTCTCTCAGACAAAAAGGTTCCCGACCCATGATATAGAGGGCTGTCAGATAGTATGAAGGCTTTGTTGTTTTAAAGATGAAGGAAAGGGGAAGGTGTGGACTGATCATTTCACTGACTACACTATCGAGCTCAATATTTCAATGTTGCTGTCGAAGCAAAAAAATAAATATACATTTCAAGTGTGCATAATGGTATAAAAAATACTCTGTTTATTTTTTTAGGGGATTCCCATAGACGACGAATGCCTGAAGCTGATCGTAGAGTTGAAAGAGACCAGGAACATCCATATCATTTATGACCCCAACATTCATATGGCCACGGCTGACCAGACCAAAGATTTCGATGGAACCAATCTGGACAGATTCGACCCGGTGTTGGTTATGTTTGAATACATGAAGAAAGATAACCTCCGAGTCATCGACTTGTTCCAGGTCTGTTTTCAGAAACGCGATGTTTGACTAGTATAAAAAAAAAATTACTTAGGGTAATGTTGCTTACTTTAACCCTTACAGTCCCGGGCGCGTATATAGCGGAACTGAAGGCAGCATAGATAGAAGTAGGTCGGTACGGGAAGGGTTAATTAATGTTGTATGCAGTAGCGGACGCCCCATGCGCCGAAAATTTGTTAACGGACACTTTCTTAACATTGGCTTACTAATAAATCATAAATATCATTCAATTTATATGCGACCCCCGCAGCAGGCATCCCAGTCATTTTACCCTAGTAACGCCACTGGTTGTATTCATTAGCTCTGAGTTTATGAACCCATTACATTCATTACACCATCAATCTGTTTATTTATGAGGACAACATCCCATCCTCGGTTAAAACTATGCTTCATCGCTTCATCACAAGTACATAATCGTTTTCTTCCATAGATTATATCAAACTTCGACCTAACTATTGACAATGAATGAAATTCTATCAACTCTTCCCAAAGGCGATATAGATCATTACCTGCATCCAGTTTGGGTTACATTCCAAGGCTTCCTGTGTCTCCATAAATATACACTTAGCTGCATTCAATTCCCTTGAATGATCCCCGGGAGTGTCAAATAATCATAGACACAGTTTGCTTTTTGGTTTCCCCCCACCCCCCGTGGACTCTTTTAGCCCTTCCGTTGAATGACATTCTATCAAGTTATCCTCTCCACGGCAGATCTCAATCAAATTAAATTGGTGCAGAATCAAATTCTAGAACTAGAGAGAATAGAGTCTTATTTTTGTAACCTGAGCAATCAAACTATTTTTCCCCTTATGTTTACCTTAATCAACGTTCTAGACACTATTAAGTTTAAGTGTTATCATAAGAAAAGTTTTTAGCTATGTAATCTTTGAAAAGTTTTAATTTAATACTTCTATCCTGTTATTGCCTAGTTAATTCTATTTACTTTTTTGTCTTGATTTTTTTTACTCAGTTTATGGACGCCAAGAAACGAGAGAAATTGAGCAGAAAGGATGTTAGAAGTGCATTTAATGTAAGAACATCTATATCACTTGTATAGGCTTATATATAGGCTATATAATTTTTGTTGGCATTGTAATCGTATTTAGTTTATCAAAACATTACACTATTATAATTTTTTTATAAAAAGGAACACTATCAATATTTATTAAATCATATCATCTGTATATAAATATTATGTTTAGTGTATGTTGTCTTACAAAATATTTATTAAAACTTCAACTAGAGCTATATGCTTATTAGTTAATTATTTAAATAACTTTGCTAAACCTCTCTCTCTCTTCTTTTTTTAAACTCTCCTTTTCTCTCTCTCTCTCTCGTTACCCTTGACAGTCTCTATATTTATATAACATGTGTACTCTTTCTTCCCGAGTGGCATTCGGGAATGGAATGGGTTGCCTGAACAAACCAGAAAAACCAGTAACTTAACATCATTTAAAACATTAATAAAAATGCAAGACTAGACTCAGACCACGGATGAGCGTAGGACGCAAAAATCTTCTTTATAGAAGGAGCGTCTGTAATGTATAAGATAAGATAAGTGTGTTTAGGGCCTACGTATAAGCTATAATATTAAATCTAACGCAACTAAACACACCTAATAATGGTAAACCTACATGCAGACAGTTATAAACATGTATATCTTATACAATGATAATAATAATAAATTAATGTTTCAACTACTGGAACCTAGATTCTCATGATCCCGTTCACGGAGCACGCTATTGACGTCATCATGGAGAAAGTAGACACCAACGACGATGGCTATATTACTCTAGAGTAAGTGTTTTATGTTTCTGAAATTTTACTCTGGTATAACAAACACAATCTGGAATCTTCCTCCGTATAAAAAACAAATCTGGAATTTTAATTTGCTATAGCTAGACTTAGGCTATCTAAAATTTTACTATGTTAAACAAAAAAGCATATTATCTTGAATTGCCGATCATAATGACAATATGACAATGAATAGGACACACACTGTCCTATTCAATGTCCTTATATTCTTTTGTTCAATGTCCTTTTTACTATAGTATTCTATTTAATATTATTTTCAATATATCTTTCAATATTATTTTAATGTCCTTTTCAATATAATTTTTAATCTCTTTGTCAATGTCCTTTTCAATGTTTCTTTCGATGTTGTTGTTTTTTTAAATATTTTGTTCAATGTCATTTTTTCTAGTTTTTTTTCAATGTCCTTTAAATATCTTTTTTAAAATGTCCTTTTTGGCTTACTTATAAATGTTCTTCTCGGTGTTCTTTACCAGAGAGATGACCAAAGCATACCGCGAGAATGACCGGGCTGTTAAACTCAGGAGAATAAGAGCCAACAAAAAGAAGAGGAAAGATCAGGGCCTGGAGGACCTTTGGAAAATTCTGAAAGAGATCATCGCCAAGCGCAAAACCGTGAATGACCAGCGGGCCCAGGCGGGAGGGAAATGAAGCACGACTAGCTGTACACTGAGTGTCCAGTCCATCGGTAGTTTAGAATTTCGACGACGCCTACAGCGAACAGAAGCAAGGATTTTATTTTGTTTAAACACATTAAAAATAAAAAAGCTATAAAAGAGACAATTATTATAATAAGAAATGGCATGGGAATAAAAAGTCTAAACAATATGAAATAACAATTGAACAATGTGAACCACCCGGTTTTTATTAGATAGGGGGGGGGGGGGGGGGGGTTACGTTATTCTGATCCATTAATTCATCCACCCAAAGAATTTAATCAGATGGACCGCTTGCTTAAATATTTCAGCTATTTGAATGACTTTTTGGGGGAATTTCCGATTCTCGTTTGTAATGTACCGGTACACTTCCGTTTTATTTAATTGTTATAATTTTTTCAACAGCTATTTAAGATTAGGACAGCTTTATTGGCTGCGCACGGACAAAAAAAAACAACATATAAGCTCTAAAAATAGGGGCAAGCGGTGCTTCTAATTATAGTCTTTGCTAAAACGAAATGTTTAATAATTTAATTACAAGACATTAACATTTACAAAAGTTTTGCTTTAAAAAAAAAAACATTAATTGAAGCTTAAATTTATTTAAAGTATACAGTATATAAACAATATAGGCCTACCTTATATTTAGGTTTCAAGCTAGTAGTGTCCGTATAGACAGCACCTTGCGATACAGTTTACAAGTTTCCTTTTTGTTTATACAGGAATAATTCTTGAGTACAAACGTAGGCCGCGCATCGCATGCGCAAACTAACTATTCAGCTCTTTAAATAGAGCAAGCGGTCCATCCTATTATAGTTTTCCATCCATCCATCAATTTATCCTTTTATTTATCCACTTATTCTAATTTGTTTATCCCTTTATCTATCCACCCCTCTGACTATGAAACTTTCTCATATCCACTTTCTCATATCCATTATGATCCATTGACATTAATTTTGACATTAGTTCTAATGTAATTAATTTTAATGTAATTAATTTTAATTTGTTTTCGTTCAATTTAGTTCAAGAAATAATTGTACAAAATACATATAATGTCTTTCATGTTTTATTATTTTATTTTTGTGCTTTGTTTAAAAAATTAAAAAAAAAAAACAATGATGAATAAATACTTTAAACAATATAGTAATGTTGTCTGCTGTGTGTTCAACTTTATTGTTTGGGTTTTCTTGACTAATATTTGGGACATTTAAAAAAAAAAAATTTGCTATCAGAATTTAATTGATAAAGTTTATAATTTAAACTATAAGCTTGATGTTTGAATTGCGTTGTTGCTCTCAACCCCCCCCCCCACGCCCTCGTTCCACACACACTACGTGGCTATTTGCCTATGACCACAATAATTGGCTCATAGGCTACCATGTGTAACAAGACTGCTTGTTTGTCATTGCTGCCTTTGTTATTTACATCAATACAATGTGGGCTGTTCATATTATAAGAAAACCATAACCGTGAATGAACTGGTAATTGCAGACGATCTTGACATTCTGGGTCGGGATATACAACAACAACAGTTAGTTTGAGAATAATATTGACAACTTAAAATTATGCGCGAGCGTTTGATATTCGGCGAAGTTGAACAGGCCAAAAGGTCTATACTTCTTAAAAACAACAGCATAATAAAGCAGGTTAGAAGGGTGATAAAGGCCAGTGAACACAGTCTATTCGTCCCAATAGTACGCACCCCTACCCACCCACCCCCAAAGCCTATTTTATACATCAATACCATGCCTATATATCCTGCTATGTAAGTACAATGAAATCATTTGAATGGAGAACATATACACATGCACAAAAAAATTTAATAAATAGGCCTAAAGCAAGCGGGCGTTGTCTCTCTCTCTCTCTCTGTGTGTGTGTGTGGGGGGGGGGGTGTGGGCGCCTTGGTCGGTGAACTACGGTCTGTGGGGTCCAATTCCCCTTGTAGGCCCTACTTAATTATAATAATTGTGACTCAAGGTTCATAGCTCAGTAAATGAAAACGTCCCATATCCGATATTCAATATTGGCATAGAAGTTAAAACAAAAACAAAAACAGAAAAAATAAAACAACAACAATGATTTCTGTGTTCAAATCTAATTTCAGGCTCAAAATATAGACTGTTTTAATCTATAGAAGCTTAAATGCTTTTTTTTAAAAATCCTTTCTTCTTGGATTCGGTTACCAACTCTTAAATTGGTACTCCCTCTTTCCAAAGAAAAGGCTTTCATTATGAGAGAAAATAATTTAAGCTTATAGGCCTAGGGCTAAGTCTCAGGAAGCAAGCAGCAATTTACTACATCAAACTTAGGCCTAACAATTATTATGGAAACGAAAACAAACACAAAGCAAAACAAAAACAAAAACGACAGCAAAACAACGAAAAATACCGAAGCTAAGAATTTTCTTGTAGGCCTAACAATTTAAATTTTCTTACCATGCGCAGTTATACAAAGAAAATAACTTTAAACTAAAGGACAAAGAGAGATATTATTGGTTCTTGATCTAGGCCTAAGCGTCGTCTTCAAAGTAGGTTAATATAATATAATATCGATGAGCTAAATAAAGAGGTTAAATTTAGCCATATGGGCATATAGCCTTATAATTAAGTGTATAAAGTCTCATTTATAGCCTGCTACTCCTTTTTTATTTTCATAGGCCTAGGCCCCTATTTATAAAAAAACAACATCTGAAAATAGGTCTAGGGCCTACCTCTAAAAGTAGATAGAATAATGATATAGCCTAAAACTTTTATTGAACAATGAGGCGCCTATAGGAGGCTAGTCGACCTAATGAAAAATACGCTATTAACGAACTTTCACTCTCAGTAGGACTTATATATATATATATATATCTTATAGGCCTACATTATATATAGGCCTACAGTTCGACGCTCTTTCATTATGAAAAAGATTTTTGCGTCGTACGCTCATCCGTGGTCCGAGTCTAGTTTTGCATTTTTATTAATAGTTAGGGCCGACTGGTTTTCCTGGTTTGTTCAGGCAACCCATTCCATACCCGAATGCCACTCATGAAGAAAGGGTGGGCCTGCTTATATAAGCATATATATATCACCTTCACCTATCCCTTAACCCAGACTCTATACCTAGAGAAATAGATCTATGTCTAAGACGTGAGAAATCTAAGAATCTTTTTAAAAAAATTACCGAACTTGGTAGGCCTATAGTAGGGCCTACAAGGCCTAAAGACCCTATAGTCGGCATGCACTTCGTAGGTCTAAAAGCTTCTAAAAATATAGATCTATCTATGACACATGTGTTTTGTGAACAGATTTCGTTATACACTTTGACACGTTTAGACTGCCTATTCTAACTGAAGGTGGGATCTGAAGAAGGAAGGCACGTTGCATTAAAAATAATTAAAGTGCTACATTAGATTGTATTTCACTTTCAGTTCTCAATAAAAATACTTTCATTAATATCATTTATTTATTTAACCATAGTATTATTATATTAATGAACTATAATGAAACACTTTCGTCGTTACAAAAAATAATTATAAAAAAGAGGATATACCTTTTAGCAAAAAAAGCGAATGGCTGTTGTTGATTTCATTTTTATACAGTAGATCTTTTATATATTTTTTTTCGTTAGTGTGTTCCTCTTTTTGCTATAAAGATTAGTAAATGTGGATCGTCAACAACGATCGATAATTGGAAGTTAAGATTTAGTTTTTGTCTTTTGTTTTCATGCATTTAACTAAATAAACAATATTAGAACAGAATGATTTGTACAGAATTTCAAAAATAAATATCGAATAAATAAGTAAGTGGCAATTAGAAAACATTTTTTAAAAGAAAATATGTTACGAAGTGTATAATAAAGGCATAGTCTAGATCTAGATATTAGGAATAGGATCTAACTTAAAGTCTAAAGGAGTACAGCTAGGGCCCGATGGTCAGTCTGAATACTAGTCTAGGGCCAGCCTAGGCCTAGTCTATACTATAACAACTATAATTTTATAATATAATTTATATTTATAGTCTATATAATTTTATAAAACTACTATAATAATTTCATAGGCCTATATATAGGCCCTCTATATTCTTAGTATTCTATATAGTATCTGGTCATTGGTTTTATTTTTGGTTTAGGTTATTTTTATTTAGCCTAGAAATAGAAAAGGCCTAGATCTAGGGCCAATCTAGGCCCTATCCTATAGTCCTATAGATAATCTAGCTAGTAGACTTAGAATTTTAGATCTAGACCTAACCCTTTTATTATTATATCAAGGCAGGTTTCACAATAAGGTTTTAGAAAGTTCCCTTTTTAAACCAAATTTTTATTTTAAGCTTTGTCACTGTATTATATATCATTTTAAAGCCTAGAAACTGAGGAATCTGAATATGAAGGTTAGAAAGTCAGCCGACTTTCCAATGTTTTATAATTAATAATTTTAAGATCGGGAAATTCCGTCTGGCACAGTTTAGCCGGCGCAAAAAAATACACGAGACTAAACAGCTGCAAAATATTATAAAAACGTACAATATTGTGTTTTTTTTATATTTTTATGAAAAATAAACTTATAATACTTGAAATATCATCATTTGTGTTGTGTTTTGTTATTAATTTCACTAATAAACTAATAATTTGGCATCCTTAGGTCATTAGGCCTAGGATATGTGGTACCGGAAAAATAAACAACATGGCGGCCATTTTTTACTTAAAACGTGGTTTTAGCGAAAATCATGGAGAGATATTATTTTTATGTTTAAACAATTACTGTTCGCGTAAATTTAGTTTTAAAACATTTAATAATATTGAAAATCGTATACAAGAACTTAGATATAAAAAAAGAAATGCGTAAATAGCGTTTTACTGTAAATTATCGATAACGGCCGAGCGTGCGGTCCTCGGCGGTGTAACGAAACCCTAATGGCAACATATCAGACAGACACGGGTAAAATAATTATATTAAATCGAAAAACGCATTTTTAAAGTAAAAAAACGCGTCAAATAGAACAAAACGGCTATCCGATTGGATTTATATTTTAAAATTCACTCGAGCGCATTTTAAAATGAATGAAAAATCTATTCAACTTTTTCGGTACTACGTAAGGTTCTCTTGACAGAGCAAGTTTTTGTGATGTACACCCGATGGTTTTTAGCAAATAAAATAAAATTTGAGGCTGAATATTAAAAAATAATGCCGTTTTTATGAATTAATATATATTTGGATTAAATTTGGAGAGTTTTAGAAATCTACAATGACTTATCTATTTTTAGTTCGAGTTTTAGGCCTAGCCTAGGGAATAAAGAAAAAATTCCAGACGCGGTGTAAAAAAACTAAGAGATTTGAAAAATTGTTTAAAAAAAAAATAAACATATGTAACGACTTTCATTGCAAGTATAGCATATTATAACATATGCATGAATGAAAAACATCCAGAAATCGCGTTAATTTTGCTTTTTAATACTTTTACTTAAAGCTTTTCAAGTAGGTACAAAAAAAGGGGAATGGGATCTGCATGCTTTGTTACGTTACACTGCATAAAAAATATAATAAACAACACTAAAATAAAATAAAAACTCACAATATTGATTTTGCTGATACTTTTATTACATATAAACACAAACAAGTAAAGAAAACAACATTTTGTACATACATTTTTTTTTCTTCAAATATTCAAAAAAAGTTGACCATTTGGTGGCCATTTTGTGAAACCTGCCTCAATTAAGCAATTAAGCCTAGCCTATATTTATATACTATATTCAATATTCTATATGATATATGCTATAAATGACTATTTAATCTTTAATTATTCCTAATTTTTGAGTCATTTATCATTTTGACTCAGGAATAGGCCTGCATTTATATTTAATTTATGATTTCATTTAAAAAAGAAAGACTATAACTATAACCTACAATGCTAAGAAAATTAGGAATTAGGCCAACTAAGAAAAACTCTGACATACTCAAATACTGTAAGCATACTATTCCCAAGAACTATAGACTAAAGTGTAGCCTACTTGACTTGACAGACATATATTATTATATATAGACATAGGACATAGGTACTATTTGACTTATAGGGCATGTTGATGATAGGGCCTACTACTGTCACTACTGACTAGGCCACTGTATTTGTAACCTATTTTTTCAAATAATATATTATAAAATATATATGTATGTTACTGTTCACATTTTTATTTTAGGGCCTATTTTTAATTTAATTATTATTTTTAGCCACGTCTATATTTGATGACGATAAGATAACAATAATCACTTTATAATTTATAACCTGTAACTTTAACCACATAAACTTTACATAATGAAACTAAATCAAATGGGGAATTTTAAATTGTTTGGCCATGGTATCATGGCTGATGCGTGAAAAATTACTAGGGCCTAGTTAGTAGGCTAGCAAGGGCTTCTTCATTACATCTAAAATGTTAATATAATTATTTTTTTTAATTGATAGGCCTAATCATTTTTAAGAAATCTAGTTTAATTAATTTTAAAGCACACATATATTTATTTTATAAGTTTTTACTTCTTATTATCAATCAAAACATGGGGCATGATGGCCGAGCGGCAGCGTTTTAGACTGGCGATCCGAAGGTTCTGGGCTCGAATCCTGGTGAAGGCAAGGATTTTTTTCTTGGGACTTGAGGGTGTCCCTGGGTCTACCCAGCTGAGATGTGATTTTTTTTTTTTTTTAAATGCGAGACCCCTGTTAAATATTTTGTGTCATAGGGCTGCCTTCTCACTTTTTTTCACTCTTTAAAAAATGTACATTAAAAAAAAATTTAAAACAATTCTGCAGCAAAAGAGTTAAATTTTTCTTGTATAGAAAAAACAAATATTAATACAAAAATATTAACTGGTCTATTTTATAACTTAGTAACATTGGAAATCTAAGAGCTCATTATAACCTTGTTGAACCTTTGATGACAGAGATTTCTGACAGAACACCATTTGGGATTAACTGATTTTTGACAACCAATAAAACTAAAGCTAAACTGCATAGAAAATAAATGTGTTCTTTTCTTCCCAGTGTTTAATTCTATGCTTGGGAAGCTAACTGGTAATGCTAAAACAGCAGATCAGAAATCAGCTGAATTTGAAGCAAGTCTAGCAGAATTAAAACTTAAATGTCAGGTATTTGTCTACTGTAGCCTTATAATAGATGTTTTTATACATATAATAATATACTCTATAGATATTATTTTAAAGTCTAAACAGATATAGTTATTTTAATGTTGTTTTAATAATTCAGTTATATTTGTTTGTTTTGTTAATAAAAGAGGTTAAAAATATTTGTTTCACTTTGCAGTCTAAGATGAATGACATTCAGACCTTTTCTATATTTTTATTTTTCAGCCATTGTTTGAGGAAATTCCTTCAGAGGTACAAGCTTTTAATAAATTTCAAATTCTATCTTCAATTGTTTGGTATCATTTTTGTTTTTGTAATGCACTAAAGGCTACAATTGTAGAAGTAACAAATAATTATGTGTGTGTTCAATTGAGATCATCTCCACAACTATATGTCCTTTGATTAGGCCCACACAGAAGCCTCGCTGCGCCGCTTTCTACGTGGCTATGGCTCCGCCGAAGCAGCATTCGTCGGGATAACCAAGTACAACAAATGGAGGAAAGAGTTTCAGGTGGACAAAATATCTGCCACAGATCCAGATATAATTAGTGAGATGGCCAAGGGTGTGGCACATTTATTGAGAACCAGAGATGTGAAGAACAGGTAAGTCTGACAGTTTTCTGATTTTTTTGCAGTTCATGATAAATGTTATATTTAGGTTTGGTGTTTAAAATCATTCAGTTCCATTCCTCTGCTGGACTTGCTTTGCTGGACCAGCTTTACTTTTTGTAAAAAGTTATATTTAAAAAAAAAAGAGCCCAAGTCTCATCTCACAAAATCCATTGGCTTTCAGGTCAGGGGAATAAATCATCCTACACAGATGGAGCTTGATGATATGGACCCCATTCCTCAGGTCATTATTGGGCCCTGTACGTCATCCTGTGTTAAATAATGAATCTAGTTCCTAGAAATTAACCCCTTAAGGTATTTTTATCATTGTATCCATAATGGCAGTCAACGGCACCTTAATACTAGATGGTGTGAATATATTCGCCCTGTGATTTTTGTTTTGACATTATTAAAAAGACATGGCTATATTTATAGCAACATAGAGCTGATGTTACTGGTTTTAAGCCTCACAGCCAAGCCCAACAAGTAAAACAACATAAAGTTTCTCCCACACAAAGAATAATGCACCATATTCCAGCTGAGAACAGGACATGTAATAGCACTAAACTCAAACCCAAACAAAAAACAACAACGCACCCGCCTACCTGTAGACATTGTCCCTAACCACATGAAACAGTTGACCACTTCCTACTACAAATTACTATTCAAATTACCTTTACCAATACAGTAATACAGAACAACTGAAAAGGACATTTAAATATGTTTTGTTCACACTGACTACAAGAGAGCTAACCGCTCTGCAGACTGGTTGATAGAAGAAGACATTTCAAATCTCTGTCAACATGTTTTACATATGTTAGTTTGTAAATTATTTCTCAAATGTCCTTTTTTCTGCACTAACTCAGTTTCAGTATTGGTGGATTCTAAACTCTTTTGGGATAAAGGGTTAATGGTGAACACTATGGTTAGGGTATTTATATTAATATATTTCATTCTTTTTTTTATATGTTTAGACCTGTGCTGTATATACTTGCAAGGAAACACATAGCATCTGACAGAGATCTTGACAAACTTACTAGGTTTACAGTTTACTTATTGGTAAGTCATTGTGAATGACAAACGTACTTGGTTTTTAGTATACTAATTTGTTGAGTAAAAATGCTGAAAAAGTTCAGTAAAATACTACATGTAGTCTATAAGTGTCACCATATATTGTCATGCACATGAGTTCATGATTCATCAAGCCAACACTTGCATAGCTTTAATCTATATATTTATTATATACCGGTATAAAGTAGACAGTGTTTGTGGATTCAGATCCCCATTGACAAGTCTTAACGTGTATGCATGCATAAAAGTTCACAAAAAAAACATTTCCAGATGAATTCGATCATTTTATTAGAAACACGGCTGTGTGCTAGGTTACTGGTTGTACGAACATTTGTTGGGGATTAAAGTTTCTTTCATTTCCAAAAGATGTTTACAAAAGAAAACAATGTATTGTGAAAGTCAGAAGTGAATAATCACCTTTTTATAATATCAAACTTATTGCTTAATGCAAAATAATTTTTGTTATTCGTTTGTATGAATACGAATTTTGTTTTTCAATAACCAAGAAAACGCAACTCTTGACTAATTTATTTTATAAACAAGCTACATGCGACTAAAACTTGAGTATTAATTATCGCCTACTCACTTTTGATGTTAAAAACGGATTCCTCATAACTAATATTGTATCCTTTGTTTAATTCTAAAAGACTAGAACTAGCCGTCGAGGTTGAAATCAACTGTCAATAACCAGCAAAAGCATGCTTTTTTGTTTACGGAAATGCCTAAAATAATTCAACATTTAAAAATAGAACCAGAAGTTCACGATCACACCAGTTCAAAAGGTCACGCCTAATTAAGACATTAAGACTTGTCCATTGGTTAATTAAAAAAATGATAACTTTTTTTTCTCATATTGTTAATGTGAAAATGTGTCCTCCCTAGTTGAGTGGTTAATCCCTTATATCTCATCTTTCAACTGAACACAGGATCTTCCATGTGGAATCATGTTGCCAAAATTAATGCATTTTTTCAATTTTTCATCAATGACATTTTTTGTCGAGCGGGGAGGGGGGGGGGTGATATCTCCAATAGAAATACTTAGCCAACATATCTTAACATCCTAAACCCATGCATGTGTATGTCATGGAGTGCTCAGAACTGCAATAAGGTTGAGAGTGGTAGTTTAAGATCTCAATTACATTTCTTTTCTCTTTATTAAACTGAAGATAGGCTAAGTGTTTTTGGTTCTTGCAGGAACAAACCTTCCAGAGACTGGATGAGCAGGTGATTGACAATATCTGTATTGTGTTTGACATGAAACGGTTCGCCATGGTCAACATGGACTACCAGTTTGTGAAAAAGTTGATCTGGCTGCTAGGCAAATACTACCCGGAGAGATTAGGCATCTGCATAGTGTACAACGCACCTGTCATGTTCCAAGGCTGTTGGGCTGTCATACGACCATGGTTAGTACATAGACTTTTCACTCAATGGTTTTTTTTTCTGTTTTAAAATATTATTGTTCCAAAGAAAAGGAGAGTTAGATGATATATATATATCTCATAAATAGTATGTGGGTATGTATCTAAGTATATATTTGTGTATGTGGGTATGTATCTAAGTATATATTTGTGTATGTGTGGATGTATCTAAGTATATATTTGTGTATGTGTGTATGTATCTAAGTATATATTTGTGTATGTGTGTATGTATCTAAGTATATATTTGTGTACATGCTGCATATTGTTTTTAATATCGGACATAATGACATGAAATTCAGCACAAATATTCTTTGTCTTTGCGGTGAACAATGTCAAAGTTTTACATTTATTAAATGACCACATTAGATCATTTTGGTAAAAAAGAGCATAAAGAGAAAATGTTGACATTGTGGGAACAACCTTATATAATTTTTCTTCACAAAATGAAAAAAAAAGGATGACCTTGAGATTATTTTTATGATGACAGTATTATAAACACCTGCCTACTGTCTGCCAAAATTCCACGCCCATTCAAGACGGCGATCATTAAGCCCCTCCTGAAGAAAAATGGCTTAGATATGAATGACTGCAATAACTATCGCCCGGTCTCAAATCTCTCCTTTATTTCTAAAATACTTGAGAGAGTTGTGTCGCAACAACTTGTGCAGCATCTTAATGCTAATAATCTACTTGACCCGTTACAATCTGCCTATCGACATGGCCACAGTTGCGAAACAGCACTTCTGCGAGTCCTAAATGATGTACTTTGTAGTGCTGATCGTGGCGAACTATCACTATTAGTGTTGCTTGACTTAAGTGCAGCTTTTGACGTAATTGACCATGAGCTTCTTCTAGCCAGGCTTAAAAAGGAGATGGGCATCACGGGTAATGCGCTGCGGTGGTTCACGTCTTATTTGGAGGATAGGACCCAATATGTTGTGGTAAAACAAGCTTCTTCGCAGAGCACACCACTGAGGTGCGGAGTACCACAAGGCTCTGTATTGGGACCTATACTATTCTCTATCTATACTAGTAAGCTCGGCAAAATCATTAGTACCCATGGCGTAAATCGTAAGCTATTTGCTGACGACACGGAATTATACATTAGTTTCAATCCTGATCCTGCTTCCTGTGCTGCGGCTGTAAAATCTCTTGAAGACTGCTGCCTGTCAGTGAAATCGTGGATGGTGAAAAATAGGCTAAAGCTAAATGATGATAAAACAGTGGCAATATTGTGTGGGTCTCATGCTAAACTTAAAACCTCTAAGCTAGAAGCAATAAAAGTTGGCACTGCTGAAATTACCTTATCTGACTATGTAAAAGATCTTGGCTTGTTTATTGACAGTAAACTTTCAATGACTACCCATGTCAGCTCTGTCGTCCGGGCATGCTCTATGCAATTACGAGCATTAGGTCAATTGCGACCTCATCTAAACAAGAAAACAGCAAATGCTGTTGCCGTCTCTCTTATTCTCTCAAGACTTGATTATTGCAACAGCTGCTTGTGGGGGATTCCAAAAAAGCAGATTGAGAGACTCCAGAGGGTGCAAAATAATGCTGCACGCATAGTATCTCTGGTCGAGAGGTCCGCTCACATCACCCCTATACTTAGGGATCTCCACTGGCTCCCCGTGCAAAAGCGAATTGAATTTAAGCTTCTTTCCCTGGCATTCAGCTGCTTGGATGGCACTGCACCTAGCTATCTTCAAAACATTCTTACAACATATGTTCCAGCAAGAGATCTCCGTTCAAGTGAAAAGTCATTACTCAGGACTCCCAGTCTTATTGGGCATATAAAGAAAACCTTTGGAGTGCGCGCCTTTGAGGCGGTGGTGCCCGTATTATGGAACAATTTGCCTATTTCACTAAGGCAAACTGAAGCAAAGTCTTTTAAAAAGAACCTAAAGTCCTATATGTTTAAGTAATCATTGTCTAATTTGTGCTCCTGTATCTATGTCATGACAGCGCACTGAGCATGCTATTATAGCATGGATAGTTGCGCTATAAAAGTGCTCATTATTATATTATTATTATTATGTCATCAAACATGGATTTAATTAATGAAGGGAAAAAATTTCATTTATGATTGATATGGTATGTAGTTACAGTGTATTTAAAAATTAATTTTAACCTGGGCACATATATGCTAGTTGATGATATATTTTAAGATGAAACCAAGAAAGAATAAAACCTATTCTTGTTAGACTTGGATTGAATGTATAGAAGGACCAGAATTCAGTTCAACACATTGACCCATTCAAGGCTAATATGGGAAACGTAAACTGTTGTTCTACGCTTATTGTTAGGAGAAATAAATATTTTCATGTAGCACCAGGCTACTTAGTAAATACATAAGATTGTTTTGCCAGTACAAGCAATAAGAAAAATGACCTCACTACATCATATCGATCCTAAAGTAATTTCCTTAAATAAAATGACATTTTGAGGCTGCACTGTGATATTATATTAAACAAATGTGTTTTTCTCTTGTCTTCAGGCTGAATGAAATCACTGCTAGTAAAGTTGTCTTTGTTGGGAACGAGACACAGATCTGCCAGTATATAAACCCTGATGGCCTACCCCCCAGTGAAGACTGACCAATGCAACATGTCTAGTGTATGACTGCGAACTGGGTGTGATCACCGATACAGTGTGGAAGTGTGTTTTATGCTTTGGTTTGATTCATCCCCTGAGTGAGCCGCGCCATTGGTTATCTATATTATATTACAGCTAATTTATTTAACATTGAAGCTGATCCAACCACCAGCTATACCTGTATAGTTACATTGATTGTATAAAAACTAGTGTATATATTAAAGAAATATTAATTTGTTGTGATCTGTGATGTTTTAAAATTTTTAAGCATGTCAAGGAATCTCGTTATCCCTAACCTATTCATTCTCATTGACAGTAACATTCCTTGCTTAAATGAAATAATAATATAACCTTTTTTACAAAATATAATTATATATTTATTTGGAAAATTGTATTTTTTTTTATTAAGGAGTGTATGTGCTTCTAAAAGTTAAGAGTAATTATGGTTATTTGATATACTTGTCAATAACTTGTTGAACAAATTCACTGCCACTATATACAGCCTGTCACCTCCATCATGCATTTAAAAATTGGCCAATCAGAGAACAACAACAAAATGTTTGATCTATTCTTAATCTATTTGTGTCTGTGTGTGTGTTTTCTTGTAATGCACTTTAGGAATATAAAATAGACTTCATGACAGACAATAAACAAAATTTGTGTACATGAATTTGGCATATGTTGGCAATAATGTGCCTGCAGTATCGTTCAGGGTTCCTTTCTTTTAAATATTTATCCTTATACAAAGAGGAAACACAATTAAGACACTTGAGTTGTACTTTAATGAACAATCTGGCAGTTTTACATAAGATATTAAAGATATAATATAAACTACTACACTTTTTCTGTTCTATTTTTTTCAAAACCATTTTACATTTAAAAAAAAATGTAAACTTATGAAAATGAAATTGAATTCCAAAGTTTATTATTATTCAGTTATACATTTTTTGAACATTTTCATGATTGTGTTTTATGTTATACATTTTCAGATGTTCTTTATGATTAAAAAAAATAATAGTGTCTTGCCCTTACTTGTATGTGATATCGATATCATATTTAAAAGTAAATGATATTTAAATTAAAAAAAAAAACAACTAAATAGCATTGACATATGAACGAACATTTTTTTTTAAATTACAGAATAACATTCAAGTATCAACTGACTAAAATATTGTATTCATAGCTTAAAGGTTTCAGGATAAAAAAATTTCTTAACAAATGAATGAACAATGAGGGAAACAGTTTTTTTTTTTTCTACGTTTAGTACATTAAATATGATTTGACATTTTCTGTTTTATTTAACCAGTATTGTTTTTTTAACAAAAACAAAATTGTGACGCGACCCCACAAACCGGTACGGATGTCGGTAAAACTGATTTTTCAATAAATGCAAAAAAATATGAAGAAAAGGGTCCTAGGTCGTTTTTTAGATTATTATTGATTTGTAATGATGAATGCCTTAACTTATAGCTGTGAAATTTTCAAGCTAAAATGATTTTTAGAAATTACTCAAAAATGTGTTTTTATGAAGCTTTTGTATAAAATCACGCAAAATGTCCTCTAAAAATTAAATTATTTAAAAATGTAATAAATATTACCTGAAACATTTAAAACTTTAACAGCTTGTGTATCAATTCATTATGACTAAGTTTGTTAAATTTCATGACCATTGGTTAATATTTGTTTGTCCTGGAAATAATTAATTATCTGTTGCAATGCTAAATTTTTAAAAATCGGTACTGTTTTCTTTGTCATTTTTCTCCAAAAAGACTTCCCTTACCTTTACTTATGTAATTTTGAATAACTTTTGAACTAATTAATGGATTTGAAAGATTTTTTCACCAACATGTAGATAAATGAATTAACTTTAATTCAATACATTAAACTAAATATCCTATTTTGCCAACTTCAGTACTATTTTGTGGGGTTGCATCACAATTGTCAAAACCTATCGAGACGAAATAATTTTATTTTAAATCATTTCATATCATATTTTTTTTAATGTTTGACATAACAGAGTTGTTTCTATGGAAATGGCTATCCTTGACGAGTGCAGTAATGCTGAGCTAAATATATTTTATACAGTATTCATACCATTATATAAACAAAATATATTTTACAAAGAAGTAAAATGATAAGAAAAACAATGTTGCTAAGAACAAAGCTTTGATATGAAACTTTGAGAAATGAATGTAATCATTCCATGTACATCTATAGATTGTCTTTTGACATATTGAATTATATTTATTTGTGTACTTAATAAAAAGATGTAAACAAATTTTAAAGTATATTTTTTTAAAACTCTTAATAGCAATGGAATTTTACAAAGACTAAAAAGCAAGAATTTATTTAGACATAACTTGTAATTATGTATGCCTTATGTAGTAAATGCAGTATTTTTCTGAAAAAGAAATGTATCTTTCTCTCAACTGTAGGAACTTGTTTTTTACACCTTTTAATGACCCTAAATTAAAAAACTAAATTCAGGTAAAGTTATAGCTTACATCATTTTTTTTTACTTTGGTAGCTAAATCAATAGTTTTTTTAATTTGATTTTTAAAAAAAAAAGAAAGAAAAAAAAAAAAGGTTTTTGTGGAAAAGTTGGCATATTTTCTTTTTAAAGTGTCCATATAATGTATGGACCTGTGTAAGTCTGTCAGCTTTTTAAAAAATAAAGTGTTAGAAAATACGGCTAGTGCTCCATAGTGACAGCAAACAGTGCAGAGTTTGTGTAGACCCAGCCCAGTAGTGGACAAAATCATGTTTTGAGACTAGGAGCCATGGGTATAAATAGATGTATATGGCCTTTATTGCAGGTATATATTTTTCTGTGTGTAGAGTTAGGTGGGAAATAACACATTTTAAAATTGAGAAAACTTTTAAGAGATGTCAAAATACATCAATATAAGCGAACGTTGGATTTAGTTTTGAAATCATTTGTTTACATGTGAATAAAGGTTTTTTATTTTATAATTTATAACCATTAATAATTAATATTTACCCTCAAAGTTAACTTGATGATAGTTATATATATCTGTAATTGACTGAAGATTTCAACATACTAGTTTTCATCATATTGAACTAAGGCTTCACACATTTTTATCTTTTTGAATTTCATTTAATATTTTAAATAATGAGTAGGCTTTTTTTTTCTTTTCTATTGTTTGTAGTTGTTTTTTTCATAATAGATCTACATTTTTTTAAAGTGTCACAAGAAATTAACAGTGAAAAAAAACAACAACAACAACAGAAGTGCCTTTATAATACTTAAACATTTTGTGAAATAGAGCATTTACTTAACTCTTTAAAGTTTCTGTACTTACCATGACATATTTTAAACAAGTTTTAATATCATTTTTGTGCATATGTGCTTAAGTGTGTATATAACTTTTGTGCATTTGTGCTTAAGTGGTCAATCAGATGGAACTAATTTGTACACTTTGTACACAATCTTACATTATGTTTTTTTCTGGCGTTGTGATCTAGCATCAGTGCATTGGGTTGGTGTTCCTGTAGCATCTGTGCATTGGGTTGATGTTCCTGTAGCATCTGTGCATTGGGTTGATGTTCCTGTAGCATCTGTGCATTGGGTTGATGTTCCTGTAGCATCTGTGCATTGGGTTGATGTTCCTGTAGCATCTGTGCATTGGGTTGATGTTCCTGTAGTCTTTGGTTTAAATCCTGGTAAAATAATGCTGAGATTTTTTTTTTTCACGGCATTTAGTGTGTCCCACATTTTATATGGGTAGCTGACGTAAGTAGGGAAAATAAAGGTTGTTGGACATCGAGCTGGCCACACAACCTCCTTGTTTTCTGTGGTAATGGGAACCATGGTGATTTATGCATCTATAGCAATAATGGACTACATGAATATAAAAGGGCAGGGTGCTCTACTTTTCCTCAGTGTGCTTGTCAACATCGGCATACAATTTTTACCTGCGATGGTGTGCACCTTTAGGTTTTAACTCTATCTGTACATTTTTCTTTTGATGTTTTACACTTGACTTAAAGATTATTTTTTTATTGACCCTGTGAGAAAACCCTGGCATTAAATAACAGCCAGTAGTAAATTATTTGGTTATAGGTAACTAAATCCAATTTTTGTTTTCCTCTAGTCGAACAGAAAAAATTAAATATATTTCCATTAGAAATACAATAAAATTTGAGATCTGAAACTATAACACAAAAAAAGTGAATGGACCTTAAGGCTGCTTACAATTTTATGTGTTGGTAAATGAAATTATGCTGCATACTTTCATAAGTAATAATCATTTTACCCACTGAAAAATAATAGGATTTACTTGAATAATATGGATTTGAAATATAAAACTAGAAAAGACTTGTATACAAAGTTGCTGCTTTTACTCAGATAGCTAAAAGTTGTATCAAATATTTAGGTATTAGATCAAGGTGAAATATTCTTTATTAAATAACTAGTTCCACTTTTTACTCCCACTGCATTTATAAATATTTGCATAATGAAAACTTGTCTATCCTATGGTACTATTGAAAGGACTTAGATACCCAAGTTTTTGAAAATACTTGGCACTAGTGGGTTTAAAGGGAAATAAAAAGACTTTTCTTAATATGAAAACTCAGTCTTGATTGTCTGTACCTGATTCATCACTTACTTTTGATCAGATCTTTGGATAGTTTAAATAAAAAGAACTTCACAGTTATAGTTTTTGTAAAAGATACTGTTTAACTAGAGTGACTTCATACTACTTATAAGTAAGAAAGAGTTAATTTGTATACTGTGGTTCATTCTTTGTGAACTCTTTTGTCATAGGGGAAATTTCATTAAAGTAATTTTTGATTTATAAATATTGTTAATAAGACAAAATTACTGAGCATGACATAACGGTTCAGAGAAGTTCAATTTATTTAATGTTTAAATCAGCATCTTCGTGCTTTGCAGCAGTTAATCTGCAACAGTTAAACGCTTCAACATATTAAAACCAGCTTCTTTAGTGTTCATACAGTAACAATTGAATTGGGATATAAAAGAGGGATAATTCTTTGTGACCTCTCACCTTTGAGTCTGCACTATGAGATGAAATTAGTTAATAGACATATTATTTTTATAGTTTTAAATATAATACATGATTTTCCAAAAGAAAAGAAACACTGGAAAAAGGCTGTCTACCCAGATCTCAAGATTACCTGACTTCAGTTGATGCCCGCCATTTTTCTAAGTACACAATCACTTTATTCACTGTGGACCTAAGTATCTAGTCCACTTGCAAAAGGTGATGGCAACAAAAACTGATTTTGCATAAATTCACTTTATTCACTGCAATTCAAAATCTTTTGAAAGGCGCATCATATTTTCAATGAAATATATGAGAGCACTTTTTGAAGGTTGAGCTCAAGATCTGCATATAAATAAAAAATTAATCCATAAAATGACTAGCTCCTTTTGAAGTTGAACTATGCAAGTGATCATTGTAATGGGGTTTAGCGCTCACTCAAATATCATCTTGATACTTGTTGATTGTTTAAAATAGGCATTTTTTTTTCTGCAAACATAGGTTACTTTAAAATGTTTTTGTTTATAAAACTATAACTATTGTGATGGGTGAAATATATCAAAGAAAGATTGTTTATAACTTTACAAATGAGGACAAGTTGAAAAAAATATTTATGCTTAAGTCTTCCTGAATCATTGAGACACAGGCAGGGAGTTTCACATATATTGACAATTTGTTTTATGCACATAATGAATTGTTCAACAAAATGTTTTGATTAAACATATACATTTTTTTTTTTTTTCAATCCTAAACTATTTGTTAACAATGGAACAATTGTAATGCTGTTAATGAGTATTTTTGTACATATTCTGGACTGTAATTTGTCCAGATTAGTAACTGGGCTTAAAGTTTGAATTGGAAAAGCTGAATGTTGTTGCCTTAATGTTGAGTCCTCTATTGTTTTCTTTGTGGCTATTTGTGCTCATGCTTTCACTTGGTTTGTTGTTGTTTTTTCTTTCTCAAGTTTCTGTTTTATCACTTTAAAAAAAAAATTTTATAATTTGGCTGGAAGTTTCTTGTTTCTGCTATACATATTTTTGATCAATCGTAATCCCAAGTGGCTAAAAGGAATTTTCTGGACAATGCACCGGTATACTTTTTTTTTTTTTTTTTTTTTTTTCTCCTTTTTTTTAAATATTTTAGTTTGGATTACATTTCCCAAATGAGAAATCTGTAATATTTTTGTACTGATGGTTGGCTTTTTTTAAATTTTTGTACTGATGGTTGGCTTTTTGTTTAGGTCTCCCTGTTACTCAAGGTTTGCCCCCACATCTCTATTGAGTCAACTTTACATAGAGCAGCTTTTCATAATTAGTTCTTGACTAAGTTAAATAATTTATTTCAGACTTAATATAGGCCTCTTTCTTGCTCAATGCAAGTAAAAATAAGGTACTCTTCAGACCCAACTGATAATAGGGCTGGTGAAAGGTTCACCACTTTCTATGTCCACAGCATACTAGGGGATGCCCAGCCGCCTTTACTTTACCCCAACTAATTTCAGTACCCATCAGAGCTGGGTAAACTCAGGTAACCCTCAAGTCCTGGGAAAAAATCCTAGCCTCCAACATGATTTGGATCACGGGTTGAACGCGCTGCCTCTTGGCCACCATGTTCATTGCAAGGCTCATCTATTACATTTAGTCCAGTTGAAGTAGATGTAAACTCCATCACTGCAGGTTGAACAACGGGACTTTCTGTGACTATACTTAGACATTGTACTTACATTATCTCACCTTAGGAGATTTGCTGTAAATTTCTGCTGTTTATTAGTTTATTTCATTGTTGACAATGGTTGAAAAACATGACAAAATAAAAGAACTTAAAAAAAAATTTAAACAGCTAAATTGAATTTGAGACTTGTATTATTTTCTCTCATTTAAAGTGACACAAGGAAAGCAATAATTATACTATCTATCTTTGTTTTTAAAGTATCATATCATATTGATCATGCCTTATGTCATTAATTTCTTTGAGACATTTGATTCTAGTTTGTTCCTTCTAAACTCTCATCGTAGATTTTGATTGGATAAAATAATGGCATTTTTTTTTCTTTTTTGAGTGGATAAAAATGATATTACCTTATATCAAATTGCATTGCATAGTAACCTAAAAACGAAAAAAATGACACATTACAGACGCTCATTTAAAAGAGAAGATTATTGCCCCTTTCAAAAGAAGGTACAGAATATCATTTATAAAAAAATCTATTTTATTTAGTGTATAAAATATAACTAGTACTTTACTTTTTTTAGGTTCATATTTGATTTTTTGTATCTTTGTCTTCAAAAATGCTTTAATTAGATTTGTATTGTGGGAAATGAATGTTTTCATTGTTTCTACACATGTCTTATGATTGATTCTATGTCAATTTTAATCTGTTTGTAGCGTAAATACAATAAATATCATAATGGGAGTTGGTTTGATATTTTTTGTTCAGTGATTTTTTTCTCAAAGACTAAAAAAACCTAAATAGAACAAATTTGTAATGTGATGGCTTCTGTAAAGAATTAATATTATTTATATTTTTATTTCTATGGTCTAGTTCAGTGGTTCTCAATGATCTAGTTCATTGGCTCCCAATGGTCTAGTTCAGTAACTCCCAATAGTCTAATTTAATGGCTCCCAATGGTCTAGTTCAGTAACTCCCAATAGTCTAATTTAATGGCTCCCAATAGTCTAGTTCAGTGGTTCCTAATGATCTAGTTTTATGGCTCCCAATAGTCTAGTTCAGTGGTTCCTAATGATCTAGTTTTATGGCTCCCAATAGTCTAGTTCAGTGGTTCCTAATGATCTAGTTTTATGGCTCCCAATAGTCTAGTTCAGTGGCTCCCAATAGTATAATGCAATTACTCCCAATAGTCTAGTTCATTGGTTCCTAATGGTCTAGTTCAATGGCTCCCAATAGTCTAGTTCAGTGGTTCCTAATGGTCTAGTTCAGTGGTACAAATTGGTCTAGTTCAGTGGTTCCTAATGATCTAGTTTTATGGCTCCCAATGGTCTAGTTCATTGGTTCCTAATGGTCTAGTTCAATGGCTCCCAATAGTCTAGTTCAGTGGTTCCTAATGGTCTAGTTCAGAGGTACCAAATGGTCTAGTTCAGTGGTCCCTAATGGTCTAGCTCATTGGTACCAAATGATCTAGTTCAGTGGTCCCCAATGGTCTAGTTCAGTGGTTATCAACATATTTTCTGTACTTTAAACCCTGAACAGGTTTAGATTTATTGAGAACATCCCACACCACCCACACATCCCCAACAGATTTCTACTTGTTTTTGTACCATTACCAATCAACGTTGTTTTATTTATTAAATTATGTTTTTTGCCTGCTGCAACTGGTTTGATGTTCCACCAAAAAGGGTGCACGTGTACCACAAGTTGTGAGCCCCTGGTCTAGTTGTACTAGTGTAGCGTATGGTGTTGGTTTTTGTGTGTAGGAGAATTTTTTAAATTATATCCTTTTTATTATGTACTAACACCCTTATATACTTATATATATATATATTTTTTTTTATGGGTGCAAGTATTAGAGGTGAGGTCTTTACACTGTTGTTTTATTTTTGTTTTAAACTAGATCTATGTATGCAACAAGAACACAGAAATAACAGGGTCTAACTACTTGTCATTTAAAGTTCATGCATACTTTTTTAATAGTGGAGTAAACTATCATTTAGTATTGAATAGGTGAATACTTTGAATCATTTCCTTTGTTGTTTTATATAAAATGTTATTCTGTTGGTAACACTTGGTTGATAACACAGTAAGATCTGGAGTCTAGGCTAACATTTTACATCTTGAATACTGTAAGGTTATGTACAGAACAGAAAACTTTTAGTAATGAAATCTGGAAACATTTTATAATTTTCCTTTTTTTTTTTAAAGCTCTGATTTGTGTGAGATGATGTCCAACGTGCTGAATACAATTCTTCTTTTAAAACTCTAGCTGAAATAATTTAAAAGAAAAAAGAGATTATTTCCGGCCACACAATCCTCTTATAAACATTAATCATAGAGATTTTAGAACTGAAGATGAAAACGACATTAATCATTTCCATTTCAGACCTCTCTGCAATTACAAGCTCTAGTTAGACATGTCCATTTTTTTTTTAAATAGCAAACATATATGAACATTCCATTGTCCTGAATGTTAGTTGTTTTTTTTTTTAGACTAAACTGTTTTTATCATTCTGTAGTTCTATGATAAACTTTGCTGTGATACAGATTTATAAAATATTTGCATGCAAAAAAAAAAAGATTTAGTATGAACAATATATTTGAAACATTTTATTTGTTACAATTTTGTCAATTATCGTTTATGTACAACTTTCACTTGACAAATTTTTTTTTTAAACTTTGTACACAATTATGGTGCAGATGCAGTGGCCTTATGAAAGAACATTTTTCTTTCATTCAGAAGGTCTTCTGTCTTAGATAAAAGCTATTATGCTCGACGTCAGTTGAGGAAAATAATGAGACATAGAGCTTGGCATTGTGCTAGCTACACAATCACCTTATTTCACTAAGGAACTTTATGGTCTTTGAAAATAATGAGACATAGAGCTTGGCATTGTGCTAGCTACACAATCACCTTATTTCACTAAGGAACTTTATGGTCTTTGAAATGTGGTTTGGGGCTCACTAAAATATTTTGACGGTTTTTGGATGAATTGTTAGACAGATGTATAACCAATATTGAGCAAATTTTGAATGATAACTAAAGAAAGCATTCTGTTATATTGAAGCACTTAATTTACTTATACAAGATGTACAAAATGGCATAGACTTACATATACATCTATATATACTATATTTATAGAAATTTCAGGTCACAAACATATGTTAGCCACCTGGATTTTGGTTGTTGTACAATAAAATATTTCACTAATTGACTTTATTGTTTTGCGTTGATTTTTTTTTTCTTTATATTTTTCCTTCTTAGGTGTGTTTGTTTGTATTGCGTTTTTTTTTTAATTTACACGATGCATAGTTTAATATAAAAAAAACAATTATTGTTTTTTGTTAGGTATTTCTTTAAAACTAACTTATAACAGCTAAAAGCATATTAATAAGAATGCCTTTAGTCTAATTCAGGGATATGCAACCTTTTGATCACAGCTTGCCGAAGTAAAATTTCGAAATCATTTAGCCTGCCTACAGCATAAACTTCATCCTGTTATAGTATTCAATAGCTTGTAGAAGAGACTTGAGTTGCCTATTTGTGGGTCTTCCCAAGCCTGGCACGCGTGCCGTAGGTTGCCGATAGTAGAATGTCTGATGCTGTTCTTCATTGCTGAATGCTGTGTAGTTTTATATTTGTTATTTACAGTAACTAAAAGAGGACTTACACTAAAGAGAATCATAACCATCCAAAAATATACACTAGCCATTGTGCATAACCATCAAAATAGATGGGGCATACTTACCTACAGACTAGTGGAGCCTGACTTAAGCTGGTCTGGTTTTGACAGCAAAAATGCCATTGTTAGTTCTAACAGAATACTCTTAAGAGCGGCCAATAATTATAATTGGTGTTTTTTTTTTATTACAATTTTTCTCTTACTTTATTGTTGTATAATTGTTAAACAACAACCAAAAAAAAACATTTAATTCCTTATCTAACATATGTTCTTTGAAAAGGTCATTGAAAAGCATATATAAGTTTTAGTACCTGTAATTGTAATGATAAGGAAACTTAACTGTAACACCAAGAATGGACTTATACTTTGGTTTATTTCTTACCCTCAGTGTGGGTTAGTTTAAACTTGAGTTCTAATTTACAGTATAGATAGATGCATAGTTTAATTAATTAACAGTTTCAACAAACTTGATCTTAAAGTGAAATATATTTTTGTTGTAATTGCAAAAACTCATTTTAAATTTGATCTCAAAGTTATTTTGTGTGTAAGATGTATAAGATTAAGAGATTGAGTAATGGATTATTATTGCTAGTGTCTTGGTTCTAATCTGGTAAGACCAATCATTTTTCTCGGGCAATCCTTTGTCTACCCAGCTCGGGTTCGTCTCCTCATCCTTTTGGGCAAGCTCCTTAAATTATTGTAAATACAGTTATCATTACAATGCGATGTTTTGGCCTTATAGTAGTCTCATTAACGGCAATTAACGCAGAGAGGACCATAATAGCAAATCCTGGAGCAAAGCTGACAACTGGGCCTCTTTAATGTTAAAAGATGAGTCCTAATGATAGTTTTTATATTTAGGCTACATGTTTGGTTTTGGGCTTCTTCCAATTCATGGGCCCGGAGCAATGTAGGACGCAATAATATTCTTTATAGAAGGAGCGTCTGTAATATATAAGATAAGATGTACCGGCTGAACTCTTAGGACTTTTGTAGATGAAAGTGAAACGTGTGAGTTTTGCTTCATCACAGCTGAAAACCCGAGATCTGCGAAGGGCTACTGATTATAATAAAACAGAACAGTACGATATTTGTATGTATGTACAAACAATCCAACAATTTTTCTGCATTAAAATGTTATACAATAAACAGAGAACATATGTAATCAATGTAATATGATGCATTCTAGGTCTGACTCGCGCTATTGCTCCTTACCATGACCCTCACTGTGGTGGAAAGCAAGTCATCGTCCATCTGTTCGAATGGAAATGGACAGATATTGCTAAAGAGTGTGAGAGATACCTGGGCCCTAAAGGTTTTTGTGGTGTACAGGTAAAAAAAACAACAGGTTTATGTTTTTCAAACTCCACACACATTAGAGCCTAGGCCTGTGTCATATTTAAAATTTATAGAATATTGAACATTAACAGTGTTAAAGTACTAAAATAAGTTTTAAAAACATTATCCTCATCGACCTGGTGCTTGAGAGCTTATCTTTACATCAGTAGCGTAGCCAGGATTGCAAGGTTGGCGGGGAAAAGGAAGGGGGGGGGGGGAACGATGCGAAAGTGGGGGGAAATAGTATAAAGTGAGAAGGAGAAAGTGCACTGTGACGAGGGGCACCAAAATACTCATACTAATTCTGAACTGGTGCACAATTTTCCTCCTAAACTATTGAAAAGTTACAATTATGAATATTTGAATCGTGAATATTATATTTCATTACTTTGAAAAAAAAACTGTAAAAGTAAGAAGAATTAATTTTAAATTTTTGAAAAAAGAAAAGGATTGGGGTGTTCTGACAGGTTGGAAGGGGCTGGGGGCAAGGTGCCTACGACAACATATTATAACCCACGTTTTGCAAGTTATCTGGTAATTATATTATTTATCATTAATATTGTTCACTTTTAATGATGTGGGATACATTTGCGTTACCAGTTAGTATTGAAACTGTCGTTTAAAATAATTTTTTTAACCGTTACTAGGTGTCGCCGCCCATGGAGCACGCCATGATTACCACCGACGGTGACCGCCCTTGGTGGGAGCGCTATCAACCAATCAGCTACAAGCTAATTAGCCGTAGTGGCAATGAGGAGCAGCTGAAGGACATGGTCCAAAGATGTAAAGCTGTAGGAGTTAGGTAAAGGCTAACTTGCACTTGTAGCTCCCACGTCTCACTCAAAGCTTGGGTCAGCTTTGAAAGTTGGCTGCGACCTATTATAACTGAAAGGCCTCCAGTACGCTGTTATTATTGTCTAGCTTGGTTTATAAAAGTAAAAGGAAAAACATTAATAAAACTATTCACATTTATCTGACTTCAATGGCCAATACTTTAGGCAATCTATTTACATATAAGGACATTCTTTAATCTAATCAGGAAACTTGTGTCTGTAAGAAGAAGGCCTTATTGCTGACGTCCCAAAACTGACTTAGTTATAATTGCTTTTAGTATTATTGTGTGCATTTTTATTTACTTCACAATCACGTAAATAGTAACTTGTGGCGCTAGATGCACCCAAAGTTGGTTTCTTCTGGCCCTATGCATGGGATCGGTTGGCCTTTAATAAAATAAAAGGCCTATTATTTGCAAAATATCAACTGGTCCTTTTAGCACTCTAATATTTACTACGTATAAAAGTATGTCTACTATGTTGTATACTATGTTACATCATTTTAAACATTAGCTTTAGAAGGGTTTTCCTAACCTACTCATTAAGCTTTTACTAAAGTTTGTATTTTAGTTGTAGCAGATCATTTACCTATGGATGAAAGGCTTTAAAGGGTTTTCCAATTTATTTACATTCATCTTCTAATAATATATAATTTTATTAATATATGTGTACAAAAGTTTGATGCTAATACCAGGAATAATATGTCTATTTTTAATGAACAGGGTATACGTAGACGCTGTGGTCAACCACATGGCTGGGCTGGGAAGAAAAGGAGTTGGCACAGCTGGAAGTACCTTTGACTCAGACGCCCGGGACTTCCCTGGAGTTCCATTCACCAAAGAGAATTTTAATGACAGGAGTAATTGCCCTTCTGGAGACGGAAATGTCAACAAGTAGGTGACCTTTGTTATAAGGCAACATAGCAACACTTTAAAACCCACGCCCTCATTTCCGAGGATGACCACATCTACCAGTCACTTTGGTGGCCTATCAGTCCTATGCGGGCCCTGAAGGATCTGTTGCTGGTACTACAGACAAAAGATGTGGTCGTGGGGTCTGGCTGCTCCTTGCAGGTCTGCTTGGCTTTTCTTTCTGCTCGTTTTTGTTTGGCCCTGGAGATTCTGCTATATTCTGCCAAATGTGCCCCGGACGACACGACAATGCGCCACCTGCTTCTATCAGTCGCCAGTTCCTCCCATCTATCTGGGTCTACGTCGAGTGCTTTCAAGGTTGCTTTAAAACTGTCCTTGAATCTCTTTTTTTGGCCGCCGGTTCTTCTTTTCCCGTGTGCTAGCTCGCCAAATAGGAGCTTTTTCGGCAGTCTGTGGTCCGGCATTCTAACTAGATGGCCAGCCCATCGCGCTTGGGATTTCATAAGCTGAGTCTGGATGCTGGACTGAGAAGCACTTCTGTGTCAGGGACCCCATCTTACCAACGTATTTTTAATCATTTGCGGAGGCCACATGAACTGATGAACGCTACTTCTCCGGCCCTGTGATCAATTTGGTCCGATGGGTAGGCCTACTTAAAAAAAATATTTTGTCTGCCCAACTCGCGTTTGTCTCCTCATCCTTTTGGGCAAGCTCCTTAAATGTTTGTAAAATTCATTACAAACATGTGTTTCGTGTATTTTTGGCGACAATTTGTGATCGTTTCCTGTAAAGTGTAAAGGATACATAGTGCAAAAAAACAACAACAACAGTAATGTCCTTTTATTAAATAATAAAAAGGAAATTATATAATTAGACACACACACACACACACAAACTACTTGTCAATATAGGTAAGCCACATTTGGAGAATTGGTTCCCAGGTCTGGAGGTTGACCCTAATGCTATGTCGCTCTAATAGGTACCTTGCAGTAATGGGGCGATATGTAAAGCGGCTGGGCATAGTGCTGGCCATGTACGATCCCATTGTACGTAGTGGCACAGAATCCTGTGAACGCTGCTTCTTTCCCCCTTAAGGTTTAAATTGGTATGAAAGAGTTACTTACTTACATTAAGACATTAGTATACTATTGGTGGCATTGTGGTCCAGTTGTTTTTTTTATACAATAGAGTCATGGATTCAAATCCTGGACTTTTTTTGTTTAGTTCGATTTTGAAAAAGATATCCGTGTCCACTGAAAACCGTTAAACAAAACAAATCCTGTTTAGGCATT
The DNA here is from genome assembly GCA_949126835.1 of Anisus vortex. Taxonomy (NCBI): domain Eukaryota; kingdom Metazoa; phylum Mollusca; class Gastropoda; family Planorbidae; genus Anisus; species Anisus vortex. The sequence goes on along the minus strand of OX421502.1, from coordinate 20,690,387 downwards.
TCCCTAGTGTTGATTTAACTTTGCAAACGTTTTCTTTCATTTGTGAACTATTCCAGTTACGGTGATCCCAAGAATGTCCGAGACTGTTACCTTGTTGGCTTGACCGATCTGAAAGCCAGCGAGCCTTACGTCCAGGACAAAATCAGTGGCTACTTCAACCACCTGATTGACCTGGGCGTGGCCGGTTTCCGTGTGGATGCTGCCAAGCACATGTGGCCGAAAGATTTGGAGGCCATTTTGACAAAGGTGATACATTTTGTAATCACATATTTTTGAATTCGTAACTATAAATCTAATTTTTAAACCGGACAGAAACGATGCATTGGACATGCTTTTCCGACAGAACCAATGACTAATTGTTAGACTTGATACATGACATAACTGGCTAAAGCAGCATATGTTCCATTTCACCAACTGCCATAATGCTTTTATTAATATAATTGACCCATAATTCCTTTTATTTTCTATCTGAGCTCTCATGATTCTTGACTATGTCTACCCAGAATTATGATTCTTGATTATGGATATTTCATATGGTTTTTATATGACATACATTTCAGACTCACGACTTACCAGAAGGGGGTCGGCCGTTCTTTTATCACGAAGTCATTGACAGGAATGATGGAGCTATCAAAGTCAACGAATATTTTCACCTGGGCTATGTCACAGGTCAGTAGTAGACAGACCAATTGTCACTTTGTATAATGGAATCAATAAGCATTGATGTATTAGACCGCATACTTTATACCGGTTCGTTATACTGCAAACATTAGACATAATAGAATTGACCACTGGGCTGTTAAAGAGAAAACTATAATTGAGAAAATAATTTTGTTATAATACGCAGATGAACACAAGGATGAGTGCTTTTCTCATTACCTATACAAGAACAAACGCCTCTCTTCTCTTTTCTATTCTCGAGTTTCATCCGGGTATGGAAAAGGATGCCCAAACAATCTGGAAAAGCAAACAAATTTAAAACACTAAGAAAAATGCAAGACTATACTGAAAACCACGGCGATTATCTTCTGTATAGAAGGAGCGTCTGTAACATAGACTATATTTCTAATGTTTAACGAGTTTTCCGTTTGTCTGTCCAGAGTTTCGCTACATGCAGAAGGTAAGAGAGGGAGCCAGCGGCGATCTTGGCCGACTGGGTTCAGTGTATGACCCTGGCTGGGGTATGGCTCCACCTGACCAAGCCTTTGTCTTTGTGGACAACCACGACACACAGAGAGGCAACGAGGCGCTGACTTACAAGGTAACTGTCCACGCTAATATAGATTCAAGAATGATTGGCTTCTACTCTAGGAGACCACGGATTCGATGGCTATCAAATAAAACGACCTGACATTGTCATGCTTGCCACATTATCCGTTTGCATACCATGGTCATCAAAATCTGTAAATTGGCAGAGCAGTGTAAATAGCGACATCGAATTTGAACACAAGATCCTAGAGGTAACGCTTTTCCGCCGGACCACAGTTCCAGAACTATAAAGGGTCAATCTAACCATTAATGTTGATTTTTTATTATTGTATTTTATCTTTGAAAGAAAAACATATTGCCTGCTTCGCTTATCCATGTTTTGAGGTCTTTCTTGCATTTTGATAAAAGCTTCAAAAGACTTTATTGGTTTGTCGAACATATTGAGATAGATCTAACACATTTCACTCCCTTATGCTACATAGCGCTTTTTATTTTTAATTAAAAAATTAACATTTCATTGCCTAGAATGGTGCAGAATATAAGAGAGCCGTGGCCTTCACCTTGGCATACAATTACGGCTTTACTCGGGTGATGAGCAGCTACTTTTTCACCGACAACAGCGCCGGCCCACCTCGTAACGCCGACATGTCAGCCAAAGACGTCATCATTAAGGCAGACGGCAGTTGTGACAATGGTTGGGTCTGTGAGCACAGGTGAGTACATCAGAGTTTCCTTGCAAGTAGACTACAGTATTTATATATAGGGAGCATTTAAGAGTAAGCTAAACTCGTCCGATGGATGCTCTTTAAGCGAAACTTACTGTAAACATTCTACAGAAGAGTAACAATTGTCAGATTCCAAAGTTCCACATTGTGGTATATATACAATCGTTCTTTACACTTTAACATTTTTGTTCATATAATATATTGAACAATTTATTCCCACATAGTACATAATTTAGTAGGAATGGTTCTTAGGGTGGTCCTTATCCATACATTGAATTTTTTAGCTGTCTTTGAATGAGCATAGCGCACTTTTTTTTCTCAAACTCATTCACCGGTCAACGTAATAGAGAGTAATGCAATCCACTCAGTATACTGTCATCTTATAATGATATATTATACATAAACTTCTTCTTATCATTTACCCGTAAATTTGAGTAGTTTTGCACTTGATGCACGATACAGAAATTATTGTTTGAAGAAAGAACAGTTAAAATTCACATAACAATAAAGCTAAACATTCTTAACATTTTTACATAATTATATACATTCGACCAAAACGGTAATAGAGTAACAACTCCATTATATTGCATTTTAAAAAAAAATAATATGTCCTACAGATTGATCATTATTTAAAAAATATAGAGACCATGGAATCTTTGATGAATGAACATTCAAATAGATTTTAATCGAGTTTATTTCAATGAATGAAAGCACAAGTTAAAATAAACAATCACAAATTTAAATTCTCTATTGATTCTTCAGAAATTGAAAAAAAAAGTTGTTATTGTATTTTCCAGATGGAAGCCAATTGGCAACATGGCCATGTTCAGAAATGCCGCCGCTGGAACCACGGTTGATAACTTTAAATATGACAATGGTGTCTTGTCTTTTAACAGAGGGAATAAAGGATTCTTTGCTATGGGCTCTAACACTTTCAGTATTTCTGTCAATACTGGTAATAAAATATGTCTAAATGTATGTAATTAAATTACCGATGTAATGAAATATATATTTCAAACATGTTCAGCTTTGAAAAAGTAGCACTCATTCACTCAAGTGTTTTATTTATTCAGGTCTGCCTGCAGGTGAGTACTGCGACCTCATAAGTGAGTGCGCTCAGAAGATAAGAGTCGATGGCAGTGGACACGCCCAGGTCAGTCCGAAAGACCCGTCGGAACCTTTTGTGGCAATCATAACAGGTCTGTCTTTTGTTAACCGCACGTGTATGTTGGTGTTAACTGGATATATGCAATGTTAATTGCTTCTTTGTGATCTTTTTGCATGTGATATTAGCTTATTGTCTAGCATTTTCCGAATCCCGGTTTGCCGACCGTATCGAGCCACAAAAGAAAATTCCTTGTTCGTAATAATAAGAGAAAAAGATCTAAATCTAGGATAGGCAATTTATTGTGACTCCAAAGAATAAGTAATAGTTGAAATCAATTTTAGCCTCAGCACTGTGAAATAAAGTTCAATAGTCTTGAAACGTGTATGGAAAAGTATGACTTTTATTTGTTACTTACAGTGGTATACACATAACAAGGTCAGAAAAACAACAACTCATTTTCGGGAAAACCCTGATCTGTTAAGAGCTATTAACTCCTTGAGTGCAATTAGAATGTTATATTGGCTTATCATTATTGTTAACATGTCTATTATACTAGTCAATGAAAGTTATTCAGCATAATATTACGTTATGGTAACTTACTTGAAAGTTATGGAATATCACAGTAATCTAATCTCTTTTTTTCAACCGTTTATTATAAATATCCATCCGCAGTGGGCGGCGACCACGTCCTGGTGCCCAACAACCCAGACACCCAAACCAACGCCCCAACCAACGCCCCCGTGGTCACAGACACCCTGCCCCCTTACATCCCGAGCGGAAATGAAGATTTCAAGAGAACGGTGATCCTGATAGAGAAGCAGACCCAGCCAGGCCAGGATCTCTTCATCAGAGGCGGCATTGACTACGCCCACAGAGCAGGTAAAACATGGGCGATTACAAAGGTAGGGCGTCCGTTGTGACTATATGAAGGGAGACATAGCAAATCTTGTCATTAAGTAATATTGGCCAATATTAAACATCTGAATCAATATCATGCAGCTGGATAACACTTCAGAGTATTGTCCCTTCGCTCTGGTTCCATTCTAACAGCAATGCATACAAAATAACAAGCTTAACATTCCTTAAAAACAATGTTGTTCCGATATTTCCTTTTATATGCATTTTTTTCTTTGTGCATAAGCCATCTAGCCAGTTTTTGCCAGGTTAAAATACTAGGTATTAACCCTTACAGTCCCGGGCGCGTATATAGCGGAACTGAAGGCAGCATACATAGAAGTAGGTCGGTACGGGAAGGGTTAATATAACATTTAAAAGCACTTGTACGGAGTAGAGTAGACTGAAGACTGTGTCAAAGGTTACAATGTTATTGATGCAGCAAGGAACCTAAGTCTGATTTTAGTTTGATTTTTTTTTTACTGATAATAAAGACAAGAAAGCAACGACACCCTTGTTTGTGCACACATCAGCTAGCTAGGTAAACGCCATTAGCTTGACGTACATTCAGTTCCGTAAATAGAAAAATGCGGAAGGGGTTTGCTTAGGCGTTTAATTGACTCTTTCTTAACCTTAGCTTACCAATGATTCAAATCTAACAGTGTTTAATAAGCGCAAATTCCGACTCCAGCCACAGGCGCCATTTAACCTTGTTAAAGCCACTGGCCTCCACAGGCTCGCGGGTAGCAGACTCAAGGGTGACGTGGGGCAAGGGAGGTTTGTTGTCATTGTGTTTCATGCAAAAGAAGAAACATTAAACCTGCCTAGAGACAAGGGTCGTAGCGACTGGATCAATTTCTGAAGCAAAATATCGATTCTACCGATTATCATCATGACCAAAAGCCTACCCCTCTCCCGCCGTCAGTCCAGTGAGATTGCCATGGGGGTATCATGTGACCAGAACGATTCCTAGTTCAATTTATTTATTTTTCACATGTCGACAATTTAAACTAGGGGTGTGCAGCATTTTACTCCTTTGGTCATATAACGCCGTATAAAGTAGAATATTTGATACGACAAGATGGGCCACGAATTCTGAAAGTTAAGTTTCATTATAAAGAATGGAGCGCTGTTAAAAACTTTGTAAGGAGACCATAGGCCTACTAAAAGGGTTTAAGGCCGTGTTGAGGCCCACTTGCCGCCTGTTGCACACCCCTGATTTAACGAATATTGCTCTTATATACCTTTTAGGCTTATAGTTTTTATTTATTAAAAAAGAAAAAAAGGATTTTAATTTTGGTATTTGACATGTTTGACAACTGTATAGGCTTATGCGTTTATAGATATTATATTTTTGGCTGTTGGCAGTATTTTAAAATGCATAGGCATACGTAGCTATTCTATTGTTTGGCTGTTGGCATACAGGTTGTGTTTAACAATTCCATTTCAGGCTGTTCCGCGTCCTCTGCTTTGTCTTCAAATCCATGTGCTATTCCAATCAAACATTTAGACCCTGGGACAGACGCTCACTATGCCAAGGTTTCCAATATTTTAGCAAATACTTACTGTTTAGTTACTCTTCTATCAATACATACATGTATGTAATATGGCTAGACTCTATAGTAGTTTAGTGTTGCGGTTCATCAAAGCTTCATTATTTTATTTCACCTTAACTAAAGTGCTTGGCTTCGTTTTTCTTTTATGTAACCGCCATTGAATAGGTGAAAGCCTGGAGTGTTGGCGATAATTACTTGGACTGGGGTGGACCAGAACCAGGTCAAGGGTCATTCCAAGGACGACAGTCAGAAGGCACACCTGCCTTTTGGTCAACAAATCAACATGGCGTTGCAGGCTACAGTCCATTAAATACGTATGCCTTTTTTTTGTTGCTTAAATTTACACATTACTTAATCATGGGCAGTGGCAACGCGCTACAATTGTCGTACGGAAAGGTTGGGCGAGTGTCTTATAAGCAGAAGCACAAGCCTGTCAGTCAGTAATATATACACTCCAGAATACTACTGCCATGTTGCCTGAGCCCTCTTATTAGTTCAGCAGACGGCTTGCTCACGGAAAAGCTACCGCGCCTTTTGTGGCTTGCCTGTCCTTAGTCACTGAGAAAGATACAATTCACCAAAGATCATAATTATATTAAAAACATAAACGGAAAGTGCCCTATCTCTTTAAATTGATTGTTTCTCAATGTCATCAGGTAATGCCAATATTTTTGTGTATTAAATGTCAAGTCTGATAAAATAAAATCTTACCTGTACTATTATCATGACAGAATAAAAAAAAATTGTTTATGTTTATTTTATTAGCTCCATTTAAAACAAAAGTACTTAGTGTATTGTAAAGATCTATTCTGTATGATCTAAGTTCTATTTGATTTTCATTCTGTTTGATCTATGCTTTCCTCTGAATCTATAAATTAAAACTGTAAGATTGAAAGGTCCCTATAAGAGCAATATTCTTTAAACCAGAGGTGTGTTAGAGACGACCCGTGGGCCACAACTTGGCCTTAAAGTCATTTAGTATGGTCTCCTTACAAAGTTTTAAAAAACCCTTCATTTTCAATTATTAAATTTGAAAAAGAAATATTTTTATAATGAATGACAAACCATTCTTACAGCTACGGCGGCCATTACTGGATTGTGGATGTGGAGATGGACTGCTCTAAGACAGAGAATGGATTCTTCGAGGTGAAAGCCGTCGTGAACGGCGCCTGGGAGAGCGATTCCTCCGCCGTTGCCTGCACGGGCCTTGGGTCCCAGAGTCTCCCTTACACCAGCAAGAACCACTTTGCAAGATGCGGCTCCAAGAACGTCTTCCATTTCAACAGCCAAGCTTGTGAAATATCTTCTATCTAGTCTATCTAGTCCATTGGCTGCATTATCCATTATGTCCATTCAACCAATGTAGATGAAACATTAACCACAAGGCTGGAAATTGTATGTATTTTATTTTTGGAGACGAAACATAATTCTATATTGTATTAAAATTCAATTGAAAAAAAACAACAATACATTTTCCATTTGTTTGTTTGTTTTTTGTTTTTTTTCTAAAAGACTCAAAGTGTGTCATTCAAACAAATAAATTGATATTCTTGCTATTTATCTAGTCCAAACAATTTCGTTCCCATACCTGTCAATTAGGGAAGTGATCGGAAACCAAAGTCCCGCAATTCAAGTCTATTCTAAAAGAAATAGAGTGCTAGAGCCGGTTAACTTTTAGCACTCCGAATGAATTAGAAACCCTACTATCAAGGTTGCCGACCCTGCACTAAGGTATCACAGCCTGTAATAGAGCTATCGATCTTCGACTTTTGTTCTATTCAATCACTTTTCTTTGTGTGTAGCTATTCATTTTCAAGGTGTCCTTTTTAATAGGTCTATAGTAGGTTATATAGTATTTCTTTCAATATACGTACCTCATGGTTGGTAACCATGTCTTTTTGTCTACGAATAATGTTAGAAATGATTTGTCTTATATATAAATATAAAAATAAAGGAAACGCAAGGAAACAAAAAGTGCACAACCTGCTCCTGGATGTCCTAGACTTATATGCCAAAGATGTAACAGGCTCCTGAAATACGGCAGACGCTGCGGAGTTTGTGCGAGTGGGGTAGGGGGGGGGGGCACAAGAAACCTGATTGTCTCACAAGACTTAGGAGCTTATGGAGAAAATGGATACGAATATATTATCAGTTTTTATTTATATTAAAATCAAGATATGTGTAACGGAGAAATTTGACCGATGTATAAGATAACACAATATGAGGCAGGCTCGTAATAGATAGAAGAAAAATGTAGATACTTTTCTCTTTGCGATTCTTGAGTCACCGAATAATAAATACTGTAGAGAAAAGATTTGAGGTTTAAATCAGTGTTAGATATAACACGTAGTTATTAGATATAACAGGTGTAGCCTATATTAATAACCAGGCAATGTTTTAAACTCTGTTGGCTAAAGTTTATATATGATTGAAAATAAAGATAAATAGTTCATGCTAAGAGACTGGTGTGCAAAGAGTGCCGTACGAGCAAAGACTGTAGATAGTGTGATCATTAGGGCAAGTGAAGCAGCGTTCTCAAGTCTCTGTGGCGGTGGCGTACAATGGGATGTTTGACCAGCACAACGCCAAGCCGCATTGCGTATCCCCAACCACTGTCAGGTAGGCCCTACTCATCAGAGCTGGGGAACAAATCCTAGCGGTCACGATGATTCGAACCTGGGACTCTCGATATACCAGCCCAGCGCATTGCCGCTAGGTCACCGTTCCTCTGAGTAGTGCACTAGTTAAAGAGAAATGACTTTAAACTCTTCATAAAGAACTATTTTCTGTCTGAAATCTCCAATGTCTGAGGCAAGGGTTCCACAGTGTTGGCACCGCAGATTCTAAAGGAGGGCACTCCAAACTTCTATTTGTATCCAACGACACAAGGAACGCCGACTAAAGACAATGATGGGGAGTGCAGACCCTCTAATGATACGTGCATGATAGTGATCTTTTAAAATTTTGTACCAATATATAAACTACGGTATTTATTGTCTAAATTGTATAAGACATGAATAACTTTGAAAATATCAGATCTGACTACATTTAATTAATGAAATTATTTTCAACGTAGAAGTAAATTAGCCTAATATCAACTTCTATGTGCAATTTTAGCATTTCACAGAGCTCTGCATTTCCGGTGGTAACATTGATATCTAGACGTTAAAAGAGAGAAATAACAAACATTCCTTAAAGCTTGATGTTTTTGAAAAAAAAATATTCTTAATAACATGTCTTCTTCATTGTTCTAAAATGATTTAAACAGAGGGATTTAAACAAGAAGGCCTAAAACATATAAGTAGATTTGATGAATTGCGCCATGGTTTCAAGATATCTCACTTCCACATAATTACATCTATTGCAACAACCTGCTTCGGACCGTATGCTATAGTAAGGCAGGTTTGGAGCACATATTATGCGATATCAGGAGACATTCCAGATGGAGAATCACTACTGGTTCCAACGCCAAGTCTTCGGTGCATGGGTTTTCTCATTCTGCTGTGTCCGATCAATGACCAAATAGAATAGATTCTTTAAAAAAAAAAAAAAAAAAAAAAAAATCCGAAGACACTATTTATGAAGTTATAAAGACTTATTTTTAAGAACTCAGCTCCACTTTCTTATCTCAGGAAAAATTTAACCCACACACACACCTGTTGACCTGCCATTCTGTTTCCATTAAATTTTCATATTTAGATAATGGCTCATCTTACAATATTAGTCGCTTTTGTGATTCTGTCTCAATCCAGTAAGTACATAAATAAATAAACTTGTTTCCTCTTGGCAACTATTATTCTATTTTTTAAGAGGGTTAGACATTCTGTAGCACTGATCTAAAGAAAAGAAAGGATATGATGGCCTTCATATTAAATTTCTGTGCGCACATTGCGGCTAGAATTGATTATTCACACTTTTTACTTATCGATATAAGAGAGTTATAAGAATCATCATCATCATTGGCTCCAAAGTCTAGAAAGACGATTAGATTTGCGCTCCTGTGATTTGGCCAGCCCTGCAAAATTGACTGTGTCTGTGTTATAAGAATACACCACTTATAATCAGATCAAATCTACAGGATAATAACTTTAGTGATGAAGCAGCGTTCATCTGTTTCTGTGGCCAGGGTATACTATGGGATGTTTGACCAGCACAATGTCCAGCCGCCTTTACTTTACCCCAACTAATGTCATTTACCCATCAGGGCTGGTTAGACTCAGGGATACCTTCCAGTATTCGAATCCAGGACTTTCGGATCGCCAGTCGAACGCGCTGCCCACCTTGCCCATAATATTACGGTATACATTATAATTAGTAACATATATAAAAAATCACAAATGAATAATATATACATGTTTCTGTCTTTCTGTTTATCTATTTATCTCTCTTCTATCTATCATTCATGTATCTATCTATTATTCTATCAATCTTGTGTTCTATCAGTCTATCTGTTTAACTGTCTCTATATCTATCATGATGTATCTATCTCAAACATTGTGTTCTGTACATAAAAACAGGTGTTATTCACGGAATTGACCCTTACCATGATCCTCACTGTGGTGGAAAGCAAGTCATCGTCCATCTGTTCGAATGGAAATGGACAGATATTGCCAAAGAGTGTGAGAGATATCTGGGCCCTAAAGGTTTTTGTGGTGTACAGGTAAAACCGTAAAACTCAGGTTTCAGTATGACAAGAGTAACACCAATAGTCAAATCACTAAACCAAGAAACACTAGAGGACAGCAGGGCTATGAGTAAAGTAGTAATAATACATAATGGCATTAAATTCCAATTTAGAACACAAAGACAATCTCTCACAATGCACAAATAAACATTAATACAAAAACACTTTCCTTATTCCCTATGCGTGAACAAATGCATATAATTACTCTTACTCCAAGAGTGGAATCTGGGCATGGAATGGATTGCCTGAACAAACCAGGAAAAATAGTTACTTAACATCGTTAAAAACACTAAAAAAATGCAAGACTAGACTCGGACCACGATGAGCGTAGAATGCAATAATCCTCTTAATAAAAGGAGCGTCTGTAATGTATAAAATAAGACAAGAGTTCTACAATTGAAGAGATTAGAAAATAAACGCTACCCATAGTTTTAGGTCTAACACAAGACTAGAATAAGACGGACCGCTTGTTTTAATATTTTCTGCTATTCGATGACTCTAATGACTTCTTTTCGGAATTTCCAGTTTCCTTTTGTATTGTACACTTCCGTTTTATTTCATTGCTATGATTTTCTTAAGTGGAACATTAAAATTAAAATCGAGAGTTGTATACAGCGCAAACCTTTAGGCAGCCGTAGGAGTCATTTAAGACAACGTTATTGGTTGCGCACGGAAAAAACAGAACATAAAAGCTCTTAAAATTGAGCAAGCTGTCAATCTTTTTATAGTCTTTGGTCCAAACAGAGAAATGGAAAGGTTGTATTATTTTTTTTAACAAATTACTTTTTGAATTTAAAACATGTATGTAACACATAAATTGGTAATCTAGCAATTTGAATATGCTTTGCTTATAGATCTAGTAAAAAGTAGAAAGTACAAATTTACACGTTTTTTCCAAATAACAATAGCTTTCTCAGTTTCTGTTGTTAGGCTATAACTTCGTTTTGTAGGAAGCTAAAATACTTCGCCTTATTTCATTGTAGACCGTCAGATTTTGGTTAGTGTACACAAATATTGATGGTTCATCCGTAGGTATCGCCGCCCATGGAGCACGCCATGATTACCACCGACGGTGACCGCCCTTGGTGGGAGCGCTATCAACCAATCAGCTACAAGCTAATTAGCCGTAGTGGCAATGAGGAGCAACTGAAGGACATGATCCAAAGATGTAAAGCTGTAGGAGTCAGGTAAAGGACAACTTACTCTTGAAGTTCTACCTTTACTCAAACTTTGGGTAGACATGGAAAGTTGGCTGCGACCTAAAACACAGAATATTATTCCTAAAAACACATACTATGCCTTTTCTTTCTCTTGCAGCTCATCTTTCTAGGTCTGTGCATGTGGTAATAAAAAAACAAACACATAAAGGCACACTTAGCCCTCATTTTGTTATATTTAATGCCGCATAGATAAATTCTGGTTATTCTTAAGTCTGGAGATTGCAACTAGAAAATATCTGTAGATGATTTAAATATAATGTAAAAAAGTAACGCATGAACATCATTGGTTCCGAACATATCATTCTGCTTCTAAAAAAAAATTGACATAACTAAATACTAAACATTTATGCATTTAAGGAGAAGAGTGGCTTAAAGAGTCATTTTAATATATCCAGACATATAGATGATTTCTCTTAAGAAACACACACACATGTAAATCACCTATAAAAACGAAGGCCTATGTATTTTTTATCTTGGTGGATGTGTAGAGTTGACTTAATTACCTTAATGGTGATTTCGCAACCAAAAATTATTAATATTGATTTAAGCTAAAATCGCCATCTTAAAATCATTTTAATAAGTAGCTAGTGCCATTTAGTATTTCTTATTATTTTTGTAATGACATCTTATTATTAGGCATATGCAAATATAACGCAACGTAGAGTTGTTTCAATGTTCTTTTACTTTATTTGTATTTCAACAGAATTTACGTGGACGCTGTGGTCAACCACATGGCTGGGCTGGGCAGAAGGGGCGTTGGCACTGCCGGAAGTACTTTTGACTCAGACGCCCGGGACTTCCCTGGTGTGCCATTCACCAAAGAGAACTTTAATGACAGGAGTGATTGCCCTTCTGGAGACGGCAATGTCAACAAGTAGGGGACCAGTAGTTTAGAATAAATGTATAAAAATACAAAATAAACTTAACGGCATCAGTTAATTACATTGATGACACAGTGGCGTTTTCAGGGCTGCTACAATGGGAGTGTGGTGCAACATATTTGAACGATGACCACAAAGAGATACTTAGTGTATAATGAAATATAATTTAAAAAATGACTTTACGTAGATAGCTAATGCTCAATAATTCGTTTAGCTCTAATGTCTTAGTTTTAACTAATTATATAAATATAATAACTTACTTATCCACTTTAAAATCACCGAGTTTATCTACACTAAGTAAGTATAACATATTTATTACTTTACACAAAATGGCGACATTTAAACACGAGTAATTAAGAAAGACAGTAAAAAATTTAAAACAACAGAATCAGATCACGGTGATTGTGCAATTATTCTGGAAATTTATCAGGACAAAATATCTGTTCATGTTATATATTTTAGATAGCTATTCAAATATAAGTTTTACTTTTCGAAATATAATATTTAAAAAGAAATGAGCATAATAAAAAAAAATTATATTTACTCTACATTATACATGGCGGGCATTTCGACCTTAATTTAAACTGGAATCTGTACTACTTGTTCGTTCAAAGCTTTGTGTATTCACCCCAGCAAAGAAAATTCTAAAACGACATTGATTTCTTGAAAAATGTTTGGGGATGATTGTTTGGGAAAAAAATTCACTACCGCTAAAAATGAAAGTTGCTACGAAAATTAATTGGGATACATTTTCAATGAATGGTGTAAACACGAACAGTATTATTTTTTCTTTTATAATATTGCTAGAGTTGAACAAAAACACAAGGGCTAATGTAATCATATTTTTTGACTGTATATTAGGGCCTATAGGCTTAATACTGAGCCTCTACCAGGGAAAAAAATGCACATTTTATTATGTTTCAGCTACGGTGATCCCAAGAATGTCCGAGACTGTTACCTTGTTGGCTTGACCGATCTGAAAGCCAGCGAGCCTTACGTCCAGGACAAAATCAGTGGCTACTTCAACCACCTGATTGAACTGGGTGTGGCCGGTTTCCGCGTGGACGCTGCCAAGCACATGTGGCCAAAAGATTTGGATGCCATTTTGGCCAAGGTGATTGTAAATTTAATCTTTATGCTCTTCAAAAAAGCAAACATCAACCAAATTACATTATATATATATATATATTTATATATATTAAAAATAAACTTAACACCAGGCTTGCATAATTTTCTGCAACAATAGTTATACTCAACTTGGGTAATAATATCAAAGATCATGAACAGCTTATTGTGTGTTCAAGAAATATTCCATATTCTAGAAGTAAATATCATTATGTTCAAAAAGTAACCATAAAACTTCTAAGGCACAGAGCTAGAAGAAGACAATAGACGTTCATAAATCTTTACAGGAAAACGTTATTAATTTAATATTTTTACAAAAGAAGTCAACTCTTAGTGGTCAAACGACTTAGAAGCCCGCTACTAAAGAAATAAAATGTATATATATGGTAAGTTAAGACATAAGTAACATTGACAAACTATCTGTGAATTGGTGTTATAAGGGGCAACGACTATTTGAAATAATAAACGAATGTAGGCTGCATTCCATGGCTTAAACAGAGATTTCAACACAAGACTTAGCCTATTTACCGGTCAGGAGGGGAGGGGGTGGGGGCAAGTTTAACAGAAAATGGTGCTACAAAAACAAAATTATCCACAGATGATTCAGGCGTAAGTAAGACCTCCATACTATCTGTGTCGTGGTTTTCTGTGAAGCAACGATTATTTGAAATTAAACATTTATGTGCATTTTTGGGATAACATGAGTTTTGCAAAGATTGAAACCCACTTAACACGGTCAGACCTAACGCCCAGCTGTTAAAACAAAGTTTTCGATTGAAAGACATTAGTTACGACTAAATGAAACGTAGTTTCGTGAACATCCATAATCTACTTACATTCTTAGACTAAATATTTATAAAACAAAATAATTTCTAGACAGAACAGACAAAAAGAAAGATCATCAAAAGGGTTTTTAATTGTGAAAGACCTTTGAATAGTGACTGACCGTTGAATAGTGAATGACCTTTGAATAGTGACTGACCGTTAAATAGTGAATGACCTTTGAATAGTGCTTGACCTTTGAATAGTGAATGACCTTTGAATAGTGACTGACCGTTAAATAGTGAAAGACCTTTGAATAGTGACTGACCATTGAATAGTGAATGACCTTTGAATTGTGACTGATCGTGGAATAGTGAATGACCTTTGAATAGTGAATGACCGTTGAATAGTAAATGATCTTTAAATAGTGAATATCTTTTGATTAAAGAATGACCATAATTTATTGATTTCCCAGACCCACGATTTGCCGGAAGGAGGTCGGCCATTTTTCTATCACGAGGTCATTGACAGAAATGACGGAGCCATCAAAGTAAATGAATATTTTCACCTGGGATATGTCACAGGTATGTGTGAAATGTGGGTCATGTTGACCTAGCAGCGCTGTTCATCTCCAGGCAAAATTCATTATTATTTTATAAATTTATTGATAACGTTGCCACTTCTGTACCCATGGGCCTCAAAGCTGAGTAAGTGTGTAAACCACCGATACGATCCCGTTAAGAGTATACAGGCGGGCTAACGCATGTGTGACGTCCAGTATAGTGCGTTCGAGAATCTTTGCACACTGAGACTCGGTGGGGAGGAAGAAATGTGCGCAACAATCCCGCCCCACAAAGCCTGGTGACTGGTTGACAAGGTCTATAGTCGGGTATTTGTGCTAGCGAGCGACAGTTAATGTATAAGAGCTATGACAAGTCTAGTTCTTAGGCATACCAAAAGTCTATTCTATAGACAAAAATCATGAGATAAGGGCTTAAATAATAAATACATCAATGATATTATTGACATCATACATATTTGGACATCACACACACACCTTGAAATAGGCTAAATGGAAACAACTTCTTTTTATAAATACAAACATACGCTATTTAATGTAGACATAAATAGACATTTGACATAGACCAACTTTTGATATAGACATTTAGTCATCATTTGAAATAGACAAGACATTATCCATTATTTGATATAGATTTGTTATCAAGACACCTTTTGGGTTCTTGTTATGCTGCTATTCACTTTCACAACACCATAATGAGTTTTATGTCCTATACGTTCTGGATGTCCTTAACAAATAGAAGATTCTTACATACATTGACCAAAGCTCCTGCGGGTCGATAGGGATTACCCTTGGATAAATAGCATATACCTGCACGGTCGCCCGGTAGCACAAATACCTGAATTCAGGCTTGGTCTTCCAGGCTCCGGGCTTAGCGACATTTGCATTGTTGACCCATTCCTTCCTCCCCACCGAATATCTCGCCTGTGCTATGATCCTCGGGCGAACAACGGGGGATGGTAGCCCACTGGTGTAGGCTACTCTTAATGGAAGCGTATTGGTAATCTACACATTTCGTCAGCCAATGGGTACAGAAATGAACCACAGGACCGGCCAGCAACTCTGGGCTAGATTATACTTATCAACGAAAAAAACTTCGTTTGTAGCGGGAATTTATTAAATGTATGCTCAAGCCATTATTGAGCCAATCCTATCAAATAAAAATAAAACGCAGTAAATTTTTGTTAGTTCTTTTTTGTATTCTCTTAACTCAAAATAATTCCATACCTACAGATCTTTCCAAACTTATTGTAAGTTTTTATTGTCTATCTAGAGTTTCGCTACATGCAGAAGGTAAGAGAGGGAGCCAGCGGGGACCTTGGCCGACTGGGCTCCGTGTACGACCCTGGCTGGGGTATGGCTCCACCAGATCAGGCCTTTGTCTTTGTGGACAACCACGACACACAGCGAGGCAATGAGGCTTTGACCTACAAGGTTTGTTTTTATTGTAATTAGGCTGGGGAAATTAACAGGATAAACAAAAAGAACAACAATAAATAATTGCAAAAGACATATAACACGTGTATAACAAGAAAGTTTAGTTTAAAAACTATTGATTACACATGACTTATGTCTCAGAAAATATAATTGTTACGACAAACTATACTTCAAGAACAATTTATGTAATGTGATAAATCTTACATAAACCAAAGACTATCATAAGATTGCTTTAATATTTCTTCTATTTGATGACTCGTATTATATCTTTTCGGAATTCCTGATTCCCTTTTGTACTGTGCACTTCCGTTTTTTTAATTGCTATGATTTTCTAAATGGAAAATTAAATTTAAAATCGAAAGTTGTATACAGCGGAAACATTTTGGCAAACGTAGGATTGTAGAAGACATTCAAGACAGCGTTATTGGATTCACACGGAAAAAGAACATACAAGCTCAAAAAATCGAGCAAGCGGTACATCTTATTATAGTCTTTGCATAAACCAAGGCGAACTTAACAAGTCCTTAGTGTTACATTAGGATTACATTAGGTACAGTATGGTAAATGTACGGCCAATATACTGTGAACAACGTTTCAAGAACATCTATATCATCTATCTATTAATTTCATTATAACTGACCTGACTGTAATTAAACGCAATGTATTGAAAACTTGTTTCTTAAGCAATAATTTTCTTTAGTCCAATGTTAGCGTTTATGCAATTTAGTGTAATGACAGAATATATCTAATATTGAATGGGCTAGTTTATATTAATGCATCGAACATAAATCCACTGATCTATAAAAATAACGAAAAGAGCCACCATGTTGCATTAGTTTGTATCTATTGATGCGGGCGGAAACTACAATCTTCATATTCCTTGACTTATCCAAATAAGCAAGTAGAAGGAATAAAAACCTATAATTAGAACATACATAGTCAGAGTCATTTGTAATGTATTTATACATGTCAGTGTTTAGGCAAAATAATTGCATATGATCTTTAATAAAAGCATATAACTATGGCTGGCGCTTTGCTTCAAGGATAATGTTTCCGTGTCTAATCCAATATTTTTTATTTTTATATATCTGTAGCATACATGCACATGAGAAAATTTTAAAATTAATTTAGAAAAACATGGTTTTGTAAAATTTTTTTTTTTTTTTCATTTTTTTTTTTCAATGTTTAGAATGGTGCAGAATATAAGAGAGCCGTGGCCTTCACCTTGGCCTACAATTACGGCTTTACTCGGGTGATGAGCAGCTACTTTTTCACCGACAACAGCGCCGGGCCACCCCGATACGCCGACATGTCAGCTAAGGACGTCATCATCAAGGCAGACGGCAGTTGTGACAATGGTTGGGTCTGTGAGCACAGGTAGAAGTTGCATAAACAAGTGGGGAGGTAATTAGGTGTGGTGAGGGGGCGTAATATCCAGTCCCAACTAATTAATAACTAATGGATGAAACTCGTCTCGGACGAGTTTAGGGCCTACTTGTCTAACTGTCTAATATAGGTATACCAAATATTTCTTAGTGATATCTTTTAATACCTAAAGTCTAAAGTGTTTATTAGGTGAGGGGGGGGGGGGGGAGAAACACCTATGATTTATATACTGATAGCTATTGTTATCTTTTGTAATAAGCTCTTAACCATTGGGCCTTTATTGCACTAGTATTTATAGCTATTGCTTTTTTGTTGTTTTTTTACAAATTCTATTCTAGTGTAATTTAAGAACAAAACAACATTCAATTTAAGCTGAGGTTTTGTCACTACTTAAGGTAACGTGTGATACCTTTGTTATAAATAAAAATACGCATACATTAATTCGCAAAATTGTTTTATTTTTTTTAATACTCTAAACAACATTTTTACTGAGAATTTTATATTTGTTCTAATTCCATTGACATTTTAGACATACATATAATGAAAATTTCAACTCAGTCCACTGAACCATAACATTAAGATTTATACAGAAACTTTTCTATTGTTCATATCATGGTGATACTATCTTATTTTATCTTACATGTTCGACACGCTTCTTCTATGCATAATATTATTCGTCCTACGCTTATCCGTGGTTCTAGTCTATGTATTGAATGTATCAAGATATTGGTTTTCCTGGTTTGTTCAAGCATCCCATTCCATGCCCGCGAAGAAAGAGGATTTAGATTATGTTATTGCATATAGACTAAGCAAAAACTGTTGTTATCCTTATATATGTCTGAACATTGTAACAGATTGTTTTTGTGTTGTATATTTAAGTTAGAATTAAATGATTTTTGAATTATTTTTTCTTAACTCTAAGCGCGTCTGTCTTTTAGAGTTTCAAATGTAGTGATTCAACTAATTGTGTAACTCTTGTCAGTTGTAATTATTCACTTGTAATGAGCTTTGCAATTCTTTTCTGAGTTTGATATAGATTTTAATGTTTTCTTATGTGTATGAGTCCAAAAAGAGAAAACATATTAAAAGTCTAAATAATGTTAGTTAGCAATTTAGCTTGCTTTATAATTTTGTTAGATTGGTAAAAGTTCTTTTTTTTTAAAATTTGAATAATATTTTAGGTCTAATAAAACGAGCCTCATTTTGTTCCGAGAGATTGTACAAGGACTAAGTTGAAATAATTCTTTAATGCTTTGTATCTAAATTATTTCTCCAGATGGAAGCCAATTGGCAACATGGCCATGTTCAGAAATGCCGCGGCTGGAACCCCAGTTGATAACTTTAAATATGACAATGGTGTCTTGTCATTTAACAGAGGGAATAAAGGATTCTTTGCTATGGCGTCTAACAGTTTTAGTATATCTGTCAATACTGGTACAGCAATCTATCAATCAATAAATTTATCTTAAAAATGTATCTTTCCATTTCTATATTTATCATTCAATCAATGAATGAATCAATCAATATATCTAACATTGTATCAAACAATCAATTAATCGGTCTTTTTCTCATATGTTTGCATATTCAAGTATTAATAAATGAATTTAAAAAAAACACACTAACTGACCTACGTATTTTGTTTAGGTCTGCCTGCCGGCGAATACTGTGACCTAATTAGTGAATGCGCTCAGAAGATTAAAGTCGACGGAAGTGGAAATGCACAGATAAGCCCTAAAGATCCATCGGAACCTTTTGTAGCAATAATTACACGCAAGTTTTTTTTTAAATTATAATCTGTTAGCACTTCAGGTTATTACTTAAAAAATTATGGACACTCTATGACTCTATGGAAGAGTTCATTTTCCATTGTGCTATCAAGAGGCTCAAAAAAGTCAAGAGCGCAGATTGTATTTTCTTTGTTGATAGTGACAATTAATTCTCCTGTACAATTTTATTCGAAAAGAATCTTTATGAATAAAATAAATAGTGTGTATTCTTCTTCAAGATTAATATGTAGTCTTTATAGATTGACTATGTATTTTAATTTCCACCAAATAAATGAAGCATCCACTTGTTTTGTATTGGTCACACAATTCTTGTGTCTGGTATTTAAAATTTATTTTATAAGTCATCTAATTTGTAGGATATGTGATTCGTGTGCTCTAAGGTAATTTAAGAAAACCATGTTTTTTTTCTGTTATGATTTATAGGAATAAATATCTTCTCTATGGAAATATTGTTTATCATACTAGAATAGTTTTCGTTATTCTTCTTCTTCTTCGCCATTATCAACTCCCAGTGGAGCAAAGGCCATTAAAAATGTATTTCCATGTCTTCCTGTCTCTGGCTCTTCTCTAACTCTTTCCAGCTTTACCCGATCAGCTGCACATCCTTTTCTACTTCCCTCCTCCACGTGTTCTTTGGTCTACCTCTTGGTCTTGCACCCTTGTTTTTGTTACAGAAGAACTGAAATGTGTTACAATTAAATTCTCATTTCCCAATGAAGGATGTTTTAAAAAAGCTTGCTCAACCTTTCACTTTTGTAGAGGGAGGAGAAAATATAGTCGTTCCGATCATCCCTGACCTGGGGGGAGACCACCCCAATGACCACACTGGCGGGACACCAGCTGTGGACCCACAGCAGTCGACCACCACGATGAAGCCGTACGTGCCAAGTGGGCAGGAAGACTTCCAGAGGACCATCATTATGGTAGAGAGACAGACCAACCCAGGCCAGGACTTGTTTATAAGAGGAGGCGTTGACTACGCCAGAAGACCCGGTAAGTATTGTGATTTGTGATGGTGTGTTAGCCTTGATCTTGTAAGTATTTTGATGTTGCATTGTTAAGTATTTTGATATGGCATTAGTAGGTATTTCGATGTTGCATTGTTAAGTATTTCGATGTAGCATTGTTAAGTATTTTGATGTTGCATTGGTAGGTATTTTGATTTTGCATTGTTAATTAAGTATTTCGATGTCGCATTGTTAAGTATTTTGATTTTGCATTGTTAAGTATTTTGATGTTGCATTAGTAAGTATGTGATATTGCTTTGGTAAATTAAATTGATGTTGTATTGTAAATAATTGAATGTTGATTTGGTAAATAATTTGATGTAGCATTAGTAAGTATTTGATGTTCCATCGGTAAGTAATTGGGCGTTGCACCCAAATATTCTAAACAATTAATGTTAAGACTTAACCACACGAAGCCTTAATTTGGATAAGGTGTAAGCCTATATTTGTAGTTTATATTTATTACTAAGAGCCATAGCCATCTCTGATATGTACCTGGCATTCGTTTGGGAACGCTAAAACAAAAGTCGAATAGCTGTCCACGCCATCTCCTCGTATACGTTTCTGACGAAACTGATGAACTTCCAAAAAAAAATTCTCTTTATTTTTTTCTTTATGAGCCCAACTGTTCACATATTCCATTGCTTTCTTTATCTGTGTTTTTCACGACTTGTGTATGGCTAAGACACATGGAGCTGTCAACATCACTTTGTTCCTGCTTCTGTTACAGGTCAATGCCATCCTGTAGGAGCATTCTCTGAAATATTCTCCATCTCGAGCAGCTGATGGCAGTTTATTATTTTCATAGTCTTTATGTTTATAGGTTGTTCTTAACCTCATCACCGTATCAAGCTTCACATTTTATTTCCGAGTACGTCTATAATACCCATTATTATTATACCCATCATAAAAAAAAACATGTTTGAGTTTTACATTTAAGCTTAATGTGATTCTGTTTCACAAGAACAAACGTTAATTTTTACAAATTATACATCAATATCCATAATAACTAATGCATGATTTAGGTTATTTTTTATAGCTCTTGTCTATAACATCCCAGGTTGTTCCGCGAGTTTGCCTGCTGCATCCAATCCATGCGCCATCCCCATTAAATTCCAAAGTCACGGCACGTCTACTCATTTTGACAAGGTAATCCATCTGTTTGTTCTGTTGTGGTTGTATAATGTTTAATACACAATAGTGTAGAATAAAATAACCACTTAGGACCCAATATTTAAATGACTTGATAAGGTGAATTGGCCAGAAATATTTTTACTTTCATTAATTTAATTGTTAGGTCAACGCTTGGAGCAATGGCGATATCTTCTTGGACTGGGGTGGCCCAGAGCCTGGTCAAGGATCATATCAGGGCAGACCGGCAGAAGGCACCCCTGCATTTTGGTCTACTAATGATAAAACCAATGCAGGTTATAACGAACTGAATACGTAGGTCTTCATTTTCTTTACACAAAACTTTAATCAATCTATTAAACTCTTTATCATTTATGTATCTATCTATCTATCTATCTATCTATCTATCTATCTATCTATCTATCTATCTATCTATCTATCTATCTATCTATCTATTATATTTATGTCACTTTCTATCTAACTATATGAATTTCTTTCTATCTAGCTATATTTCTACCTATATATCTATATTTGTATCGATCTATCTATCATAACTATCAATATTTCTATCAATCTATTTTTCAATCTATCTATTTTTTTTATCTGTCTAACTATCTATCTATTAAAATGTTACCATTTCTCTTTATCTATCTATCAGATTATTTATTTATATCTATGTATCTATAAGCTTGTTTCTATATATTTATCTAATAACTAAACTATCTAAGTTCTTGTTAATATTTCTAAATATCTTTCTTGCGGTCACCCCGTTTCTCACTTTACATCACCTTATTATAAATAAATAAATATTTATTAATTATTCAATTCTAATGTGTTACTTGATAGTTTCTTGTTTCTAGTTTCAATAATTACGGTGGCCGTGCGGCAGAGCGTTCGTCTGGCGTGCTGAAGGTCTTTGGTTCGAAACCTTGTGTAGACTAGGATTTTCTCTCGGGTCTGGAGGGTGTCCCTGAGTCTACCTGACCTTAGTTGGGGTAAAATAAAGGCCGCTGTGCAAGGTGCTGGCCACACAATCACCTAGTTTGCAGTAGCCACAGAAACAAATGAACGCTGCTTCACCGGCGCTATGGATTAATTTGGTTCGACGGGATACTTAAATTACGTCAACTGACGCTGCCATCGTTTTGGTTTATTTTCAGCTACGGTCCTCATTACTGGATAATCGACGTTGAAATGGACTGCTCTAGAACTGAGGACAGCTTCTTAGAGGTGAAGTCCATCGTCAACGGTGCCTGGGAGAGCGACCTGGTAGTCACGCCAGCCTGCTCCGGCTTGGGGTCCCTCAGCCCACCTTTCTCTTCTAAAAATCACATTGCCAGGTGTGGCTACAAGAACGTATTCCACTTCAACGCGCCCACCTGTGAGATATCACCACTGCCATGATATACTAGCACCACTGCCATGACATACTAGCACCACTGCCATGAAATACTAGCACCACTGTCAAGGCATGCAACAACTCGGAAATGCGCACTTCTCTGATACACTTATAAATACACACGGAATCATTGAAACCTATTGAAACATTTAATAATTTTGTAAAAAGGGCATGGTTGTTTATGAAAGCATGTCATGTAAACCATATAAATATAGCTACAAGTCTAGAGCTGTAACACAAAAGAACTCCAATAAGGCAAATCTCCTCTTATTTTTTTATTCTACTTTGCGGTACCTAACACATTAAATTTGTAATATTAAATACTGAACTTATTATTGTTCTTGTGTTGTTTTTTTTGTGTTTTAAAAAAATAATTTTAAAATTATCTATTTAAAAAACAACAACAAAACACACTTTTCTCTACTTCCTTATTTTTAAGGCTTTAGGAGATGTTATTTTCTTAAAAAGGAACAAAGTTTTGATAATACACATTTAATTAAGTGGTTTAGATGTGTTGATATGAAACGTTGACATTCTCACTCATGATAAAGTAGTTTGTTTTGTACTTTAAGTGCTAGTATTATGTGTGATGTACTTGATCCACACGTACTGTTTAATTGTTTTAAATCTCAGTTTTCTTATATGAGTTGACATTACGTCATATGTTATATAAGCTTAGAATATATTATGGTAGTTTATTCTATACTTTGTTTATTAATAAAGAAGTAAACAGTTATTAATTAAATGGCGACAACCGTTTGATGTTTATAAAGTACACAAGGCCAGGCTAAGCAGGGATTATCAGTTTGTTTCTTCAGCATTTTTGTCGGCAGTATGCTACACGTATACCTAAGCCTTAGTAGTGGACTTATCTAAATTACGACCATTTAAATTTTATAAATAATTATTTCAAAGCCCTTGACATATCGGAATGGCATTCCCTTGTTTACTAGTTATATGCTCGATAAATAGCTACTGAGAACATGTTGTTGAGTTGAGATTAATAAGGGTGAAACAAGATGTCACAAAAATAATCATTTGAACAGGACATTGTAGAAGACCATGGCTATTTAAATATAGTTTAGATTCAGGGGTTTCCTTTTTGTTTAAGGAAAAGTACATTAATAAAAATAACAGCTTGCTTTTTTTTCATGGCTTAATGTTTAGAGTTTAATGTAAGGAGGGAGAAGTATTGTGTTTCTTAATTATCTATATTATTTTTAGGACATTTTCGATGGATGTCATTGAATACCTTAACGCCAAATCTGCAAATGAATGGCGGGTTGTAGCCATAAGGGTATGTATTGCTTTACACCGTCTGGCTGCATAGTAGTTCAGTAAGTAGCCTTTACGGGAAAGGGGAGGGTGTAAGCTTAAAGGAAAGGGTAAGGTAGTTCACGATGTGTGTGTGTGATTGTGTAGATGTGTGTGTGATTGTGTAGATGTGCAGATTCTTCATCTTTTTGTTCGCACTTATTTTAAGCTCATTTGTCGGTCGTTTGGTTTATTCTTTAAATTGTAAATATATATCCGCACGTCTCACAGGTATACTCAAAGGTATATAGGCCCTTACTCATTGGTATATAAGCCCCTCACTCACAGGTATGTGCACTCTCACTCACCGGTATATGGGCCCCTTGCTCACAGGTATGTGCACTCTCACTCACCGGTATATGGGCCCCTTGCTCACAGGTATGTGCACTCTCACTCACCGGTATATGGGCCCCTTGCTCACAGGTATGTGCACTCTCACTCACCGGTATATGGGCCCCTTGCTCACAGGTATGTGCACTCTCACTCACCGGTATATGGGCCCCTTGCTCACAGGTATGTGCACTCTCACTCACCGGTATATGGGCCCCTTGCTCACAGGTATGTGCACTCTCACTCACCGGTATATGGGCCCCTTGCTCACAGGTATGTGCACTCTCACTCACCGGTATATGGGCCCCTTGCTCACAGGTATGTGCACTCTCACTCACCGGTATATGGGCCCCTTGCTCACAGGTATGTGCACTCTCACTCACCGGTATATGGGCCCCTTGCTCACAGGTATGTGCACTCTCACTCACCGGTATATGGGCCCCTTGCTCACAGGTGTGTGCACTCTCACTCACCGGTATATGGGCCCCTTGCTCACAGGTGTGTGCACTCTCACTCACCGGTATATGGGCCCCTTGCTCACAGGTATGTGCACTCTCACTCACAGGTATGTGCACTCTCACTCACAGGTATGTGCACTCTCACTCACAGGTATGTGCACAGTGCATCGCTTAAATATATGTGCACCCCTTATAGGCATATGCTCCCCTTATAGGTATGTGCACCCTTTATAGGCATGTGCATCCCTTATAGGCATGTGCATCCCTTATAGGCATGTGCACCCCTTATAGGTCTGTGCCCCCCTTATAGGTGTGTGCACCATTTATAGGTATGTGCACCCCTTACTGATACCTGCAGCCTTTAAATAATTGTGCATCCCTCACATGTGTGTGCACCCCTTACATGTATGTGTACCACTTACAGGTATGTGCACCCTCAATCAATGGAAAATGATAAAACTACTCAAGATTTACTATCTATTTCTTACAAAATAATAATGCGAGACTGTCCAAGAGAAAAACAACAACTTTGTGTTTCGAGGATAATGATAAAGCCCAGCAGCCTCTGCTCCGACACCTCGTCCATCTCCGCCGCTGAGCATGCAATCTGAAAAACGATCTTTCAAAGGCACGAGCGGTGTGAGCAACTAATTATCTACTCGTCATGTAAACAACACGTGTGTGTCTGTGTGTGGGCGAGACATTTTGAGCGTGTGCGTGTGAATGAGTAGAAAGTTTTGCCTGTGAGAGTGAGTGAGTCACGACTGGCGTCCTTGTATAAATGACCAGGCCTAACATCTGTTTATTTAAAGTCATTGCTCAATAGTACACAAAACACTTGTTGCTTGCAAGATATACACTTTAAACAGCAAACTAACTATATACAGATAAACTAAAGGTAATTTTGCATTTATATACTAGGTCTACACTCTTACATTTATTTCTTACATATGTATTTTCAATCACATAAACATTATATAGACTATTATAGACCTTAGGCCTATTCCTAAAACTTCAATAGTAAAACTTTGCATACGAATTTTCTAATATAGTTTTTATACGGATAATAACAACAAATGTACACGTTTTTGTTTAAGGATCTATAAAATAAATGAAATGTAAATGTATCAAGTGTTGAATAAATAGCCTACATTTGGTTTAATAACAGTCAAGGTAAATCGTAGGCGTTCCTGAATTTAGTTTTTTGAATGTTTTTTGTAATTTTATCAAAGTTCAGTTGTTTGTTATTTTAACGTTTTGTTGTAAGGGTTTGTCTGTTGGTCTCACTTTCGATGCATCAACATTTTTTTTTTCTGTATAATTAGTATAAAATTGTTTTTAAAAATGATAACATTGTGAGTATTTAGTATTCCCATGATATTCCCATCTAAAATGTGTGCATGGGTTATTGTTTTGCTTTGTGTTAGATGAGAAACATATTTTTAAAATTGTTATTTAAAAGAAATATTAGTGGTAAATATTAAAATAATTTGAAACCGAATTAAAAAAAAAAAAAATTTCAATGACAATTAATTATACAGTCGTAAAGCTGAATGTTGTATTTTAATGAAAAGTGTTTATTACATATAAAATTATGTTTTTTCCTTGCCGATGTTTGTGCACTTCATTCTAGATTCTAAATAGCAACATTCATACTAAAATATGCATATGCATATGCAACAAGGCACTTAATAACATAAGTGTTACACAAAAGTACTTAAAGCCAACTATTGCCAACTGTGCAAACTAAGAAGTCATTTTATAATAACATTGTGTATAGTATTTCGACTGTGTTGTAAGTGAACAATGGTAAAAACGAGTAGATGAACTACTTCATGATGTAAAGGTAATATTGAAAGAAAACCTTCCGTTATCGGACAAGGCCTAGTTTAGTTAATATAATTTTCGAAGTTTGGGATACAATGTAGAATATTGTTATATGTTGTTGTTTTTTAATAATATTGTACTTAAGACTAATCATAAACGTCTACCGGTACCTTCCGTGAGGAATGATTTCATTTGAGTAAAAAGCAAAATTACATGGGAAATAAGGGATGGCTGGCGCTCGCATCATCGTGGCGTCAAGTGTATGTATTAACATGTATTAACATAAGGTGGCGCTCGCATCATCGTGGCGTCAAGTGTATGTATTAACATGTATTAACATAAGGTGGCGCTCGCATCATGGTGGCGTCAAGTGTATGTATTAACATGTATTAACATAAGGTGGCGCTCGCATCATGGTGGCGTCAAGTGTATGTATTAACATGTATTAACATAAGGTGGCGCTTGCGTCAAGGTGGCCTGGCGCTTGCGTCAAGGTGGCCTCTATCAAATAATGTCAAATCTGTAGTTCACAGTGAAGCAGTAGCTGAACTAGAGGAGGTTGCTGCAGCCCCATGCACCAAAATGACACTTTCATAACCTTAGCTCACAAATATAAATATTTTAATAGATCTCAACCCCCGACCCTGCACATCAAGCGCCATCTACACAAATTACCCAAGTGAAGTATTGGCATGCATTTAATTGTAAACAGGGGAAATGGCGAAGGTGCCTAATAAACCGTGACTGACATTTCAGCAAGTTAAAGGCAAACTATATCCTAAAATTGAGTCTGAGTGAACCCTGACATGTAATCTGGAAATGGAGTCTACACTATCTATCTGGCAATCCCTGTGACTCTGACAGCCCCAAGTTGTTTCAGCAAAACTTATGACCGAGGAAAAGAAAGAGAGGGGGGGGCAACGGAGTCGACTGCGCGGTCAACAACCAATCCTCATGACTCAGTCTATTGCAACTTCTACGTCATTATCCCATGAAAGCGTGCTGTGGCTATGTCAATAATATCATAACCAGTTATAATAATTTGAGATACTGGTACTATCATTCACAGTATTTTATATTCTTAAATCACAGGAGAATGTTGCAGTGGTTGTGTTGCTTGAGTTGTTTTGCTTCTCTAATACCTCTGTATCTTACTGGTAAGTCATAATCCATTTTAAGGTTTACTGTTCATTAAATCTTAGTTTAAAAAAACAACAACAAATTATAAAAAATACCACTAATTTCCTTTCAAATTTCAATTCCAAATAATTATTGTAAGCCTAATTTTGCACAACATAAAATGCATGTTGTAATCAAAAGATGATGCCAGTTACAAGAGGACGGCAATATTAATTGAGAAACAGACTGAATATGGACAGAATCTGTTCATCAGAGGTGGAATTGATTATAACAGAAGAAAAGGTTTGTTTTAACACATTTAATTTTCTTTTAGTGACTGTAAATGTACATACCTCCAGTAGGCCTATATTGCATAAAGAGTACTAGGGCATTAAAACTCAATTAATGATGTATAAAGACACGAATTTACATTATAATAAACACTTTGTAAATACACAGTGTACACATTTTTAAATATCACACACATTGACATGTTAACAAATAAAGAAAAAATCACCCAGATTTATTATTTTTGTGTATAATGACGCTACTATAATCTTATGTCAGGATGTAGTCAAGCAACCTCTGTTGAGAACAACCCTTGCGCCATCCCCATCAAGCACAGTGTTATCTTGAATGACGTCTACGTAGCCGTAAGTCGTAAAGGTGGTGTGGTCGGGTGGTAGAGAGATAGTTCACCTAATGACCTAATGTATGTTGGTCACTTAAACAAGGAAAGCTAAAAAAAAACAGTATGAGTATGGCAGATTTCGGCTATTGTGATAGGTCAGTTGTAGGATTGAGAGTGTTTTTTAGGCTCAATAAAGGAAAACTATGCTGTATGTCAAATGCATTTCATTTAACGTATATACTTTCTAAAATATTGCGGACGTTTCTTCTGTAAGGAAGATTAGCTTGTTGCGTCCAACACTTATTCGTGGTTTAGTCTAGTCTTGCAATTTAATGAGTGTTTTGAAAGATGATAAAGATTTTCCTGGTTTGTTCGGGCAACCCATACCATACTCGGATGTTACTGGTGAAGAAAGAAAACGTATATTATCTGTCATGTTGTTTGCCTATACTTTAATATCTTTGTCATTTTCATGTTTAGCTTTCAATATTTCTTATGTACTTTCATCCTTTACAACGGACAATCAACATTAGGCCTACTGTTTTCTTTGCACTTATTTATTGCAACATTGCTGTGCTTTTTTACTATCCTATGAAAATCAATATTGGATTTGATTGTGCAAATTCGCCCTCCCCCCTATTGCAAAAGAAAGAGAGAGAAGAATCTAACGTGCGAGTAACAAGTTATAACTCATCTAATTTACACCAAATTGATTTAGAGTTCAAAAATAAATACTGTTATCTTTAAGTGTAAAGTTTCAGAAAATTGTCTGTCTTCTTTGCCGCCAGTGTCTTGAACTGTGCCTGCTCAAATTTCTTTGTTCATCTTTGTGAGTTTCCAAGAAAATGCGTATGGTTTGATATATTAAATCGTTTGGAGTAGTCAGAACAGAAGACATGAAAATTGAGTTGAACAACAGCTTCTGATAAGTACAATACTGAATCAAAAGCTTAAAAATTATATTAGCCATAGAAATTAGTTTACGGTAACAATGGTTTCCTCTGAACTCCCGTAGTAAATCTAACATTAGGTTACTATTTCAATATTTGTCTAAAAACGTCTATGTTTCGTGCTATATGAATCGTTTTAACGAAATATGAATCTCTAATTGTTCTCTATATCGTTATCATCTCTATTTTCTACATGTTAGGCAAATGATTGGAGTGAAGGGGACGATTATCTGGACTGGTCAGGAGCTGAACCAAATCAAGGAAAGTGGAATGGCATTTCTGCCGAGGGCAGCCCAGCAATTTGGACAACCAACGCTAAAAATAACAGTGCTTATAACGTGCTGAATACGTACGTTCAATTGATGAATTAAGTTTCTTTTTCAAGCATTGCCTTCATTAAATCCCTATGTTAACTTCGCAAAACTTTGTTTCTGGCTCTTTACCTTCAGAAGGCTAATTGATCCACTTTTCTTCAAATTATCAATCTGAAACTTGGCACCTGGGCGTTAAGCCATGTGCATAACACCAAAATTGTTTTATTTTTTACTGTACAATTTACGGTGCGCATTGGTAAATCCATATTAAACGTACTTGATTAACCATACATTTTTAGTGTTTACAACGCTTTTGTGCTTTTATTATTTCTTTGTTCGCCTTATATTAATTAACTTCACATTTGTATTTTTCCTTATTACGTGGGTGGCGAATTGCCACAAATCTTCGGACGATTGAAAAATAGGGGGATACAACATTATCCTGGTTTGCATTGACGTGTTCATTTTAATGTGTAGATTCGTTCAATGTAACGCGACTTACATATACTTAAAGACCGACTGAAGACGTTTTTCTCAAATGGACGAGATTTGGAATAGCCTCATACGGAAGTGACGTTTGAGAAGGGAAATAAATAAACAAAACACGGCGTTCTAAATCTATATTTAACCATTTTGTTAAAAATAAGAACCGGGAAAAGATTAAAAACACGTGGCAATAGATTCAAAACACTTGACAATATTCATTTTTCCTTGTCGAAATTCCTTCTCTGACGTCACTTTCCTTTGTTATCGGAAATTAAACATCTCAAATGGCTACAAAATTTGGATTTTCCCTCCAAAAAACACACATTTAATTGCGAATATTGAACTAATTACTTAAAAGTTATCTTTGATATTTTGTATAAATGATTTTATTAACGTTCAGATACTGAATACACTATTTTCTATCAAAATCAAATGTTAACTCAATTTTGATACAAAAATCTCTTTATTTGGTCTTTAAATATTACTCCCAAATAAAGACCAGGACCCGGAGTTGGGATGGGAGGGGGGGGGGTGGAGAAAGGGTGCAGTAAAAGAAATAACTACGTTCAGCTAATATAATTTCACATTATAATGTTAAATACTCAGCAAGGAATACTCACACATCAGATGTTTTTACTTTCTGGATAGAAATGCTCAATGTCTGCATAAAGGGCTATTAAATTTAGATAACAATTCGCACCAGTTTTTAAAATTCACATAATGACAAAACCGAAGTCTTATATACAATGCTTAATTATATCTATTGGATAAACGTTAGTGAATTCATTCAGAATAGGAATTGAAAAAAGATTGCGGATATTCCCGATGCTTAAATATACATGAAAGTGTTAGCTATGCGTTAAACTGGTTAAACTATGAAATGACTCTGACATGTTTAAAAAAATGTTTCAATAATAAAATAATGCATTGTTTTTTCTTTGTATGACAGCTATGGCGATCACTACTGGCTGCTTGAGGTTGACATGGATTGCTCCAAAACCCTGGACGGGTTCTTTGAGGTCAAAGGATTCCTAGAAGGCCACTGGGAGGCCGACGTCACCCAAGACGCCGAATGCTCGGGCTCCGAGGGCGTGGAGCGCCCTTTCAACTCCGCAAACCACATCGCCAAGTGCGGGGCTAAGAACGTCTTCCGCTTCAACGACGGGGCCTGTGAAATCAGCAAATTTAAATGAGGACACAATCGATAGCTGACTTCATGGAGAGCTAAGAAATGGGGAGGGGAGAGTTGGGTGATCTGACTCCATCTCAATGTTAAAAACATACGTTAGCGTTTTGTGGATTTCATCTTTTTTTACATTTATTAAAGCTAGTTTCATTAATTGTTAATAATTTACTACAGACGTTATTGTCGGCTAGCTATATAACTTCTTAAAATGCAGTGTATCTCGTTTAATGAATAAATAACTAGGCAATTTATGAGTCGTTGTTACTTTGCTTTAACGACATATTTTGTTTTGCTAAATACAGCGACAAGAGCAGTAACATCTTTTTCTTCTGTGAAATTTATTTTGTTTAGAGAAGACGTAAGGCAGACAATTCTGAACTTTATAAAAGGAATTTAGAAATGTTATAATAATGATGGTCAATCATACAGCTTAAATTTAGCATTATCACTGTGTCTTTGTCTACAATTGTGGTTTGAATTCTTGCATAATATCGAGTATCAATTAACTCAATCAGTTCGCAATTTAGTTTAAGTCAATACCCTTATTGGATATAATGACGAAAAGTTTAATTTATTAATAGATGGAACGTGTAAAAAAGAGCTGTAAGTTTCAACACAAAAGAAAGTTTACAATTAACAAGAGTAACAAACTTAGTAAAATTGTAGTAGAATTAGCCTAAAGATAAAAAGCAAAGATAAGTAATAATGCCACCACAACATTACATTGTAACTAAGTAATACTATAAACATATACTTAGACAGTGGTAAATTACACTTCTAGTTTCATTAGCAAGTACCAATATTATAAATATCGAGATGATAACTGTGTTGGTCGAGAACTAGCCAATATTGCAGGTATACGAGACATGCCCTCCTCGACTCGAGGGGTGAAGCAAATGTACGTTTAGAAAAAAAGGAACACTAACGGAGCAAGAAAATCCAACAAGCGACCGCCCTATAGACGTGCCAGCCTATGGCTAGCCTTGGACAGAGTCTCACTCATACCTTGCCTACACCAGTTGCATGACCCTCTGTCTCTAGTAGGATAACTTGATACAAGACAGTTATCTCACCGAGGTAGCGATTTGACTCTTGGACGGTGTGAATGCACCTTACTTGAGCTCTTTCAGGACTAAAATACGATGGTCGGCACTCTAAGGCACGTTTTTCAGGTATGGCAAACAGAGCGATTTTATTGTTTTTTAGATATGGCAAACAGAGCGATTTTATTGTTTTTCAGATATGGCAAACAGAGCGATTTTATTGTTTTTCAGATATGGCAAACAGAGCGATTTTATTGTTTTTCAGATATGGCAAACAGAGCGATTTTATTGTTTTTCAGATATGGCAAACAGAGCGATTTTATTGTTTTTCAGATATGGCAAACAGAGCGATTTTATTGTTTTTCAGATATGGCAAACAAAGCGATTTTATTGTTTTTCAGATATGGCAAACAGAGCGATTTTATTGTTAAGATAGTCAACATTAAAGTTTCTCAACCTTTATTTATTTACAAGCAGTTCAAGCCTCTTCTACAAGAAATTGATACTGATTATAGAGATCATTTGGACTAGAGGGAACGGTTAGCTTATACATTCCTGTATGGGTTTTTTTTTAAAACCATGCGACAGTAGGAGCTTGTTCACATCTCGCCCTGTTTCTTCCTTATGGTCGGCTTGACCAGGGGTCGACACATTTTGCTTATAGTGTGCCAAACTAGCGTTTCTAAATCATTCAGCGCGCCAACAGCGTGTAAGTCAAACTGCTCAACAATATTATTTGTATACCACAATTTACTTAATGCCGTAGCAAGACCAAGACCAAAAGAAAAGGAGTGTTATAAAAAAAAAATATTAAAGCGTTTTATATTTAATAACGAATTAACGTTTTTGTTATTATCATCTTTTATTTGAATCTATTCATAGCTAATACACAACTGTATTTCTCAACTTATAACATTATTGGTTAATGTATCAACATGTGAATTGAGTTGTCAAGATATAGTTCTAGTTCTAATAAAAAGTATACATTTTTTATATTTTGATCTCAGCATTCAGCATAACTGAGATAAATTGTTAATAATTTTTAAGAGATATTTTGCTTTAATGATTGTAAAAGTAAACAGAATAAATGCGTAGTAATCATACAAACTAGATAGTTAATTTAATGTTTAAAAATATACATATAAATTCTAGAGTCATATATATTTATATAATTTTCCACTATCTTTTATAGTTTCATCATAATTATAAATTGTAAGCCATTTTTTTTAGAAGGAAATAAAAAAGAAACATATTAGAAAATATTATTAACGCAAAGAAAACGAGTTAATTTTCTCCCTTTAATTAAATTCTCAAAATTTGATGCTTGTGATGTCAAACAAGTTAATTTGTTTAAATATAACTAAAGTTGCTTTTAAATTATAATTTCTTTATACAAATTCAGCATTTTGCTCATTATCAATGTGTAATTCAATGTATAAAATAAATTTACGTTGTAAATAAACATTTTCTGCATTAATAAAGTCAATTTAAGGAGTTTTTAAACATTAATACTTACAACAATTACATAAAATAATGCGAGTATATAAGCCTGATATATTTATAACAATATTAAAACAAACATATTTGTTTGAGAAATAATGATATTTATGATAAATTAAGAGAGAGTCATTAAAATCTAATTTAGAAATACAACACAAAAACAATCTGTTACAAAGGTCAGGTAAGCATAATGACTATAACCCTTTCCCTTATGTAAGAACAAATGCATAAAAGTGGCATCCGGGCATGGAACGTGTTGCCTGAAGAAACCAGGAAAGCCAGTAACTTAACATTATTTAAAACACTAATAGAAATGCAGGACTAGACTATAACCAGGAATGAGCGTAGGACGCAATAATCTTCTTAATGTATAATATACGATTTTCCCGCAAATCGTCACATTTCGATGCCAATTTTTCGGATGTTTAAAATGAAAAAAATGCCAATATTTCTCCAATATAAACAGATTCAGATCTAAGTAGTTTGTTGTAAAATCAAACCAGTAAGGCTTGATGTAATATCGAAACAAGTCCATGAATTTGAAATTCTTGCCTTTGTTGAGAAAACTCCGCATTGAGGGTTTCAATGAACTTCTGAAAACGCTCATCTATCTTACTTTGACTTTAATTAGGGAAAGAGTTAATTGTTTTGAAATACATTTTTTTTTAATAAGAATAAATACAATATTAAAATAACAATAGTAGACCAAATAACGATTTTAATAGCGAAGGACCTACACTATAGTTATCATATTTAGCCTCAAGTTTTAAGTAAAACATCTTACAATTAAATATGACTTGTCGCCCAATTCATGAAATGAGTAATAAAACTATCTAAACTAAACACATTAATTTGGACTACATTGATTCAAAAGATACACTGGCCTTCTTTTCTTTGACATACTTTTTTTAATCGAACACATTTAATGTCAAAAATTAAGTCGCTGATTACATAAGAACAATTATCTACCATATCTTTTTTTTCCCGACGATTAAATTTCTTTTCTTTTAAGTTTTGTTTAAGATTTTTTAGTTTTTTTTTGTTTTATTTTGTGAAATAGAGCAGCCTGTATTTGTTGATAAGACAGTTCAAAGACCTAATTATCTGAGTTGTTGCAGCAACACAGACGAAAATGGTTTTGTTACTTGCATTCACTTGTCTTCTGTTTAATTTTGGTAAGTTAAAACTAAGTACGTGTAGCGATTTAAGAGCAGTCAATTGGCCCGTAGGCAGTCTTTATATCTAACACATTTATTATCCAACGCGTTGTGTAAGGAACACTGTTCATCAAAAGTTAATATATACACATGGTAATCCGATAACAGTTAATATACTCCAATCTAAAGTCAATAATGTCAGCTTTCAGGCAACGTACTGCACATGACAGTTTAATCCTGTGCGAAAATGGCTGTAATTATCCAATAATTATAGCTGAATGGGCGAATATATGCAATGTTGAAGATTGCAGGCTGGATTGCTGCCCGGTTGGCGCGAATATTTTCTGTGTTTCTCAGGGCGGGTACTGGTTTACAGTATTTGGCGGACATAGTTATGCGATCTGGCAAATAATTTCGTTACGCATGAGCTAATCCAAAGCGGAAATTGCGATATGCCTATTGACTATCGGCATTCAGCAAGCATATAGGCCTACAGTGTACAGAGTTGTACAGGAGCTAATCCGAGCAGGAAAACGACGTTGTTATTAGTGGCGCTTCGGCCGACACATAACATTTGACAGCAGCTAATCCAAACAGTAACAAAGTTATTGGTGGCGCTTCTGGCCGACACATAACATTTGACAGCAGATAATCCAAACAGAAACAACGTTATTGTTGGCGCTTTGGCCGACACATAACATTTGACAGCAACTAAACATTGGCGGACATTCCAGTGACTTCACTTTGGCGCATTTCAGGTTGATAGTGCAAGTGTGCACTGTGGTTGACATACAATGATGATCAGTGATAGTTATAGTGAATATATAGTTCTACATTTCTCTCACCTCGATGTGGAATTCATTAAGAGCCCCCAGATCATTCAATAGTTATATTTCTTGCATGGTCCAATGAAATTCAAGAGTAGTACGAGAAATTTTACTCCAACAGAGAAGAGTTTTTGCAGGTACGATACGTAGAACATTTGAAGTACTCACAACTAGGTTCCGGGTGTGCACGATGGTATTTGCTTATCCTGCAGACGAGGCCCCAAGTTACGTACACGACGCCCGCACTACGCACTTGCTTCGCCCTAGGCTACGCAGCTACGCCCACACAGCTAAATATTAAATTAACTGTTCTGCGCTCTGCGCCCAGAAATCGGTGACTCTAGATTAGGGATGTTAAAACCGTTTTTTTTTCCAAAACCGGTTTTCGGTTATATAAAACCGGTTTAAAACCGGATTTTGGTCCCCTCCCCCACACACACACAATGTCATATGTCACGGGCTGGAAAAGCCAAATGTGCATAGTTTTGTAGGTATATTTGAAAAATACTTTGTAGAAAATTCAATGGGTAGATTTGTGTGAATACAATATGATTTTGTACTCTTTACCATACAATTCTTTAGAACTAAAAAAAAATCTGGTCTAATTTATTAAAATTTATTAAAACGATAATAGCTTTCAATTTTTCAATAGTGATAATCAAATTAGTCCTACCTATTATCGTTGACCATAATATTAAGAAGCATTTGAAGAGGCATATATGGTAACTTGTAAAATAATGTATTGAAAGAATCAAAAGAATGTGTATTTAATAGTGCCGTTAATAATAAAGCACAGACGCGGTGTCTAGCCGAATTGTTCAGGGTCACAGGGAAGGGCTAGTTTGCGCCTTTCCATTGCCTACATCAAAGAGCAGCGCACATCTAAAGATGAACCGACAAGTAAAAAGTTTCATGTTATTTGTAACTTAACTATTGGTTTGATGTTGTTTTCATCGCAAGCCATAGTTGGTATTAGAAAACACAAGAAACACAATATCTAAGACTAAATAGTGTTAGTAAGGCATTTCAGGAATTGTTTTGTGCGAATCCAACATTATTTATTTAAAATACATGTATTTCCATTAAAACCAACAAAAAAAAAAGGGTCTACTACTTGAAGTAATGATTAGACTACCTTCCAACTTCCAACCAACAAACCGAAATCCGGTTTTGAAAATGAAAACCGGTTTTCACTTTCAAAACCGGAATCCGGTATTCCGGTTTTCGTTTAACATCCCTACTCTAGATAGGACCTTATTAACTGAATCATTAAATTACGGAACTGGTGGATTGGATTTTAGTAGTGTGTATATTTTAACTTTTAGTGAACCGTGTCTCTACAAATCGCGTTAGTTAACAGACAATGTGTTTTAGATGCCCAATGGCTTATAAACTGTTCCTTGCAAACGCTCCACGCTCCACTTCATTGGTGTGCCAACAAGTGCCAGTTGTTGTCAAGATAAAGGATCGCGTGTCTTGCGTGAAAGATGAACAAATGTGTGAGAAAATGTGTACAGGTGGATTAGATAGCTTAAATGCTAGCAATTGAATATAAATCCTTCTCTTGATTTCACAAGTCATAAAACGGATCTAGAGAAAAGTAAACGATTTAATTCTTCACTAAACAAGCGTCCAAAAGCTAAAGTAAATTATACCCCACTACCCCCCCCCCCTCCACGATAATCACCCGCATAGCGCCAGGAGTTTGCAACTCTGGGAAAGGGCCAGTAACTCTATTGCAGCTTATACCCCATTATCCCTCTGTTAGCTAGTACAGCGGTCAGAAACCCGCATAGCCGGAGCGTCAACTCCTAGTGTAAACAGCCTATATTAACTACTAATATAAAATGGCTACACCTCTGTGATGTCAAATCTTTCACTACGTGATACATTTAAAGGAAGATGGGGGAGGTGTTTTGGGGTCTCTAACAAGATTAACGCCACACGAAATTAATTAATCTAACTTGTTGTCTTTTAACATGTAATGTAATTTAGTTCTACGGGCAGTTCGCGGTAGCCGGGCTACGGAAAGGATGCCTAAGAATGGCGTACCTTCGGCCCTACTCGGGTTTACTTATAGGCTAAGCCTACCGCTAGATTTACACTATATATGATATCACTATTCATCACTTGTATTTGGATTGTATGATTTATTTGCTCACGTCATCAATGATTGAATACGGACATTTTTGTGAATAAAATATTCGTTGTTACAATACGCTATGCTTATCAATTGATAATTTCCTGTTTGTGTGACGTTCAGTGAAAAGGGTCAATTAGTCGACAATTTAACTCAACCTACGTATTAACGAGCCAGAAACCTGTTTATAAATATTTGTCTTTGCATTACATAGAGATCATAATCATTTTGGGACCACATCCCACCTAGATAACTTGCCATTTTCACCCCTCCCCATCACCTGTGTATCTGCTGAGTTATCCACTAAGTCTGCACTGATAGCCTATGCTAATTAAAGGCTATGTGACGCATAAACTTAGACCAGCACGTCACAGTACGAAACACTCCTTTTCCAGACACAGAAAGTTCTAACGACGCTGCAGATATCAACAGTTTCCTTGGTCAGGTATACAATGGGATTGTGAGGCCAGGACAATCCCATTCTCTTCAACGTTTTATCACACGAATTCGAGACACGACGACACCCTATGGATAAGCAAACAAAATATTTATAAAGTTCTGTCTTAGATTTTAATTTTTTTGGTTTTGTTTTGTTAAATAGAGCAACCTGTATGTCGTTTTAATAAGACAGTTCAAAGAGCGAAATATCTGAGATGTTGCAACGACACGGACGAAAATGGTTTTTAATTTCATTTTTTTTAAAATCCAGATACTGTCAAAATGAAAAAAAAAAATTTTGTTCCGCTTCAATACAAGTGCGTCACACGTTGCGAGTGTCTCTCATGACGAAGTATATTTGATGCACGACACTGACACACCGAGACATAGGAAAAGTTGACAATTTTAAATGTGTCTTAGTTCATATAATGCTATTTCTGATGAGTTTCGATATACAAAATATATTTGACCAGCCTACGTGGATAGAGTTATTTGAGAGTTATGTTCATAGCACAATGCCAAATCTTCACTGACAGGTAACTAGTGGATTATAATAATAATAATAAATAATAACGGTGCTTATATAGCGCATATCCCGTTGGTGACAGTTCTATGCGCAGACGACAGTTACAGAATACAGACAACGAAATATGTAGTAATACGCTAATTCTGCTGACGAAATATGTGAGTCTTCAGCCGGCTCCTGAAGGTGTCATAGCTAGGGCTCTGGCGAAGCTGTAGTGGGAGGTGATTCCAAGCGGACGGTCCTGCGTAGGAAAATGAACGTTCGCCAGCGGACACTAGCCTCACACGAGGGATCCGCAGAGTAAGAGCGTCAGAAGCCGAACGAAGTGGGCGGGACTGGGTGTAGAGCTCCATACAAGAGCGAAGATAATCCGGGGCGCAGTTATTCAGGCACCTATAACAGAGGGAAGCCAGCTTATATGAGATCCGGTTGTTGATGGGTAGCCAGTGCAGAGATCGGAGCAGAGGATTGATATTATTTGACTTCTTCTTCTTGAGAACTAGTCGGGCTGCGCAGTTCTGGATACGTTGGAGTCCTTGAAGGGAGGAGGCCGAGAGACCAGCCAAAAGCGAATTGCAATAGTCCAAGCGGGAAAAGAGGAGAGAGATAATGAGCTTAACTCAAGCTTCCTTGGTGAGATAACGACGGATGGCGGCAATACGACGCAGATGGAAGAAGCAGATTTTGGTGAGGAAGGAGATGTGACTTATATAGGCCCAAGCCAGCATATTGGAGCGTATCATTGATGCTTTTTATACGATCCTGCGTGAGTGGCTGGAATTCCAACATCGCAATCGTTCGTCATTATAGAAAAAATGTCTTTCTCAATTATAAAGTTCAAACTATACAACATGTTTTCTTTAAATTAATTGGAAAGTATGCAAAATTTTTTTCTTTATTGTAAATTACAAACTAAACAACTTTTTTTCCTTAATGTACAATATACAACATTTCTTTCTTGTTGTAAATTACACACTATACAATACTTTTTTCCTTACTGTAAATTACACACTATACAAAATTCTTGCCTTACCGTAAATTACATAATATACAACAATTTTTTTCTTGCTGTAAATTACACACTATACAACATTCTTGCCTTATCGTAATTTACATAACATACAAAATTTGTTTCTTACTGCAAATGACACACTATACAACACTTTTTTCTTACTGTAAACTCCACAATATACCACATTTTTTCTTTATTGTAAATTACAAACGTTACGCATACACACCAAATTAATTATCATAAACCGTTGTCCAGCTATTCTCTATTCAATAAAATTTTCATAAACCGTTGTCCAACTATTCTCTATTCAATAAAATTATCATAAACCGTTGTCCAACTATTCTCTATTCAATAAAATTATCATAAACCGTTGTCCAACTATTCTCAATTCAATAAAATGCAATTTCCATTGACGCACTTGTAGCTCTATCCGCCTACACTGACCCCCATTGTATCGGCGGCAGGGACGGCATTGTCCATCTGTTTGAGTGGAAGTGGAACGACATAGCAGCCGAGTGTGAGCGCTTTTTAGGCCCTTATGGATTTTGTGCCGTTCAGGTGAGAAACATTTTGTTTTTTTCTAGTCTCTTAACTTACATTCAAGATGGCGCTCAGAGCTTAAGAGGCACCGCGTTCGGATAACCATTTCCTCGGGTGTTCCAACCCAACTTAAGTTTAGTTTTCTTTCTAGGGCGTCTACTTATCTTTAATAAAGTAAAGTATCCCGTCGGTTCAAATTGATCCATAGGGCCGGTGAAGAAGCGTTCTCCAGTTTCTATGGCCAAGGCATACTAAGTGATTGTGTAGCCAGCTCTATGCACAGCCACCTTTACTTTACCCCAAACTAAGGTCAGGTACCCATCAGAGCTGGGTAGACTCAGGGACACCGTTCAGACCTGGGAAAAGAATCCTTGCCTGCACCAGGATTTGACTCAGGATCTTCAGTACGCCAGCTCGGCCATGCCCCCCCCTCCCACACACACACTTATCGCTAATGGGTAGTTAAAATTGAGAGGAAACTGAAGGGTGTTGGTCATTGTGTTGGCTACACAATCGCCATTTTTATCGTGGCAACGGAAACCAACCAACTATATTTTACAACTTTACTAGTGTGAAGTGACCCAGGTGCGCTTCTGAGCTAGGAACAATCCGTGGCACCCTACAAATCCGGGGGAGGGATAATCCTAAAGATGCTATCTGGATTTGGACCTGAGACCATTGGAATGGTATCCCAAGCGCTTAGCAACGTGCCAAACTCACTTTGTCCTGTCTCTATACACATTGGACGCTTTAAAACTTGACTCTGTATGCTCGGGTTTTTCATAAATTAAGTACATTTTAACTCATTAACCCTTAATGCCAAATAGTCAAAGGTCTGAAATTTAACAAGTCATTCTTAATAAGGCAACGAGCACTGATCTAATTCAAAATACGCACAACTTTTGCAAAGGAGAAACAATTGATGCAAAGTCCATTCCCTGGTGTTGTTAAGTTTTATGAATCATAAAAAAATATAAAGTAATGTTATGTGTAATCCCAGACGTCCCCAGCCAATGAGAACAGAGTGGTCACCAATCCCAATAGACCATGGTGGGAGAGATATCAGCCGGTCAGTTACAAGCTGCAGACAAGAAGCGGATCAGAGGCAGAATTCAGAAGTATGGTGCAGAGGTGTTACGCTGCTGGCGTCAGGTCAGTTCTTAGGGTCTTCTATTGGTCTATGTATGCCTCTCTATGTGTCTGTAGTGTGTGTTAGTGTGTGTATAAGTGTCTATTATAGTGATGTATTAGTATGTGCGTCAATGTATTATGTGTGTACGTGT
The DNA here is from genome assembly GCA_949126835.1 of Anisus vortex. Taxonomy (NCBI): domain Eukaryota; kingdom Metazoa; phylum Mollusca; class Gastropoda; family Planorbidae; genus Anisus; species Anisus vortex. The sequence continues at coordinate 20,648,415 of OX421502.1, read as the reverse complement.
GCGACATTGGATGCATGTGTGAATGCGTGTATGAGTCTGTGGCATTGTCAGGACCGGCTCTAAGGTTTTTGAAGCCCTAGGCGCAATAAAATTCTGCGCCCTCTTTAAAATGCCTTCGGCGGGGAGAAACTGAGTAGTGTTAAGTGTTATGGCATACTTTCCCATATTCTAAGACAACTTAAATAAAATACCCTTCGCCTTTCATTACCTAGCAATTCGTCTGCCTATGCTAGTGTAGCGCAGAAGTAATGAACTTTAATTTAGTTTTTATTTTCAAATCCCCAAATTAAAAAAAAAAAACGCCCCCCCCAAAAAAAAAAAAAATTTGCGCTCTAGGCTGCCGCCCAAGTTGCCTATATGAACGAGCCCGCCCTGGGCATTGTCTTTTTGTGTGACTTTGTGACTGCATCTTTGTATGTGTGTGCCCGTGTATGTGTTTGTGTGTCAGAGGGAATGTGTCGGTGTCAGTCTGTGTGTCTGTCTGTGTGTCTGTCTATTTTTTCAAGTGAGCGTCTTTTGTGTATGTATTCATTTTGAACAGCTATTTTCCCAATGACTTTATGTATGTACGTAATTTTGAACGGCTATTTTCCCAATGACTTTATGTATGTGTACGAAATTTTGAACGGCTATTTTCCCAATGACTTTATGTATGTGTACGAAATTTCGAACGGCTTTTTTAATTATGTCCTTGCGTTTGTTTGTAATGGCTACGGTCCCTATGTCTCTATAAAATGTGTGCGATTGGGGCAGGTTGTATATATGTGAAAAAAATGCTTACATGGGCTAATCAGAAAGTCGCTTTTAAAAGAAAAGCCATTCATAAAGAACCAATAACTAATTACGGCTTAGTCAGTAAAAATGAACATAATTACATAAATAATTAATACTCTCAAGGATTTACGTCGATGTGGTCATCAACCACATGACTGGAGCTGGCGGAACAGGACATGGAACCGGAGGAACCGCCTACGACGCCACCCATCTGCAGTTCCCTGGAGTACCTTTCGGACCTACAGACTTTAACGATCACAGCAACTGTCATACCAGTGACTTGAACATCCACAACTACAACAACCCAGAGGAAGTCAGGTAATTGACAAATAAGGTCGCGAAACATAAAGAGACGACTTGGTGAAAAATTTAATTTTCACAAAGAAAGCAAACAAAAAAACAAAAACAAAAAAAAACAACAACCTTTACAGCTGTTGGGCAACAATTAAAGTAATCCGTTTAATCCTGATCCAGCCTATTAAGTATTTAAATGTATATAGGCCTATTTTAAAATATTTACTGAAAATTGCGCAAAACTATAAATTGTTCTTTTGCAAAATGTATCAGGGTATGAACAGCGATATTTATGAACGCTTTACTTCCAATGCCTGTCAGAATGTTCGAACTAACTTGCTCGCCCGCTAGGCCTTTAGCATAGCAAACTAATTGACCCGTCCACACATTAGCTTGTATAAATAGTATTATAGAGTGTGTGTTTGTGTATTAGATGTTTATTTTTATGACATTATATGAATTGCTTTCTATTTAAATGGTTTAAAAATTAATTCGCAATAATAATTAATCAATCCTAAAAAACGCTTAAGAATCAAGGCAAATTTACATTATCTGTATTGACAAATAAATCATGCTGATATTGTCTCATAACTAACTCATAAAAAGCACACGATACGTTTTCCCTTAGCGCAATGATTACATATGGAAACACTATTTTAATAGAAAACAAATCTAGTTTATCGGAGACAAGATATTTGACTGAAAGACCAAGTGAAGAGGTTTTTCTCAAAGGAACGAGATTTGGAATAGCCTCATACGGCAGTGACGTATCACAAGGGAAATAAATAAATAAAAATAGACTCTATAAATCTATATTTAACCATTTTGTTAAAAATAAGAACCGGGAAAAGATTCAAAACATGTGGCAATAGATTCAAAACACGTGACAATATTCATTTTTCCTAGTCGGAATCCTTTATGTTACGTCACTTTCCTATATTGCCGGAAATAAAAACATCTCAAATGGCTACGAGATTTGTAGTAATCTTCCGAAAAACACACACATTTAAGTGCAAATATTGAACTAATTACTTAAAATGTATCTTTGATATTTTGTATAAATGATTTTTATTAACATTCAGATATTGAATACACTATTTACTATCAAAATCAAATGTTAACTCAATTTTGATAAAAAGCTCTTCACTTGGTCTTTAAATCAGGATTCATTATATATTTAAAGATAGCTTCATTCATAGAGAGCTTTTTTTTTAATTTTATTTTTTGCGCTATATTTAGCAATAGCTAACAGATTTTTAGACTTCATCAAATCTACAAAAGGCACTATTATATACTCTTACCATAGGTTGTTTCTAGGAAATAATGTATCCAGATACGATAGTTCTTGAAATATTTTTGACGATTGCATAAAAAAAGACGTATTGAACTAGACTAAGAGTTGTCATCAAGAATCAAATTTTTAACTTATTGGGTCACATTTTGACAGTTTAGCATATTGTTGCGTATTTTGACAAATCGTGACAAAATGCTGTGATATTTTATGGCAGATTGTGACATATTGTAGAGACTTGTGACTACTATCTCTAACTAATGGTGTCCATTCACTTTGACCACAAATAATGCATGTGGTTGCAAACGACAATCGATGAGTCGTGGAACTCCTATTCTTTTTCATTGATCTCTAGGCCATGGATCGGCAAAATTTTGCTAATCGTGTGCCAAACTGGGATGTCTAAATCATTCAGCGTGCCAACAGCCTAAAAGTCAACCTGATCTATTATACTTGTTTTGTTTTTTTGTTTTTTTATAAGACAATTAATTTAACTCCGCAGCAAGACCAATGATAAAAGCAAAGCAAATCTATAGAGAAAACCGTTAAAGCATTTTATATCTATTTATATAAAAAGATCGTGTTTGTGTCCCCACGGATCCCCATTAGGCAATTTGAAAACACGTGAGTTTGTGTCACTGACCTATATACTTTTTAATAATTGTTTAACATCGGACATGTGTCTTCGTTAGCTCAGTGGTTAACGTAGCTGACTGCTATGCGGGCGACCCGGGTTCGATTCTCCAGTTAGACAATACATTTTTTTTTTAACAATTTTTTTTTTCAACCTTTTAAAAACTAAAGACATTGTAAATCTACGCGCAATTAAGATTTTTGTTAAATAAAAATACTTGCCTATTTTTTTATCCGATTACAATATTTATTTTAAATTACTTTCATAATAGTCGTCAGTAAAAAAATAATAGTTTACATATTAGATTTATAGCTTTCTTGTAATTGTAGTTTAAACAATTTGTATCTGAACCTTATTTGCATTTATACATAATTTTATTACCAAACTTTTACAATGAGATCTATGCAGAATGATTTCCCGGTCACGTGATGCTGAGTAGATGCATTTGCGCTGCTGTTGGGTGCGCAAATTCTACCGCTAAATTATCAAGTAAAGAATCTAAAATAGGGGGGCCTATCTTTTCATCGATTTCCTTTGAAATATCAACAAATAGGTGTTGTCCTTTAATAATTGTTTGTCTATAATCATTGTTGCTTCCATGAGCATCATTTATATTAATTTATAATATCACAATATTCAAGGATATGTGACAAAATAATTTTTTTTTTATAAGCATAGGGGACGTCCATTCATTACGTCAACAATTTTTTGGCGATTTTTACCTCCCCCCTCCCCCTTGTCAACAGCTGTCAAACTTTCAGAGCCCCCCCTCCCCTACATAATTACGTCAACAATTTGTTACCCCCCCCCCCCCTCATGACAAGTAACACAATTTTAGATTCACTGCTTTTATGTTTAAAATAGTTTTGAAACGGAAAGGTCTATACTAGAATTAATTGTTATACATTTAAAACATGTTTAAAAGATTTCAAATTGACTATAACTCTCATAGGCGTAACCACAAAGGGGGTGTAATATGGTTCCTACCCCCCACATTTTGTTCCAATCCGAAGATTTTAACAATATTTCATTTCTTTTTGTTTACTATTGTTATTTTCATATAATTGTTTAATCATTTCTAATTTTACGATTCACTAATGAGCTTTTGGTACAATGTTAATTGTTAAATAGTGTAGGGGGGAAATTGTGCACCAGTTGTTAATTATAGCCTTCTATTTTAACCATATGTTCACTACTCCTTCTTGCATTATTGTCCACACACACACATTATACACACTGTAGTTGCCTTCCCTATCCACTACCTCTCCTACCTTGCACTATTTGCCACCTACACCTTGCAATCCTGGCGACGCCACTGATACTAATACATTTTTCTCATACGATTTTTACAGAAAATTAGAAATTAAAACGTAAACATTACTAAATAGATCTATGTAGCCTAATCGACCTAATTTTAATGTTTCACCTATTATAACGTAGTCAGAAAACATATATTAGTCTGTATTTCAGAATCAGGGATGTCAAAAGGAAAAAATGTATTCTTAGGTATGCTAAGTATTCCATACTTCATGTGGTGGGCCACGAATTATTTTTCTAAAGGAAACATTTTAAAATAACCATATTAGAGATACACACAATACACTTCATTCAATGCTTTGCAAACATAACTTAGAGTCTTAGAAAGTGCCTATTACATGGCTTACATAACGAACTCCAGTCTCTGGAGCCTAATTTAGATGTATTGAGCGGCAAATAACTGGTTTTCTGAACGTACTCGGCAGACAGTTTGTTGGTTATTCCAGCCACCATGTCTCGCTAGACTAGGGTTGCATAACGTCCGGCAAAAGGAGGACATGGCCTCCTTTTTAGACTCTTGTCCTCCGTCCGGCAGGCAAAGCACAAAACCTTTAAAATGTCCGGTTTTTGTAATATTTTGTTTTGTAGGCATACATACAATAAAAATAAAAAAAATAGTATTAACATGTTAAGAATATAATTAATAAACTGGTGTACAAGAAAAGAATTATCCTTTTTTTAAAGACTCTTGCACGAGCTTTAAAGTTGCTCTACCAAATGCAAGCTGCCCATCTGCCTACAGTGAATTTATTTGTTATTTTTAACAAAACTGTTCCTTGCTCAGTTTACAAATAGGCCTACACACTTAAACTTATTGGCAGCTCTTGTAATAAAATTATACTGATTGCGTGATTAATGCAAAACTATCCAATTGAAACACAATGACCAACCCTACGCTAGACAGCGAAGGTGAGGTTTTCTACAATTTTTGGTCGGTCACACTGCTTTGCTAACAATTGCATTAGCTTCCACCCATATATAGATCTACAAACTAACAAGATGAACACAAAAATGATATGTCAACTGTAGTTTCCATAATTGATAGCGTAAAACCATGTTTTTACATCTTAGACCTGTCTATGTAAGTTGAACGAGCAAATGTAGAATTTTGTAATAAATTTGTATCATTAATTTTTTCATAAAAAAATACTATTGTTGACGTCAACTTTTCTTGACCTCCCCCCCCCTCCCCATGTCAACAATTGTCAAACTTTTTTAGACCCCCCTCCTCCATATTTTGTTGACGTAATTAATGGACGTCCCCATTGGTGCCGATAAAATCAATGTAAAATCAGCCATTTTTTTTAGTTTACAAAGCATCACATGATCGATTTTCTTTCTCTAAGGAATTGTGCATAGACCTCATTATGGTAACTATTTTGTAAACATTATATTTCGGTTGTCAAGATAAGGTCCTATCAACTGCTAATATTTAATGTCATATTTTGTTCTCAGTTTAACTGAGATTTTCATTAAATTGTTTATGCTAAGAGCTTGACGGGAAAATTAGCAAGTTAAGGGGAATTGATACATTGTGATGATACAAACTGGGTAGTTAATGTAATGCTCAGAAAATGTAGACCTACAAATATTTTTATTGTCATATAATATTTATATAATTTTCAACTATTTTTACAATTTGGTCATTATACAGTCATAAAATGTTGACCAATTAGTCTTTTATAAAAACAACAACAACAACAACAAAATATTAGAAATATTAGCGAAAATAAAACGATCTTATTATCTCCCTTTAATTATAATTAAAGATTCTAAATTTATATTGCAAGGAAAGTTAAGTATTGTAATATATCAAATATTACTGATTAATTATTATTTCTGTATATAAATCCAGCATTATGATATTCATTTCAAGATTTAATTGTTAGAGGTATAAAATTAATTTACGTTAAACAGTTGTAAAGAAACATTTCCTTCATTAATTGTTTGTCCATTTAACCTTAAGGAGTTAATCTTTTCAACATTAATAATTACAACAATTTAATTATAGAATTGTATTAAAAAGTTTATGATATTTATTTAATTGATAAAAACAAATTTTGTTTTAGAATTACTTTTATTATTTATGTCTAATTATTGAAAATAAGCATAAAAACTATTTTTAATGTAATGAGTCTGTATCAATTAATGAGCGACTTGTCTTGAATGCTCTTTGTTAATTTATAACGGCAGATAAATATTAGGTCATTTCTGAGCAGTGAATAAATACTGTTCACAAGTGGAGTAAAGTCAAGTATCCCGTCGGACCAAATTGATCCATAGGACCGGTGAAGCAGCGCTCACCAGTTTCTATGGCCACGGCATACAAGGTGATAATGTGGCCATCACTATGTACAACCGCCTTTACTTTACCCCAACTAAGGTCAGGTACCCATCAGAGCTGGGTAGACTCAGGGACACCCCCCAGTTGCGGGAAAAAATCTTTACGCTTTCTGGTTGGATGATTGTACAGCTAAGTCTCTTAATAATACATTTTAAAGTAATACTGTAGGCTAATTAACGTTGTGGCAAATCTATAAATCCTAATCTTTCTTGCTAACACTCTAAGAAGACTTATACCAATCACGTTTGCAATGCTTGCTTTCACAGAAACTGTCGATTGGTTGGACTTCTTGATCTGAAAATGGACAAGGACTACGTCCGTGGGAAAGTGGCCGATTTTCTCAATCACCTCATCGATCTGGGCGTGGCAGGGTTCAGAGTTGACGCGGCCAAACACATGTGGCCTGGTGACATCATTGCTTTGTTCGGTCGTGTTAAGGTAATGAAATGTCTGGCAGTTGATTTCCTGACAAACATGTTGCAGAATTACTAATTAGATCAAACTTGGAGATACAACGATTTAGTTATTTCGTATGCCCATTATTTTTTCGCAAATTGCGTGCGGGTAAGGAATGGTTTTTTTTCTAAACTGGACGGGAGAACCAACAACATATCGTCCTTTAAAGCAATTATCACAGTGCAAGACTAAACTCAGACCATGGATATGACGCAATATGGCTTAACAAAGAAGTAGCGTAACAACTGTCAGAAGAAGGCAATGGATAGGTCCAAGTGAAAGGAGAGGTGAGGCAGGCTAGGGCCCTCCATGGGCTGTTGTGCCAAAGATGATGATGCTAATGATGTGAAACCATGAATCTGTGGATGGTTTAGATCTGATGAATATCTGCATCTCGTTTCGGGGGCCGGAGGGGTGGACGACTTGTTTCTGTGTTGATCTAATGTGTCATGGTCGCTGATACTGGTTATGTCGGTTCCACCATTTCTATGTAAAATGCATTCAATGGAATGTTTCCTTGATATAAACACATTTTAATTTCATTATTAGTTGCTTTGTTGGAACTGCGCGAATAGAATACAAACAAATAGATAGCTCGATCGAAAAACATACAAATATGCTTACAGACAGAAATATAACAATATTTATATTGAGATAGATAGAGAGACGGACAGACAAATAGATAGAGAGATATTTAGATTCAAATGCTTAGATATCATTATTTTAATCTCAGAATTTGCCATCTGGTGGTCAACCGTTTGTTTTCCAAGAGGTCATTGACCAAGGAGGTGAACCTATCAAAGCAGAAGAATATTTTGCCACTGGAAGAGTTACAAATTTCAAATATGGTCTGGAACTAGGTAGAGTTTTCAGGTAAAAATAAAATAATTTATAAGTCTTAAACATATTATCGAAATTGACACATTTTTTTTTATAATTCAGTGTGCTAAATTTGCAATTCCTGGTTAAGTTAGCAATAGGATATTTCCATAAGCCGCACACGTTTGTTTTTAAAACGTGGATAAAAAGGACAGAAATTGCTTTACCAGAGTTTTAAGACAATTTCCACTTTGTCCCGTATGTTGTCTTTAGTTTTGCTTTTTGTTTTATTTTTTTGGTCTTGTACTTGAGTGTCTTTTTATTGTTGTGATGTTGTCCTTGAAGTTGCATTTAATATTGTATGTTTTTTGAATTGTGTCTGAGTGTCCTAAATGTTTTCTTGGTCTCTGTATTTAATATTTTCCTGGATGTTGTATTGGATTGTGCCTGAGTGTCTTGAATGTTGTCTTAGACTGTGTATTTAATATTGTTCTAGATGTGGTATTGGGTTTATTCTTAATATTGCTCTTGGTGTTTTCCTTGATTTTGTCTCTATTGTTATCCTGCAGGCGCCAGAATGCCATGAAGTGGCTCAGCAACTGGGGCACAGGCTGGGGAATGTGGGCCTCGGACAAAGTGGTGAACTTCATAGACAACCACGACAACCAGAGGGGCCACGGAGGCGGCGGGGGCGTCCTCACACACTGGGAGCCACGACCATACAAGGTAGCATAGGCAAAAAGCAATCATCGATATGTAGACCTAATAGGCGTAATATTTAAAAAGACAAAGTATATAGAGATGAATTAACTGGGCCAGGGTGACAATATTAACGCACAGTGTTTCATAACATTGATTCGTAACTTATATAAACGTTATATTTTGAAGTTAAATGTATTCTTTTTATAAACTATGCAAAGTACAACTGTAGTAATATATTCTCAATTTTTATTCAATTCAAATAGGCATATGTCTTGCTTATTCTGCGGGTAAAAAAAATTTCCATTTAATTTATTATGAATGATATCTATTAAGCCAGCATAAGTCTGTCATCGAGTCCAGATACCAATTGTCTTAGAAAAATCACAAAATTTGTCGCGGTAGGACGAACCATGTCCCACTTGTTTGAGACCCCTTGTGTAAATATACAGGGTGGACTTAGAAATCTTCACTATAACGAATGATATTGATTGTTATTGTTGTTGTTCCTCTGTCTGTCAAACACGTCAGCTGGCAACAGCATTCATGCTGGCACACCCATACGGCATGCCTCGCGTCATGAGCAGCTTCGAGTACAACAGGGCCAACGACTACGAGGGACCACCCCACAACGGCGACATGAGCATCAAGACGGTGACTTTCAGCGGTATGACATGTACAGGTGGATGGAGCTGTGAGCACAGGTACATAGCCAGAGCATAATCCCCCCCCCCCCTCCCACTCAAATGCTGGGCGTCAGACGGTATCGAGCAACGAAAGTGAACTTACCCGGTCAAAAATGAAAACAAAATAACCAAAACCTTGGCCAGACTATCATTGTGTACTAGCGATAGACCCACTAAAAGCATAGTTTTTTTTAAAGTGGACTTTTCGTAACATTTGAGACCAATTTTAAATAGAACCCTCAATTAGAGACGTCACTAGTTTAAAAAAAAATGTGTCCAAGAGTATATCTGTTATATGTTACTTTTAGCCCAAAGTGGGCGATAACAAAAATGGGTTGCTGAGTTGAAGTGTAATGCTAAGCGGATCACTAATTAATTTTTTGTTCGGAAACCCTTAGCGAGAGAATCAATGGCTAATATATCATGATTTGTTATTTTATTCTGTCAAACGTTTATCAAACATATGGATTTCTGCCAAGGGTTTATCACAAGAGGGATTTCTGTCATAAATTTATCTTACATATGTTTCTTCTCATAAGGGTTTATCCTGGTTTTCTGTCAAAGGTATATCTAATATAGGTTTTCTTATAAGTTTTACAGACGTTCCTTCTACATTCTACATAGATATTAAGTCCACTGGGTGGGCAGGGATCGGGCGGCGGCCGAGATAGAACGCACTACGTGTCGGTTGACAGTCCGGTGAACTGATCGCAGGACCAGGCGGGTTAATCTAATAAAACAGTTTTTCTTTCATGGGTTTATCTAATATAGGATTTTCTGTCAAGGGTTTATCAAACATCTGGTTTTCTGTCAAACGTTTATCTAAATAGGTTTTCTTCCGCTCTTTTTTTTGATACAGTTGTTGTTTTTTCTTGTCAATTAATGATTTATCTAATTTAGTTGTTTTTTTCTAAGTCTTAGCTAATACAGGGTTTTCTGTAAAGGGTTCATCTAACATATAAATGTATGCTAACAACTGAACTAATAGATTTCTTTTTCCTTTTTTGTGATTAGTCGTCCTCTATCATAGGGTTTTTATATGATGGTTCATCTAACATAGGACTTTCTGCCTTAGGTTTAACTAACATTGAGTTTATATCAATTTTTATTGTTTTGAAATTAGTGAAGTGTATGTAAATAGAGAACGTGCGATGGAGACAAAAAGAGTAAAAAAAAAAAAGACCAAATTTATCCATAGGGCCGATGAAATAGCGTTTACTAGCTTTTGTGGCCACGGCATACAAGGAGATTGTGTGGCCAGCACAATGCCCAGCCGCCATTACTTTACCCTCAGTAAGTCCAGGTTCCCATCAGAGCTGGGTAGACTTAGGGCCCAGGAACGAATCTTGCCCTTCACAAGGATTCGAACCCAGGACCTTCGGTACGCCTGCCGAACGCACTGCCGCTCGGCCATCTTGCTCCGTGAGACAAAGAGTTATCTCCTTTGTTTCTGTAAAAAGAAAATATAATACATAGATCTATCACTCATTCCAATCTATTTTCCCATTTTTTTAAATTTCGGTAAACACTTTTCATACAAAGTTGCCCAAATCTAAAATATCTCGTGGCCCAGTTAATTTTTAGCATGTTGGGTTTTTGAGGTTTTTGGTAATCGTTTAGATTTTGATTGTTTACAAAATGTCTATGTCTAGTACACATTTACAGAAAAAAAAATGTATGAGAACTTTAAAAAGGGAAGTAATTTCGTCAGCCTGGAATCGAACCCGCATCGACTACTTGGAAGGCAACCATGCTAAACTTTACACCACCGACGCTTCGACTACGAAGACTAAGTAGTGTATTATATTTGTATGTTCAATTACCGTCCAGTGAATTTGTCACGTGTATACACCAACAGGTGGAGGCAGATCTACAACATGGTGGCGTTCCGCAACATGGCCAGGGGCACGCAGATCAACCACTGGTGGTCGGGAGCGGATTACCAGATCGCGTTTTCGAGGGGTAATAAGGCGTTCATAGCCTTGAACTTAGAAGGTCATGACATCAATGCTAACCTGCAGGTAAAGTTAGAGCTTAGACCTTTAAACGATTGATCAGTCACTGTAACCATCTTGACATAAAATTCTAAAAACATAGAGGAAAAAAATCAAACATTAGTGTACCTTTTTTTATACTCCTGTCATAAAACTTTACTTACTGTAGTTGTCACTCAGGCCTATTTAAAACAATCTACCAATGCTAACAAATGGCATATGTTACGCATTGCTTACGTCTATATCAACTATAATCTAAATTGTGCATTTCTTATTAAAATGTGGCTTTACATTATTTCGGAACATTTTACAAACACATTTTTTAAATAATGGTTTTAAATTTGCGAGACAATTTTGTGTTGTTTATTTTTAACCTCTGACCTAAATCCAAATTCTTATTGTTCTTTAAGGCTGCATTTAACAGTCATAATTGATAATACAAGCATTTCTCTCGGCACAAATTTACACAGTTGCTATAAAAATGCATTTTATTTTCAGATGCGCGTTACATCTAAATTTTTATTTTTTTATAAAGGCCCATAACGTAATTGGTATGTAAATGCACAACAATAAGAACAACACAAAAAAAAAAAAGATTAAAAATAATCTGATTTTGAAAAAAAAAATACTTTACACATAGACAGGGCTTCCGGCAGGCACCTACTGTGACGTTATAAGTGGTAATTACGAAAACGGGCACTGTACGGGCTCCACGGTGACAGTCGGAGGTGACGGCCACGCTCACATTCGCGTCTGCTCGAACTGCGAGGATCCCATGGTGGCAATACACGTTGGTAGGTGTTTCATTTTGAATATTTTCAGCTTTTTTTAAATCTTTATCATTGAGTAAAAACAAAGTTGTTTTTTTTAATGTCTGCCAGTGGTCGATTAACTCTAGGTGAATAGGCGAACTGTGTTTAACTCATACTTCCGTTTTTAATTGAATTTTTGAAATAGTGCATATCAACTTCGCTTTCATTTCGTTGCTGGACGATAAAGGGCAAGATCTTTGGAAGACAAATTAACCCAATTTCCGGTCAAGAAAAATCTTGGCACACATGCTCGATGCCGATGATAACACTACCATTCAAATTGTCAGACCAACACCCACCCCTAGTCTCAATAAACAAGTTTTAGTTTTTAATGGATACATTTGAATGGGAAATAATGAAGGATATAATTTTGTCATCAATTCAAATGCATATAGGCTAAATGGTTTATGCGTCACAAAAAAGACCTACAATTTGCCAAAGAATACATATGTCCTTGGGTTAAAAAATATGGCTATTTGACAGAACATTATATTTTTGTGTGATTTTTAAATTGTTTTTTGTTTCTCTCACTAGGAGCTAAAGTTGGCTCCCCAGCTCACAGGTTTTGAAGCTAACTCTCCATTCAAGAAGCAAAAACAATCGTTGAAAAGTTTGGTATTGTTGCAAATGCTACAATTGTTTTGATAGAGAAACTAAAAACATATTTCATGTCACATTTTATTAGGATAAGAATGTAATGTTATAATGTTATGAAAAATATATAAAACTCAATAATCAAAAGGAACATATATCTTGTCCTATTTACAATTTATTATATTATATAAATTGTTTTGTTGAAATATCCTTTTAATAATGTAAAACACACATATAGATGATTTTAATTACCTGCCGGGAAACAATCTTCTAAATATTATTTAGTTTGTGTGTTCGGTTGGTGCTTTTCAATAAATACATCCACATAACCTGAATACATATTTATTCAAAGTATTTACTATGCTGTTGTTTTGATTTTTTTTTACTCGAAGGCTAACCATTTACAATATACTTAGAGATACCAGATATACAAGTAAAAGCTTTTTTATTTATATGGAAATAGGGCTTACAGTGGAATGTAGTCTACTTTCCTTCAATTGAAGTGCTAATAAAGATTAAATATATTTTACACATTATGTTGCCAAATTTGTAACAAATTGTGTAAAGGTCGATGTCAAGATTTTCTTCTCGTCTTGCTTTATGATTGTCATTAAATCGTTTATAATGGCTACCATTAAATAATAAAACAAATTTGATTAACAAAAAAAAAAACATTTTCTTTATACTCTTTCAATTTTTAACGGCTTAATGCTAATTTGTCTAGACATAAATTTACATGAACTGAAAAGTGGTTTAGCGCCATGTACTTTGCACTTTAAGGCATCTCTAGATGATGATTATTATTTGCATAGAGCGTCTTTTGTTGCTTCCTACTTTCCATGCTTGGTGAGCTATCGCCCACAATTATATATATATATATATATATATATATTATGAAAACTATTAGTTAATAACGCGCCCTAGCCGGAGTGGCATAACGCATGTCAATAGAAATCACCATGAAATCAACATTTGTATTTCCAGTTTTGACATTTTCGTTAGAACTCGTGTCCTTAGAAAATTATAAGTGAACGTGACTGTTGCAGTGGTGCAGATAACGCCATATAATTTAAAATGTTGTCATAACAGGTCAATAGATTCATTTTGGCCAAGTGTCTATCAACAACTAAAAACATAATTAACACATGAACCAATTTTGTAAAGCATTTTCCTTTTTCCAAATAATTTCAGTCGAAGAGTCGGTGCTGTAAAGGTTAGCATGGTTGCCTTCCAAGCAATCGATCTGGGTTCGATTCCCGGCTGACGCAAATTTTCCTTTTTTTTTAAGTTCTCATACATTTTTTTTTAGTAAATGTGTACTCAATTCTATTCGTTTATTAAATATTTATTTTTAAAAGTGTTTACGTAGGCCTAAAAAATAAGCTTTTTTTTATATTAAAGTCAGCACTGAAAAGTAAATGTTAAAAGAATAAAAATAAATAAACAAACGAGGGCTAAGCTACAAGTCGGGCTGGGGAGAGCCCTCAAATTTCGTGGAAAAAAAATGAGTAGGCCTACAAATTATTTTTAAATCTGTGCTGTAGACACTAAAAAAATTGGGTATATTTTTATCAAGCAAAGGCTACCCCCCCCCCCCTTCCCCTCCCCCATTGCTCAGGAAAAAACTTCTGGGCTCGTTCATGAGAACGAACAAAGAATTCAACAACTGCAAATGTGTTTTTTTAATGATTATTCTGATTGGGAACGGTCTGACTCTTATTTCAAGGACATGTTCTTTAAGCCACCAGGGCAGTGCGTGGAAACTCCGTTCAAAATAATATTATAGAGAAGATTTCTTAGACTAAATTCCGTTCTCAGATAACGATAATGATTTGTAGGTCATAAGACAGTGCAATTGTCTGCGTTCGACATTTGCCATGTATAAAAAATAAAACAAATTTACCCTCCCCCTTTTATACAGCTTGCACACGTGTACTACAAGCATACAAGTCAATGGTCAAACTCTTGATTAGTGTGAGGCGGTTTCTTGGCAATAAATAGATGGCGTAGGAGGGGCTCGGAGGTTTGGAAAGTGGTCATCCAACTGATTTCTTTCTTCGTATAATCTCTATCTATCAATCTCTCTCTTTATATATATATATATATATATATATATATAAAGAGAGAGAGAGAGAATAAGATAAGATTGCTTTATTGATCCAAATAAATGGAAATTTAAATTGATTACATAAAATCCGTCTTTCAGCATACCGGTAATTAAAACAATATTAAAGAATCATTTGTACTCAAACACAATAGACGTTCGCGCACACTATCATATGTATATGTTTATATAAAGAAAGTCGGTCGCCAGAAAGTTGTTTCATGTTATTGTTAGTAATGAAAAGGGTTTTAAAAATTAACTAGCTTTATAACATAACAACGAAAAAAACACCAACTGAAACTGGCTTTAGAACCTATCTTATGTAAGATCATTCAACTCTGGTACAGATGTCACTGACCTACATCAAGAGCTTTTTTTTTCGTTTTGAAAACGAAATGTGATGATAAGACGTCTTATGGTTATATATTTAGATCTCTGTGTTTGTATTGTTAAGTCTTAACACGCATGTTTTCTATAGCCCAGCAAGCTAATAAGAAAACTTTGTAATGCTCTTGTCTATTACCATTTGCATTTTATATTCTTTATTAAGTGATTAAACTGTTCTAAATATATTTTCAATCTTAATACTAAATATTAATAAAAGTAAAGTGACCGTCGAACCAGATTAGTCACAGGGCCGATGAACCAGACATCACCAGTTTATGTGGCCATGGCATACTACGGGATGTGTGGCCAGCACACTGCCCAGCCATCTTTACTTTACCCCAACTAATGTCAGATACCCATTCGATCTGAGTAGACTCAGGGACACCTTCCAGTCCCGGAAACAAATCCTAACCTTCACCACGATTCGATCTCAGGACCTTCGGTAAGCCAGTCGAATACGCTGGCACTAGACGTCAGTATTATATATAAATATTAATATTATGCTAAAATTTACATTGTCTATCATCATTTCGAAATAGGGATAAAACACCTGTTGGTTGACGTCGTGACTTTCACGGGCATGAAGTGCTTGTATTATATACTGTGTGCCTATGTCCAACTAACCAGGTCTAAATCACCGGTTTGCTGACGAAATGGCACTGAGTTATAAATCGCGAACAAAAAAAAAGGTTTCAATGGCCCACTGAAGGAAAATACTAAATAGTTATTGATAAAGAAAAGAAAACACACATTCTAAAGGAATGTGAACTTTTAGTATTGCGTGGGAGCCCACACCGAGGATAATAATAATAGCCTGCTTGACATTTTCCTTTAAGTTTGACATACCCCATACTTCCCCGACACAATGTACACGACCGCATACACACACATACGAATGAAATCTTTTTTTCTTATTATTGGGAAAAGGGGCTGGGAAGTCAAACTATAGTGGACAAGGGGAGAAAAGATGTTTAATACTAAGTATGGTCGAGTGACTGGACATAAGACTATGACTAACATTAACATATATATATATATATATATCACATTCTCTTACATACACAAATCTCCCCCTCACCTTGCAACCTTCTCCCCACTCACTATTTTTTTTCGTTGTTCTTTTCAGCGTTCGACAAAATATCTTTTTCAAAACTGTAAAGTATTGCTGAACAATTTACATTTTACGTTCCCTAAATAAAAGATCTAAAATGGGACTTTATTCCCCCCCCCCACCCCATCATCCGACAATTACCCTCACACAAACACCCATTTCAATACATGTAATATGATCTGTGAATGAAGGCTACTGAACCGGATCTTAAGGCAAAAATGTCAAGCACCAGTTTTAGTTTTAGTTCCGTATCCGGTTACAAATAATAGAAAAAGTCTGCAATGGTGCCTCACTATCAACAAAGGTGAAATGTTAAAGAATTAGACATGGTGCAGCGTGACTATTTTTTCATTTTAAAATTTGCATTCATCCCCACCCCGACACAAACGCAAAAATAATGCAAACACGAATGTGATGTTGTGTTACGGCGGCTTCTATCTATCATTTGATATGCCAATCTGATCTTTTACCACAGGGGCCAAACAAACAAAATATTCCGTGAACCCCGGATGAATTATATTTCCGGCTAAGACATTGACACTGAAATATATTAACCAGGCGCACTTGAACCCGAAAGGATATCATGCCAAACATTGATATTGAAATATAAAATTAATGCCACCCATTCATGAAAAACTTCTTTTCAAAAATATGTTGACCCCGCCAGAATGGAAAAAAAGTAATTCTAAGTAAAAGTATGAACCTTGATCCTCTGCGTCAAATATTTTTCATGCTACCTGAGACCAATTGTGATGCGTCCTAGTCAGGTCACCGTCTTCAGTAGATGGAATTCCAAAGTCTTTTCTGATACAAGACCTGATTTTGAGATATATTGTACAAGACACTGTACATCAAGATGTTATCTGAAATTCCAATTTTATTGTCCAATTCCAGCCAACACTTATACGTGAGGTGACATGTGTTACTGTTGATTAAACAACTTAGTTTTGCGTGTTCTTAATCTAAATGTTGGGAGTTGTAACCAATAGTTGTTTGCCGGCTAATTGTTCTTTCCCAATCATGTATCATTATATATAAGATAAGATAAGATAAGATTGCTTTATTGATCCAAATGAATGGAAAATTGACTTGATTACATAAATTCCGTCTTTCAGCATACATAAAACAATATTTAAGAACCATTTGTACTCAAACACAATAGACATTCACGCACACTATCATACCATTTATCATACAAGAAAAAAGTAGGCCTATTATTTAGGAGTCAGCTATTGATCGTGCTTAATCGTGTTATTTGTATGATAAATGGTGACCGTGCAGTAGTTACTTTATCTAAAGCCTGGCCTGTTTGAGTGGCTCCATATTTCCAGAGAGTCCATAAACAAAGAGTGTGTCCGAAAAGTATTTACGTGCCACTCTCAGTATGTCTCATACAGGAGACCACCTCCACTTCCGAGCCGACATACACAATCCTTAACAGACTGAAGGTAGGGGCATTCGGCTTAATCTATATTAGGAGTAAACAAGAACAAGGACGGGGATCGGTAAAGATTACCGTTAGTTCCACTTAAATTACTCAATTCATTGAAACTCTATATTGAGAGAATAGACTACAATTTACGCTACCACCTGTCATAAAACTTTTTATATAATCGCTCATCAACTCAACTTCTCACTAGACATGCACTGAAATGCATGAACGAAAAAACAGTATGCAAAAGTGTAAGTATACAAGAAATAATTCTTCACAGAAGAAGTTCAGCTAGTGCTGCAATTGAAAAACAAAAATAGAAAAGAAAATGTTTCCGCACGATATTTATTTCAACACCTGAAAGGTGTGAGGTTAATTTCTTCACTGGTAATATCGACATTTGGTAATGTATTTACTGTCGTTTAGCAGGCGATAAATAGTCTTGTAGCAGAGACAGGTTTCACAGTTGTTACGTTACATTGCACAACAATACGTATGTTTTTTTGGAAGCATCAACTTCAGCAACTAAAACTAAATCTTTGCCTCCTAATGATAACACAGACTCAGAAAGAACAAAAGTCGGTTAAGGTTAGCCCATATATACGAAAATAAATATATTATTTTAAATCATTTCCTCCTTTTTTTTTCAGTAAAATTTATTTTTGTACACAGAATGGGACTTCCTAGGATTGCACAACTTCACATGGAAATGTTTTCAAGAATCAATGGTATTAGCTAGGAGCGAGTGGAGATTTGTTAAGAATTAGGCGAAACATCATTGATACAATGATGAATTTTGATTTGTGTGTACCCGCTAACGTCTCTGACGCTTCTTCTAACCCCACAAAATTTTGTTCTAGTTCTAGATATGAAACCTTTATTAAATGAGAGAAACTGCAACGTAATGCGTCCCTCATTTCCGATGATGACCACGTCTGCAAATAGCTTTATGGCGTCTCTGGTGGCCTATATAACCTACAAGCCGGTATGTGCCCGGTCCTCCGAACCGGCTAAAAGTTATGTTTACATACACTCTAACTACTCAGGCAGTTATAATGAGATTGCCCGCATGACCTACGACACGAATTTAAACGTGAGGTAATTTTTTATTTGCCCGCTACAACATGAATTACCCGTTAAAATCATTACTCATCACCCATTATAACAATTACAAAATTGCCCGCTATAAATTACGACGCAAATTAAAACATGAATATATTTTGTTCTATTCATTGATAAAGAACATTCGACAGTACTTTTATTTTTTTTTAATGATTGTTTGATATATTTTTTTACGACAAACATTAAGTCGCAGACCTATGTTTTGTTGTTTTTGTTTATTTGCTATTTATTTATTTATTGTTGCTTTGGAAGCAAACTTAGAATTAAATTTTCTATTCAACATGTAAAACAATAACAAATGAAACCCATATGAAATAATGTTTATAAAACGTATACGACACGAATTAAAACTTTAAAAAGTTAGTTCCGGCAATTTGAACATTGCCCGGTATTATAAACATTGCCCGGTAATATAAACATTGACCGGTAATTTAAACATTGCCCGGTAATTTAAGCATTCCTCGGTAATTTAAACATTGCCCGGTATTTTAAACATTGCCCGGTAATTTAAACATTGCCCGGTTATTTAAACATTGGCCGTTACCAAGGCGATACGCCTAAAGGTGCCCAGTTCTCGGAACTGGATAAAATAACCCATGGAGTTATAAACAATAGTCTTAAGCGGGGATAAAGTATTTTTCGGTAACTTAAACCATTTAAATATTGCATTCTACAAATTACGACGCAAATTAAAACAAAATTTTGTTCCCTTCTTAAACGCATAAATACGCAAAATTTGATGACGCCATATAATTATAAGCTTAAATATAGAGGTTAACCAGGACCACTGCGTTTAAATAAGCTTAATAAGGCGTCGGTATTACTTCCCGAAACAGAAAAAAAATACTATATCTATTTGCTTTGTCCTCTGTTTGTAAAGTTTTAAATTATTAATTAGCTTTAAGTCATGTATTCACAGTGTGCAGCATTAAAGTAGTGATAGATTAAGAAAATCAACTACAGTATTGGTAGTGTAAAGAATGTATGTTGTTTACGGCACGTAGGCAATTTAAACATCAAGAAAATTTGTTCCCGTCATTGAGTTGAGATAAAAATCCATGCACATAGTTTGATGACGTCAATTTAAACATGAATGAAAAATGTCCCTTCATCGCTAAAAAATCCATGCGCAAACTTTGATGACGTCATAAAAATAATCTCAGCGCATCCTTTTTTTTCTAACTTTGTGACGAAAAACTATAAAAAGTTGTACTAGCAAAGACAATGTGAATCAAAAGATGTGTTTTATTCGCGTTTTTTGACCAAACTGACCACTGCGGTCATTTTACTTTTTTTAAAACCTTGACAGTGTTCACCGCCGTAACGCAAAGAATATTTGTAGCAAATTTCACGTTTTTATGTCCAGTATTTAAAAAAGATTATGCGGTATGTACATACCCAGCCAGCCAGCCAGCCACATATTCCTTTTGAGATTTATATATATACAAGCCGTTATGTGCCCGGTCCTCTGAACCGGCTAAAAGTTATGTTTACATACACTCTAACTACTCAGGCAGTTATAATGAGATTGCCCGCATGACCTACGACACGAATTTAAACGTGAGGTAATTTTTTATTTCCCCGCTACAACATGAATTACCCGTTAAAATCATTACTCATCACCCATTATAACAATTACAAAATTGCCCGCTATAAATTACGACGCAAATTAAAACATGAATATATTTTGTTCTATTCATTGATTAAGAACATTCGACAGTACTTTTTTTTTTTTTAATGATTGTTTGATATTTTTTTTTTACGACAAACATTAAGTCGCAGACCTATGTTGTGTTGTTTTTGTTTATTTGCTATTTATTTATTTATTGTTGCTTTGGAAGCAAACTTAGAATTAAATTTTCTATTCAACATGTAAAACAATAACAAATGAAACCCTTATGAAATAATGTTTATAAAACGTATACGACACGAATTAAACTTTAAAAATTTAGTTCCGGCAATTTGAACATTGCCCGGCAAATTAAACATTGCCCGGTAATTTAAACATTGCCCGGTAATTTAAACATTGACCGGTATTATAAACATTGCCCGGTATTATAAACATTGCCCGGTAATTTAAACATTGCCCGGTAATTTAAACATTGCCCGGTAATTTAAACATTGCCCGGTATTATAAACATTGCCCGGTATTATAAACATTGCCAGGTAATTCAAACATTGCCCGGTAATTTAAACATTGCCCGGTATTATAAACATTGCCCGGTATTATAAACATTGCCCGGTAATTTAAACATTGCCCGGTAATTTAAACAATGGCCGTTTTCTAGGCGATAAGCCTAAAGGTGCCCAGTTCTCGGAACTGGATAAAATAACCCATGGAGTTATAAACAATAGTCTTAAGCGGGGATAAAGTATTTTCCGGTAACTTATACCATTTAAATATTGCATTCCACAAATAACGACGCAAATTAAAACAAAATTTTGTTCCCTTCTTAAACGCATAAATACGCAAAATTTGATGACGCCATATAATTATAAGCTTAAATATAGAGTGTAACCAGGACCACTGCGTTTAAATAAGCTTAGTAAGGCGTCGGTATTACTTCCCGAAACAGAAAAAAAAATGCTAAATCTATTTGCTTTGTCCTATGTTTGTAAAGTTTTAAATTATTAATTAGCTTTAAGTCATAAATTCACAGTGTAAAGTATTAAAGTAGTGATAGATTAAGAAAATCAACTACAGTATTGGTAGTGTAAAGAATTTATGTTGTTTACGGCACGTAGACAATTTAAACATGAAGAAAATTTGTTCCCGTCATTGAGTTGAGATAATAAAATCCATGCACATAGTTTGATGACGTCAATTTAAACATGAATGAAAAATGTCCCTTCATTGCTATAAAATCCATGCGCAAAGATTGATGACGTCATAAAAATAATCTCAGCGCATCCTTTTTTTTTCTAACTTTGTGACGAAAAACTATAAAAAGTTGTACTAGCAAAGACAATGTGAATCAAAAGTTGTGTTTTTTTCGCGTTTTTTGACCAAACTGACCACTGCGGTCATTTTAATTTTTTTAAAACCTTAACAGTGTTCACCGCCGTAACGCAAAGAATATTTGTAGCAAATTTCACGTTTTTATGTCCAGTATTTAAAAAGATTATGCGGTATGTACATACCCAGCCAGCCAGCCACATATTCCTTTTGAGATTTATATATATACAAGCCGTTATGTGCCCGGTCCTCAGAACCGGCTAAAAGTTATGTTTACAAACACTCTAACTATTCAGGCAGTTATAATGAGATTGCCCGCATGACCTACGACACGAATTTAAACGTGAGGTAATTTTTTATTTGCCCGCTACAACATGAATTACCCGTTAAAATCATTACTCATCACCCATTATAACAATTACAAAATTGCCCGCTATAAATTACGACGCAAATTAAAACATGAATATATTTTGTTCTATTCATTGATTAAGAACATTCGACAGTACTTTTTTTTTTTTTTTAATGATTGTTTGATATATTTTTTTTACGACAAACATTAAGTCGCAGACCTATGTTGTGTTGTTTTTGTTTATTTGCTATTTATTTATTTATTGTTGCTTTGGAAGCAAACTTAAAATTAAATTTTCTATTCAACATGTAAAACAATAACAAATGAAACCCTTATGAAATAATGTTTATAAAACGTATACGACACGAATTAAAACTTTAAAAATTTAGTTCCGGCAATTTGAACATTGCCCGGCAAATTAAACATTGCCCGGTAATTTAAACATTGCCCGGTAATTTAAACATTGACCGGTATTATAAACATTGCCCGGTATTATAAACATTGCCCGGTAATTTAAACATTGCCCGGTAATTTAAACATTGCCCGGTAATTTAAACATTGCCCGGTATTATAAACATTGCCCGGTATTATAAACATTGCCCGGTAATTTAAAATTGCCCGGTAATTTAGACATTGCCCGGTATTATAAACATTGCCCGGTATTATAAACATTGCCCGGTAATTTAAACATTGCCCGGTAATTTAAACAATGGCCGTTACCTAGGCAATAAGCCTAAAGGTGCCCAGTTCTCGGAACTGGATAAAATAACCCATGGAGTTATAAACAATAGTCTTAAGCGGGGATAAAGTATTTTCCGGTAACTTATACCATTTAAATATTGCATTCCACAAATAACGACGCAAATTAAAACAAAATTTTGTTCCCTTCTTAAACGCATAAATACGCAAAATTTGATGACGCCATATAATTATAAGCTTAAATATAGAGTGTAACCAGGACCACTGCGTTTAAATAAGCTTAGTAAGGCGTCGGTATTACTTCCCGAAACAGAAAAAAAAATGCTAAATCTATTTGCTTTGTCCTATGTTTGTAAAGTTTTAAATTATTAATTAGCTTTAAGTCATGTATTCACAGTGTAAAGTATTAAAGTAGTGATAGATTAAGAAAATCAACTACAGTATTGGTAGTGTAAAGAATTTATGTTGTTTACGGCACGTAGACAATTTAAACATGAAGAAAATTTGTTCCCGTCATTGAGTTGAGATAATAAAATCCATGCACATAGTTTGATGACGTCAATCTAAACATGAATGAAAAATGTCCCTTCATTGCTATAAAATCCATGCGCAAAGATTGATGACGTCATAAAAATAATCTCAGCGCATCCTTTTTTTTTCTAACTTTGTGACGAAAAACTATAAAAAGTTGTACTGGCAAAGACAATCTGAATCAAAAGTTGTGTTTTTTTCACGTTTTTTGACCAAACTGACCACTGCGGTCATTTTAATTTTTTTTAAACCTTGACAGTGTTCACCGCCGTAACGCAAAGAATATTTGTAGCAAATTTCACGTTTTTATGCCCAGTATTTAAAAAGATTATTCGGTATGTACATACCCAGCCAGCCAGCCAGCCAGCCAGCCACATACATACATATTCCTTTTGAGATTTATATATATACAAGCCGTTATGTGCCCGATTCTTCGAACGGGCTTTTTTTTAGAATATGCTTGACACATTATAGTTTTTTAGTTTTGTTTTCGCAACATACATAAAGTAGTATGTTTTTTTTTTGTGGTCAGTATTTTTTAAATTTTTTTTTGTTTTGCACACTTTATTATACACCAATTCAATATACAACTAAAAAGGAAAAACAAATAATAATAATTTTTTTTTATTTCTTGCTCAAAGTATGACCACTATGATCGAATTTTGTGAGTTTATTGGGTAATTAAACTTTTTCTGTAAAACAGAACTCACATGTCTTTTAAAAAGTACTGTTAATTCAAAAATGATTGTTTGATTTTTTTTTTCTACAACATTAGTCGTAGATCAATATTTATTTTTTTTTGTGTTTTTTTGTTGGTGATATTTGCTATTTATTTATTGTTGCTTTGGAAGCAAACTTAGAATTAAATTTTAAATTCAACAGGAAAAACAATAACAACTGAAACCGATATGAATCATAGTTTATACAACGTATACGACATGAATTAAAACTTTAAAAAGTTGGTCCGGCAAATTCAAACATTGCCCGGCAATATAAAAATTTCCCGCTACATAGTTTATAAGACGTATACGATACAAATTAAAACTTTAAAACGTTGAGCTCGACAATTTAAACATTGCCTGGCAATTGAAAAATTTCCCGCTACAAAGTTTATAAGACGTATACACAGAATAGGTATAGAACAGAATGCACAATCTCTATATACGCAGTCACTGAAAGTTACCATTTTCCGCAATGCAGCGGTCAATAGAGACGCTACTATAATAAAATGAGAAAGGATATCTACGTCTGCCATAAATATATACAATATATATAGGGCCTACATTATCTTTCATTATAGGCTTACTTTTATATAAATTTGACTTAATTACCCATTTTGTTTTCAACATTATAGGATTAGGCCAATATGATGTAAAAATATTTATTACCCGGTACTGATTTGAAAAAAAATGGCTTAGACGTAGCTCGGTACCGGTAACTAAATTGCTACGGCTACCGGTACATAAATATATACTTTTTAAACCAAAATAAACTTTTAAAATTATGAAGGGAAATAGGCATATAATTCATAATGAGTTAATTTGAGGTTGTTTATGCCGTTGTTTATCCTTTATGGAGTCAGGAAAGCCATGCAGTTTGACATGTTTTTTTTTACGATAATCAGTCGTTTTCGCATCATTGTTGTAGTTTATTACACAACCGTTTATGCACATTTTGCCTGAACTATTAGCTTTGGGTGTTCGAACTTGTAGATTTGAAGAAAAGGACGTTGTAGGCTAAATAAGCATAAATATAGAGTGTAACCAGGACCACTGCGTTTAAATAGGCTTAGTATGGCGTCGGTATTACTGCCCAAAACAGAAATAAAATGCGATTGCGCATTCTGTTTTATACCTATTCTGTGGACACATACAACACGAATAAAAACGTGAAGGAATTTTGTATTTGCCAGATACAACGTAAGATACCCATTCAAACCATTAATCATTACCCATTATAACAATTTAAAAATATCCCGCTATAAATTACGACGCAAATTAAAACGTGAATATATTTTGTTCTATTCATTCATAAAGTACATTAGCAAAGGTTGAAGCAAAGTTAATTTTAAATGAATACGCAAAATTTGATGACGTCATAACGAAAAGCCGGCTAGCTATCTCTGCGCAAACTTTGATGACGTCATCCTGAAAAAAAATCTCAACGCCATCCTTTTTTTTATTTTTTTAGCGCGATCGATCGAAAAACTATAAAAAGTTGGAACGGCAATTTTAACATGAACCCAAAATATGTAGTTTTATTCGCGTTTTTTGACCAAACTGACCACTGCGTCATTTTTATTTTTTTAAAACCTTGACAGTGTTCACCGCCGTAACGCAAAGAATATTTGTAGCAAATTTCACGTTTTTATGTCCAGTATTTAAAAAGATTATGCGGTATGTACATACCCAGCCAGCCACATATTCCTTTTGAGATTTATATATATACAAGCCGGTATGTGCCCGGTCCTCCGAACCGGCTTAAAGTTATGTTTACATACACTCTAACTACTCAGGCAGTTATAATGAGATTGCCCGCATGACCTACGACACGAATTTAAACGTGAGGTAATTTTTTATTTGCCCGCTACAACATGAATTACCCGTTAAAATCATTACTCATCACCCATTATAACAATTACAAAATTGCCCGCTATAAATTACGACGCAAATTAAAACATGAATATATTTTGTTCTATTCATTGATAAAGAACAATCGACAGTACTTTTATTTTTTTTTAATGATTGTTTGATATATTTTTTTACGACAAACATTAAGTCGCAGACCTATGTTGTGTTGTTTTTGTTTATTTGCTATTTATTTATTTATTGTTGCTTTGGAAGAAAACTTAGAATTAAATTTTCTATTCAACATGTAAAACAATAACAAATGAAACCCATATGAAATAATGTTTATAAAACGTATACGACACAAATTAAAACTTTAAAAAGTTAGTTCCGGGAATTTGAACATTGCCCGGCAAATTAAACATTGCCCGGTAATATAAACATTGCCCGGTAATTTAAACATTGCCCGGTAATTTAAACATTGCCCGGTAATTTAAACATTGCCCGGTATTATAAACACTGCCCGGTAATTTAAACATTGCCCGGTAATTTAAACATTGCCCGGTAATTTAAACATTGCCCGGTAATTTAAACATTGCCCGGTAATTTAAACATTGCCCGGTATTATAAACATTGCCCGGTAATTTAAACATTGCCCGGTAATTTAAACAATGGCCGTTACCAAGGCGATAAGCCTAAAGGTGCCCAGTTCTCGGAACTGGATAAAATAACCCATGGAGTTATAAGCAATAGTCTTAAGCGGGGATAAAGTATTTTCCGGTAACTTAAACCATATAAATATTGCATTCTACAAATTACGACGCAAATTAAAACAAAATTTTTTTCCCTTCTTAAACGCATAAATACGCAAAATTTGATGACGCCATATAATTATAAGCTTAAATATAGAGTGTAACCAGGACCACTGCGTTTAAATAAGCTTAGTAATGCGTCGGTATTACTTCCCGAAACAGAAAAAAAAATCTAAATCTATTTGCTTTGTCCTATGTTTGTAAACTTTTAAATTATTAATTAGCTTTAAGTCATGTATTCACAGTGTAAAGTATTAATAGTAGTGATAGATTAAGAAAATCAACTACAGTATTGGTAGTGTACACAATTTATGTTGTTTACGGCACGTAGACAATTTAAATATGAAGAAAATTTGTTCCCGTCATTGAGTTGAGATAATAAAATCCATGCACATAGTTTGATGACGTCAATTTAAACATGAATGAAAAATGTCCCTTCATTGCTAAAAAATCCATGCGCAATTTTTGATGACGTCATAAAAATAATCTCAGCGCATCCTTTTTTTTCTAACTTTGTGACGAAAAATTATAAAAAGTTGTACTGGCAAAGACAATGTGAATTAAAGTTGTGTTTTTTTCGCGTTTTTTGACCAAACTGACCACTGCGGTCATTTTAATTTTTTTAAAACCTTGACAGTGTTCACCGCCGTAACGCAAAGAATATTTGTAGCAAATTTCACGTCTTTATGTCCAGTATTTAAAAAGATTATGCGGTATGTACATACCCAGCCAGCCAGCCAGCCACATATTCCTTTTGAGATTTATATATATACAAGCCGTTATGTGCCCGGTCCTCCGAACCGGCTAAACGTTATGTTTACATACACTATAACTACTCAGGCAGTTATAATGAGATTGCCCGCATGACCTACGACACGAATTTAAACGTGAGGTAATTTTTTATTTGCCCGCTACAACATGAATTACCCGTTAAAATCATTACTTATCACCCATTATAACAATTACAAAATTGCCCGCTATAAATTACGACGCAAATTAAAACGTGAATATATTTTGTTCTATTCATTGATAAAGAACATTCGACAGTACTTTTTTTTTTTTTTAATGATTGTTTGATATATTTTTTTACGACAAACATTAAGTCGCAGACCTATGTTGTGTTGTTTTTGTTTATTTGCTATTTATTTATTTATTGTTGCTTTGGAAGCAAACTTAGAATTAAATTTTCTATTCAACATGTAAAACAATAACAAATGAAACCCATATGAAAAAATGTTTATAAAACGTATACGACACGAATTAAAACTTTAAAAAGTTAGTTCCGGCAATTTGAACATTGCCCGGCAAATTAAACATTGCCCGGTAATTTAAACATTGCCCGGTAATTTAAACATTGCCCGGTTATTTAAACATTGCACGGCAAATTAAACATTGCCCGGTAATATAAACATTGCCCGGTAATTTAAATATTGCCCGGTAATTTAAACATTGCCCGGTAATTTAAACATTGCCCGGTATTATAAACATTGCCCGGTAATTTAAACATTGCCCGGTAATTTAAACAATGGCCGTTACCAAGGCGATAAGCCTAAAGGTGCCCAGTTCTCGGAACTGGATAAAATAACCCATGGAGTTATAAACAATAGTCTTAAGCGGGGATAAAGTATTTTCTGGTAACTGAAACCATTTAAATATTGCATTCTACAAATTACGACGCAAATTAAAACAAAACTTCTTAAACGCATAAATACGCAAAATTTGATGACGCCATATAATTATAAGCTTAAATATAGAGTGTAACCAGGACCACTGCGTTTAAATAAGCTTACTAAGGCGTCGGTATTACTTCCCGAAACAGAAAAAAAAAAACTATATCTATTTGCTTTTGTCCTATGTTTGTAAAGTTTTAAATTATTAATTAGCTTTAAGTCATGTATTCACAGTGTAAAGTATTAAAGTAGTGATAGATTAAGAAAATCAACTACAGTATTGGTAGTGTAAAGAATTTATGTTGTTTACGGCACGTAGACAATTTAAACATGAAGAAAATTTGTTCCCGTCATTGAGTTGAGATAATAAAATCCATGCACATAGTTTGATGTCTTTAATTTAAACATGAATGAAAAATGTCCCTTCATTGCTATAAAATCCATGCGCAAAGATTGATGACGTTGTCATGTATATTGTTTTTCCAAGAATTGGAACACGCAATGTTTATTCCTCTCTCTCTCTCTTTTCTTACTACACACCATATTAGGACGTTTAGTAGGAAAATAAAAGGTTCTAGGTAATGTTGGGATTCTGTGTTGATCTCAAATTCTCAGAGTCTGGGAACGACTCATTATTTAATAGGGGAAGTTCCTATCGTTTTTGTTATGAGTTTTGTAATGATACCATGATTTTCACCCCTACTGGTAATGGGTCTATCCCTTGCACCACTCGGATAGTATTTAATGATTTGTTTTGTCTGAAAGACAGAGAGTTTCAAAATATGTTCGTTTGAGAACGTTTGTGTTTGCACTATTTTATTCTAACTGTACATAATAGATATATTGTATATATTGAACATACCACCTGAAATAAACTATCAACAACAGTTACACTGAAGCTTCTTTGTCAAGTTACTATCCTATTGTGTTGTATACATTACTATAAGATTTATCTACTACCATAATTTACAAGAAAGGAAATGTTGGAATACAAATACTGAATTTGTGCCCAGGACTATAAGAAGAGTTCGTGTAATACTGAAACATAAATACTAATAATTAAAGTCTCCCCTAGGACTAACGAGAATTATCAGCAAGATCTACACAGCTCTGGCCACAAGGGGATTGTGGACGTAACAAAATTTGGTGGTCTCGCCCGGTATATTTGAGTTCTACTTTTCCTGACCTAGGATTGACAAGATTTGGTAGTCTCGTTCGGTAGATTTGAGTTCTACTTTTCTTGATCTAGGATTGAAAAAAAAATTTGTTGATCTCGTCTGGAAAATTTGAGTTATATTTTTTCCTGACCTATAAATATTTTGTGACATTAGTAGTACTGAGAGCGGCATATTTGTGTTTCGTTTTCAGGACTGTGAAACTATTCTTTTTAAAAAAGAGGAGAGAACTGGTTTGCGTTTTTATTCCTTGGGAAGTGTGAAGATTCCACGAAGTGTTTAATATTATATTGTGCAAATTTCTGGACAAATCGTAAGTTGGAACTTTATATTTTATTATACAATATATACTACTCTACTATAACAAATATTTCGAACGCTATACTATGACTTCGAATATATCAAGTGAGGAACTTAATGCCATGTCATTTGCTGAACTAAAAGAATTAGCTGAGTCCTTTGGGATTGAGGCAGGACAGGCAAGACCTAATCGTAATCGTTTGACCAAAGAAATTATGACATGTTTGAACGGGCAGAATGCCATGAACACTGGTAGTGTAGTTGAAGTGGGACAGAACGATATCAATGAAGGTTATGTAGCTCCCAGTGGGGGCGAGGTAATTGCCCACGGAGACGAGGTAAGATATATGTCATCTAGATCATCAAACAATGATGAAGATGAAGGGTTGAGTGAAAACCTAAAATTCCAATTAGCTATGAAGAGAATGGAATTGGAAAGAATTAGGATAGAAAATGAAAGAATTAGGATAGAAACTGAAAAGGAAAATGAAAGAATTAGGATTGAAAGCAGAGAAAGGATAGAGATGGCACGCATGAACAGACCTGACCATCGTAGGGACAGCAATGGTATGGATATTAGCGCAATGAAGCAACACTTGCCTATATTCAGGGAAGAAGATGTTCAAGATTTCTTTTTGCTTTTTGAGAGGATAGCTGTAGATTATCAGTTCCCTGATGATAAGATGGCTTTATTGTTAAGGTCAACTCTCAACAAAGGAAAAGCATTGGACGTAGTGTTGAGTTTAACACCCGAGGAAATAAATGACTATGAAGTAATCAAAGATAGGGTGCTAAAAAGTTATTCCCTGACACCAGAAAAATATAGAAAGCTATTTAGAGACAGAAAGAAGGCATATGATCAAACTCATGTAGACTTTTTGAGACAAAAGGAGAAAATGTTAGAACAGTGGCTAAGGTCACAGAATGTAAGTGAGTTTGATAAACTCAAGAACCTAATATTGTTTGAGGAATTCAATGATTGTATTCGAGTGGATATTAAAACTCACATCTCAGACCGAGGGGTTGAAGATGTGCATGAAGCTGCTAGATTGGCAGATAACTATGCCATAATTCACGCCAGCATAAAGCCATATTATGCTGACAAACCCAAAGTGCACAAACCAGAGTCCAAGGAGGCTAGTAAACCAAAAGAGACAAGTGAAAACAATAATAAGAACAGTGGTGTAAATAATAATAGTAACTTAGTTCATTTCAGGAAGCAGACAGATGTAAATAAAGCAAAGGTGGTATGTTTCAATTGCAAGAAAGAGGGCCACATGAAGAAAGATTATTGGATCCTTACCAAGAAGCAAGGTGCTATTCTACACTGTGCCAGAGTGCAGAAAGATAGCAAGCAGACAGAAGAAGTGTGCAACACAGGGTCAAGAAACTCAAAAGAAATGCGGCCGGCATCGCCCATAGTTGTGGAGTCGATGGTTTTTGAGAACAGTCTATCTAAGGTAAAAGAGAATAGCTGTACTCAATCTATTATGCTTTCAGAAGGCCGTGAGGAACAGATGGTTCCTGAAGTCCCGGAAGAGGACGACCTATCCGATTTTCGACCCTTTGTCTACGAGGGGACAGTGTCGACAGAAGTCGATGTACTCAGCAAGAAGAAAATACAGATATTACGTGACACGGGTTCTGCTGTCAGCGTGATCCTGGAGGGCAGTGTGCCGTTAACGGATGCCACCAGTACCGGTGAGTCTGTTGTGCTGAGAGGTGCTAGTATGGAGGCTGTGGAAGCTCCACTGCACAGAATAAAACTCGAGTCGGACATTTTTACAGGTAACATCGTAGTGGGAGTGTGGCGCGCACTACCCGTCAAAGGCGTTTCCATGATATTAGGAAATGACATTATGGGCGGCAGAGTCACTGTCGAGCCCATGGTTAAAGTGTTGGAGACAAAGATGGCGGAGGACAAAAACCTACGTCCTGCCAATGAACGCCCAACATGTGCACTGACAAGAGCAATGCAGAAAAAGAAGTCGGTAAAGACTCCTGCTACGCCGTGTAGTGCAACGAAAGATGTGTTTGTCTGTTCTGAAGACACACATGCGAATGAAACAGTGATAACTGAAACACCTGACATCGATTTAAGTGCTACGTTCTTTGCTGAACTAACAACTGGTGATGCAACAGAGAACGATAACATTTTGTCACCAAAGCAGAAATTGGTGAAAGAACAATTGAATGACGAAATAATAATGCAACTCAGAATGAAAGCTGTCGATGAAAAGACTGCAGATGCAATGGCGGAATGTTTCTACATGAAAGATGAAGTGTTGATGAGAAAGTCGAAACCGCTCAACTCAGGTACAAACGAGTGGGACAGTATTCACCAGATTGTAATACCTAAGTGCTATCGTCAAGATATACTGCGTATGGCGCATGATCTTCCTTTCGCTGGTCACATGGGAGTCCGAAAAACGCACCACCGTATCCTCCCTTACTTCTACTGGCCAGGACTGAGAAGAGATGTCGAACAATACTGCAAGACTTGCCACGTATGCCAAATGGTAGGACGTCCTAACCAACGAATTCCTGTCGCTCCACTCCAGCCGATACCAGCGTTCGACGAACCATTCAGTCATATACTCATTGATTGCGTGGGCCCGTTGCCGAAAACAAAAGCCGGTTTTCAATACCTGCTCACAGTCATGTGTTCATCCACTCGCTTCCCGGAAGCCATTCCGTTGCGGAACATAACAACAGTGAAGGTGGTAGACGCCCTGACAAATTTCTTCACACGTTATGGCCTACCGAAGACAGTACAGTCCGACCAGGGGACTAACTTTACTTCGAACATTTTCAAACAAGTCATGGAACAATTAGGGATAAGCCATAGGCTATCAAGTGCCTATCATCCTGAGAGCCAGGGAGCTCTGGAAAGGTTTCATCAGACATTAAAATCGATGCTTAAAAAGTACTGTTATGAAAACGAGAAAGACTGGGATAAGGGTGTGCCTTATGTACTGTTCGCTGCAAGGGAGGCCACTCAGGAATCCCTGGGGTTTAGCCCATTCGAACTTGTGTATGGACACTCAGTCAGAGGTCCGTTGAAACTTCTACATGAAACTTGGCTAACGGACAGTGAACCGATTGGACTTTTGTCATATGTAGATAAATTTAAAAATAGGCTTTATCATGCTTTTAACCATGTGAAGATTCATTTTCCACAGATGCAGGAGCGTATGAGACAGAACTTTGACCGTAAGGCTACAGCTAGAACTTTTGCACCAGGTGACAAAGTTCTTGTGTTTCTACCTTTGCAAAATCAGCCTTTAAGTGCAAAGTTTAGTGGACCCTATGAGATAGAGTCAAAGCTTGGCGAGGTCAATTATTTGATAAAGACTCCTGACCGGAGACAAAAACAGAGGGTATGCCATATTAATTTACTTAAGCCCTATGTTTCCAGGGAAAGAGTAAACCACGGGAGGTCCCCATGATTTCGTTAGCTAGAGTCCCGACGGATTTATCTAGGATAGAATATAAGTTAGCAGAAAGTAAACTTAATAATACAGATGCCCTTAAGAGTTTAGATACAAGGCTAGAACATCCTCCGGTAGAAGATAAGGAGAAGATTATTGAGCTGGTACATGAAAATAAGTCAATGTTTACAAATGTTCCCAGTAGGACACATGTCATAGAGCACGATGTAGTGTTAACCAATAGTGCCAGGTCTATTAAACAGCATCCATTTGACCCCATCAGACCTGAGCATATTAAATTAGATGTAAAGTGTATGTTAGAAGATGACATAGGAGGAAAATGTGATAGCAAATGGTCTACACCCTGTGTGATGGTACCAAAAGCCGACCACACACTGCAGTTTTATAGAGACTTTGGGAAATTAAGTAATTTGACAGAAACCGACTGGTATCCCATTCCCCGTATCATCGACAAGATAGAGACAAGGTCATAGCTTATACTCTATCTCGGGTGCTACATGATTGACTGAATAACCCTATACTTCTTTTTCAGATCATCTCACTTATTCATTAAGAATGTGTCATGATAACCTATCATTCGTTTGAATTTTGATTATGTAATACCTATAGAATACTTGTATCATACAGAAGTCAAGTCTTTTGAAAGTATTAATAATTCTTATAATCATGTATAATATTGATGTTCTGATATATTTTAAATTCATTTGATTATGGAAAAGAAATTCCATTTAAATGTTGATGCATGATGCAATAAATATATAATATGCACGTATTTACTTGATATGGATGGATAAAAGTAATTGTCATCACATGCAATTAAGTGGGAAAACTTTGAGCTAGTTGATTTATTATCTTGTTTTATTTTAGTTAATGAATGGAACTAAATAATAATATGTACAATTTTTATCTTAGAAAGAGATGTAATATTAATTGGTATAAATTAATAGATAATATTGGAAATCTATTGCTAAATTGTTCTATCATGGTAATAGAATGGAAAAAACTAGTGGATATTCACTATGTTGTATAGGTTATATATATTCCATATATCCAGGAACGGAGGGGAAACAAAGGTACCTAAAGGTGTACACTCATTCAACCCTGAACAAACTTTTATATTAAACTTTCAAAATTGCCAAAAACGCATAATAGTGGAATACATTTTAATATTGAGATTACTGTAGTAATCGTAACTAGAGCGTATTTTCTCCTCATATTTGAGAAAAGGGGAAGTATCATCATCCTAGGTATGAACCCTGTTAATGTCAAGTTGACACTGTAATTTAAAGGGGAAGTAACCTATAGTTTGATTCGAGTTACGTATTACTTATCTTTTGGTTTGTATATTAGAAGTAAACTGTTGAAAATTGACAGAGTTTGAGCAATGTTATGTTTGTTTAAATAGATTAAGACTTTTTGCAAATTTTGGTGAAAATCCACACAACTGTACATAGTTAAAATAAGAATGACTAGAATATTTTTGAATTATTTGTACTTGTTGAGGCATTAGTTAATATTAATACTAACGGGGAAATATTTGTCCATCACGTTATAATCACAATTACCATTGGGTAGTGACACTTTTTATAATTTAGTTGTGCCAGTGAGCCATGTTTGCTTAAATTGTCTTATAATCTTCCATTGATTGTTGGTTGTTAAAACGATAGTGTTAAGTACGAAAAATGTACCATGTTGAGTATTACTTGGGTAATTATGGTACATTATTTCTTTCATTGGGTGGGGGCGTGTCATGTATATTGTTTTTCCAAGAATTGGAACACGCAATGTTTATTCCTCTCTCTCTCTCTTTTCTTACTACACACCATATTAGGACGTTTAGTAGGAAAATAAAAGGTTCTAGGTAATGTTGGGATTCTGTGTTGATCTCAAATTCTCAGAGTCTGGGAACGACTCATTATTTAATAGGGGAAGTTCCTATCGTTTTTGTTATGAGTTTTGTAATGATACCATGATTTTCACCCCTACTGGTAATGGGTCTATCCCTTGCACCACTCGGATAGTATTTAATGATTTGTTTTGTCTGAAAGACAGAGAGTTTCAAAATATGTTCGTTTGAGAACGTTTGTGTTTGCACTATTTTATTCTAACTGTACATAATAGATATATTGTATATATTGAACATACCACCTGAAATAAACTATCAACAACAGTTACACTGAAGCTTCTTTGTCAAGTTACTATCCTATTGTGTTGTATACATTACTATAAGATTTATCTACTACCATAATTTACAAGAAAGGAAATGTTGGAATACAAATACTGAATTTGTGCCCAGGACTATAAGAAGAGTTCGTGTAATACTGAAACATAAATACTAATAATTAAAGTCTCCCCTAGGACTAAAGAGAATTATCAGCAAGATCTACACAGCTCTGGCCACAAGGGGATTGTGGACGTAACAACGTCATAAAAATAATCTCAGCGCATCCTTTTTTTTATAACTTTGTGACGAAAAACTATAAAAAGTTGTACTGGCAAAGACAATGTGAATCAAAAGTTGTGTTTTTTTTCGCGTTTTTTGACCAAACTGACCACTGCGGTCATTTTAATTTTGTTAAAACCTTGACAGTGTTCACCGCCGTAACGCAAAAAATATTTGTA
Organism: Anisus vortex; assembly: GCA_949126835.1. NCBI lineage: Eukaryota > Metazoa > Mollusca > Gastropoda > Planorbidae > Anisus > Anisus vortex. The sequence goes on along the minus strand of OX421502.1, from coordinate 20,612,412 downwards.
GCAAATTGCACGTTTTTATGTCCAGTATTTAAAAAGATTATGCGGTATGTACATACCCAGCCAGCCAGCCACATACATATTCCTTTTGAGATTTATATATATACAAGCTGTTATGTGCCCGGTCCTCCGAACCGGCTAAAAGTTATGTTTACATACACTCTAACTACTCAGGCAGTTATAATGAGATTGCCCGCATGACCTACGACACGAATTTAAACGTGAGGTAATTTTTTATTTGCCCGCTACAACATGAATTACCCGTTAAAATCATTACTCATCACCCATTATAACAATTACAAAATTGCCCGCTATAAATTACGACGCAAATTAAAACATAAATATATTTTGTTCTATTCATTGATTAAGAACATTCGACAGTATTTTTTTTTTTTTTAATGATTGTTTGATATATTTTTTTTACGACAAACATTAAGTCGCAGACCTATGTTGTGTTGTTTTTGTTTATTTGCTATTTATTTATTTATTGTTGCTTTGGAAGCAAACTTAGAATTAAATTTTCTATTCAACATGTAAAACAATAACAAATGAAACCCTTATGAAATAATGTTTATAAAACGTATACGACACGAATTAAAACTTTAAAAATTTAGTTCCGGCAATTTGAACATTGCCCGGCAAATTAAACATTGCCCGGAAATATAAACATTGCCCGGTAATTTAAACATTGCCCGGTATTATAAACATTGCCCGGTATTATAAACATTGCCCGGTAATTTAAACATTGCCCGGTAATTTAAACATTGCCCGGTAATTTAAACATTGCCCGGTATTATAAACATTGCCCGGTATTATAAACATTGCCCGGTAATTTAAACATTGCCCGGTAATTTAAACATTGCCCGGTATTATAAACATTGCCCGGTATTATAAACATTGCCCGGTAATTTAAACATTGCCCGGTAATTTAAACAATGGCCGTTACCTAGGCGATAAGCCTAAAGGTGCCCAGTTCTCGGAACTGGATAAAATAACCCATGGAGTTATAAACAATAGTCTTAAGCGGGGATAAAGTATTTTCCGGTAACTTATACCATTTAAATATTGCATTCCTCAAATAACGACGCAAATTAAAACAAAATTTTGTTCCCTTCTTAAACGCATAAATACGCAAAATTTGATGACGCCATATAATTATAAGCTTAAATATAGAGTGTAACCAGGACCACTGCGTTTAAATAAGCTTAGTAAGGCGTCGGTATTACTTCCCGAAACAGAAATAAAATGCGATTGCGCATTCTGTTTTATACCTATTCTGTGAACATATACAACACGAATAAAAACGTGAAGGAATTTTTTATTTGCCAGATACAACGTAAGATACCCATTAAAACCATTAATCATTACCCATTATAACAATTTAAAAATATCCCGCTATAAATTACGACGCAAATTAAAACGTGAATATATTTTGTTCTATTCATTCATAAAGTACATTAGCAAAGGTTGAAGCGAAGTTAATTAAAATGAATACGCAAAATTCGATGACGCCATAAAAAAAAAAGACAACCAGCTATCCCTGCGCAAACTTTGATTACGTCATCCTGAAAAAAATCTCAACGCCATCCTTTTTTTTATTTTCTTAGCGCGATCGATCGAAAAACTATAAAAAGTTGGAACGGCAAATTCAACATGAACCCAAAATATGTCGTTTTATTTGCGTTTTTTGACCAAACTGACCACTGCGGTCATTTTAATTTTTTTTAAACCTTGACAGTGTTCACCGCCGTAACGCAAAGAATATTTGTAGCAAATTTCACGTTTTTATGTCCAGTATTTAAAAAGATTATGCGGTATGTACATAGCCAGCCAGCCAGCCACATACATACATATTCCTTTTGAGATTTATATATATACTAGCCGATTATGTGCCCGGTCCTCCGAACCGGCTAAAAGTTATGTTTACATACACTCTAACTACTCAGGCAGTTATAATGAGATTGCCCGCATGACCTACGACACGAATTTAAACGTGAGGTAATTTTTTATTTGCCCGCTACAACATGAATTACCCGTTAAAATCATTACTCATCACCCATTATAACAATTACAAAATTGCCCGCTATAAATTACGACGCAAATTAAAACATGAATATATTTTGTTCTATTCATTGATTAAGAACATTCGACAGTACTTTTTTTTTTTTTTAATGTTTGTTTGATATATTTTTCTTACGACAAACATTAAGTCGCAGACCTATGTTGTGTTGTTTTTGTTTATTTGCTATTTATTTATTTATTGTTGCTTTGGAAGCAAACTTAGAATTAAATTTTCTATTCAACATGTAAAACGATAACAAATGAAACCCATATGAAATAATGTTTATAAAACGTATACGACACGAATTAAAACTTTAAAAAGTTAGTTCCAGCAATTTGAACATTGCCCGGCAAATTAAACATTGCCCGGTAATATAAACATTGTCCGGTAATTTAAACATTGCCCGGTAATTTAAACATTGCCCGGTAATTTAAACATTGTCCGGTATTATAAACATTGCCCGGTAATTTAAACATTGCCCGGTAATTAAACGTTGCCCGGTAATTTAAACATTGCCCGGTAATTTAAACATTGCCCGGTAATTTAAACATTGCCCGGTATTATAAACATTGCCCGGTAATTTAAACATTGCCCGGTAATTTAAACATTGCCCGGTAATTTAAACATTGCCCGGTATTATAAACATTGCCCGGTAATTTAAACATTGCCCGGTAATGGCCGTTACCAAGGCGATAAGCCTAAAGGTGCCCAGTTCTCGGAACTGTATAAAATAACCCATGGAGTTATAAGCAATAGTCTTTTCCGGTAACTTAAACCATTTACATATTGCATTCTACAAATTACGACGCAAATTAAAACAAAATTTTGTTCCCTTCTTAAACGCCTAAATACGCAAAATTTGATGACGCCATATAATTATAAGCTTAAATATAGAGTGTAACCAGGACCACTGCGTTTAAATAAGCTTAGTAATGCGTCGGTATTACTTCCCAAAACAGAAAAAAAATGCTAAATCTATTTGCTTAAAGTTTTAAATGATTAATTAGCTTTAAGTCATGTATTCACAGTGTAAAGTATTAAAGTAGTGATAGATTAAGAAAATCAACTACAGTATTGGTAGTGTAAAGAATTTATGTTGTTTACGGCACGTAGACAATTTAAACATGAAGAAAATTTGTTCCCGTCATTGAGTTGAGATAATAAAATCCATGCACATAGTTTGATGACGTCAATTTAAACATGAATGAAAAATGTCCCTTCATTGCTATAAAATCCATGCGCAAAGATTGATGACGTCATAAAAATAATCTCAGCGCATCCTTTTTTTTCTAACTTTGTGACGAAAAACTATAAAAAGTTGTACTGGCAAAGACAATGTGAATCAAAAGTTGTGTTTTTTTCGCGTTTTTTTACCAAACTGACCACTGCGGTCATTTTAATTTTTTTAAAACCTTGACAGTGTTCACCGCCGTAACGCAAAGAATATTTGTAGCAAATTTCACGTTTTTATGTCCAGTATTTAAAAAGATTATGCGGTATGTACATACATACATATTCCTTTTGAGATTTAATGATATGATATGATATGATATGATATGATATGCGTCTTGGAAGTATCTTTGCCGGTATAAAACACAAATGAAGTGGCTTTGGGATTTGGCAGCGCCTTTTAGGTTTCTTTGTTTGTTCTAATTTTCGCCACTTGCTTCGGTGGGCTACTTGTGTTTCCCCATCTGTCTGGGTCTATGTCAGTGATGGCGAACCTTTTTGAGGCCACGGGCCGAAAGTACAATACAAGACCAACTTATTTCTTTCAACGTGCCAACACAGCAATTAAAACCAAATACCATAACTTAGCTGTTCCATTTTTGGTAAAAGCTTGCGTGCCCACAGAAATGGCTCTGCGTGACAGTTGTGGCACGTTTGCCATAGGTTCGCCATCGCTGGTCTATGTCTAGATCTTTTAGGGTTGATTCCATGCCGTCTTTAAATCTCTTCTTTCAGCCACTGGTTATTCTTTTACCACGTGGCTGCTCGCCAAACAGAAGCTTCTTCGGCAATCTATAATCTGAAATTCTTACTGAATGACTATCCCATCGTGCCTGAGATTTTAGAAGCTGAGAGTGAATGCTAGACGAGCCAGACCTGAGAAGCATTTCGGTGTCTGGGCCCTTATCTTGCCATTGTATTTTTTGTAATTTGCGGAGACAGCCGACATGAAAATGATTAAGTTGTTTTGCATGCCTACTATACACTGTCCATGTTTCGCTCGCATACAGCAATGTTGGCAGTATTGTAACACTGTAGACTTTTAGCTTGGTGTCTGTACGGAGTCATTTTCGGTTTCAAAAGTTCTCCCGAAGGCGCCCAAAGGTGATGCTCGCGTTTGCTATTCCTATGCAGACCTCGTCATATACATAGTGTGCTACCAAGGTAGGTGAATTTTCGACAACCTTGAGCTGTTGGTCCTTGACTGTAATTTCTGGTTCTCATTTAAAATAGCCTTGGTGCAGGCTGATCTCGGTTTTATTTGTGTTTATGGTAAGACCAAAGTTATCATAGGCCTTAGTGAATCGGTCCATGAGATTTTGCATTTTGCTTTCTGTTTCAGCATTTAGGGCGTAATCGTCCACAAACAGTAGGCTATATCTATGCCCTCTTTACAATCATGGAAGGCATCGCTTAGCATGGCTGAAAATACCAAACTAAATAACAACATAAATAACATATTACCATTGACAAGTGTCAGAGATAAAAATCAAACACAGTTATCCATTTGTTATATAGATTTGCAAGCCATTTAATGTAGGCTTTAAATTGTTAGTGTAAAAAGTACATTTACATAAAAGTAATAAAACATAGAACATTAGATATAGCTTTAAAAAAAACGTGTCTTTTAAAGAGTTCATTGAATACTGTTACATGAAGTACAATCTAAAGTATTTGCCTAATTTGTATGCATGGCTGGCTCCCTCTGGTGATTAGATCTAGTGTGTTTTTTTTAACTTTCAATGGAGTGTAACTCTGGTGGAATCAAGTGAAAGCGCTTATCTGAACTTGTGCTTGTTAATCCCCCTTTGGTCACGACCTGACCGATCACCTGACAGTAGGAAACAGCGTAAACTAGTCGTCCTTAGCCGTTGTCTAAATTTTTTTTTTTTTTTCTGCTTCCAGTTTTTTTAGAAGTCGTCGATACGAATATTAATAGCATTGTTGATCAGAAATTCTATGGGTAATTGTATATGTTAAAATATAAATATTTGTTTAAAATTAGTTTTTTTTTTCCTAAATAGATGGATTATTATTTTAAAAAGTTAAATGCCAATTTCGACTGACTACCTATATATCTAATCTATCTATCTATCTATCTATCTATCTATCTATCTATCTATCTATCTATCTATCTATCTATCTATCTATCTATCAATCTATCTATCTTATCTATCTATCTATCTATCACTATATCAATCTGTCTTCATTTTTACAACTTTCTCTCCATGAACATTTGTATAATATTTATAGATGTATCTATATTATATATATATATATATTTATATATTAAGACAATAAAAGTAGCGACAGAGAGTTGGACATGTTGTAGATTTTGACATGCACAAAAAATAGAATTTCGGAATAGCTTTTTATTAACACTAATCAAAATAAAAACGTTGCCAAATATAGAAGTGTGCTTTTATGTGTGAGACGGCGGGTAAAATAAATGAACTGGAGAGAGAGAGAGAGAGAAGTTTCAGATGACGGCTCCTATAACGTAGCATCATTTGTCTTCCAGGTTATAATTTGATGAACACTCCGCCTCCTCTCTAAAATGATGCAAGCCTCTCGCCAGCAAATTCTTCCACGGATCAGATAACTGCACTTTGACAGAGAACAAAATATGAATTGAAAAAAAAACACAACAAAAAACTAACAACAACAAAGAAAGATAAATAATCACTGCAACATAGATGCATGTTTGGAAAAAAAAGAAAACTTCATAATAACATTGTTGAAACAAGTGAAAGATTCCCAATTGGTGAAAAAATGACATTCGATTGTTTCCCCTTTTTATTTCCAAACATAGGACAATTCATTTATTACTTACAGGGTCGTTGGATTTGGGAGATTCTGCGTACGGATGCCCACGTGGGTTTAAAGAGAGGTGGGGGAGGCTCCCGTTTAAAGTGATGACAAGAGCTAAAGTCTATATAGCCTTGGTAACAATTTAATAAATAGAATCCGCACGGCCAGAAGATGGTTGAAATCAGAGACATAAGTTACTTTCATTGACTTTCTCAACGGCATACACTTCAAACAGGGTTATGAAAAAAATTGTGGATGAAAAAGGGAAGACGAAAATTATTCGCAACTTGTTTGAATACCTTTTAAATGGTGTTGGAGACAAAATGATTTGCAAGAATTGGTAATTTAAAAAATCTGAATATTTAATTAATTTGAATCAATATACATTTGATTCAGTCTAAGCGACCATCCATTAGTATAATCAATACGAAAAACTAGTAAAAACGTATCACTGAATCACTTTCTTCAAATTAGTTTTAAGTTTGTCATTCATTATAATGTGATATTTCAGCTATTATTTATTTTTTTCAGATAAGTAACATTTGAATATTTTATTGTATTTCATAAGAAAAAAATCAATGTAAGCTAACAAGTTGTTTAAAAAAAAAAATAAAAAAAAAAAATTATAAATAACATAACACATTCTTAGTTACTTACTTACTTACTGCCCGTAACGCCGTGGGCGCATAGGGCAGCAACAAAGTCCCTCCATCTTTCTCTGTCACGTGCTACAATTCCAATCGTACCCCAGGAGTGACCAAATTCTTTTAATTCCTGCTCCACAGTTCTGCGCCAGGTTACTTTTGGCCGACCTCTCTTTCGTGTCCCTTCTGGAGTCCAGTGTAGTGACTATAGCTAAATATTAATTTCTTAACTTTTAAAGGGGACTTTTTTTGCGTACACAATATACTGATTGAATCCATATTTTCTAAGATATAAGATCAGATATTTTCACATATTCAAGCCATTAAATTTATGTACTCCAGTTGCTAAACGTAAAATGATCTTTGCATTTACAGATAATAAAATAAAGACATTTTTTGGGGGGAACACGGAAACAGAATAAGGCCAAACACTGAAATTGTATATATTATAGAGATAAATGATAATCAGCTTAACACAGAACATCACTTTATCGTGCGTTTCTAGCAAAACGAAGCCAATAAAATGTCTAGTTTGACTGCCCACGTGATACGCATACCAGCAAGGCAATGTCGGTGATGTATTCATCGACGCTGCCAACTTAAAAAAAAATGTATGTTTAAAAAAAGAAATTCCATGAGATGAAAATGATGTTTTCAGAAACAAAATTAGATACCTTCTCGGATTTTTCTTTTTTCCCGCTTTTTTTTTTTCATCGACCTCATGCCGTTGACCAGTATGGAGTGGGGCGGGGGGGGGGCGCAAAACAGATGCCCACGAGGGGATGAGGATAAAGATTAAAAGTTGTAAAATAATAACCAGGAAGGACCACACGCTGGGGGCTTGACATAAAGCGGAGCTAGATTTCTACATGGTGTCGGCTACATGGACTGGACATTAATGTAACCTACATTTAATTTAATAATAGGGAACCGACGTTTTTGCGAGAAAGGTGATTTCAAAGTATGTCAGAACATTAATAAAAAAAATACATGTAATAAGAATTTTACTTTTTTTTTTGTTATTTTACATTTGCCTTTTGTAGGTTTTTTGGATGAAAGCAAGTGGTTCCGAGCAACGTCTCTCCTAAGAATACGGCCCACCAACACGCATTTGCTTCAGACTTCTGTCAATGCCCCAAATACAAAATTTATCTATACAGTGGAGAAAATTTTTTCTAAAATCGATTGATTAGTTCAAAAGGTATTCAAAATTACACAAGTCTAGGTAAAGAAAGTCATTTTATAGGTATAAAAAGTCATTTTATAGGTAAAGAAAGTCATTTTATAGGTAAAGAAAGTCATTTTATAGGTAAAGAAAGTCATTTTATAGTTAAAGAAAGTCATTTTATAGGTAGAGAAAGTCATTTTATAGGTAAAGAAAGTCATGTTATAGGTAAAGAAAGTCATTTTATAGGTAAAAAAAAGTCATTTTATAGGTAAAGAAAGTCATTTTATAGGTAAAGAAAGTCATTTTATAGGTTAAGAAAGTCATTTTGGAGAAAAATGAAAAAGTAAAGACTTCCGATTTTTAACAGTTTAGCATTGTAACAGATAATTAAATATTACCACGATGAACAAATATTAACCAATCGCCATGAAATTAGGCAAGCACTTTCATAATGAGTCAATACACAAGCTGTTAAAGTAAAGTCTTAAAGATTTTAAATAATATTTAGTTGACTTATAAACAATTTTATCTTTAAAAGATATTCCTTTTGATTTTATACAAAAGCTGCATAAAAACACATATTTTTTTTTAACTTGCAAACATAATTTTAGATGAAAATGTCACAGCTATAAGTTAAGGCATTCAACATTACAAATCAATAATAATCTTAAAAATTACCTAGCACCCATTTTACACATTATTTTGTATTTATTTAAAAAACAGTTTTACCGACTTCCGTACCAATTTGTGTGGTAGCATCGCAAATAAAATTTGTATAGATCACCAAAGACTTACCAAAGGTTTGGCACTATTCTTTCAGGTTTTTGTTAATCGTTTAACTAAAGCAGACTTTGTGATAATAAAGCGTCAACTAAAAAAAAAAAGTTAATATAAAATCTTGTAATTAAAGAGCACGTCAGTTGTTTCCAAATGTTTAAAAGAAAGTCTAGGACGCATTGAACAAAAATAGACTATACAAAAGAGAATGATAGACATTGATTGATGTATATTTCAAGTTTTTGTATTGAAGAAAACTTTTTAAAATAAATTAAGTTCATTTGTGTACGTTAATTAACATTATTCTTTTCATAGTTCAAACAGGTAGCCGAAGAAGATGTATAGTGGCAACACTTGGCTAAAAAAAATATGTACTATGTAATGCAGCTAAGTTCATGTATTTTGGCAATGTTTCTCAATAGCGGCATAACTCAGCCACAATCTGTGGCGTATATTGCCAGTGTGCGTCAACGGATGCTCTACTCCAATTACCTACGGCGCTACGACGGCGTCCTTACGAAAACATTATACCGGTCTGTTTTTGCCAGAGCAAAAACGAAATCAAAGCTACTGTTTTCGTATTTGTAGTGTGGCTATCTACTATATCTATCATATTATGTTGTAGTACTTGTGTGGCTATAGATCATATTATGTTATAGTACTTGTGTAAGAAAGTACTGTAAGTATGGTATCCCGTCGGACCAAATTGATCCATAGCAGCGTTCATCCGTTTCTGTGGCCATGCCATACTAGGTGAATGTATGGCCAGCACTGTGCACAGCCACCTTTACTTTACCCCAACGAAGATAATGGTACCCACCAGAGCTGGGTAGACTCAAGAATACCCTCCAGACCAGGGAAAAAATCCTAGCTTGAACCACCATGATTCGAACCCAGGACCTTAGGAAAGCCAGTGGAACGCGCTGTCGCGTGGCCACCGTGTCCCCAGTACTTGTGTATTATTACTTTGTAGTACCTACTGGGCTATCTTTCAAAATTATGTTGTAGAACTTGTGTGGCTATCTATCATATTATGTTGTATAACTTGTGTGGCTATCTATCATATTATGTTGTATAACTTGTGTGGCTATCTATCATATTATGTTGTAGTACTTGTGTGGCTATATATCATATCATGTTGTAGTACTTGTGTGGCTATCTATCATATTATGTTGTAGTACTTGTGTGGCTATCTATCATATTATGTTGTAGTACTTGTGTGGCTATCTATCATATTATGTTGTAGTACTTGTGTGGCTATCTATCATATTATGTTGTAGTACTTGTAAGCCTATCTATCATATTATGTTGTAGTACTTGTGTGGCTATCTATCATATTGTCATGTATATTGTTTTTCCAAGAATTGGAACACGCAATGTTTATTCCCCTCTCTCTCTCTTTTCTTACTACACACAATATTAGGACGTTTAGTAGGAAAACAAAAGGTTCTAGGTAATGTTGGGATTCTGTGTTGATCTCAAATTCTCAGGGTCTGGGAACGACTCATTATTTAATAGGGGAAGTTCCTATCGTTTTGTTATGAGTTTTGTAATGTTACCATGATTTTCACCCCTACTAGTAGTGGGTCTGTCCCTTGCACCACTCGGATAGTATTTAATGATTTGTTTTGTCTGCTTGCACCACTCGGATAGTATTTAATGATTTGTTTTGTCTGAAAGACAGAGAGTTTCAAAATATGTTCCTTTGAGAACGTTTGTGTTTGCACTATTTTATTCTAACTGTACATAATAGATATATTGTATATATTGAACATACCACCTGAAATAAACTATCAACAACAGTTACACTGAAGCTTCTTTGTCAAGTTACTATCCTATTGTGTTGTATACATTACTATAAGATTTATCTACTACCATAATTTACAAGAAAGGAAATGTTGGAATACAAATACTGAATTTGTGCCCAGGACTATAAGAAGAGTTCGTGTAATACTGAAACATAAATACTAATAATTAAAGTCTCCCCTAGGACTAACGAGAATTATCAGCAAGATCTACACAGCTCTGGCCACAAGGGGATTGTGGACGTAACAATATTATGTTGTAGTACTTGTGTGGCTATCTATCATATTATGTTGTAGTACTTGTGTGCCTATCTATCATATTATGTTGTAGTACTTGTGTGGCTATCTATCATATTATGTTGTAGTACTTGTGTGGCTATCTATCATATTATGTTGTATAACTTGTGTGGCTATCTATCATATTATGTTGTAGTACTTGTGTGGCTATCTATCATATTATGTTGTATAACTTGAGTGGCTATCTATCATATTATGTTGTAGTACTTGTGTGGCTATCTATCATATTATGTTGTAGTACTTGTGTGCCTATCTATCATATTATGTTGTAGTACTTGTGTGGCTATCTATCATATTATGTTGTAGTACTTGTGTGCCTATCTATCATATTATGTTGTAGTACTTGTGTGGCTATCTATCATATTATGTTGTATAACTTGTATGGCTATCTATCATATTATGTTGTAGTACTTGTGTGGCTATCTATCATATTATGTTGTAGTACTTGTGTGGCTATCTATCATATTATGTTGTAGTACTTGTGTGGCTATCTATCATATTATGTTGTAGTACTTGTGTGGCTATCTATCATAATATGTTGTAGTACTTGTGTGGCTATCTATCATATTATGTTGTAGTACTTGTGTGGCTATCTATCATATTATGTTGTAGTACTTGTGTGGCTATCTATCATATTATGTTGTAGTACTTGTGTGGCTATCTATCATATTATGTTGTAGAACTTGTGTGGCTATCTATCATATTATGTTATAGTACTTGTTGTGATTTATGTTCAACAAGAATGTTTGGAATAAATATATAGTAATGTTATCGTGCGACCTTCAGACATAACATAACATCTTTCTCTTTTTTTTTTCTTTGTGTTCTAGTATCTCTGCTCTTTTGTTCTGTCTAATTATTATTCAAGAGCATAAACCCACCCTGATGAAAAGATTTACTAGACGAGTTGCAGGACTTGCTCTAATCTTACAATTTTAATCATTCTTAATGGAGAAAAAAATATAACAGAAACAGAATACATTTATTCATAGATTCAGAATATACGTTTTTTAACTAACTGAATCTAAATTTTAACATATTTTCTTTAAATGTGAATAATAATCTATATATCTATCAATCTCTCTATAGGCCCATTGTATGCTGATGTAACATCTATATTCAAGTCAAATTTCCAATTGTTTGGATCAATAAAGGATTCTTATCTTCTAACCTTATGTATATCTATATCTATAGCTAAAATGTATCTATTTATCTGTCTATGTGTGTGTATACATATCTATCATTTATCTCTATATCTCTCTCTCGCAATATATATATATATATATATATATATATAAAATATATATCGTTTATCTACCTATCCCCATATCAACTTCGCTACTATCTTTATATCTATCATATCTATTATATCTACCTACATACCTTTTTATATGTCAGTGTATACATCTTACCATAATATCTATTTGTCCCGCTATCCATTTTCAATAAAATTATTTGCAGATTATTTATAGAGGAATTGTTTGACGAAACACAAAATATTCTGTTTTCAGATGTGAGTCTTGAATACATTCTTGAGACGCAGAAATAGGAGTGTATTTAAAAAAAAATATTTTGTATAAAGTATTTCAAATAGAGCATGTTACTTCCTTGGGTTAGTTAATGCAGCGTTCACCAGTTTCCAATTGTTTTCCTTTTTCACCACTGAGTATGAAGGGATTGTGCGTCCAGTACAATTTCTAGGTTACTTTTTTTAGTATTTTACAAAAGAGCTGGGTAGAGTCATAGACAAGATACACAATGTATTCTTGGAGCCTGGATTCGATGTTATGAGCTCTCTATTCGCAATCAGAATATGCTTAGTGCTAGACCAAAAGTTTTTTTCATGAACAGCCTCTCTTATGAAATCTTACATTTCATTGTGCATAGTCGTGAAGGTGCTCGTTATCTTTCAAACGTTATACAGGTTTGAAAACAAGTGATTGCATCGTGTACATAGTGAGGTTATTCCCACCCTGCTAAGCAGTCTAGACTGCATCATTACAGTCAAGTGCCAGACACGGCAGGGCGGGTAACTTCTTGCAGTTCGACCTAAGCATGTATCATTCATTCCAGGGAAACAGGCAGGAGGATATTTCAACTGTCGAATATTATCTCTTAGTTGGCCGTATGCCTTGAATGTAGATTCTCGTACTCAGCATGCTTAGTGTTCAATTACATTTCAAGTAGATTGCTGCCATAGTACATTTTATCATTCGGTGTTCTTGTTTAGCATTGTCCACCGAGAGCAGGGGTACATATATGTGAACACAATTCAAAAACAATTTAGTTGGAGAGGCCATTTTCATGAGTGTCCAGGAGTGCTAGAGAATAGGCGTCGGCAACCCACGGCACCCATGCCAGACTTGGCACACAGGGCGATTTTCAATGGTACGCGTAAGACTCCAAATAGCGCAGGGTGAATTTTAGGCTCTTTGCACGATGAATGAATTAAAAATCCTACTTTGGCACACTATTATGAAAAGGTTGCCAACCTCTGCTATAGATGACTACCTATAAACAAGAGATGCTTTACTTTACGCTTCAATGTTACTCACCTCTTCTAATTTTGAATTTCATGAAAAAAGGCTACATTTTTGTTACTGTAATAAGTTTGCTTTTTAGGCTAAAATTAAAATGTTCCACTTTTTAATTCTTTGAAAAGGCCCCACATTTATTTATTGAATCGTCTTTTATTTTCTGGAAAAGACACCACTATATATCTTTTATTTTTTTAAAACCTCTTTTTATCGCTGAAAGTGATAAGGGATCAAATCTAATTATACAAATTGCCCCAATTTTTATTATTTAAAAAAAAAACACTTTTTATCCTGTAATTGGCCCTTTTTTTGGGGCAAATGCTCGAGGATTGCATTGGTTTAAATTCCAAAACAATGACATATATGGCATTGGTATTTGTCACTGTAACAAACACCACTCAATGTATTCCTCTAATCTAGCACTTGACACAAAGTGTCTACCGCAGGCCTCTAAAGCCCAAGTATGAAAATTATTTCGTTGCCTCATTTAATATAAGTAACTCAAAATATTAACGATAAAACATATCTAATTGACTGCAATGAATCAAAACTTACAGCAAGATTTTTTTTTATTGTTTTAGGGTATAGTCTACTTTCACATTATAGTATATTAAACTAACTTTTCCTAAAATTCTAAAATTGCTTATTGTTCATAAAATTTTTATTATTAAATGATGTGGGTATTTGTTGTTGTTTTTTTGCGGACACTAATTTAGTTTAGGTCAGACATCATGGTGAACTTTTGCTATAGAAAATATCAGTGGCAAGAGAGTAATTTTTTAAAATGCTTATTCCAGGTCTACTTCCGATATCTACAAGCTCAGTCTTGCTGAAACAAAGAAGGGCAAAAGTATGTGCCTTATGGAACCCGTCGGGGGACTACACTGCCCGGCTTACCCCTCTGGGAATAGTGCATGTAGATTATAAAGCTGGGCTCACTCGTCAGTTACTATTTACCATTTGGTTCGCACTGACCCTTAATTATAATAAGTAGCGTTAGTTGAGCACAAACTAAAGTTGAATACCGCTTACCCCAAACTCTGGGTTGTAAATCCGATAAAATAGATTTCATCAGCTAAGCTGCTAAGCGCTTTGTACGGACTATGCATCTTCTTTATTCTAAATTTTAATACACTTAAATGGCAAAGAGTCGCTCGGCAGAAGATGCTCAGTTACACACAAGGCACTATCCTATAGGGGCCTATTTCGGAATGGCTTAGGGCAGTGGCGTAGCCAGGTTTTGATGCTAGAGGGAGCGAACTTTTAGGAAAAAGGCCCCAATTTTAGCAATTTTGTGCAGATGAATAGAAGAACTGAGAATTCGTACGTATCAAGAAGTATAAGAATACCCTGTGCCTCAGGATACACACACTGTATAATAGTGAAGTATTTTTTTAACCATCCACGATTTTTACTAGCAACTATAAGTGATGGGAATATTTGCAAAATTGATTGCATCTACTGCTCATTTTCGGGATGAACATCTAGTGTCGAAAAGTATTTATAGAATCAATGCGAATGATTCTATAGGACTGCATTCTTCTTCTTTTATTTTCGGCACATCCCTGTCGCCCTACAGGAGTTTTGGGACTATATGACGTTAGTACTGGGTTGTTATCACGAGCGCTTAACCGGCAGCAGTGAAACCTCTCACAGATTAATAGTCTTTTAGAGCGCACTGTGCAGGCTAAAATAGCATGGATAGAAGCGCTATATAAATCACCATTATTATTATTATCATTATATTAATAATATTAAGATAGATAGTTGGGCTTTTTTTAGAAGCACTTCGAAGCATTCAAAGCGGAGTTTCAAGACTTTCAAATTGATTTGTTCGTACCTAATCAAGCATAACTGGCTTAATCTTACGACGACCTTCTTAGATGTAGATGCTTTTTTTTTCATTAAGTGTAGGGATATTGGCGATCTTAGAATTTTAAACCTTTAATGAAATAGGTAACGATATGTGCCAAATTGTTAAAGAGATAAACTCCTTAAGGTTGTTGGGACAAATAATTTTCTGAACATTTACTTTCGGCATTGGTCTTGCTACGGATTTAAATTACCTACTTATCTTATAAGAAAACACGTATAAATGAGCAGGTTGACTTTTAGGCTGTTGGCACGCTGAATGATTAAGAAATTCTAGCTTGGCACACCATTAGCAAAAGGTTGCCAACCCTGCTAGAGCCTTCACTTCGTATCAAATTAAATAAAACTAAAATTAACTAGATCTAACAAGGTTCATTAATCATGTTGTAACAAATTAAGTTGTTGAAATGCAGTTTAAATTTTAAAAATATTACAAAGAGTATAAATTGTGCTTCATGGCTTGTTAAAATTATTAAATTATTTTTCCCGAAAAGGCCCTTTTTTTTCGAAAATGGTCGTGGGGGAGCGAGCGCTCCCCCTGCTCTCCCCCCCCCCCCCACCTGGCTACGCTACTGGCTTAGGCCCCACCGAGACTCGCGGTGTCGAAATTGCAGAAAATCAGAAGAGACGATCGAGTATGCTCTTTAGATCGAAAGTGACCGGTCTGTTGTTTTTGCACCAAACCTGTAAAACGGTGACTTGGCTACACAGCTCAGCACAAAGGTAGTTTTTCTCCGAGTCCTAAGTTCATTATACCAGTACCTGGATTTATTTAGCTGTGTTAACAATTATCATATTTTACATAGAATTTTCATTGTCGTTATAGATAATTACATTCATTGTATTCCAAGATCAAACATTTTCGTGTGAATAAACCTAGACCGCAGACGCCATAAAGCTAATCTAGATAAGCTGCTTACTGGACTTAATCCTAAGATTACAAGTTGACTTATTTCTTATGCGAATTAGCAAGCACATTTGCAGTTTAGAAAAGATGCGAATTCGGTTCGCTTTGATTGCTAAAGATCTACGCTTAATAGGTGAGTTTCGCAAAAACTTCTGAATTATTATATTCTATTAATAGTCTATTCCAGCGCACAATATACTGGGTCCGTCTATTCCAACACAGACTATACTGGGTTAGTCTATTCCAACACAAACTTTTCTTGGTGAGTCTATTCCAACACAAACTATACCCTTTTAGTCTATTCCAGCGCAAACTATAGTTGGTTAGTCTATTCGAACAAAAAACTATACTTAAAATAAGCTTAATTGCTCTACACAAAATAACTAAAAACAGAAAGAGTGAAGAATGAGGAATTATAGTTTATGTTGTTACGAAACGTAAATTCCCTACATTGTAATGTTAATAAACCAACTGAATCATTTAAGCGAATTGCGTTTAAACGATATAAATATTTCTCAGCTCAAAGTTTCCCCCGGGTTTTTCCTAACCTAATTTGAGCATTATTGTTTTTTATTAACCTCGATAAAAACATGAACTGTGCACGTACCTACAGCGTGTCAAGGCCGTCCGGTCTCTCCTTATTTTGTTAGAGCATTATTGCTTGTTCTTAATAAAAAAAACATTCTGATCACGCAGTCAACATGCAGGCTTGATTAAAATATTCGTGTCACTAGGCTGTCTGGTTTTTCCAACGATTGACCCGTAATATATTTCTACGCGATTCGACACTTTTAGTCAGTTCTTGGCGTACATTCGATCAGATAACATCTAAGATTCTGAGTCTCTGAGTATCGTTTCTATTTGAGTTGTATTATGGAAAATTTATTATTCTACTATTAACTACAATGCTATATGTTCATTGAGGATATTCATTACTAATTGGAATATGTGTAGTTCTTGATTGTGTATATAATATTATTTGGATTCCTACTGGATTGATGTTGTAAATTAAACCAAATTTATCGTTGCTTTCTACACAACTTGGTTAGCGTCAATATTTCAAAGTTATATACATGTGTGTATGTGTAATATTTATTCAACTATATCAATAATCTACACTACCACTCGACATCGAGGTTCTTGCTGTATAATATGAGCCACATAAATAATTATACATGAAGTAAATCAACTGAAAACTCTAAAACTACGCTATGTGAATTGCCAGGCGATTATAAGAACCAGGAATACTCTAGACAACTACAAATAAACTTCAGAATAATATAATAAGATCTTCACTAATACAAGGATACTCACACTAATAATAACAATACTATAACTATTATTTTCATAAATTGAATGGGGGCTCTAGCCGTAATAACATTATAAATCATAATTATACTTGTGTGATCTAAATAGAAGGTCTCATCCATAATTTATTATGGTGAATAAATTGCCTTGTAATAAAATGGGTTTTGCTCGTCAGTGATTTACTAACAAACGTTTAGAGGATTTACTTCAACTTCAAGAATCGTTATACTATTTACACAAACTATTTACAACTGCCGTAATACATACTCGTAACTTGGATGGATTGTGTTGGAAAATATGAACAATATACAATATACTAAAGATTGTGATTGAATTGAACATTGCTATTGAGAATCGGAAAACTTAACTATTCAGCCTGGAAAATTATCTGGTGTATTACCTTATCGAACAAAGTAACTCTAAGAAAGTATTATTTTTATGACCTTGTGAAAAATCTGAACTGTGTGGTGTAGTGAATTATTCAAAGGACAGAAAGTAAGTTGGACACTTTTATTGTATTATTAACAAGATTTACAGTAACTTTTAATAATATAAAATGGAAGCCACAAATAATCTTACATTGGATCCAGAGATATTTGATCTAACCTCAGAACAGCTTAATAAAATGTCAATGATACAACTAAAAGAATTGGCTAAATCATTGGGCATTTCTATCACAGAAACTAGGCCATCAAAAACTAAATTACTTCAAGAGGTAACTGAGTGTTTAAGAAAACAAGGTACACTAATTATTGAAGAAACTACTGCTAATGATAACATTAATGATGAATCAGATGATGAATTACTTTTTCCTATAACACAAAGAGTAAAGCATACAACTGGTGACTTAAGTGAAGAATTGAAATTTAAACTTGAGTTAAGAAAGATGGAATTAGAGATGGAAAGAGAAAACAAGAGAATTGAGATGGAAAGAGAAATAGCAAGAGAGAAAATAGCAAGCCAAGAAAGAATTGAGATAGCAAGGTCTCGTACGTCAAATCATTCGAATGCAAGCTCTGAAGCAGATGCAGAACTGTATAAGTTTAAGAAACATATTCCAGTTTTTGAAGATAATTCGGTGGAAGAGTTCTTCATGATTTTCGAGAGAAACGCTAGAGACTATCAATTTCCCGAGGGCAAGAAAGCTATACTTCTACGCTCAGCTCTGAATAAAGGAAAGGCACTTGATGTTGTATTAAGTCTTACTGAAGAGGAATTGTATGATTATGAACTGATCAAGAATAGAGTACTGCTAAGTTATGCATTAACACCTGAAAAATATAGAAAAGTGTTTCGTGAGTCAAAGAAAGAACAGGAACAATCCCATGTTGATTTTCTAAGACAGAAAAAGAAATATTTTGAAAGATGGATTCGATCCAAAGGTGTAAACAAAGACTTTAATAAATTAGCTAATCTTATGCTAATGGAAGACTTTAACAATAACATCAGAGGTGATGTAAGAATACATTTAGCAGACAAAGGTGTAGAACAAGTAGAAACAGCAGCAGTAATGGCAGACGAATATGTTATTATCCATTCCAGCAATAAATTTACAACAGTTGATAAATCAAAATTCCAGAATCGAGATATGAAGGTAGAAAAGAAAACCATAAATCCAAATGAATCCTATCAATTAAAGAGACATCAGCAGAGCAATGAAGGTCCAACAAATTCCAAGCCAACCTGTAGCCATTGTAAACGAATTGGACATACTAAGGAAAAGTGCTGGATATTGAATGGGAACCCGAATAAAAAGAATGTTGTCTTATCGTATGTAGCAATGCCAAAGCAAAGAACTCATGTAAATGTAAAGAAGGATGTTAGAACTCAAACAGAGATACCTAGTGCTAATGCAGATAACCTGACAAAACACACGTATCTAGGAAACTTGAAACCAGAAATAGTTCCTGAAATAGAGACAATGGTTTTCAATAATTCTAATTCTAATCTGAGCTCCAAGGAGTCTATATCAGATAGAACCACCATGAGTACTAAACATACCTCTTACAAAAATAACTTGGATACAGATCTCATCGATACTGAGATACCAAGCAATTGTTTACCATTCATTGAAGAAGGTACCGTGTCATCCATAATAAATGGTGTCACTAGTGAAAAGAACATCAGAATACTCCGTGATACAGGGGCTGAGGTTTCACTACTTTTAGAGAATACTGTTCCTACGTCACAATCGACATATACAGGACAGGATCTTACTATTCAAGGTGTATCAAGGAAAAATGTACAAGTTCCTTTGCATCAAATACAGCTGAAGAGTGCGTACTTCACTGGAAATGTAGTTGTGGGTGTGTACAAATCACTTCCGTTTAAAGGCGTTTCTTTAATACTGGGAAATGATATTGCTGGAGATGTGGTGCATTCCATATCCAAGAAAAAACAATACCTCAATAAAAGTGAGAGCTTTATCAAACCTATATGCATCGTCACGAGAGGTATGGCCCAACAACAAAAGTCTGTCGAAACCATGTCAAAGTCAAAAATAGAACCAGAAATTGACCTACAGGCAACTTTCCTGGCTGACATCTTGAGTGGTCCCTCAGTCAAGACTACTGAAAGTAATTTGTCACCTCGACAATTACTCCTATTAGAACAGAATAGAGATTCAGGAATTAAACACCTGAAGAAAAAGGTGATAACTGAACAGGAGGCAGAAATGAACGGAAATGGATTTTTTCTGAAGGAGGGAATATTAATGCAAAAATGGAGAGATGTGAAATGTGATAATGACAATTGCAGAGAAGGAAGTCAGATTGTGGTACCAGCCATATATCGTAATGACATCTTACACATGGCTCATGACACGCCATATGCTGGTCATCTAGGAGTGAACAAGACTTACCGTCGAATTCTTCCGTACTTCTATTGGCCTGGACTACATCGTGACGTCACAAAATACTGCAAGTCATGCAATACATGCCAGATAGTTGGTAAACCTAACCAGACTATACCGGTAGCACCTCTAAAGCCAATACCCGCCTTTGCAGAACCATTTAGCCACTTGCTAATAGACTGTGTAGGTCCTTTGCCTAAAACAAAGACAGGACACCAGTACTTATTCACTATAATGTGCACTGCCACGAGATATCCTGAAGCTATTCCGCTACGCACCATTAACGCAGATAAGATATCTGACGCACTGATTGCATTTTGTTCAAGATACGGTCTTCCAAAGACTATACAGTCAGACCGAGGATCTAACTTTACATCAAATATGTTTAACCAGGTCTTAAAGAAACTAGGCATCCAACATGCAACTTCAACTGCGTACCATCCGCAAAGCCAAGGTGCCCTAGAAAGATATCATCAGACTCTGAAAACCATGCTCCGCACATACTGTTTTGAGAACACTGAAGACTGGGATCGCGGTATTCCATTCGCTCTTTTCGCGACTAGAGAAACTGTGCAGGAATCTCTTGGATTCAGTCCGTTCGAGTTAGTGTTTGGACATTCAGTTCGAGGACCTCTAAAACTGTTGCAGGAAACCTTGTTAAATTCTGATGAAGAGACTGGACTCGTAGCTTATGTGGAACAATTTAGCAATAGAATCTATCATGCTTTTAATCATGTTAAAGATAATCTTTTGCAGGCTCAGAAAAGAATGAAAGGGTACTATGATGTCAAGGCCAGATCCCGATGTTTCCATCCTGGTGATAAAGTCCTCATGTTGACCCAATTGTCTGGACAACCCCTGAGTGCAAAATATACAGGACCATATCAGGTTTTAGATAAAATCAGTGATGTAACATACCTTGTAAAAACCCCTGATAGAAGGAAAACACAGAGACTGTGCCATATAAACATGCTAAAACCTTATGTTGTTAGGGAAGAACAAACTGACATTAGACCAGTGAGTGCTATCAAAACTGTTGAAACACCCCCGCCTAAATTTAAAAAGACAATCATAGAAAGTAAACTTCAAAACACTGAAGCACTTAAAAACCTCAATGATAAACTGGCACATCTAGACTTAGGTGAACAGACTTCTATCAAGGGTTTAATCTATGATCATGTAAATTTGTTTAGTGATGTTCCTAACAAAACAACTTTGGTTACCCATGATGTAGTTTTAAAAGATGATAATGTTAAACCTGTCAAACAACATCCGTATAGGGTTAATACCATACAACTTAAGAATAACTTACGTATTGGTAAAAGATCACATCGTCGCGGACACCCTATCGCGCATGTAACAAATGTATAAGGAAATAGATAACTTCATGTATATATTCTGATAATCCTAACTAAGAGAATTGGATCATTTAAAATATTAATGCATGAATATATGAATATGTTGTGATTATTTAATGCAATATCTTATGCCTTATTTTATGCCATGAATATTTCCATTTGCTAAAACAAATATTATTATTGTTGTAGAAAAAAAAAAAAAGAACCTAATAAGTTACTTATAAATATTATGGATTTATGAACATAATTTTTCTTTATTAGTAAGATAATGAATGAACAGAAATGTACATCCTTATTTTGAAACAATTAAACTATAGTTGTGATTATGTAAAAACCAAAATAGAGTAATGTGCATACACTTCACATGCTTACACACTTAAGATTAAATTCTTACTCTTAAGTTTATTTAAATATTAATTTCATTTAAGTTGAATTAATTAATGATTGAATTGTTTAATATGATAACATTAGTTATGTTGATTTTTACCTTATAAATAAGATGATGATGTTTATAAGGAATGATATCTCAGAGAGTATAATTTTTTTAATAACGCGAACATGTGTTATGGTCTAAGGATAACTTAAGATCCTATATGATGAGGGTTTAATAGAATAAATTATTTCCCTTACTTGTCTTATTTAAAGGACTACCCAGGTGGAGTCAGTTTTTTTTTTTGTATATTGTTTAGAACTAAAGTTAAGTGCAGGCGGTTCTAAAAGAAATTGCACACTTCTATTGTTTAGTATGCAATGTTCTTTTCCTTTTGGTACGGGCGACTGTTACGAAACGTAAATTCCCTACATTGTAATGTTAATAAACCAACTGAATCATTTAAGCGAATTGCGTTTAAACGATATAAATATTTCTCAGCTCAAAGTTTCCCCCGGGTTTTTCCTAACCTAATTTGAGCATTATTGTTTTTTATTAACCTCGATAAAAACATGAACTGTGCACGTACCTACAGCGTGTCAAGGCCGTCCGGTCTCTCCTTATTTTGTTAGAGCATTATTGCTTGTTCTTAATAAAAAAAACATTCTGATCACGCAGTCAACATGCAGGCTTGATTAAAATATTCGTGTCACTAGGCTGTCTGGTTTTTCCAACGATTGACCCGTAATATATTTCTACGCGATTCGACACTTTTAGTCAGTTCTTGGCGTACATTCGATCAGATAACATCTAAGATTCTGAGTCTCTGAGTATCGTTTCTATTTGAGTTGTATTATGGAAAATTTATTATTCTACTATTAACTACAATGCTATATGTTCATTGAGGATATTCATTACTAATTGGAATATGTGTAGTTCTTGATTGTGTATATAATATTATTTGGATTCCTACTGGATTGATGTTGTAAATTAAACCAAATTTATCGTTGCTTTCTACACAACTTGGTTAGCGTCAATATTTCAAAGTTATATACATGTGTGTATGTGTAATATTTATTCAACTATATCAATAATCTACACTACCACTCGACATCGAGGTTCTTGCTGTATAATATGAGCCACATAAATAATTATACATGAAGTAAATCAACTGAAAACTCTAAAACTACGCTATGTGAATTGCCAGGCGATTATAAGAACCAGGAATACTCTAGACAACTACAAATAAACTTCAGAATAATATAATAAGATCTTCACTAATACAAGGATACTCACACTAATAATAACAATACTATAACTATTATTTTCATAAATTGAATGGGGGCTCTAGCCGTAATAACATTATAAATCATAATTATACTTGTGTGATCTAAATAGAAGGTCTCATCCATAATTTATTATGGTGAATAAATTGCCTTGTAATAATGTCTATATTATATTATAAAGTTAGTTCTTGTACCGTCAAATTGACATCGAAAAGAATGAGACTTAAGTGGACATAGTTACAATTTGTGTATATTGTTAGTCATCCAACGAGTCGATGATAGCCAGACTTGGAGCCCACTTCCTTTTAAGTGAGAAAACAAACCGAGATTTATCTCTATCAAGCAAGATCGACACGTCACTATAAAGGTTTGGCAAGAAAGATTGGTCGAGATCGCCTACTTTAAACTCATGTAAGGCCCGGCATTCAGATGGCGCATACACTACTGTCTCTTCTGCATCACTGCAGTTTTTCGACACCGCGAATCAATGGGAGCCTGAGCATACTAAAGTTAGTCTCTATCGGATAATGCTTAGTTCAAAATTTAGCAATTGTTGACTGTTCCCTTCTGTGGAGCCTCCTCCACAGGTCAGCTTGATTAGATCCTTTGTAGATGTTGCCAGACACCACAGTCCTAGTCAGACTCGTCCCAGCGCGTGTATCACTGTTAATTCTACAACTCACGGATAATTCTGCTGGAACTCTCGAATGAGCAAGGCTTGCTAAGAGCGCGTTCCAGGTGCCAATGCTTGGTTTAAGAGCTCGCTATCGTGTTTCCAGAGACACCTGCATGACCTGGTATCCCGTGAAGGTTGACCTTTATTCCATACCTAGAGATCAAAACTGAAATATCCAAAAGCGTGAGAGAGTGCCCACCCAGGCAAGGTCCCCGTGCTTTGACAGCCCTAAGCGCTGGAACCAGGTCAATGAATACGACATTATTGGCTACCACCACTAGTCCATCTTTAGACATTGTTCCGCTCGCATTGAGGGCATGTCTAATGGCCTCTATCCTTTGTTGCGATAGCAACACCGGCCCCGAATAACTCTTCTCTTCGCCCCGCCCCCCCCCCCCCCCCGGTTTTAGGTACAATACAAAGGCTATATACCCAGCACGCATCTCGTCGACACTGGTGGCACTTCCATTAGTGAATACCTTGACCTAACCACTCATTCATTCTTACTACTCCTATGCTTCCCATAACTCATCGATGCTAATGAAATGAAAGTACTTATGTCAAAGATCAGACATTGCCGAGTGAATAAGATGAAAAGATAAGATAGTTAAGTGACATAGATTTCTACACCTTTACTACTTTTTCTTATCTAACTCGAGTCTTTCACAAGTGCTTTCTCCAAGTACCCCTCCCCTAACCACCACCTTCCTTAACCTTTCATTAGCCTCGAAACACCACCATCTCTTTCTATCGTCTGCTCATCATCTGTCAACACCAATGCCACATAGGTAAAAGATTGTTAAGCTAATGAACGAAGTCATTAGACTGTGTTGAAAAGCAAATAAATACCGACCATGGAAGTATGCAAGCAGTTTTCATTGGCTTTGTATTTACAAAGTTAAGCATGTCTTGGTTATTAGATGCGATCGCACTATCGTTATAATATAGGTAACACAGATAGCTCTAATTATCTACAAAATATGGATAACACATAGAAAGGTCTTTTTAAAAATACTAAATCTAGATTATACATAAAATAATGTATAATTACATTAACTACAATGAATAGAACGCTATAGATGTAATAATTGTTTAAAATATTATTATTATTTACTGAAAACATTTAGGAAAGTAATTGACAAAAAATATTATAATCGGGTAATTGGTGTTACATTCTTACGATCTTGTTAAAGCAAAAGCTAAATTTCCCGGTGTTACCGGGGATAGGAGAGAGGGAAATAAAACAGGTCTGTATAAGCTACATCTAAAATTTGTATAATCTACAGTGAACTCTCTTATTCTTTATCGCTCCCCGCGGAGCATAATGCAGCAACATCGTTCCGCCATGCCTCCCTATCCTGGGCGAGCCATCTGATTTCATGCCATGTTTTGTTGGTGGCCTTTGCTTCCTCGTCCATTGTCCTCCACTACGTTCCCATTGGTCTTCTCCTTCGCCTTTTTCCTGGTGGTGTCCATTTTAATGCACTACTTGGGAGCCTCTTTTTGTCCGTGCGGAGGATGTGACCCAGCCATCTCCATCTTCTTTTCTTGATTTCCTCGATGATGAAGTTTATTCCAGTTTTCTTGCGAACTTCACGGTTGGAGATGTGGTCTTTCCAGTTAATCTTTAGTATGCTTCGGAGACATCTTCCTTCAAACCCTCTAAGGCGGTTTTCGATTTTGGTATTGGTCTTCTAGGTTTCTGCAGCATAGAGAAGGACTGAGCGTACATTTGACGTGTATAGTTTCAGTTTTGTTCTTAGTTGCAGAGAGGATGACTTCCATATTTTTCCCAGTTTGTTGAAGGCCTGAGCTGCCATAGCTAGACTGGTGGAGATTTCCATGTCTATGCTTCCGTTAGAAGAGATGTAGCTGCCAAGGTATTTGAAGTTTGGTGTTAAATTCTTACGATCTTATTAAAGCAAAAGCTAAGTTTCTCGGTGTTGCTGGGGATGGGGCGGGGGGAAAAAACAGGTCTATATAAACAATATACGTCAACGTTTACACATATACAACTGCCAAGAGCCATTATTTACCGGCAGTGTATAGAATAAATTCTACAATGCTTGTTACTCATGTCGACTCACACAGTGAGCTGAACTAGGACCACCCTTAGTCACAATAATTACTAAATCAACATCTTTTTACTAATGCTGTAACATCTATAAGGAACAATACTTTAAATATTGAATAACAGCATAATTAAGCTGTATTCAGAAATATATTGGGGGCTCTGAGCTAATTACTTCTTATATACTAACTACGGAATAGTAAGTCATCTGCTTCATTATTAATAATCTTTTTGATGAACTGGCTAATAATATGTCTATAATATATCTATAATAATATGTGAAATACTACATTCTAATGATCTAGTCAGGATATTGAATAATAACTATATAATTCAGTATATACAACAGTGTTGGATGACCACTGGTATATCAATGAAGCAACATCGGAAAGCTGATTGATAAGGTCAAGTTTTATCACGTTGATGGTCAGTGGTGTTGTAAACAGAGTAGTGCTCGATTTATTTGGCAGGCTACGTAATAGTATACATACATTTAGATTAGTTATAAATATATTTCTATAAGATATTATTATATTTGGTGCAATGTGTCTTAGATGTGTCAATATGAATGATTAGACTAGATATTTATGGATACTAATATCAAGATAAAAAACAAATCTATACCATAAAAATTGACCCAAAGTGCTCAAGGCTGGTCCACTAATGGCTAACCTGGTGCAGCTTGAAACAAATTAAATATAGTACTACACTTATACCTAAAGGTACGAAGCATATTTTTAGAGCTCGTTACGTAAACGAAAACAGTCGTAACCCGAAACATTGATATCAATGAAATAGAGACAAATCGTATTAAGTAGAAAGAATCGCCAGTGTCAGCACTTGAAACCAAGCAATTTCGACAATATATCACTGTAAGACAGCATCACCTTTTCACATATTATTATTGCCTGACTAAAAATAATGCTGTCTCCCGCAAGCTGCTTTACATTGATCTATATTAATAGAAGATATTCAACTTTCTCTAGAACTTTGACATCTTTGCATCCGCAGCTGAGTTACACTTTGAGCCAAATCGACTCATATGAGTAACTCTTTTTGTTCTATATGATGGTGGAGATTAATATGTGATTTAGCCAAGCTCATCAGCTATGTCAAACACAGGAACGCCATTTTCTTGTTTTTATAATTATTTACTTTCACTGTTACACTTATCTGTTTCCTGGTAGAAGCACTACCGCTTTTTGAACTCATAACTGATAGGGTGATAAAAAAGGAAATAATGAAAACGAAAAACTGAACACAGTGCCACTGATAAAGTGTCTATGTTAGTATGTCCCGAATATCTGTCTGTCTATCAATCTATCCATCTATCTATCGATTTATCTATCTGCCTATCTATCTATCTATCTAACTATCTATTTTCTAACCATCTAACTATGTATATATCTAAATATCTACCAATATAAATATATTTCCATCTACAAGATATCTAACAAAATAATTATCTATATACCTAACTATCTATTCATTCACCTATATATTCGACCTTAAAACTATCTAAGCATTCAACTATTTATCTATTTAACAAACTATCTAACTAACTATCTATCTAACGTTCTCTCTATTTTTCTCTCTCTCTCTCTCAGTTGTCTAACCCTTACCGCAGTTGATTCAGAAAGTGTTTCATATTTTAAGTAAATACAATTAAAAAAAAGAGATTCTAGTTGTCAAAAAAAATAAAAAAATAAAACAAACGAAACAACATTTTTTTTTTGTCAAAATCACCAAAAAAAAAAAGACATTGCACAACAAAGTATATCGATTGAAATTAATCTTTTCTCATCGTCTTCGCTTCAAATGTAACAACATGACGGACACAACATTAGAATGCTTTTTTTTTTGTATTCTGTATTTCTTCTGTATTACTCTTAGATGGAATAAATCCTACTGGAACCAGACATAGATGTCTGGCGGTCAGCGGGAGTTGCGGCGCGTGCAAGAGAGTGGGAGACAGCGCGAGAAAAACGAGACTACAACAACAAAAACAAGAAAAATGAGATTCACACATCGAGATGTACATCGGGGTGGGGGGATGAGGCGAAGCGTATGCGGGGGAAGTGGGGGGGGGGACTTGTTGCGGGGGCGTAAGTGTGGGTGGGGAAAGTCATGTTTACATCTGCATCATCTACTCCTACTGGCAGATGATGATGCTCCCCTGGTGGTTGCGAGGCGTGCGTTTCCGGGGAGTAATTGGCGCTTGTATCCCTCGTGGGGCGTAATTACTATAGTCAATTCATTTCATTATTTGCCGACTTCTCTAGCACTAGATGCGTTCTGTTTACTTATTTTGTTTCTTTCACTCAACCTAAATTCATTTCTTTCGAATATAAGAGTTAAACTCTTTTGATTACGCTTTACAGTCGGTAAAAAAAATAAAAGCTTCATCTAAAACCAAACACAAACGAAGTTAATTTACATTTGATTTTTTTTTTTTTTTTTTTAAATACTTAGGATAAAATATCTAACCAGTTTGATACCAGTGACTTTAAAATTTGTTTTAACCTTATGGCGATGTAAGAGAAAATTCTTGAATGATTCGGTGTTTGACTACAATGAGAGGGTTCTGTGGATATTTCACAAAGTTGAGGAAAGTTTAACTAAGCGATTCTCTTATTTCTTGTGACCAAGGTTAATTAAGCGACGATATGTTCACTAAAAGTGTTGGTGGTTCAAATAGCTTTAAACCTTCGTATCAAACGTTGCAATGGTAATGGAATACTATTCCTTATACTGTGAGTATAAAATGTGTTATGATATGTTTTACAAATATGTTCGTGTGGGTAATAAGTACGATAAAGCATGCATCATAATAAAAAACATGGGACCAATACAGTTCTTAATGGGTTATTTAATACTTATTGGGTTATACAATACTTTCCAGTCTCGGATTATTTATTAATACAATGAATAATTTATTTTATAAATATTACATAGAAAACGTTTTCTTTCGTAATTGAGTATCTATTTAACTATCTTTCTGTCTATCTATAGATCTATTTATCTATATGTCTGTCTATCTATACATTTATATGTCTGACTGTCTTTCATTCTGTTTGTTTATTTGAAAAAAAAAGATTTAGATAGTTGATATAATAATAGATTGACTGATTAGTACAATAGCCATAGTTTTTCTAGACAGTCTGAGTTTTATAATTATATATTTTTATGTATCATATTTAAGTTCAAAGCATGTATTGTATTAACATTTGAAGTTTACTACATTGTAAAAGTCAAACATGTTTTCACCTTTTGTTTGATTTACACTCTTTAATTTCATATTAAATTAACCGAACAATACACAACATTCTGCAAGGTATAGGCTAACTACGCGATGAGCCATTGTATTTAATTAAAACTTGATTCTATAACTTACTAGTTAAATTACCCGGCTTTGTCCGGAGTAAAAAATTGCTTTAAAGAGGAAATGGCTCAGAGGTGAAGGAACACAACAAAAAAATCGAGTGACTTGACCTTAGATTGACCAATGGGCCTCGAAATTAACACACATTCAACTACATATATATAGAAAGATAGATTTATATCGACTCTGAAGTTGGCAAAAAAGAAACATTTGTTTTAACACAAGCGCTGCCCAACGATTTACACGCCTTTTGAATTGGAAAAAAATAATATTAAAAACACAAAACAGCTTTCTCAAAAAAAGCTTTTAGCTCGAAAAATAAAACTTCTGAGTACCTTTGAACGAATATCCAATATAATTGCCGAATGTTCAAGGCTTCGTTTTATTTCAAAGAGAAGATTTTTATTTTTTGGTGAACTAGTTCACAGGTCATTAGAATGATGTAGGCCTAATGACTAACGAACTATTATTTAATTCGGATAACAATAGCTTGGTGTAGAACCATGCAAATTATCCAAGATATAGTTTTTTCTATATAGTTTTCTATATATTTTGTAAAAAGCTGGCAAAAAGCATGCTAGATTATTTCGAGCAGACCAGCACGGAACCTATTAGCAGGTAATGTTGAACAGGAGTTTACCAGTTGCAGATATAGAAATCATTAATTAAGATCTCTGAAGAAAGTCTCTTCCTCCATCAGCTTTTTCCCATTAACAAAAAAAAGAATAGGGATAAGATAATAGAAAATAAGAAAACTTTTTTCGAGATAAAGAACACTTTTAATGGGGTAGTTGCTTGATAAAATCAGAGCTATTGTAGATTTCACATGATAGCGACATACAGCCAAACAAAGATGCAAGGGATGATATATACGTTCACAACTATTACAGTTTAGTTTAAAAATCGTCAAGCTTCGGCACGCTTGCCCCACTTGGCACGCAGAATGATGTTAAATGGCACGCGGAAAACCCAAATATTGATGCAATTCAATTCTCTTTTACAAGAATTAGGCAGAATGACTTTAAAGCTGATGGCATTATGAATAAAATACCTTGGCATACTATTATCTATTATCAAAAGGTTGTCGCCAATGGCCTAGTTTTAAACTATGTTAAATATGTTGTTATATGTGTGGATATTATTCTCATATTGCTCAATTAATTCCTTAAGCTCCAAAGTAAGAGTTATTTGAACTGCGTATCATGAATATAAATCAAGAGTTATTTCAACTGCATATCATGAATATAAACCAAGAGTTATTTGAACTGCGTATCACGAATATAAACCAAGAGTTATTTGAACTGAGTATCATGAATATAAACCAAGAGTTATTTGAGCTGCGTATCATGAATATAAACCAAGAGTTATTTGAACTGCGTATCATGAATATAAACCAAGAGTTATTTGAACTGCGTATCATGAATATAAACCAAGAGTTATTTGAACTGCGTATCATGAATATAAACCAAGAGTTATTTGAACTGCGTATCATGAATATAAACCAAGAGTTATTTGAACTGCGTATGATGAATATAAACCAAGAGTTATTTGAACTGCGTATCATAAATATAAACCAAGAGTTATTTGAACTGCGTATCATGAATATAAACCAAGAGTTATTTGAACTGCGTATCATGAAAATAAACCAAGAGTTATTTGAACTGCGTATCATGAATATAAACCAAGAGTTATTTGAACTGCGTATCATGAATATAAACCAAGAGTTTTTTGAACTGCGTATCATGAATATAAACCAAGAGTTATTTGAACTGCGTATCATGAATATAAACCAAGAGTTATTTGAACTGCGTATCATGAATATAAACCAAGAGTTATCTGAACTGCTTATCATGAATATAAACCAAGAGTTATTTGAATTGCGTATCATGAATATAAACCAAGAGTTATCTGAATTGCGTATCATGAATATAAACCAAGAGTTATTTGAACTGCGTATCATGAATATAAACCAAGAGTTATTTGAACTGCGTATCATGAATATAAACCAAGAGTTATTTGAACTGCGTATCATGAATATAAACCAAGAGTTATTTGAACTGCGTATCATGAATATAAACCAAGAGTTATTTGAACTGCGTATCATGAATATAAACCAAGAGTTATTTGAACTGTGTATCATGAATATAAACCAAGAGTTATTTGAGCTGCGTATCATGAATATAAACCAAGAGTTATTTGAACTGCGTATCATGAATATAAACCAAGGGTTATTTGAACAGCGTATCATGAATATAAACCAAGAGTTTCTTTGAACAGCGTATCATGAATATAAACCAAGAGTTATTTGAGCTGCGTATCATGAATATAAACCAATAGTTATTTGAACTGCGTATCATGAATATAAACCAAGAGTTATTTGAACTGCGTATCATGAATATAAACCAAGAGTTATTTGAGCTGCGTATCATGAATATAAACCAAGAGTTATTTGAACTGCGTATCATGAATATAAACCAAGAGTTATTTGAACTGCGTAACATGAATATAAACCAAGGGTTATTTGAACTGCGTATCATGAATATAAACCAAGAGTAATTTGAACAGCGTATCATGAATATAAACCAAGAGTTATTTGAACTGCGTATCATGAATATAAACCAAGAGTTATTTGAACTGCGTATCATGAATATAAACCAAGAGTTATTTGAACTGCGTATCATGAATATAAACCAAGAGTTATTTGAGCTGCGTATCATGAATATAAACCAAGAGTTATTTGAACTGCGTATCATGAATATAAACCAAGAGTTATTTGAGCTGCGTGTCATGAATATAAACCAAGAGTTATTTGAACTGCGTATCATGAATATAAACCAAGAGTTATTTGAACTGCGTATCATGAATATAAACCAAGAGTTATTTGAACTGCGTATCATGAATATAAACCAAGAGTTATTTGAACTGCGTATCATGAATATAAACCATGAGTTATTTGAACTGCGTATCATGAATATGAACCAAGGGTTATTTGAACAGCGTATCATGAATATAAACCATGAGTTATTTGAACTGCGTGTCATGAATATAAACCAAGGGTTATTTGAACAGCATATCATGAATATAAACCATGAGTTATTTGAACAGCGTATCATGAATATAAACCAGGAGTTATTTGAACAGCGTATCATGAATATAAACCAGGAGTTATTTTTGCCTCCTATTGACCTAGTCTCGCACTCGGGGGTAAAAGACTTAATCCTCTTGTATAAATAGAATTCTGTTTGGTTAGAATGGTTACAATAATAGTAGTGTTTATTAAAAAATGGAATGGCCATGGCCCAATTCTTTATTACTTTTAGTCGACTTGAATTGGCGTAGAGAGAATCATATCCTTGTTTAGACTAATTGAATAATTCTGCTATAAATAGGAGCATAATTAGAAGCTAGTCAGTCTACGACCGAGAGAGTGATAATTTATAACTGTTTAAAGCAATCATTGCAGTTTTGAAAAAAACATATTTCATTTCTGTTTATTATTATGTCAGTTTGCATATATGATTCATTCTATTATTTTATTCTTTGTAAACAAAGTTCATTGTTCAGGTATCGTCTTTAAATTGTTTAGATTTTGAATTAAAGTCTACCTAAAAGTATTTTTCTTATTCTTTTCATTTTTTCTGTGTTGGTGATACGACCTCTGTAAACGAGTATTTTCTTATTATTTTCATTTTTTATGTTGGTGTTACGACCTCTGTAAACGAGTCTTTTCATACTCTTTTCATTTTTTATGTTGGTGTTACGACCTCTGTAAACGAGTCTTTTCATACTCTTTTCATTTTTTATGTTGGTGTTACGACCTCTGTAAACGAGTCTTTTCATACTCTTTTCATTTTTTATGTTGGTGTTACGACCTCTGTAAACGAGTCTTTTCATACTCTTTTCATTTTTTATGTTGGTGTTACGACCTCTGTAAACGAGTCTTTTCATACTCTTTTCATTTTTTATGTTGGTGGTACACCTCTGTAAACGAGTCTTTTCATACTCTTTTCATTTTTTTATGTTGGTGTTACGACCTCTGTAAACGAGTCTTTTCATACTCTTTTCATTTTTTATGTTGGTGTTACGACCTCTGTAAACGAGTCAGATAGATAAATAAAATTACAAATTAAATAGTGGTTGGTAAAATTTTCATTTGAAAAGAACGGTGCCTGGTTTTTCTGATTGTCGTTCTATTTCTCACACAAATTGGATTTATCTTTAAATATAACATGCGATATTGGATAATGAAGGGCGCCTTATTATTTAATTCAATTAACCATAGTTTGGTGTAGAACAACGCAAGTTATAATTTTTTTAATTTTTTTTTCTATTTAGCTTTTTCTTCTAGGGCTTACATGTAATGCTAGCAAAATATCAAGCTAGATGATTTCGAGCAGATCAGCACGGAGCACCTTAGCAAATCTTCGATTTGGGCTTTTGAGAAAAGTTACAAGCATTTAAAAGATTGTAAAAATAATTAAAAAAAAGCATATAGATCTATATATAATGATAACACGTATAATTTTGTGGCTAAAGCAAACACGTATTTTAGTAAAATTTTGCAAAATGTAGGCGTGTTTGTTGTTATCTTTTCCTACATTTTACCAACGCTCCTTCTATAAAGAAGAATACTGCGTCCTTCGCTCATTCGTTGTCTTAGTCAAGTCATGCACTTTAATTTTTGTTTTAAATGATGTTAAGTTACAGTTTAGTTAAAGTTTTTGTTTATCCATGCTACTTATTCCATATTCGAGTACCGTTCGGAAAGAAATATTTTTTAGGCCTATTTGCATTCTTTCTTGCATATGGGATACGAAAAGTGTTTTTGTCCTTATGTTTATCTGAGTATGGGCATGGGCATGGATGGAATGGGTTACCTGAAAAAAAGTCCAGGAAAACCAGTAACTTAACAACATTTAAAACATTAATAAAGATGCAAGACTAAACTCGGACCACAGGTGAGCGTAGGACGAAAAAATCTTCTTTATAGACGGAGCGTCTGTAATGTAAAAGATAAGATAAAAGTATTGTAAAATATTGTTATTGCGTTATATTCCCATGTTAGAGTTAAATGCCTTAAGTGTTATTACTACTTCACTCTTTGCCCCTTTGTGCTCTAGTGCAGGGGTCGGCAACCAATGGCACGCGTGCCACACTTGGCACGCATATCTATTTTTAATGGCACGCGGAAGACCGCCAAAATGGCAATGGACGGCACTTTTACAATAAAGTGAGTGCTAGAGCGATATGACTTTTAGGATGTTGGCACGCGGAATGAATTAGAAATCGTAATTTGACAAACTATTAATAAAAGTGTGTCTGCTCTAGTGTTTCTAGGTTTAGTGATTTAACTATTGGTGTTACTCTTATCAGTTGTGAATATTCGCTAATAATGAACCTATCTAAGCTGCTATCCTTTTTATAACGCTGTTCTTTTATTTCACAACTTTTGTTCAGTTACAATGGTAGTAACAATTTTATATCACGCTTTTCAGTAACATCTTATTACGAGTATTTTTACACAATAAAAAAAAGACATGTATTTTAGTGCACTTTTTTTTTAAAGAAGACGAAAGGGGAGGGGAGACAACTTGTTTTTCTTTTTTTTTCTTTCTTTTTTTAACCTCCTATTTAGATAAGAGTAAAGCAGCAGGCATGGAAAAAAAACAAAAATAAAAACAAAAAACAACACCAACCTGCACGGAGAAAAAAAACATTCGGATTTATAGACGCGACTAGTAAAACATGTTTTTATATTTATCTGTTGATAACTAGCGACTAGACACTCCCCCACCATCCCTTCACCTTCCTACACTTTTTACACACACACACACACACAAACACACACGATCGTTTCGACTAGGGATGGTAATCGAAAACCGGAATCCGGTTTTGATTTTCATAAACTGGATTTAGGTTTGGTGGTTGGAAGGTAATCATTACTTCAAGTAGCACAGCCTTTTCTTTGGGTTATGATGGAAATATTTAAAATGTTGGATTGGCACAAAACAATTCTTGAAAAGCCTTGCTAAGACTATTTAGTCTTTGATATTGTGTTACTTGGCTTGCGATAAAAACAAAATCAAACCAAAATAAACCGAAATCTGGTTTTAAACCGGTTTTATAGAACCGAAAACCGGTTTGAGCATCTCTAGTTTCGACCGAACACTTTGAACTTAAAAAACATAGAATATTTATAAACCAGGGGTGTGTACCAGGCAGCCCGTGAGCCACAATACGTCCCCGCCAAGTTGCTTGGTGTGATCCCTACATATTTCTAACGACGATCCATTTTTATATGTAAATATATTTTTTAGTATTTGCTACCCATATTGACTTATAAGTCTCATAATACTTCATTATCAAAGTACCTTACATGGCTTTATATGTATGATGTTGCACATTCCTATGATATATTATTATACAACAAGCTTAATTGACGGTATAAGCTACAGATAAAAATATATAATCTACAATGATCAGAAAGCTGTAAATATTATAATTAAAATAAATTATTAGTTTTTACTGAAGACTTTTAAGAAAGTAATTTAAAATAAATATTGTAATCGGCTAAAAATCTAAATAGCCCGGTGCTGCTTGTAGATTTAAAATCTTTAAAAAAAAATGAATATTAATTGAATTTGTTTTTTTTAAATGTAGAAAAAGGTATAGACTATCTGGAGAATCGAACCCGCGTCCCCCGCATGGCAGTCCGATATGTTATTCACATAGCTATCGAAGACATGTGATTGCAAAAGTATTATATGAGACAATAAGATCAAGTGTCTTTAAATTTACTAATATGATTGGTTGAACTCCCACACAGTCTACATTATTTATAGGTCTATGGATAGAAAGCGGCACAAACTCATAATGGTCTAAAATAAATAAGGTTTAAATTTTCGTTAAAATAGTTTACATATTACCAAAGACTATAATAAAATGACCGCTCGCTTTGATATTTCTGTTATTTGATACCATGAAATACTCTGTTTCGGAATTCCCGGTCGCATCCGGTCCTCTAGACTTCCGCTATGATTTTCTAAATGGAAAATTAAGATTAAAATAGAAAGTTGTATACATTGTTGAATTTATGAATTAGCGGCCCGTCAACATCGTAGGTTAAATAAGGCCATTTTGTTAACGTTGTTGTCATGTTTTTCTTTTATCCATTTTCTTGTTCTTATATCTTTAAATTTTATAGCTCAGTTGAATGTCTTTAATATAGTTTATTGTATATTTTGTGTTTAATTTAGCTGAAAATTTCATGGAGAGTTCTACAGTAATAGTATTTACGTCGAATTTCACTAAATGTATTGCATTCCATTAATGTGGTAATCCTAAAAGGCCTAGACATGTATAAATTATGTTTTTCATTTAAAACTAGTTCTAAATGTAAAAAAAAAATAATTAATCATTTGCTCCTGGCTGCTTGGTATACATTTTTAAATGAAGTAATTATTATATTAATTGAAAAACTCATTACGCCTAAAAACCACTAGATCTAGATTTAAAAACCACTAGATCTACATTTAAAAACTACTAGATCTACATTTAAAAACCACTAGATCTACATTTAAAAACCATTAGATCTACATTTAAAAACCATTAGATCTACATTTAAAAACCACTAGATCTACATTTAAAAACCATTAGATCTACATTTAAAAACCACTAGATCTACATTTAAAAACCATTAGATCTACATTTAAAAACCACTAGATCTACATTTAAAAACCATTAGATCTACATTTAAAAACCATTAGATCTACACTTAAAAACCACTAGATCTACATTTAAAAACCATTAGATCTACATTTAAAAACCACTAGATCTACATTTAAAAACCATTAGATCTACACTTAAAAACCACTAGATCTACATTTAAAAACCATTAGATCTACATTTAAAAACCACTAGATCTACATTTAAATACTAAAGTCGAAGAAAACATTGTTTACACTTTTTGACCCTGTTCCACTGCCCATGCCTAGAATTAAAACCCATTGCTGGAATGAATAAAAAATGAAAATATCTATTGTCCTAAGCAGGGGCGAAGCCACATAAGGGGCTAAGGAGGGCTAGCCCCCCCCCCCCCCCCCCCCCCCCGGATAAAAAAAATACTTTGTTCAGCAGATTTTTTTTTAAATAAGTACTAAATTCGCTAAAAATTTGGTAAATGCTTGTTACGCGAAAGTTCGCCCCCCCCCCTTTTCGGTATTCAATACATGTTTGTCACGTGAAAGTTCAGCCCCAACCCTTGGAAAAAATGTCTGGCTTCGCCCCTGGTCCTAAGCGTGCCCGGGCCTTTGTTTCGACTAGAGAATTTGCGCCCAAAACCCCTGGACTAGAGGCATTAATTAATTTATTGACCATGGTCATCATGATCTGCTGGTTGGTCTAGGAAGTTTTATTACGCCATCTTACATCTTCACCAATTACTAGTAAATTCGACTAAAATCAAACTATTATTTCGGTAACCAGTCACTAGCCTACACATAGTAAATTTACTTATGAGAATAATAACTACGCGAAAAACATTTTAAAAAATAACAGTTCATTCATAAACTCTACTATAATCGTTCAACATGCTCAAAATCCTTGCGTTCGTT
Organism: Anisus vortex; assembly: GCA_949126835.1. NCBI lineage: Eukaryota > Metazoa > Mollusca > Gastropoda > Planorbidae > Anisus > Anisus vortex. The sequence goes on along the minus strand of OX421502.1, from coordinate 20,574,391 downwards.
GAACCCTTGAAGTGCATTTCTTTTCAGAAAAAAATCTATTTGAAATCTCGTCAATGGAAGCCAATATATCCATTTAGAACAGGTAACGATACCACAATCTGACCCATAAAGAAATGGAAAACATACACAAGGGCATGACATACCTTTATAGTTAATGTCAAAACATTTGAGCTAAACTAAAATAAAAATAAAGCATCAATATTTAAATAGGAAACACGTGGAAACGGCAACTTTCGTATTTTCTGGCTGTCAAAACATATACACTGGAGAGTTTCAAAGCGTTTGGCAATTATATATGATCTTCTAGCAAATGTATTTACAGTTTAAACACATGGTTGGTATATTTTTGGGGTTAGACGTTCGCGATGGTGCAACTAGGGTAAAGATTCATCTGCAGACGGTGGTCAAAATCAATGCATATTAATTAAGATTAAGAACGTTTAAATTTAGAACCTATCCAAACCACGGAGCCTGGGGCAGCGGCCCACTCTGCCCCATCTGGTCAAACAATCAGATATTCGTGTTATTGAATGTGTTAACAATTCTTGTATAATTAATGTTAATGCATCTTCATATTGTTCGATTTTTTTAAACCTTTTATTTTAGGTTCCTGCAAATTTTTGTATATAACTCTTGCGTCTGAGTCCTTGTGACCTGCTTGGACTAGCTCATCAACATTCCATCAATCTAAGCATGGTACCTCTGTTCTCAGCGCTGGTTGCCTTCATCCTCATATCGGTGGGCCCGAGGATTCAGTTTCTAACGGGGACCCAGGTGAGGGCCGCAGCTGTTCCTGCGTTCAACGACACCATGGCTGACGAGATTGACCGCTTCGTCCACCACATCCTCCCTTGCCACCAGCCGCCTGCCCTAAGCCTGGCTATCGTGAAGGACGGGAGCGTGGTACTGGCCAGAGGATATGGGTATACCAGTACCAATAAGTCCGTGAACACCACGTCTAAGACACGGTTCGCCATTGCATCTCTGACCAAAGCCTTCACTGCAACTCTGGTGGCTAAGTGGGTTATGGACCAAGATAAGTATGTCACATATTTGTTGCTCCGTGTTTCGCTTATTCGTGTTTGAAATATGTTTTTACTTCTATAATTCATTTTGTATCACGGAATTGCAGTAAAAATAAAGTTAGAAAAGAACGAAGAAATAATACATAAAGCATTCATTCTTACTTAGTAAATAAACAGAACTCGGGGAAAACACGAAGTAAGAAAACACTTTTCTTTTTAAAATAAAATAAAAAAGTATCTAGCTTCTCGAGTGGTATTTGGACATGAAATGGGTTGCCTGAAATATTCAGGCACAAATCATCATTTTAATCATAGGCTATATAGAAATGATGCATTATACACTCATCATATAAGAGTTGAATGAAGTGATCTTCTATATAGAAAAGCGTCTATAATAAATAATGTAAGATACGACTAGAAAAAATATATTTAGTTTATTTTCGAATCAGATAGATTGTAATGTGTGCTTTGAACCATGTAAAGCAATGATTTGAAATTTAGCATTGTGCGTTAATATCATATGTATCCTCTTATGTTCTTCTTATTAAATCTATACAAAAGATTATTACGCCCTACTCTTATCCGTAGTTTAGGCCTACGTCTAGTCTTGCATTTTGATTATTGTTTTAAATGATGTGAACTTATTAGATTTCTCGTTCGTTTAAGGGAAACCATTTCATGCCCATGTAACACTCAGGAGGAAAGAGAGATTTTAATTTGTAAACATTTCTTTTTGAAACTCTTCTTATGTTATTTGAAATCTCAGCATTGCCATAATATGCTAAACTTTCAGTTTTCTGGTTACCTTTGATCTGGTTATGTCTATTGTCAAAGTTTACTTAAATATTCTGTAGGAGGTTGACTAGATCTGAAATATTAAGATAAAACCGCTTTAGCAAACACCGAAATCTCGAAAATATTATATGAAATTGAAATTTTAAACTTCCACCTGGGGAAAAGAATACTTTAAGATCATGCAATAAACATCGACACACACACTCTCTCTCTCTCCCTCTCTCTCTCTCTCACGCACACACACATAGCTATAAAAGTAATGTATTGAATATTCTATACCAGCCTAAAAGTAAACGTTGTACATATAAAGAAGGCAATTTACTGAACAAAAAAAGTAAAACAAAATTATAAAAATAAAACAAGTCCGTTTGCTAAAAGGAATAGTTAGACAGTTTGGGTATTGCATGTTAATTTATATAATTACAAATGAATGTAAGTTTGATCGAATGTCAAACTAAAGGAAAAAGTTTTTGTTCAAGGTTTACTAATATATAAAACATGTTTAAAACTAAAACTGTAAAAAATGTAACATTTATTATGTTTAAACCTAATAACACATTAGTTTAGGAAGTAGATCTAATGGATTATTTGTAGATATCAACTTTAAATAAAACAGTAAGTTAATATAAATGTGAAATATTTTGAAATGCCTGTCATAATTTCATCCGTTAATGTAACAAATACACACGCAAACACATAGATCTACAACATATTGACACAGCAACAATGATACAGAATATGTATATTTTTTTTACCGCGTGTGGGCTATATTAGACTATTACTTTAAAAGATAACAATGAAAAAGTGCAGATAAGCTAAACTATATCTAAGTAGGTCTATGTAAGTATAATATATATTTTGTTAGCAATATCGATAAGAAGAATTCAATAAGATACACCCACGCAGGAAGTAGTAAGGGGGCGGCGTGGATACACTTATGTAATGCAAATTGATGTACCGATTATTGAAAATGTCAGTCAACGTCGCGCTTACCCTCGGGATACGTTTCCATGACCGAAATAACAGACTCGGCAATCGAGAAACGTGGGCTAACTAGCTGGTAGGTATGTGAACTTGAGTCGCTACTTTAATGCAGAACTTAGTATCGTAGTTGACGTGGTGAGATCGACTACTCAACCCAAAGATTAGCCGCTTGCTCTATTTTTAGAGTTTATATGTTGTTTTTTCCGAGCGCATTTAATAACGCTGCCGTAAATGACTTATATGCTCCTATGTTTGCCTAAATGTTTCCGCTGTATACTACTTTCGATTTTAATTTTCAATTGAGAAAATCACAGCGATTAAATAAAACGGAAGTGCACAGTACAAAAGGGAATCGGGAATTCCCAAAAAGAAGTCATTCGAGTCGTCAGATAGCAGAAAAATCAAAACAAGCGATCTATCTCATTATAGTCTTAGCTCTAACCGATCACACCCATACATGAGTCAATGTACTTTAATGCAACAAACACACACACATACAAAAATGATATATTGTTATATCTGTAAAGCAAATTGAATAAGTCTTACTTAATCTAAATATTTCACATTTTAAAATGATTTATTTTCAAATCCATTTCAAGCTATTTATTTAGCCTATACTACATTATGGCTTAAAGACTTTATTTGTAGATGGTTATAATAAAATATGTTATCATATCCTCTAAATATTTCCAGTACACATTATCATCCACCTTCATTCGGGAATGTACATCCTAGCACTTACTGCACACTAACAAATTATATAAGGCACGCAGAAGTGTATTTAAAAATTTTTTTTTTTTTTTTTTTTTTTTTTTTTTTTTGCATACTGTTAAAGAAACTATTTATTATCGACAAGCGGACAATTATTGTCCAATAATTTAATTATTTCAAATAAGTTCAAGTATTGCATTCTATAAACTGTCATGGGGGGGGGGGGGCGGGGCGGGCGGGGGGGGGGGAGGGGGCTTGAGTGTAACATACATAGGCCTATACACAAACGCATAACTTTTTTATACTGCTTGTTGAACTTCAGACAAGATTTAATTCAAAACCTCAGCGAGGACGTAGATATGAAAAGTCATCCAAACAATCTCATACCTACATACTCTATAGGGTAAAATAGTATTTAGTCTTTTTTTATCAGCAGCTGTAGTTAAATTACTGTTTTTTTTTATCTTGAAAAATGTTGAAAAATAGAGTGTGGAATTACTTCATACAAATCTTAAATCTTTTGATTGTCACTTTTGGTTTATCTTTTGGTTTCGGCCGAAGGAGTAGTGAAACGTTCGGTTTCGGTTTCGACCGAAAGTCAACTTACAATTTTCGGTATGGTTTCGTTTGCAGCCGAAACAACAAAAATGGTTTCCTTCGTCCTCTAGTTCATCAGCTCATCAGTTTATGGCTTTTCTGTCAACAGCATCACCATCGACACGCCCATACACTCTTACCTGCCTGGGTTCCGCGTGGCTGACGAGCTGCGCAGTAAGAAGGCAACTCTGAGAGATCTCCTGTCACATCGAATGGGAATCCCGTCCTATTACAAGGCATTGGTAATGGGGTTTCCAGAACAGATGAAGCGAGATCAAATTATGAGGTAAGTCCTTTTGATGAAAGTAGAGGGTGTCTAGCAAAAGTTTTTATTTATATACTAGTGGTTATGCCCGTCTAAATGAACTATTACAATAAAAACTGTAGTGAGAACGTATCTTTCGGTATTTATTTCTTATATTTCTTTTATTGAAAGCATTTCAAAGGGAAATCACTCTGAAATGGCTCTCAGTTTACAACTTTAACATACGGTGATTATCAAAAGGTCTAAGTTTATTTAAAAATAATAAATTGACGAATTAAGTAATATTGCTTATAGAATAAAAATGTCTTTTGGAGGACGTTTCCAATTTATACATTTAACTTTTGGCCCGATTAGTCAAACGGCTTAGGAGCCTATAGAGGACAAACATATATATAAATATATCAACAAACATATAAACAAACTCAACGTAATTATATATATTGATTATTTATGCAATTTAGTTCTAAGTTTACGTTTCTATTTTATTTGTGGCCTTACAGCAATGAAAGGCCCTCCCCCCTTTTCCAGCCCTGTGATAATAGTTTGTTATGGTTGTTTTCGGTTCGCTTGTGTAGCAGTTGACTCATATTTTAACCATGAAATCAATATTCAATCCGAAAGAGCCAAACAACAAAAATATAAAGAAAATAAAAAAATAGAAAGACAAAATGCACTGGGAATAACATTTTGTGCTCTGGGAATACCATTTTGTCCTCTGTGAATGACAATATTTGCTCAAATCAGCTCTTATAGAAGTACAGAATAAAAACAAAATAAAAAGTACTATTACCATGCCATAGACTATAATAAGATGGATCGCCTGCTCTATTTTTAAAGCGTATATGTACTTTTTTTCCCGTGCGCAACCAATAAGGCTGTCTTAAATATTACTTATACGCACCTCCTTGTTTCTTAAATGTTTCCGCTGTATAGAACTTTCGATTTTAATTTTAATTTTTCATTGAGAAAATCAAAGCGATTCAATAAAACGGAAGTGCATAGTATTATACGAATCGGGAATTCCGAAAAGCAGTCTTTCGAGTCATCATATAGCAGAAATACTAAAGCAATCGGTCCATGTATATTATAGTCTCTGGTATTACTACAGTTTCTAAAAGAATTCCAAAGCACAAGATAAACACACACACAGTCTCCCATATCTGTGACGCTGCGTTTAATTTTAAATCTTTTTAAAAAATATTAAACCCTGACCAAAGCTATATTTTGATTAAACTTCAGGGACAATGTTATTTGTTAATATTTTTATAACAATGTTTCTGTGTATGTAATAAACTCGTCGATAACAAAAGGTTTGTATTTAAATCGGTTTTATAAAGCGTGCAGCATAAGAAGTAAAACCGTTTTTAAAAGGTCTACTTATATTGTTGATGTTCTACTCCAGAAGGCGACAACATTTTTTTTATGGCGTGACAATCAAAGTTTGCTAAATCACTCAGCATGCCAACAGCGCGGAAGTCCGACTGCTCAACTTATTTTCATAAGACAATTTATTTAGTGCCGTTGCAAAGACCAAGACCAAAAGAAAAGGAGGGTAATAGAGAAAATCATTAAATGTTTTTATTTGTAAAAACAAATTAACCTGTTTGTTATTATCATATTTTTTTATCCATTCATAATACATAATTTCGTTTCTCAACTTACTTATTATTGGTTATTGTATCGGCATTTGAATTTAGTTGTCAAGATTGACTCAAGATATGATTCTAGTAGTAGCTTTAAATTCTTTGTTGATTGATCTTCGATTAACTGAGATTTCTGCATATATATTGTTTTTTAAATATTATTTCCGGTAGGCGGCGCGTCAGAGTTTGATCTCCTTGCCCCTCCTTTGGGCCTACTAGGCATCGTATAGTTTTAGGGAGCCGTAGCTCGGGGGCTGGGGGTGACTCAGACTTCCTACACCTTTGTGCAAAATCTAATAGCACATATTATATTATTTTTTTTTTTCCAGTAGGAGGCGCGTCCGGATTCTTACATCCTTGCCCCTCCTTTGGGTAAGTTTAGGTGAGAGCCGTAGCTCGGGGTGACTAAGTCTTCCCACACACCTGTGTGAAAAATCTAATCGCACGAGGCGGAGAAGATCTACACGTTGTGTGGGGAAGCCAGAGTTTTACATTTACTTAATAAACACCATAATATAACTTAATAAATCTATATTTAAGTGGAATAGATGCGTAGTAATCATACAGACAGGGTAGTTAATGTAATGTTTGAAAATGTACATATAAATTATTTAGTTATATAATATTTATACAATTTTCCACTATCTTTTATAGTTTGAAGATTGTAAAGTTATAAATTGTAAGCCATTATTTTTTTTAATGGAAATAAAATAGAAACGCAAAGAAAACGGGTTAATTATCTCCCTTTTCTTAAATTCTCCAAATTTGATGCTTGTGTTGCCAAACGCGTTAATTTTCTAAAAATATAACTAGAGTTGCTGTTTAATTAGTATTTCTTTGTAAAAATGGAGCATTATGTTCTTTTTTCAATGTGTAATTACATATATAAAATAAATTTACGTTGTAAATAAACATGACTTTATTTTTTTTTTATTAATGATGACTACAATTTAATAATATAATTCCAGTTATATTTTACCTATAGCTTACTCCGTATTACTTTCTGCTAGAAGAGACTTAAAAACGATAAAATTGACTATCTTAACAATACATTTAATCAAAGATAGCGAGTCCGATAATGAGAGCTTTGCATACAAACAGTCCTGAACTAATACAGTCGACGTCAAGTGTGATTCCCATGTAGTTCGCCATGCAGCATCAATTAATTATGCAGACGAATGATGTTTTGAATTGCATTAAAAATTATTCTTGGAGGTCTCTCGCGTGCCACTGAAAATCGATCTGCGTGCCAAGTCAGGCATGCATGCCTTAAGTTGCCGATCCTTGTTATACTCAATCGACCTTACGGCGTCTGAAACTACGCTACGCCAACGCCGGCCTTACAATCTCCAACAATCTCCAACAAAGTTCACCCAAACACCCTCCAACTGGTATTTGCGGTTCGGCGCCAGGAGAAATGTAACTCGGTTAGGGACATCGTCTCAGCTTTAGTCCAAAGTATTCAAGGGTCAACTTTCTAAGTTTTCTTTCCAGGCCCCAAGATGAATTTAAAATGTGTTCTGTTTGCTTTCCAGTCAGCGAAAAGCATGTGTTTTCTTCAATGGCCGTTGCTAGTCCCCGATCTGAACACCTTTACGCTTTCTAGTTACGCGCTGCCTTAACGACCATCAAAATATTACGTACGCAAAAAAAAGGGAATATTTTAATACCCGTCCCTTACACGTTTATGGAATTCGCCCTCTCTATTCCTTATATCGAAAGGTTCTAATTATCATACATCAAATGTTTTCACCCATGCATTTTTAAGATCTGTCTCTTTTTTGTTCTTTGTTAGAATTCTAAAAAAAAACGTACCAACTATAATCACAAACAAATATTTTCTTGATTTAAAATCTTAACCTCTGAAAAATTAGATGACGTATCTCCCAGTAAACACAGAAACCAGCGCCTATTCTGTTTCCTGTTTCAATTAGGCCACATCCAATAAACATGTTCATTTTCTTTGAGCACAATTTACATGTTTCACCAAAATGCACACAATTGCAAATTAAAAGACAGCTTATCTTATCTTATACATTACAGACGCTCCTTCTATAAAGAAGATTATTGCGTCCTACGCTCATCCGTGGTCCGAGTCTAGTCTTGCATTTTTATTAATGTTTTAAATGATGTTAGGTTATTGGTTTTCCTGGTTTGTTCAGGCAACCCATTCCATGCCCGAATGCCACTCGGGAAGAAAGAGTACTTATATGCATTTGTTCTCGCATAAGGGACAAGGAAGGTGTTTTTGTCTCTATGTTTATCTGAGCTTTGCAACAGATTGTTATTGGGTTGTATTTCTAAATTAGAGTTTAATGCCTTATGTATTATTACTACTTTACTCTTTGCCCTTCTGTCCTCTAGTGTTTCTAGGTTTAGTGATTTGACTAATGGTGTTACTCTTGTCAATGGGGAATATTCACTAGTTATAAACCTTGCAGCTCTTTTTTGAATTTGTTCTAATTTTTTAATGTTTTCTTTAGTTGATGGGTCCCATACAGATCCTGCATATTCTAGTATAGGCCTAACTAATGTGAGATAGCATTTTAGTTCATTAATTCATACTACTATGCAAATAGGGTTAAGCATATTACCATCCCCACTGATGCATTCGTTTCTCTTTCTTTACCAGACGGTTGGCTCACATACCAACAAAGCTCCCGTTCCGCCACAAGCTCATCTACAACAACTACATGTACTCGTTAGCCGCTCACGTCGTGGAGAAGATGTCAAAGGGAGAGACATGGGAGCATATGCTAAAGTGCACCATCCTATCCCCTCTGAAAATGATCCACACAGGCTTCGTGGATCAGGAGCGGAATTTTTCAGATTTCGCTATGCCCTGCGCTTTTGTCAATGGCACCATGGTAGATCTAACACCAGAGCTGTTCAAGTAAGTTCTTCAATATTAACATCACACAACGTATACAATTGGAATCAGGCATTAAAATTTGAGTTGCTTGTCATTCAATGGTTTACTTGTATGACAATCAATTAAATTATCACATAATAAATCAATCTGCCTATCCAGCTGTCGATCTACCGATTAAACTATTGTATGTATCTATCTAGCTAGATGTTTGTCTTTGTAAGTATCCATCTATCAATAGGTCTATCATATGTTCGTTATCTGCGTGTAAGCTTGTTTGTATTTATGTATATATGTATGTATGAATGTTCGCATGTATGTATTTGTAATTGAAGTTTTTATGTTTCTTTCTATATATGAGTGTGTAAGATTGTAGCTATCTTTCTTTGTGTCTCAATCGCTCTATCCATCTATCCATCTATCCATCTATCCATCTATCCATCTATCCATCTATCCATCTATCCATCTATCCATCTATCCATCTATCCATCTATCCATCTATCCATCTATCCATCTATCCATCTATCCATCTATCCATCTATCCATCTATCCATCTATCCATCTATCCATCTATCCATCTATCCATCTATCCATCTATCCATCTATCCATCTATCTTTCTGTGTATTTACCCCCCCCCCCCCCATTATATGCCTTTTATATCGGTGTTACTTTTACCTGCTGGAACTTACAAAGATATAATGACTGCATAAAAGAACATATATTAATATATCAATCTCTCTCGTTCTCTCTCTCTCTCTCTCTTTCACTCTGATCTCTCTCTGCTATCTCTTTCCATCATTAAATGTGGAAATATCTAAGAGAACACACTTATTTGATAAAAACACGTTTCTAACTAAACAAAGTGAATCAATATTTATATTATACAATTATTCAACCTTTCCTCTATAACATTCATCTTATATAAAAACTTGCACAGTGGCCTTCTGAGAGAAAATAGTTTATTTTTCCGCTCATATTCTTTGTTTAAGACAAGCCTTGCATTTTTAAAAAAATCTTTAAAATATTAAGTTATTAGTTTTCCTAAAAAGTGCCGGCAACCCATTAGGTGCCTAAAATGTCATTAAGATCTTTGTGATTTTTTTCTTTGAACAGGACCGTGCATCCGATGGGTCCAGCCGGATCCCTCTATTCAAATGCCGAGGACATGGCCAAGTGGATGAATTTCTTGCTCTCGGGCGGTTTGGGCCCCAACGGAGACCACGTGGTCAAGTCAGACGTCATCAAGCTGACCTGGGAGCCCGGCATGCTGTCCACGCTACCGTTCCACGAGTTGAACAAGCCCTGGTACCCAGTGAGTCACGTGGTGCAGAGCTACGACATGGGATGGATGACCGCCTACTACAGAGGTGAAAGTTTCACACTAAATTTCATGTCAAAATTATACATCCGAAACAGTAGAAACCTAACGATGATAACTTTGTGTAGATAGTAAAAAAAAAAAAATAGTGCAGTCTCAGTTGTGTAGCTTACAGGGTTTCAGCAGGGTTGGTTTATATCCAGCAGGAGGCCTACGTCCTACCCATTGTATATATAATTCAAAGTTCTATAAAATACAACAAAGAAAAAGAGGACTGGTCCGTCTTTTTTTTTTGTCTTGCGTATTAAACATCACTCAACTAAGTAATTGTTAAGGCTTCTACTACTTAATCAACAACACCAGAGACCATATACATTTCTAACACCTTCGTTTCCCTCTACATGTCCTCTTCAGATTCTTTCTTCTCTCCACTTACACAGCTCACGCACATCTCAGTTGAATTCTTTCATACACTACCCTTTACAATAAAACTACTATTCTTGTCTCTCTCTCTCCCCCTCCCATACACACCCCCCACATACACTTAAGATAGTTCCACAACAGTAATGCATACTTCAGGCAGAAAAAAAATACAAACAGTTTAACGTACCTAATTTTATTAATCCATGTAATTCCCTTTATAACAAATAATTAGCGTTTAAACTTCTTACATTATAATTGTGACTGTGGAAAGTTATTATGATGCCCACAGTTTCCCTATGATGCCCTCTGTCAGCAAAAGTACGAGCTTATTTCGCTAAATGAATAATGCTGACTCGGGCTTCACTTTAATAAAAGGAAGTAAAAAAAATAGAGTTTTAAATGATGTTAGCGTTTCTTTGTTTGCCTGGTCAGCAATAACAAAAACTATGACCGAAAGCTACGCGAATTTAAATCACAATTTCTACGAATGCATATTTTTATCCACTGTTCTATTAAAAGGATGGGCTTCCCTTTTAGAACCTCACACACAAACGAGCAGCATTTCTTTATGAATAAAACCTAGATAATCTAATAAACAACTTATTTTTAAATAGCGAAATTTTTTTAAAATAAAAAACTAAATGTATTTAGATCAGCTTTATACAGCCGGTCTGAGTCTTTTAGATAAGCATATTAGCATTGTCGATCCATGTATACAGATCAGCGAGTCTTTCAAATTGTAAAAAGAAAAACAATCGTGTTGTATCTATTTTAAGACGTTTATCAAGCTTCCTATTACTTGATCTTGTTATTTTACATCGTGATCCTCTAACATTTATATTGCTATATGCAAGTCTAGACGTAACATAATTTATATATGAATAGCCTTTAGTAACTATCTATTCAAGGGCTCTCAGTCTAACGCGCATAAAGTCACCATAGGAAGAAATGAAGCCTACTTGTAAAGGTCTGTCGTACTGTAACATCCTAGAAGCTAAAATCATTAGGCTTTCAGGTGACTTTCACTTATCAATACAATAAAATTATATTTCTTAAACACTGACCTGTAAATGCATTTCAAGTGACTTAGACTTCCTTTTTAATTTTATAGTATAGATTTTTTTTCAAATTATAGGTGGTTTATTCCTAAAACTCGCTTACATGGATAAGTGAATAGTGTGAATGATGTAATCAAAGACTATAATAAGATGGACCGCTTGCTTGAATATTAATTTATTTGATGAATCGAATTACTTCTTTTCGGAATTCCCGATTCCCTTTTGTATTGTACAATTCCGTTTTATTTAATCGCTATGATTTTCTCAATAAAAATTAAAATTAAAATCGAAAGTTGTATACAGCGGAAACTTTTAGGCGGTCGTATGTGAAGGGTCCCGAGTTGATGGGTCCTGGACACAAGAAACATATTCTAGAACTGAACCAAGTAATGATAGTTTGATATATATTATATTTTAAGATTACTTTTGTTTAAATTCGTAAAACTTTATGAATTACTAATTAACCTGTTTTACGGTTTAGGTTAATTATTAAGAGTAACTACACCAGGCTTAAATTATTATATAAAATTTAGTTGGGTAAATAACCAAACGTAATAATAATATGATAATGTTGTATAGTAATGGCGTATAATAATGTTGTGTATAAAACATTTTTGGTCACAATTATCATGGCTTCAAGATTTGCTAACACCGATTCTTTTGAAAATTTCCTAAGGCCATCGCCAGATTTTCCATACAGGAGGCATCGTCACTCACTCTTCAAGGCTTTGGCTGTACCCGGATGCACGTGCTGGCATCTTCGTGAGCATCAACGGGCCACTTGATAAAAAAGATAAAAAAACCTTACTAGAGTAAGCTGGACTTTACTATATTATATAGTATATCGCATTATATGATTACATGATACAAGATACAATGACAGTATAGAGACACATAATTTGTACTCCCTTGATTAACTGTAAAAAGTTAGATAACTTGGAATTAAAAGTAAATTAATGTAAAGTAAACTAGAATATATTCATGTCAGACCAAATGGATCCTAAGGGCCATGGCCATGGCATGCTAGAGGAGTGTTAGGTCAGCACAATGTCCAGACGCCATTTACTTTTTCCAACTATAATCAGGTTTTAATAAGAGCTGGGTAGACTCAGGGACACCCCCTCCCCCCTCCCCCCACAGATCCAAGGAAAAAATCCTAACCTTCACCAGGACTGTAATCGAGAATCCTTGCTACGTCAGCCGAGTTCGAGGCCGCTAACCCACTGTGCCACTAGGCCTACTGTGGTCCTACAGTTAAGACAAATCTATCTGGGTTCGGGCATAACAAGCACAGCTGTACCCCCATAGCGAACTTCTGCAGAGACTCGGTGTATAATTCAGACATATATCCTTATATATTTCTGATATAACTCAGTATATATTTCAGATATAACTGAGTATATAATATCAGACATATATCGGTATATATTTCAGACCTATATTAGTATATATTTCTGAAAAAGCTCAGTATATGTTTCCAAATTAGCTCAGTATATTTTTCAGATGTAGCTCACTATACATTTCTGGCATAACTTTGATTCATGATATCGGAACTGTGGGGAGGAAGTGGAGAAAATGACGTTTATTTACAGAATATGTGTTTTTTTTACACAGTGGCTCCACTTATAGACAGGACAAATAAGGGAAACGTATTCCATTTATCTCCTGGATACCTTACTGCCTCACGCTGAAAATCATCAACCGAAGAAAGGCTAATTTGTATAGACTGGCAAAATTACATATAATGCAATTACACATTTACCATTGTAAAATAAACCTAGAAACCGTAGAGGAGAGAAGGGCAAAGAGTAAAGTAGTAATACTAAATAAAGCATTACATTCTAACTTAGAAATACGACACAATAACAATATTTTACAATGATCTATTAAACATAAGGACATTACCGATCCTAAATGCAAGAACAAATGCATATAAGTAGCCTACTCCTTCTTCCCGGAACGGAATGTTTGAGCAAACCAGGAAAACCAGTAACTTAACATTTTTTTTAAACACTGATCGAAATGCAAGACATAGGACGCAATATCCTTTTCTCAGATTTTAGTTCGTTTGAAAGTATTTTTTTAACTATCAGCATTTAAAAAAAAAAATTCTTTTCTAATTACAAACAAAATTACATAATTTAAAAACGAGATTAAATTACTATAAAATGACTCCATTATTTTTATTGATTTCTTTTTTTTTATATTTTTTTTTTATTATTTTCTGAATGCACAGGTCTTTGATGTACTACACGTCAGATCTGTTACTCAACGAGAACCCCTGGCTAAACAGGTCAGTTGCGTGCCCGGTCCTGTCCTCGTTACAGCAAAAACCATCCAACAATGCAAGTGAGGCACCCCTAAAACAAGCTCGTACACAGAACGTCGCCTCTTCTAAAAGCAATTTCTCAGCCGACTCCCTACAAGACTTCCTTGGCACCTACCACCACAAGTGCTTCGGCACCGTCAAGATCTCCCTCAGCCCGGACAACGGCTCTCTCATCGGCAGCTTCGGCCGCTTCGGGCTGATGAATCTGACGCGCGTCGCGGACCTGGAATTCACGGCCTCGTTCCTGGGGACCTTGAGCTACTCCGAGCAGTTGGAGGTGGTGAAGTTTTCCAGGGCCAACAGCATAGACGCGGTCTACATTGACCTGGACCCAGCGGAGGATATGGTCCGCTTCGATCTTTGCAAGCAATGCAAACATAACAATGTTCAATTAAATGATTCGAATCAAGCCGCAAATGTTGTGGGGGAAGTTGCGTTAATATATATTCTTCTCGCTCTTTTCTTATGAGATTTATTGTAATGAATAATTAAAACGTAGTAAAGATATGGCATTTCATTTGTTTGTGTTTTCAAACAAGAACACTATAGATTCAACGCGTGAAATGATTAAAACCGGTAGAACATATAAATATATCTATGTAGTTAACATATCAAACATCGTTCTTGTTTCCTATCAATGACGGCATTAAGAAAACAAAGCTATATAATTGATGCGATTTAGTAGCTACAGTATGTTGAAACATTTATCACATCATATAGATCTGGATCAATCAGAGAAAATGTGTAGGTGGGTGAATGGTTGGGTACTGATCGCAAAATATATTTTTTTAAATATCAGACAAAATGGCTTAAAATAAGAATGACGTATGGCCTAAAAAAAACATTTTGAATGAAGGGAAACAACTTATGTATGCTAAAAATTGCCGAAAATTTCGATCCAAAACGAGAACAAACGAATGGCGTGGAAATTATTTTTATGTCATTTTCCAATTTTGTAAATGAACGGAAACACATTTTATACATGTTGACATAACCTGAAATAGAATTATCATATCTTAAGCATAACTTGTGGTGTTAATTTGTCTAAAAGAACGCCCCTCGAATTGAATGTAGATAGAGAGCATATGTTTTGGTAACCGTTAAACTTTTAAAATAATTTTTTTAAAGATTTGTAGGGTTGCCAGATATTTTTTCAGAAATTATGGCATACATTTAGAAAATACCGGAAACCGTTCGTTTCTTCCTTTCCGGGGTATTCCGCCAATAGAAAAATTAGGTAAAAATTGAAATTGTTATGAATGGTCGTTTTGCTTTAAAACCTAGCTTACGGGGTCGGCAACCTTTTGAAAATAGTGTGATAAAATAGGATTTCTATTTTATTAAGCGTGCCAACCGACTAAAAGTAAACCGCCGCCACCAATCAATTTCTTGTAGAAGAGACTTAAATAGAGTTTTTGGGCGGTCTTACGAGCGCCATTGAAAATCGCTCAGCGTGCCTAATGTGGCACGCGTGACATAGGTTGCCGACCCCTGATCTAGCCTATTTAATATGCCGAACATTACCCCATATACTATAATACACATGGACCGCTTGCTTTAGTATTTCTGCTATATGATGACTCGAAAGACTGCTTTTCGGAATTCCCGATTCGTATAATACTTTGCACTTCCGTTTTATTGAATCGCTTTGATTTTATCAATGAACAATTAAAATTAAAATCTATACAGCGGAAACATTTAAGAAACAAGGCCGTGCGTAGAATAATTTAAGACAGCCTTATTGCTTATTGGTTGCGCACGCAAAAAAAAAAAGCACATGTAAGTTCTAAAAATAGAGCAAGTGGTCAATCTTATTATAGTCTATGCATTACCCGATTATCCGACTCAAAACCGCAAAACCGGACATCAGGTAAACTTAAACACATGTAAAAAAATGTAAATCAATGATATTTAATTGTTGTAATGACATCTATATATACGGGCCTAATTCTCTTTTAAAATGAATATAACGTAACGTTTGAATAAAAAAGGAACATTTACGTGTTTTTACTATAGCAACATTATTTGTGAATAGAGTATATTAGTGAAATATATGACTATTGGTAAACTGTTACCATTATTTTAGAAAATTGTTTGTATTCTGATAAATGTACACCGAAAGAAAGAAACCTTTATAAGACAAAAACTTAAATGGCAATAAAGGTTAATCTATTGCGATTAGGTGAGACTAATCAAACAAAGTGGTGGTAGACATGAGAGACAATGATGGGGCCAGACCAACAAGTAAAGTAAGTACCCTTCGGACCAAATTGATCATAGGGTTGGTGAAGAAGCGTTCACCAGTTTCTGTGGCCACGGCATACGAGGGTATGTGTAGCAAGCCGCCTTTGCATTACACCAAGTAGTGCCAGGTACCCGTCAGAACTAAGTAGACTTAGGGGCACCTGCACCATGATTCGAACCCAGAACCTTCGGATCGCCAATCGAACGCGCTGCCGCTCGGCCACCGCACCCCATCCAGACCAACAAGAGAGAGAAAACTCGACTTGAAAATAACCAGTAAAGAACATCACGGCTGGTAGGACGTTATACATTTTATTTTAACCTGATTTGGAATAAGATCTCCAAATTGATCATCTCCTGTTGGAGATATTTTGTAAATAATGTAAAACATAAATATGTAAGCCACAACCTCCAGGAATGTGCCGCAGGAATGGGAAAGTGGAACTTACTGCCCCTGAAATCACTGCCTTATGATTTATTGTCATACAGTCATACAGTGAAAAAGACGGGCGAGCGACGGATGGGCGGCAGAAATACTGCATAATCTCCAATTTTACAAGATTGAAGAAATGGTTTTTTTTTCTTGTTTCTTTTTGGTTATATTATTATGTGTTCTTTTAGTGAGTTTAATACAATACAATAAATACAAAAATATTAACCACAACAACAACAAAATAAGAACCTATGCCGCGCCTATGCGACTTCATGTATGTAGCGAAACAAAATTCTGAAAGGTGTCAAGCATAGTCGTATACGAATTATTGAAATGGAATTTGAAAATTAAGTTTACACTGTTTGGAGCACCGAGGCACATAATGCTTGCAAGTCAATTATACATATGTGTCTATATTCATTTATAAATATAATATATTTGTGAATGTTATCTCTAATTTTTTCATACTTGTTTAAACATTTGTATATTGAACATTGGATTGATTTGTATATTGTATTGTTTGATGTATAATTCGTACAGTCTATAAGACTGTGTACATACAAATTGTTAATATAAAAATATTTTTACAGATGCTTCTTGATATAACCTAACTTTAACCGTGACCATAACCGGAAATTTCCGAGAATAGTCTTTAAATTTTAAACTTACGTATATTTATAGATTACTGAAAAAAAACAACTTCAATTATGCCTCTAACTCTAATTTAACCGAAAGCCTAAACCCCGACCATTACCTTATCCTAAACAAAAAAAAAGGCATTGAACGTGTAAACCAAAAGACTTGTGTTTGTTGTTTTTTGTTTCGAATGAATGCATTTAACCATCATCAGCAATGCCATTTAAAAAGTACAAATAAAAAATAAAAAATTACATTGAAAGTTAGGTTTTTCTTTAAATCAATTAAAGCTTATGAGCTACTTTCACCACTTGTATCATTTTATTCTTCATGAAAAGTCAATCCGACTAGATCTAGCACGATTTGATGGAAGGAAACGATGGTTTTGGAATGATGAAACCTTTTGTACTCATTAATACACGATTAGCACAATGGCGATACTTAACTCGAACTCCGTTTCGACAGAGAGATGAGATAATTACCTATATTGTACTGGATAAGGCGATCCTTAAAATAATGTCAGTTCAACTTCATGTTTCGTTGATTTTGTTAGATTTAGATTCATGGCTCTGCTTCACGAATTTTTAAGTGTTTGTTTCTTTAAATGTATATATTTTTACTATTGATGATTACGCAATGTAAAATATTCCTGTGTAATATATTATTGGCTTTTTTGTTGTCCTATTGGTAGTTGTTTTGCATATCATCATTTCTTTCAGTATTTGTTATTATTTTTTTTTTACTATTATGAAATACCTTTGCGACCTTGTACTGTGGAGGTGTTAATTGATCATGGTTTTCTTTGATAGTAAACAGTCTTAAGTTACCCAATTGTTTGTGTTTTAAATAAATTACACACACACACACAACACAATTTATGACTAGTCACCTAGTAGGCAATCTAGGGCTCGCGTGTCAGACTTGGCATGCAAAGTGAATTTCAATGGCACGCGAAGACCACCATAAAGACAAGTTAAGTCTCTTCTACAACAAAAGAGCAATAGATAGTTTTTGACTCTGTTGGTACATTGAATGACTTAAAAATGATTATTCGACACGCCACATGATCCTTGCTATAGTTATAGTTCTTAAGAAAAAACTGGCAGGTTTGGACCCCAGAAGTTAGTAATATATCGAGATGTTGAGATGTAATAACGACTAACTATATTTAAGGCTTTTTAAAGCTAAAAACCACCATATCAAGCTATTTGATATCAACGAAGTGAAGTCTACAAATGTTTTAGAGAGAATTAACGAAAGATGGTCATAGTGAAGGTAAGTAAAAGTTAAAATATATATGTATATGATATATACAGAGGCGAATCCAGAAATGTTTTTCAGGGGTGGGCTGAACTTTCGCGTGACAAATACCCAATTTTTAGCAAATTTAGTACATATTTAAAAAAATATAATTATTCCAGGGCTTTGGGGGGGGGGGGGGGGGGAGCACACGGTAGCCGAGCGGCAGCGCATTCGACTTCGATCCAAAGGTTCTGGGTTTGAATCCTGGTAAAAGCTAGGATTTTTTCCCGGGACTAGAAGGTACCCCTGTGTCTACCCAGCTCCGATGGGTACTTGACTTTAGCTGTGTTAAAGTAAAGGAGGCTGGGCATTGTGTTGGCCACACACCCCCTCCTAAGCTGTGGCCACAGAAAGTAGTGAACGCTGCTGCACCAGCCCTATGATCGGTTTGGTCCGAAGGGTACTTTACTTTGCCCCACCCCCTTCCGTATGTGGCTTCATCCCTGTATATATATATATATATATATGTATAATATATGCGTAAGTATTAAATAAACAGAGTATTAAATAAACAGAGAGATTATCTATTTTGTTTTAAACATCAAGATTTGTGCAAAGTTACATTCAATGTGTCCCGCCCGTCAAATTCAAATGTATACAAATAGATCTTAAATTATTGTTTGAGACTCTGGATCAAATTCTTTCGAACGTATGGTTCTTGTCATTACCCTTATCTGACATATATTGGAAACCAGTTTGGCAAAAGAGGATGACAACACAGAATACCTGTGTAAGCAGTGATAAAAAAACAACACAAGCGAACATTGTTGAGCTATAAAACCACTATGAACAACTCGATGATCAACTCTATAGTAAGACACCACGCTTTAATTCAATTCTGTATCGGGGAGACATCGGGCTCTTTCTGTAGCCTACAAAGGGAGAAAGTTATACATATTTTCAATGGTTACATAAGCTTTTGAAGTAATAACTGTGTATAATATATTGTGACGATTTTATTTGTTAGTGTTGTAAAAGCTCACGCATCCCATACATACAAATCGTGCTCAATGTTATTACATATTAATCCCAACATGAATAATATAATTGATGAAATGCAACTATTTATTAATCAAACAATACCGAAAATTTTTATTGTTGTGACTAGACAATGTGTTTAAGACCCAAACACGTATAGCTTTCTGAAATGAATTTAGCAGGATAATGTCGTTTTATATTTTTGTTTTATTTCTTATTCATTTGTTTGGTGTTAAGAAATAAATTGTACATAATGGTAGTCAAATAAGAGCTCTTGATGTGTTTCTTCGTAAACAAAAACTATTACGCAACAATAAACTTCTTTTTATTTGTAAATAGAATATATAAAGAAAAGAAACTGCACATAATTCCAATTTATTTGAAGACAATTTTCTCCATAAATTAAATATTTTTTTATACAATGTATAAATATAATATAAAAAAATGGCGTATCAAAAATCTACTGCACATTAAAATAGTGCGATACTTTGTTATTGTATACAAACTGAACTCATTGGCTGGAATAACAGAAGGTAGTGTTTATATTGTACCTTTAAAACATAAATTGGAAACACTGGTATACGCATAGTATCGATTAAATAGTGCTTGCTTATTAAACAACGATACTTCAACGATTACACACCACTGGAGGCTGAGCATCGTATTTCCACCGAAGCCGCCCTACACAAATAAACCATATCGTACAACATTTCAAAAATGGACATTTAAAGAGTTTTTACATCTCGCTCTGTAGCTCGTTCCTTGGAGAGTCCGACAAGGGGTTGTTGTTGGAGGTGTTTCCGAGGTTAGTGGTCTTTTTTATAAGAGAATTGATGTTCTTTAGACGATTCGTCTCGTCGTCGAGACACAAATTGATAACGTGCTTGCACGAGTAGCTCACTGGAGGAACCTTGGACCCTATGTTTGTGCTCATAAACTTCTCCTCTGGAATACCGCTGGACGAGCCTCCGGCTCCCTTTCGTGGGGAATTGTCCGCGTTTTTGCCTCGATTACTGCTGAAATAATCTGACTCCTCCAAGTCCAATTTCTTCATGACGCTGTCCTGATTAGAGTTACTTGACATGTCCCTCATGGTTCTGGCGCCCAGATAGAATGAAGGGCTAACGGTGTCAGTTTTTTTGCTCGCCGACATAGACACTGGACTTTTGTTGGACCAGTTATTGGTACTGTTAAGATTCTTGGAGTAAGTTGATGGCTTGTCACACTTCAACCCATACTTTAACATCGTTTGGTAGTCAGACGCGCTGTAATCATGGGAAAGCCCCGACGATTTTGAGCCACCAACATCTCTGGAAATCCCGCTGCTGTAATCGCAAGGAGTTGCCATTTTGGTTTTTGAGCTTCCCGATCCGTAAAGCCCGGCAGCATCTCTGTTACCGGTATCTAGGAAATCCTTTTTTTGAGCCACTGGGCTGAAGTTTCGAGATCTGTTGGAGCTGTAGTTTAAGAATGAAAAACTTTGTGTTAGTGGATCCGCATCGTTGCTCGGACTTCTTCTTCGAAACTCTTTGCTCAGGCTTGCAGAAAACTGAGGTTTCGCCAAATAATCCTCTGGAGTCTTGCAGCGCCTCGAAACGTGCTCCTTGAAGGTCGCGTCCGCACCGCAGTGCCCAAAGGTGCGAACGTCGTCCGCCGAAGTTCCTCTGCTTAGGTACTTGCCGGACCGCAGGCAACGGTCAAGCGTGACATCCAATACTGACCTAGCGCCTGAAAGTCCCCTGTGGTCCACAGCGCCGCTACTTAAAGATCTACTTCGCGTTAAGACGGGTATGTTATCAGCACTGTTGCTGTACTTTGATGACCTGAATTTTGCATTGAGAGCGGCACTCGCAAGAGGCTCGTATTTTTTCTTGATTGAGTTAAATATCTTCTCGTCCATGGTCGACCCAGGTATAAAGATATCAAAACTTTTGCGATTGTCATTCTTATTGCAGAGGAACTCTGTGCAGTTTTTTTTGGGAGTTGCGAAGACATATTTCTCGAGAAGCTCAAGGTTCTTCTGTCGTTGGCTCTGCATTGTTTTTCGGTAGTAATCCATTCTCTGGTATTCTGAAAGCATCTTAGAGACCCTAGCTGACTCGTTACCCTGGCTGTTCAAAAGGCTCCCGCTACTGAATAATTCCCCTTTGAGCTTGGACAGGTCGTAAGATAATGTCGTACCAGACGAAAACTTGTGGTCATCCCCAAATTTGGCCGCACTGCTGCCAGAAGTGTACTTGTTGTTACTGCTGTTCAGCCCGAAGGAGCCACGATTTGAATTGGTACGCATGTTCCTAAGGTCCATTTCGCTAGCTATAGTTTTCGACGAAGTCCAGTCTGCTGGCTCGTTAGTGTAGGCGCATCTGTTATCATTGAAAGACTTGTATGCGTCCGAACGATAGCTGCCGTAAGGGTTGAAACTTGCAGAGGCGGCGCAAGAGCTAGAAGTCATTCCTAAGTTGTCACCGTAAAATGAAGCATATTTGGAGAATGATGAAGAATTGGGAAGGTAGTCTTTATAAGGAGATGTATAAGTCTTCCTTGATATACCTGGTGTCTCTTGCTTCCACGTCGTACTCGTACTTCGTCCAACATCGCCGTAGCTGTTCTTGGAATCCAACCCAGAGATTGGGTAAGGACTTCCGTTAGCTTTAAACGACTTGGTATTCGGGGTACTAAACTCGTTGTACTTCAGCATGAGCTCGTCGAGTTTCAAAGCGAGTTTCCAGTTTTTCGTTTCGCTGCCTTTGTCGTATTCGGAGTAACCGTACTTGGTGGTCGGGTTCTCGGATGAATATAGCTTGAACGACGGCGCGGAGCTGACGCATGCGTAGTTATTGTTTATCGACTTTGAATAGCCGCCGTAGTTGCCAGAGTTGTCATGGAGGTAAGCCTTACTCCCCGAGCAGATGGCGTCCCCAGCAGAAGTCCGAGAAGCAGGAGTGTACGCGCAGGTATCAGAGGTGAGCTTCCTAAGCGCGTCCCTTCCTTGGCAGGGCGGAGGGCTTAGCCCGGACATGTGGCACGAGTAAGGGTGGTTCTGGAACCGCACGCTCTTGTACGGGTAGTCAGAGTTGCTGCTCTTGTGCTCATAGTGGCACGGGATCTTGGACGGCGTGGAAGCGGCCCTTTTCAGCATGGGCTTGAGGGGAGGGCTCCGTTTCTTTTTGCGGCTCCGGCCCCGCCTCTCAATGTCATTCAGCCTTTCATCCAAAGCAGACAGAATCCGGCAAGAGTCATTGTAAGGACTTATGCATTCCTTGACAACCTTCCGGCATTTCTTCTTCTTTTTTCCGACGGATCTTTTAAACATTTCTAAACATTTAATCGACAACAAGCAATTCTAAAAGTATGTCCTAACTATCAGAACCGTTCCGATTTTTGTTCCAAGGGCTTGTTGGATATGGCACAGAAGATTGAACCCTTTTGCTGAATTTCCGAACAGATTGATATATTTCAAAAAGTGTAATACGAATAGAGAACTGCTTGCACGTGCTTTATTTTTTTGTTGTTGTTGTTTTTTATAATTAAAGATTAGATTCTAGCTTTGCTACATCTTGTGTGATGGTGGACCCGTAATATGTTGACATGCGCGGCGGCCGTATGATATGATTGTGTAGCAGAGACAACATCTGCGGAATATAAAAACAACACGAGAAATTAGAATTTACGTAATTGAACAGCCGGATAGCTAAATGGAGGTTGAATGAATGTGGGGTCCTCGGTTGGAATAATTTAAAATAGAGAGACAATGCATAGTCAGCATTTTTCATCGCGCTTGCTATTTTGCGTACAATGCTTGCTATATTGCTTATAAAGCTTGCTATAAAGCGTATAATTATTGCTTTATTGCGTATAATGATTGCTATTTTGCGTAAAAGTCTTGCTATAAGGCGTAAAATTATTGCTATATTGCATATAATACTTGCTATATTGCTTATTATTCTTGCTTTATACCCAAAAAAGCTTTCTATAATGCGTATAATTCTTGCTAAAATTCCTACTATATTGTGTAAATTACTGGCTATATAACGTTTAGTGCTTGTTATATTGCTTATACTGGCAGACTGTGTATAATGCTTGTCATATTACATATCAAACCCTAATCATAGTAGAAAACTAGAATCCAGCCATGGATAATCATAGAAGCAACAATCTTGTCATCAAATGGGTTTTTATAACATATAGAAACAGATATAAAAGGTAGGCTGTGGTTCGCCTTTTATACTGAATTTTTAAAGCCAAATAAAGATTATTGTCACTGTTGACATTGCTATAAAAGAGTTTGGCATTACCTCATTTAATCCGTAAATTTTTAACAATGAATATCTCATGCCTTTTATTGTGACTAATGTTTTATAGCAAACCAACCGAATCATTACTTCAGTTAACAAAGATTTTCCTGTTGAAGTCAATGAATCTGATACTCATATAGCCAGGATTGAAGTGAGTCAGATGCCCCCATTTGTCTATAACGGGCATATGAAAAATGCACAGAAGGTTTAGCCTAGGCCTACCGCTTGATCTGTGTCAAAATTATGATAGTTATGACAGTTATTGGCCTCAACTATGCGGGCCATTTGCCCCGGATGCGGGGGTAAAAGATCTATTTTTGTTTTACATTTTGTGTGCAATTTATAACCAACATTTTGTGCCTTTTTGGTAGCATTTGTCTTGCTGGTTTTAAATAACCTAAAATCACTAGTTTTTAATAGTAAAATATCGAATTATGAATTTTTGAAAACAAATAGGTGAACGTTTCACCCCATCATGATACACTATGTTAACCCAAGTTACATAATAATATACAATTTTAATTACTTTTTATGATAATACATTCTAAACATATGACTTATTTAATTGCGAAATATTTTTATCATTCCAAAATAGAAAATTCAAGATTTCTTTTCTGCGCAATTTGAATATAAACTATCATTTGTTTTAATCAAATAAAAAATAAGGTCATAGTCATGTTGTTTGTAATAATTAATTTCCGGTCCGAATCCATAATAGTATTTTTTTCTCCCTTGATACGCAGGATACAACGACCACGTAATGTCTCTTTTCATACTAAGCGGACGGACGCCTAACAAACAACTAATACATCATTAACGAGTACCAGATGGTTCGTACCAAATAAAGATTTGGAAATACGTTTCTTTCAATTCGAACCTACCGAAACAATAGAATATTGTGGTAAATCATACCATGCGCATGATGGGGTCAAGGGCTCGATTCAGACAGCAACGCAAAGTCTGCTTTTTGCTTTGATGCGGTTTGGTGTCGTTTTTGTTGTTTCTTTTAATGCATAAGTTGTGGTGCGCAAAGTATTGCCTATTTTTAAGCTGAAAGTTTAATAAAATAATTTAACTATAGCATTTCTCATGATAATATCACAATGTAAAAAACAACAACTTTTTCTCTGTTTATCGAAATTTTTTTATGTTTCTTAACTAATTTGAGTATGCTGAGTCTGAATATGACATTGGTTTTTTTCATTGCATCAACCGTTTGATAAAACCAAAAAATCAATAAATGGGTTATCTGCATTATTAAGCTATATCATGTAGTTACATGTTAAATACTGTAATGTTTCACCCCCATATTATATATGACTAGGATAGACCAAAAAATAAGTAATTAAATTTATAATGATGTGAGTACTGGTTACCATGGCAATGGCGGCCATCTTGAAAATAAACATAGCTTTTTTAAATCTTACAATTTTATAAACTAAGAAGATTTTATGGAATATGGATATATATGTTGTATTATAGTTTTGGGGGTAACTGGCTAGTTTTGGTTGTTATTCTTTAAGAAATTATGAAATTATTATATTTTGGTCTATATAAATTACACAAAAAATTATTTTATAAATCATAAATAATATTCATTAAAAAATTGTGAAAGGGACAAACATAACAATAACTAACTAGTTACCTGCAATATATATCTATGTATCATCCTTATAAGTTTAATTAACATATCTCAAAGGACTTTAAAAATTATAAGATTTTACTGACCAAAATACCACAAAAACAACATTTAGAGAAAAATGACTGAAAAAAACCTTTCCATAAAATTTTTTTTTACAGTCGACTACACCACACACATATATTTCATCAACAATAACATATATACATAAACAGAAAAACAACATTAAACATTAAATTATCCAAGTTTGTACGTTGTACCTTTCTTTGATTTGTTACGGCGTTCCGCTGCTACTTGTCTTTTCTTTTCATTTTTTTTCTTTTAATTTGATTTACTTATATTTAATTAGGTCATTAACAAAATTTTCAATCTTTAGAAAAAAAAACTACACAGTTTTCCTCATTTTAAGGGGACTTAGAAGCAATAGTAACTGTAGTCTAAGCAATCATGTTCTAAGTTATCAATTTATAAATAAATGAAGAAAGTTTCAAATAAATTGATTGAACGATTTTTGATTAAGATGCTTGGAGGCTCCTTCGTGCAACATTTGTTAATTAAGTCGTACCCAAAATGTGCTAATATTTATTTAAAAAAACATACTCTAAATCAACATACATAAAAATATATAGGAAAAAAAAAATGAAAAGTAGGATTATATAGAAACTAGAAAAAAAAATCAGCATAGGCCAATACATATAATGTTATAAATGCATATACGAAAACTCCAAGATATACTTTATGCTTTTTCTCCAGAAATCTTGATGATAGAGCAAAACCTATGGTAACATTGAAATCAGAATACCAAAATTAAGTAAAAAAAAACATAAAAGAATCAAAAATGTTGTAACATGGTGTATTATAAAAAATATTTTATTTTTAATATATATAGGCCTATATATATGTTTTTTTCTATGCCTATTTTTCTATTTATCTAAAGCTATATATATTTATATGTTTATCACACTGCACGTTTGCCTGTCTATCAATTTATCTATCTATCTCTCTAGCTATTTATGTATTATTAATTCTGTCCATTTGTCTGTCTGTCTTTCTATCTATCTATACTTGTCTTACCATCTATTTTGATTATATAAGTGAATAAAGACTTCTTTTTACTGTTCAAATAAAAAAAGTAAACTACCACAAGTGTCATTTCAACCCTTACGAAACCTAACCAAAGAAACCTGAAAATTAAGGATTAATCTTTTATGACTTTAACTTTCCATCGAACTCACGCGGTATTCTTCTACACCAGCTAGTTGCATCTACAACTTAAATAACCACTAAGAATTTATTTCAAATGCCAAAATGAACAGATCGATGGATTAAATAGTTAGATCAAACAGATCAGATGAACGAGACAGATGAACTTGATCGATTAAATAGTTAGATTATCTAGATCAGATCCACTACATAGATCAACTAGATCGATTAAATAGTTAGATTAACTAGATCAGATCCACTACATAGATCAACTAGATCGATTAAATAGTTAGATTATCTAGATCAGATCCACTACATAGATCAACTAGATCGATTAAATAGTTAGATTATCTAGATCAGATCCACTACATAGATCAACTAGATCGATTAAATAGTTAGATTATCTAGATCAGATCCACTACATAGATCAACTAGATCGATTAAATAGTTAGATTATCTAGATCAGATCCACTACATAGATCAACTAGATCGATTAAATAGTTAGATTATCTAGATCAGATCCACTACATAGATCAACTAGATCGATTAAATAGTTAGATTAACTAGATCAGATCCACTACACAGATCAACTAGATCGATTAAATAGTTAGATTATCTAGATCAGATCCACTACATAGATCAACTAGATCGATTAAATAGTTAGATAAACTAGATCAGATCCACTACATAGATCAACTAGATCGATTAAATAGTTAGATTATCTAGATCAGATCCACTACATAGATCAACTAGATCGATTAAATAGTTAGATTATCTAGATCAGATCCACTACATAGATCAACTAGATCGATTAAATAGTTAGATTATCTAGATCAGATCCACTACATAGATCAACTAGATCGATTAAATAGTTAGATTAACTAGATCAGATCCACTACACAGATCAACTAGATCGATTAAATAGTTAGATTAACTAGATCAGATCCACTACATAGATCAACTAGATTAGTGTTTGAAACGATTAAAGTTATTGGTTTTACCGGTTTGTTCAAGCAAGCCATTCCAAACGCGAATACTACTCTCGAAGAAATAAATAATTAATAAATAATTAGTAAATAATAAGTAAATAATTACTCTTTCTCCTCGAGTGGCATTCGGGCTTGGAATGGGTTGCCTGAACAAACCAGGAAAACCAGTAACTTAACAGCATTTAAAACATTAAAAACATTAATAAAAATGCAAGACTAGACCCCAACCACGTATGAGCTTAGGACGCAATAATCTTTTTTATAGAAAGAGCCTGTGTAATGTATAAGATAAGAATAAGAATAAGAATGGGCATTTCTATAGCGCTTCTATCCATGCTATTAAATGAGCATGCTTAGTGCGCTCTTGGTGTGATTTGCAGTGGCAGATGTATTAGCCAAAGAGAAAGGTCTTCAAGTTCTTTTTAAAAGTTTCTCTTGTCCCAGATTCTCTCAGTGTCTGAGATAGACTGTTCCATAAAGAAGGCGTCACTGACTCAAATGAGCGCACTCCCAGGTACTTCTTTCTGTGTCCATCCAAACTAGGAGTTTTGAGGAGTGACTGTGTTGAAGATCGCAGTTCCCTAGATGGTTCATGCCTTGAGATAAGCTCTCGAAGATAAGAAGGAGCAATGTCCTTTATGCATCCGTATGTAATGGACATACTTTTGTGCTCTATTCGATTCGTCACCGGGAGCCAGTGGAGATCTCTTAGTGTTGGGGAGATATAATCTTGCCTCCTCACGCCCGAAACAATGCGCAGCGCGGTGTTCTGCACTCTCTGTAATCTCTGCAGCTGGTTTTGGGGCAAACCCCACAGACAACTATTGCAGTAATCCAACCTTGACTGGATAAGAGAGACTGCTACGGTATTGGTCGTCCTTCTATTGAGTTGAGGTCGCAGCTGACCCAGGGCACGTAGATGAGACGAACAAGCCTTAACCACAGCACTGATATGTGGAACCATATTTTATTATCAATAAAAAGGCCAAGGACTCTAACCGTGTTGGGCAACGTTATCTCGGAACCCCCAACCTTAATGGTAGTAATAGAGGTTTTCCGAAGACTGACATCAGAACCACAGATAATTGCCTCTGTCTTGTCATCATTTAATTTATGTCGGTTTGCAGCCATCCATGCCTTAACTGTTAGACAGCACTCCTCCACATCACCAACAGCAGCAGCGCAGACAGACGAATCAGGGCGAAAAGTCATGTAAAGCACCGTGTCGTCTGCAAAAAATTTACGAGATACACAATGGCTCTCGATAATTTTGCCAAGCTGACTTGTATACACGGAGAATAGGACGGGCCCTAAAACTGAACCCTGCCGTACCCCACAGATAAGGGGAGTTTCTTGTGAAGAGGCCAGATTGACTATAACTCGCTGAGTCCTGTTGGTCAGTTAGGAACTGAACCAGCGAAGAGCAGTCTCAGTGATGCCAACCTCATAATGAAGTCTTGACAGGAGTATTCCATGGTCAATGACATCAAAAGCCGCGCTAGGATCTAGTAGGACTATGAGTGTCAGATCACCACAGTCCGCACTACAAAGAACATCATTCATGAAACGAAGTAGTGCTGTCTCACAGCTGTGTCCAAGTCGACGCTCACTGAAACTTATCCAGTAGGTTATTATTGTTTAGATGCCGGACAAACTGATTTGACACAACTTTCTCCAGAAGTTTTGATATGTAAGGAAGGTTGGACACAAGGGCGAAAATTCTTACAATCGCTTGGGTCCAGGCCATTTTTCTTTAAAAGAGGCTTGATCACCGCAGCCTTGAAGAGGCGTGGGCCCGTGGCAGATAGGAGGCTACTGTTTACAATATTTAACATTACAGGAAGTAATACGTCCAGACAATCCAACATAATCTTTGTTGGGATGGGATCATCAATGCAATATGTAGGCTTCGAAGCAGTGATGAAGCGTCTTAACTATATCTCGTCAACTGGTGACAGTTCTGCCAAAAGGTTACCTCATCTGCAGGCAGATCATAAGATAATTGATACATTTAATAAAATAGGCCCTGCATACAAAGACAGATATGCTAATTATTGTGTTCCTTATTCGAAATGTAAGTATTCATTGACATAAAATTCTTTCCAGCATGGAATGAGTTGGCTGAATTAGAGAAGAACAGAGACAACATAATGCTAATTTGCGTATAGATATTAGCGTCAGTAACCTATATTAAAATAGTTGTATTTTTTCATGCAGTCTTTGATGCGATTTTTTAAATAAAATCTCCACCACTTGAATTCAACTTTTTAGCCACTTCCTAAAAAGAATAATTACTTGTCGACGTGAAAAAAATTTCAAACTTCTGATGTGTTAACAGGCTCCACGTAAAACCTCATCATACTTAATTTTCGGTACTATCTCCTGATCGTATTACAAACAAGGAGATTTTTGTTTTTCTCGAGCAATCCAACAATGGAAAAAGTGTCAAGCTTTAGACAGTTTTCTGACGAACTTAGATTTCCTAGGTACAGCATGAGAATGAGGTTGAAGCTTCTGATCAGACTTGCCGTTTTACTCTACAACACTGTTGGTGAGATTACATATTGTGTATACATTGTTTCTAGACTCTACAAAATGTTACCAGTGCATAGGTTTGGACTGGGAGTAACTGGGTCTAGAAAATTAAAACTTTTTCATTAAATTTGATATGTTACAAAAACAGAACAAATTTAAAACAAATACAGCTGTGTGGCTTGATTTTCGGAGGGGCCGCGATATCTCCTGGGGGGCTTAAGCATAATCACATCTATAGATGTATGACTAGAGACCGCTGATAAGTAACTGATTGTGTCCTTGTAGCGTAGGAAAGGACAAAATATCATAATATGTTACAAAAAATTTACAAGTAACTCGATTACTGTCTATAGTTCGAGACTAGCCTGTATTTTCAGTAATAATGATATTATAGCGCTTGTAATTATGCTTTAAATTTCTCATGATCAATGCGCTCTTGGGATAAATTGCAGTGCAGATGTTTTGGTTAGTAAGGCACACAGCCATTAGCCAAAGGCACTAGGTTTTAATCAGCTGTTTAGTTTTTGGATTTCCTTGCATATTAAAGCGTTTTATTTATTTGTGTGTCTGTATGTGCAGATTGCAAGGAGGAAAATATTCGATTCCCACATGATTTGTTCGGGGACTGGACAGTGTCCGGCACGGATGTCCTCACATTTAAAACCAAAACTCTACTGGGCTACTCAGTCGACTCAGGCGTCGAGTCCGAATATACATCGGATCAATGGGACTTGACAAGCAATACCTCTCTCATGTTTCTCTTACGGTAAGAACTTTTTGCACTTTTAAACATACATACATATAATATATATATATATATATATATATATATATATATATATATATATATATATATATATATTGTTACGACCACTATCCTGTGGTCGTCAGAGAGTGTAGTAGCTGCGGTCGTTGGTCATCTAGGGTTGACCTAATATTACGTTGGTTTCATCTGTACGCTGCTCTCTTGCCCTGGGTTTAAACTCAAGCTTTGCTATGTGACATTTCCATCCACAATATTCTGATCTTAAACTAGTATTTGAAGATATTTAGAACGGCGGCTTGTGATAATATTATATGGCGTTCCAAACAATTAGACATATACTTGACAACAGTAAACAATGTGTAGTAATTTCATTCAATAAATATTTAATTCAAACGCGTAGCAAATTCTTGTAGGTTTATATATACAGTAATAAAACACAATTTGTACAGCCACAATGAGATAGGTTTCACATAGCGTCAAGCAGAGAACTGAGCTTATTGTAGGCTATATAAGGGTGAGAAAAGCCATAATTAAAAGGGTAAAATGTAAGTGTTTCTCTCCTCGCCCATAACAAATGATGATTTCTTAAAATGATCGTCCCTGTACAACTTTAATAGTCCAAAATATCTACACACTACTTCCAAGAACGAGAGAAATGATCGCCTTATATGGCAATTTCTTATGCAGTGAACAAAAACGAAGGATCTTTAAGCCCCTCCTACAAATTCGTGTTTGTTTAAAACAAGTGAGGTGTGTTTTCAGTTTTGGTACTATTAATATAGATCTATAACAATATAGCAAGCATTGTACGCAAGATAGCAAGAAATATACGCAATATAGCAAGCATAATCTCTCTCTATATATAATAAAGTGTGTGAATGGAATGGTGTCACGTGGCGGGGGTGATTAGACCACTTAATCACCACGTAAACTTTATAAGTTGGGGTTAGATCTGCACCTGAGCCTCCTGTGTGTCGTACCTTCTGCATGATTAAATACAAGGGACTGAATTGTCACATTGTGTTGCAGGCAGGCTCGTATGTGTATTCTTCCCTTCTTATAAGGGTGGATTACATCTGTAGATAAGAGATGAATTATTCTCTTTCTATAATTGTTGGCTGCGTTTTGTCTTAAGGGATGGTCAAGGTACTGTGCTAGAGATTAACGTATTGATGATCAAATTTATATTTATGTGTATGAAATTTCCACGCTCGTCTGAGGTAAATATGCAGAGGTTTGGCTATACTTAACACATATACTTCTTAACATCAATTGTACAGTCACTAGAGAACAAGAGAGCTAAAAACATTATATTCTGAACTTTATTCACATGAAGACTGAGTATTCCGTTGCATATATCATACATAATATTCTAGGTACATAGTCCAACAATATAAACAGCAAAGATACAGAATGGACTTACGGCCGAGGCGCGTGTTGTAAACAATGAAACAAAAATAGAATAGTAGCTTGACGAGGAAGCTTCAGAGTAAATGTTGTTGATAATTTAATTCTGGTGGTAAAGTATATACAATAGATGTAGTATTTACAGCAATAATAGAATAGTGCCAACTCAAGCGTCCATAACAAGCTCAAAGAAAAGTATTTACAAAACTAACTCTCTGCAAAACCTCTGCAGAAAACTGACTGCTTTTAAAAGACAACGCGAATCATTAAATACTCCCGTGGTAGTGTGGGGAACAGACCTATTACTAGGAGGGGGGAAAACAGTGGCGTAGCTAGGGAGAACAGGGGGGGACCTGTGTTCCCGGGCGCTACGTTAGGGGGCGCCAAAATGAGCATTAAAACTAATTTTATTTTGATGTAATTTAATGTATCCCAAATAGGTTTGCAAGATTGACTTTTGGAGCTCCACAAATATCTTTATTACAAACCAGTTGGCAAGCATGATTTTAGCGCCCCCATTGAGCATTGAAGGGCGCCATTCTACTCATAAACAAATAACACATCCACAATGTAGAATTGCTGATGGCGTTTTTTTTTTAAAACAAAGATCAGTTCGGGTTCAAATATTATTCTTCATATACTGAGTGGCATCTGGTTTTAACAATTATACAGGTTGGATAATTTCGACTCGAATATACTTAGCATGAGTACACTCAGCTAAACAGTATCCAGTTGTTATCACATTTTTTGGAACTTTTGAAAGTTTATATTTGTTTTTCTCTCGTTCAACAACTCGTTGGGGAGAATTAAAAAGAGTTGTGCCAATCACAGTGAAGAGGGAGTCTGACACACGCTGGACTGCACGACCAGAAGCTGTTAAAGCTATTTATGAAGGACTAGATGAAGTAGTTGGAAAAATTATCAGAAGATGCATCTATGACGCCTGACACCAGAAGTGATTCAGAAACTTTGCTGGCAGGTATATTAAACTTTAACTTCCTAGTTTTGTTACATTTCTGGAACATCATACTTGGGAAAATTGATCGTGTCCAGAAACGGTTGCAGGATCCTATGAATTTCAAGGAAGCAGCAAGCATCTGATCTTGAATCGCTGGAGCGAGAACTTGTCAACATTCGTGATAATTTGAGCCAGGTTGCGTCAGACAATGGAAAAACAAGATGCGCAACTTTGGGAATCGAGGTTGACAGAAGGATTAGACGACAAAGGAGGATGCCTGGAGAATTAGCAAGAGTTGCAGGACTTTTTGCAGAAGAAGAAATTGCACGTGTTATGAACAGCGTAATTGATAGACTCAGGAGATATCAATACGGTTTTTACGTTTAAAAAAACTAAACATCAAATTTGGATTTTTACTAGACGTCAACACTCTTCTCGCTGAGACAAATGTCGATAGACTTCGTCAAAATTGCAAAATTTCTACAATACTGACGTCAATGGTCACAAATTGTGCACAGCAATCGGAAACTGCAAAATGCTGCTCAGTGCCCGGACAGAAGTTCTACCGGAAACTTCTTTGGATCTTCTTGGTTTTGTTGTTTCGTATGGAGATGACGTATTTCCGAAGCTGCGCATTTCACTGCAAATACTTCTAACGATTGCTGTTACATTTGCAAGCTGTGAGCGGTCCTTCAGCAGACTGAAGCTTATTTTGTCTTATTTAATTCAATGGGACAAGATCGTCTGAGTTAGGGGTCGGCAACCTAGGCCACGCGTGCCCAATTTGGCAGGCAGTATGATTTTCAGTGGCACGCGAGAGACTTCAGAGTGGTGTTTTTTTATTGATGAAAAAATATGTTTTTTTTATTGATGAAAAAACAAACATTTTCCAGTTTTTAATGGGAAAAACTGACTGTTGAAGACGATGTTTCTGAATGACAGAGCGACACATTTCAGTTAGTTGAACGCATTTACAAGGACGGGTTAAATCAAGTGGGTTTAATGGACAAACAATTAATGCAGGAAATGTCTATTTACAACTGTTTTAAATAGCGTAAATCAATTGTATATCTCTAATAATTAAATATTGTAATGAATACCATAATGCTGGAGTTATAAAAAAAATAATTTCAGTAATATATGTTATATTACCAAACATAACTTGTTTGACATCAATATTGAATCAAAATTAGAAACGTTTTTTGAATTAAAGGGAGATAATTAGCCCGATTTATTTATGCTATTATTTCTAATATTGTTTTCTTATTTTTCTTTTATAATAGACTAAATGGCCTATAACTTAAAACGTTATAATAACCAAACTGTAAAATGTACTTGAAAATTATATAAATATTAGATCTATATGACTAAAACATTTCATGCACATTTTTTAAACATTACATTAACTACCCAGTTTGTATGATTACTACATAAGAATTCCGCTCTACCATAGTCGTGGATATCTCTTCATGAAATTAAGCAAATTAAAGAAAATCTCAGTTAAACTGAGAATAAACTATCATCAATATTATAAGTTGCTAGATCCTCATCTGGACAACCAAATGATAATGTTTACAAAATCATTACCAAATATGTGAAAGTTTGGTATTATTTTTTTGGTATAAAAAGGTTGATAATCACAAAAATGCGTTAATTTTTGTTATTAAATATAAAACGCTTTACCGTTTGTTTTTTTCCATAACTTGCCTTTGCTTTTGGCCTTGGTATTGCTACGGAGTTAAATTGTCTTATAACAAAATAAAATAAAATAAGTATAATAAAGCAGGTTGACTTTTAGGCTGTTGGCACGCTGAACGGTTTAGAAATTCTAGTTTCGCACACAATTAGAAAAGGTTGCCGACCCCTGGTCTGAGTGACCTTGTACTCCTTAGCATCGAAAGAGAAACACTTGAGAATATGTATTATTAGAAGAATTTTTTTTTTCTAATAAATTATTTACATCTAATAGAGACTTATTAGTATGTATTCTATTTCATTCAAATACCAGATGCTTCGAAAATGAACCATATAAACCGTAAAATTTCAAAATTTTCTTGGGGGCTCAATGAGCCCCCAGCCTTTGTTGGTCCGACAAGGGGCGCAGACTTTGTGTCATGTCCCCGGGCGCAGATGACCCTAGCTACGCCACTGGGTGAAAATAATGGTATCATTACAAAAATCATAATAAAAATGATAGGAACTCCCCTGTACGAGCATAATAAACCATTCCTAGCCATTCCTAGAATTTGAAGTCAGCATAAACACGGAATCCCAAAATTACCTAGAATCTCTCGCCTTCGTTACTAAAAGTCAAGGAAATGGAAAAACTAAGCCCCGCCCAAAAAATCTTGTGTAGGGAGAAAAAGAGAGGGGAAATAAGCATTGTGTGTTCCAATACTTGGAACCACCAATATGTGACAATATATATATATATGGCAGACCAACCAACCCCCTTTTTTGAAGTCACCTCATGGGATCAATAAATTAAATGATGAAAATATATTGATTTACACTGTTCAGTTGCTACTGTATTATTATTTATTGTTATTATTACTTCTGAAGGCGTATTAAACTGTTAACGTATCACGATTATGGTAAATGCAGAGATTTCCGGAAGCCACTTTTCTGTGAAATCCAAAAATAAAATCGTATCTGTTTTGCTTTATTATTTTGACTGTTTCTTTTTCTTCTATAGATCTCAAAATGAGTGGGGCAAGGACGACTCAGGCATATTTACAAGGAGCATGTTTACCTGTTTGTATCTTACTAAACTGAATCCCGGTGTGTGGGTCATGTTTCAAAGCCCGAAAGGTGTGTGGCTCTATTTCATGTACTTGTTGCCTTCCTGTTCATCAATTGAAAAAAAACAACAACAGTGTTTTTAAAAATTTCTCTCTCTCTCTCTCAGTCCTATTCGTGCCGCCTGGCGCTTGAGGCGAAGGCCAAAGATCTCCATTTATCTCGTTCTATTGCAGCTCGAGGTGCTGTTTCCAAGTTCAGGCCTCTAGCCTTTAAGTCCTTTAAACATTTAACTTGTAAACAAAAAAAAAAGATATTCTAAAGATTGTTCAATGAAAATAATCTCTGATGAAGCTTATTGACAAGTCTTAATGAGGTGTGACCTTTTAAAATGGAAGAGATAATGGGCTTCCGTTGCCATTTCCCGCAATTTACGTAATGAAAAATCCTGCTTTAGCTGGTCTTTGACAATCAATTTCAACCTCGACGGCCAGTTCTTGTCTTATAGAAATAAACAAAGGCTACAATATTATTAATGAGGCATCCGTTTTTAACCTGAAAAGTGAGTAGGCGATAATGAATACTCAAAGAGTTAATCGCGTGAAGTTAAATTTAGCATTGTATATAAAATAAATTAGTCAAGAGTTGCAACCTTGGTTATTAATAAACACAAATAAAAAAAATACAATTCTTTTGCATTAAGCAATAAGTCGTTTGATATTATAAATAGGTCATTCTTCACGTCTGACATTCACAATCCATCGTTGTCTTTTGGCAACCTCTTTTGAAAATGAATTAAAATTTAAAACCCTTAATGTTTTTGTACAGTTAATAATGCAGCGCACAGACTTGTTTTGAAGCAAATTAGCAAATGGGACCGGAAATGTTTTACACTTCAACCTTTATGTATGCATACTATTTAAGACTTGTCAATTGATCCGTGATAAATGGAAAGTAGTTTCATTAGGTAGAAATGAAAAAGTAAAATTGTGTAGCCCCTTAAACCTCCGCAAAAGGAAGAATCATCATTAGCGATGACGAATTACCGCTACCAGCAGAATTTCATCTTAAGCCGCGGAATTAAGTTTCGTAGTTGTTGTTGTTGTTTTTTTCCGTGGTACTACGAGATTACTCTAACTGTCGCAAAAAAATACCGAATTTGAATAAATCACACAAAGGCTAAGTATAAGAACCGTCACATTGTGATCGTAGTATGTTTGCCCCCCCCCTCCCAACACACACACACTTTATATCAATGCAAACAATTTGTTTAAAACTTTTATCTCGGACGCAGTATATACTGAACGTTTAGATTCGAAACATAAATAGTTATTTAATCTGGGTTTATTAATTTTGATACATAAAGGATATGATGTTGCATCATTTGACATGGGATTGCGTGGCCTGAATGGAGTGCCCCTTGTGCTAGCTATATACACCGATCTTAGATGTCTCATAAAAAACAACAATAACGATCGAGCCTTCGGGCTATTACATCCAGGTGGTGTAATGGGGTGGATCAAATGAGGGAGGGGGGGGGAGTGCACACTTCGCAGCGAGCCGATAGGGCGTGCTGCTTTTAATTAAAGTTATCCGCAGTACATGCACTGCTCTGATCCTCCTCCACCTGCTGAATTTACTCGGGGTCATTAATGTGGTGTCTGCTCGTCTTCCTGAACCGTCGCCCAGTATCACACATTGATGACAAAAGGCATGGATTCCATTAACAGGGATTTATCTGTGAGACTGGCTGTTGCGCAACATTCTTTACTTCCCATCGAGTCTTGGGGGCTTCTCGGCCGTGTAATGAAATCTCAGACGCGCAATTGTGGTTGTCCCCTGGTGTACCCTTAATGGCTTACTCACTTCACCAGCTTCGAGGCCCATGGGTACAGAAGTGAGGTGTACTCACCAGGTGTCAATTGATAACCTCGGCGTCATATACATGCAAGTATGCAAGTATATAAACATACTTATTATTATATAATTATGAATTTGGCATCATGATAAACGACAACAACAAAACTACTAACTGACAGAATAGTTAAAAAAAACAACAATTCATTATATTTGTAGTCTTATTTACTTCTAGTAAAACATCCATCAAGAAATGACCATGTGGCCGTCAAAAACGACAGCAAAAACGTGAGCAGAAGCGAAATCTGCGACCTGGATACGATGCCCTTGCCTGCCACAAGAAGCAGTATTCTTCTTAAAATGGGTGAAGTTTTGTAGTTTTTGATCTCAGAGAAAATATCACATAAAAAATTATTTAAAAAAAAACAATATAAAGAAAATAAAAAAAGAAGGAAACTTATTTTGTTTAAATTTTTTAATGTCTTTAAACAAACCCTTCAAAAGTTTTTTGTTGCTAGCAGTGGTGATTGAACTAATTGTTGGGAGTAGTGATGATCGATGTATTTGTTGGTAGCAGAGGCGATGGAACTATTTGATGGTAGCAGTGGTGATCAAACTAATTATTGGTAGTAGTGGCGATGGAACTATTTGATGGTAGCAGTGGTGATCAAACTAATTATTGGTAGTAGTGGTGGAACAAAATAATTGTTGATAGCAGTGGCGATTTAACTAATTGTTGTTAGCTGTTTTGATAAAACTAAGTGTTGGTAGCAGTGGTGATTATACTAATTGTTGGTAGCAGTGCTGATCAAACTAATTGTTGGTAGCAGAGGCGATGTAACTATTTGATGGTAGCAGTGGTGATTAAACTAATTGCTGGTAGCAGTGGTGATTATACTAATTGTTGGTAGCAGTGGTGATCAAACTAATTATCGTAGTAGTGGTGATCAAACTAATTGCTGATAGCAGTGGTGATTAAACTAATTGCTGGTAGCAGTGGTGATTATACTAACTGTTGGCAGCAGTGATGTCTATACTAATTCTTGGTAGCAGTGGTGATCAAACTATTTATTGATAGCAGTGGTGATCAAACTAATTGTTGATAGCAGTGGTGATTAAATTAATATTGTTAGCTGATTTGATACAACTATGTGTTGGTAACAATGGTGATTAAACTAATTGTTGGTAGCAGTGCTGATCAAACTAATTGTTGGTAGCAGTGGTGATTATACTAACTGTTGGCAGCAGTGATGTCTATACTAATTCTTGGTAGCAGTGGTGATCAAACTAATTATCGTAGTAGTGGTGATCAAACTAATTGCTGATAGCAGTGGTGATTAAACTAATTGCTGGCAGCAGTGATGTCTATACTAATTCTTGGTAGCAGTGGTGATCAAACTAATTATCGTAGTAGTGGTGATCAAACTAATTGCTGATAGCAGTGGTGATTAAATTAATATTGTTAGTTGATTTGAATAAACTATGTGTTGGTAACAATGGTGATTAAACTAATAAGCTGGTAGTAGTGGTGATTATACTAATTGTTGGTAGCAGAGGCGATGGAACTATTTGATGATAGCAGTGGTGATCAAACTAATTATTTGTAGCATTGATCATTAAACTAATTGTTGGTAGCAATGGTGATTAAACTAATTGCTGGTAGTAGTGGTGATTATACAAATTGTTGGTAGTAGTGGTGATTATACAAATTGTTGGTAGCAGTGGTGATCGTGAACTAATTATTTGGTAGCAATGTGATAAAACTAATAATTGGTAGTAGTGGTGATTATGAACTAATTCTTGGTAGCAGTGGTGATCAAACTAATTGTTGGTAGCAGTGGTGATTATGAACTAATTCTTGGTAGCAGTGGTGATCAAACTAATTGTTGGTAGCAGTGGTGATTATGAACTAATTCTTGGTAGCAGTGGTGATCAAACTAATTGTTAATAGCATTGGCGATCTCGAACTAATTTTTAGTAGCAGATGTGACTAGATGTTGGTAGCAGTTGTGATTCGGAAAAATCTGTAGTATCGTAAATAATTACATCTGACGGCTAGACCCATTTTTATTTGTGATTACAACTGTCTGCTGTTCTATATAATATTTCGTCTCGATGGAGTTGAAAGATAACAACAACAAAAAAAAAAGAATTATTTTTAAAGTATTTACTTTGTAATCATTTCGTTATTAACCACATCAGCAAAATTTAAATTTAAATTCTGTTCAATTTTATTGAATATTTTTTCCAAATAATAATAATAATCTCACCAGATTTCCAGTTTGTGTCAAAGTTATCTCCATTTGAGTGTCCATCGGTCATTAATGGAGTTTTCCATAGTACAGAGAATTTAACTTGTGTCACCATTCTTGACGCCTGCAGCGAATTTGGTAAAATAATCGTTACGAAACCGGAATGCCTTCAAGGTTTTTTTTATATAAAGCCTGCTAGGGCAGAAGGTAAATGGAATTTCGTTTCAGATTTTTTATCAAAGAACAATGAATATTATTGCGTTTTTCTGATAATAGTGCGATCAATTTTCTCACCCTTGCAATCAACTTTCCCATTCTTGCAATCAATTTTCCAAATAAAAATTGTACCCCTCATTTTATTTTAAAAACATACTCAAAATTAATTTTAATACAGGTTTATTTCATTAAAAAAAATTGCGCTCTTATATGGTTCGTGCCCCTAAATCCCTAGCTACGCCACTGCGTAGAGATAAAGTTGGTTTCTCTAGAAATATCCTGTCAAAATGCGTCCCATAAGTAGTAAGCGCTCCACCGACTTTCGCAATGCCCTCCCCACCATATTCGGCCTCAACCTTTCAAATTATTCCCTATTGGTGGGTGGGAGAAGCTGCGGATGATGGCCGAGGTATAGATGTTGTAACGTGTTCATTACTTGGATGAGTACATTTTAACATTCCGAAGGAAAGGTAGTACATGTCACTGCGGAGACTGTACCTTTG
The DNA here is from genome assembly GCA_949126835.1 of Anisus vortex. Taxonomy (NCBI): domain Eukaryota; kingdom Metazoa; phylum Mollusca; class Gastropoda; family Planorbidae; genus Anisus; species Anisus vortex. The sequence continues at coordinate 20,533,421 of OX421502.1, read as the reverse complement.
TCATGCGGGGGTGGCTTGCCTCGGACATGATCTTCATGTGCCCCCCCATCCCTGATCCACCCCTTTACATTGTTACGCCACGGCTACCCTGCCCCATGTACTGTGGCAATATCGATCTAAAAGGTCTCTTTAAAAATAAGGACGGAAGAGACTGAGGCTCTCATTTTCATAGCTTGTCATGGAAACGTGGGGGGGGGGGGGGGATCAAGGGGGAGCGTAGCACACCAAGATCCTGTCTAGGGTTCAGCCACCCCGCAGCATTCTCGTATTCCTGCACTGATGTTTGGAAGCACACATTTCAGAATGGACATCCAGGCACCGGGCTAGTCGAGACGGGCTGTTGCGCATATTTCTTTTCTCCACATCCGAATCTCGTAGGATCTCGACGGTGCAATGAAATACGGAAGCGCATTGTTAGCACACCGGTGTACTCTTAATGGGAACGTATAGGTGGTTTACATACTTCGCAAACTTTGAAGCCCAAGGGTACAGAAGTGAGAAGCAGTGCCAGAAACACTCTATAGATCTATGCTCTCTTTGCTCTTCACATACACTCTTTACAAACGCTTTTCACATACACTCTTTACAAACGCTTTTCACATACACTCTTTACAAACGCTTTTCACATACGCTCTTCACATACGCTCGTTACATAAGCTGTTCACAAAGGCTCTTCACATATGCTCTTCACATACGCTCTTCACATACGCTCTCTAAAGTAGGTTTCCTTTTTCGTTAATTAACGGCGATACAATGTCTTATATATCATAGGGGAAGACAGAAAAGTCAACTTAACCTGTCTATTCAGCCAGATTGAGGATTACAAAACGTATCTTTTCGTCCTTTTAGTAGAGAAAACGGAATTTACCATTATCAAAATTGTAAGTACTTGAATGTTATCAGATATAACTGTCCTTCTTTACTTGTTGTTATTGCGATCTTTAAGTGCTACAAACATAACCACACATCACAAAAATATTTCAGACATAATTATATATATACTAGTGGTTATGCCCGTCAAAATGACGGAGAAACGAACGACTACAATATTACAATATTAGTTAAGTTAAGTTAATATTAATGTTAAGAGAGAAAGAAAAGAGACTATTACAATGAACGTTTCTTTTCGGTATTTAGTTTTTGTTCTTTTTAATTGTTTCTGACCCTGGCATATGCATAATAATTGTTACTGTCAAGCGTCTGGTATTATAACGTAGCAAACAGTTGTGTTGACTTGACTTGTTATTAAAAATAGCCTATTAAATTAACAATAATATACTATCTAAAAGAAAAAAAAACCACAATACCAAACAATAAAAGGTAAATAATAAAAAAAAGCGTAGAAAATAATATTTCAATACAATACAAACTAAAGTGATAACGATTTTTTCGGTATTTAATTTTTGTTCTTGCTTATTGTATTAATAAAACAGTGTTGAGAATGTTTCTTTCGGTATTTAGTTTTTGTTATTTTTTTTTTGTTTCTGGTCGACCTGAACCTGACATATGCATAAGAATTGTGGCCTCAAGGACTGGCGTAGTGTGTAAACCGCCGATACATTCCCATTAAGAATACACTGGCGGGCGAACGCATGGGGCACAGGGGGAGGAAGCAATGGACGCTGCAATCCCGTCTCAAGAACCACCCGGTGCCTGGATGCATGTACCTATAGTATAGGATTTGTGCTACCGGGTGACAGTGCAGGTATACGGGCGAGCCACTACGATAATGATCCTTAGGGGAACCGCAGTGAACGATCGCTGGGCTGCGGAAACCTTCCCCGTTACACGGCACGCCACGCCTTGGGCGTGTCGTTGGGTGGCTGGAGCCTGGACAGAGATTGCTCAATCCTAAGCGTTACGCCCTGGACACAAGATCCGAAAGGCTAGTCCGGGTTTTTTAAAGAGACTTTTAAATTCGATATTAAAATGTAGCGAACAGTTGTGTTGACTTGACTTGTTATTAATAATATTAAATTAAAAATAATATACAATCTGAAAGAAAAAAAACATAAATACAAAATAATAAAAAAGGTAAAAAATATTTAAAAAAAAAAGAAAATAATATTTCAATGAAATAAAAACTAAAGTGAGAAAGATTTTTTCGGTATTTAATTTTTGTTCTTGCTTATTGTATCAGTATCAATAAAACAGTATTGATAATGTTTCTTTCGGTATTTAGTTTTTATTTTATATTGTTGCTGTCAAGCTTATGGTACCCGGTATTTGAAAGTAATCATTTATAAGCCTAACTTGTTTTTTTATAATTCGTATCATTTAATTTATAGGGTGTATAACGTTGCCTTTTAAAGGATATTCTCCAATAACAACGTAAATCCATTAAATAATTAAAACATTTGGTTACTTTTACTTAAAAGGATAATGCAAACATCAATAATGAAAAAATAATTTCATAGACATTACGTCATACGCTAGTATTTTGTTTAAAGTAAACCATTGAAACTCTCTAAGCCAAATTGCAGTGCGTAGCTTTTAAAAAAGGTCTCGCCACATTAAAAAAACAACAGTAGAATTGGGAAAACCCGGAAAGACCCTCGCGTTCAACATAGTGAATGTCGCGTTCAATATAGTAAATGAACGGAAATGGCCATTTGCTATGTACCGTTATATTTATTTGCATAGATGGATATGACATTTTGGATTTTTTAAATCAACACATTTATGATTATAAGTGATAAAATAAAATAATCTTTTGGAGGACGTTTCCAATTTATACATTTAATTTTTGGCCCGAATAGTCAAACGGCTTAGGAGCCTATAGCGAACAAACATATATATAAACAAACATATAAACAAACTCACGGTAATTATATATGTTGATTTATATTTATTTATATTTGTGTGTGAGTTTTATGCTTCTACTAGTGGTTATGCCCGTCAAAATGACGGATAAACGAATGACTACAATGTGTTTTGTTAAGAGAGAAAGAAAAAAGACTATAACAATACAAACTGGAGTGAGAACGTTTCTTTTCGGTATTAAGTTGTTTTGTTTTTCTTTGCTTCTCGTTGCCCTGACCCTGGCATATGTATAAGAATTGTTGCTGTCAAACTTCTGGTACTACTGTACCCAAGGGCCTCAAAGACTGGTGTAGTGTGTAAACCGCCGATACATTCCCATTAAGAATACACCGGCGGGCGAACGCATGGGGTACAGCCCCCGCAGCGGGTCCGAGATCCATTGCACTGCCGAGAGGCCATGGGGTCTCGGTGGAGCGGAAGCAATGGTCGCTGCAATCCCGTCTCGAGAACCACCCGGTGCCTGGATGCCTGCACATATAGTATAGGATTTGTGATACCAGGTGACAGTGCAGGTATACGGGCGAGCCACCACGATAATGATCTTTACGGGAACCGCAGTGAACGGTCGCTGGGCTGCGGAAACCTTCCCTGTTAGACGGTATTTAATTTTTTTTCTTGCTTATTTGAAAGTAATCATTTATAAGCCTAACTTGTTTTTTTATAATTCGTATCATTTAATTTTTAGAGTGTATAAAGTCGCCTTTTAAAGGATATTCTCAATAGCGACGTAAAAAAGAATCACCTTTCAGCCAGGAAATACAATGGCTCAATAGCTGACTCCTAAATAATAGGCCTACTTTTTTTCTTGTATAATAAATGGTATGATAGTATGCGTGAATGTCTTTTGTGTTTGAGTACAAATGGTTCTTTAATATTGTTTTAGGTATGTTGAAAGACGGAATTTATGTAATCAAGTCAATTTTCCATTCATTTGGATCAATAAAGCAATCTTATCTTATCTTATCTTAAATCCATTCAATAATTAAAACATGTGGTTACTTTTACTTAAAAGGATAATGCAAACATTATTAATGAAAAAAGAAATATTTTCATAGACATTACGTCATAGCTAGTATTTTGTTTAAAGTAAACCATTGAAACTCTCCAAGCCAAATTGCGGTGCGTAACTTTTAAAAAAGGTCTCGCCACATAAAAAAAACAACAGTAGATTTGGGAAAACCCGGAGAGACCCTCGCGTTCAATATAGTGAATGTCGCGTTCAACATAGTAAATGAACGGAAGTGGCCATTTGCTATGTACCGTTATATTTATTTGCATAGATGGAAATGACATTTTGGATTTTTTAAATCAACACATTTATGATTATAAGTGATAAAATAAAATTATCTTTTGGAGGACGTTTCCAATTTATACATTTTATTTTTGACCCGAATAGTCAAACGGCTTAGGAGCCTATAGCGAACAAACATATATATAAATATATAAACAAACATATAAACAAACTCACGGTAATTATATAAATTGATGATGATATTCACGCCACATAATTACATTGACCTTATTAGTTATTAGATATGCATAGAGAAACCAACCAAAACAAAAACACGAATTCATTAAAACGGTTTGCCTTCTAATATACAATGTCGATATGTATAGTCTGAACATTTTTTTTAAACATTATATCCTTTGTTTCAGACAATTGATGCCATTTCCGAAGATATAACGATAAAACAAGACTTCCAAAGAAGACTTACAGTTAGCGGCAATAAAGGCAATGTCACACGAAAAGAATTCAAATTTAAACATATAAGTAAGTTCTACCATTTACACGGCTGGTTAATAACATTTACTGATAGCTCTGGTCAGCAGGGAAATTATTGCCAACTTAAAAATGGCTTTCTTTGACAAATCCATATACACGAGAGCATTAGCATCCACACATGGTTTTGTAGAGAGAAGCAAAGTTTTTATTTAACTCCTTGGAATTTGACACAATGACTACCCAAGGCACAGGTGGGTGCCAAAGGCCCGCAAAAGTTTCGGCGCCTTGGCCTTCCTTCTATGTGTTAATATTCTTAAAGCATATTATTATTTTTTATATCATTATGCCAACACCATATTGGGAATGTTTGTTCCATTGAGCTCTAAACGAGCTGTAGCCACTAGCTGAGCTGCAGCCACGTTTTGAGCTGTAGCCACTAGTTGAGCTGTAGCCACTAGTTGAGCTGTAGCCACTAGTTGAACTGTAGCCACTAGTTCAGCTGTAGCCACTAGTTCAGCTGTAGCCACTAGTTCAGCTGTAGCCACTAGTTCAGCTGTAGCCACTAGTTGGTTATGTTCCTAGGGCTAGAGATTGAAATTACGGAAAGTGAAATGAACTGAATGCCAATGTTCATGGCAATGGCGTGTTAGCAAATGAAATGATTTGCAAGTAAAATCATTTCAAGCAAAACTCACACTGTTCTCCAGACAAGCAATCGAAAATGGGTTTCTTCACGTCCTTTGCCTAATACCTGAAACCATTTCTGTTTGATTGACTGAAAAGTAACACGCGCTATTAGATGCAATTACTGAATAATTTGGAAGAAGATTCCGAATAATTCAAGAAACTTAGTGCCACAGTTCAATATTCTCGGTTCCCCTCTTAACGCAGAAGCTGGTACAGGCCCAATAGGTTATTGTCTAAATTTCCTACCTACATCCTACATATCCCGTAGTCTGTTAGACCGTTGGGGCGCCACAGATGACATGTAAACCAGCCTCCTCCATTCCCCCCGTCTCTCAGCGTTCTCATTGCCTCGCACTGTTTTGTACCTGTCTATTCCCTGATATTATCTTCCCAACGTTTCTTTTGTCTTCCTCTCTTTCTGCCTCCACTGGTGGTACCCTGCAGGATGGTCTTTGCAAGCCCGTTGGTTCTGGTGACGTGTCCATACCATTCCAGTTTTCTGTTCTTGGCTGTGGCCAGCAGGTCTTCATACTTTCCAATTTCCTGTTGTATTTTTTTTCGTATCTGTTCGTTGGAGATATTTTATGGTCTTTGTAATGGTCTAAATTTAAGCCATTAAAAAAAGTGTAAAATCTTGTTAACAAAAAAGTCATAAGTTTAGTCCATATCGTATACAAAATATATAAGTGTAAAAGTTAAAAAAAATAACGCAAAAATTAGTTAGCTTTACTTTTTAATAACCAATAAGTAATTCCTAATTACTTATTGTGAAAGGTTGCGTCAAACAAAGTGGCCATAATTCATATGTGCCCCACCTCCCCAATAACTTTACATTTTCACGTTGCACTACGAAGCAAAAGTTGGCCTAGTCCTGTTGTAGATAATAAATAATGAAGTAGACCTGCTTGGATAGTCGACACAATATTTTATTTCGATTTACAACAGATTGAAGATATAAATGGTCATTTCTGCTGTATCGGCTCCAATTTGTTATAATTAATATCTGAAACAAGAAAGCAAAAATGCATATGTTTAATCCTAAAGCGACATTTTGGTTAGTTATATCGATATAACACATTTCTTGCGTATATATACACATATATATATATATATATATATATACATATAAATAAAGTCATGTCAACTAATTAAAAAAATCTAATCAAAGATATAAAAATAAACTACTCTTTTTGAGCCAATAAGAATACTCCCATGAAAAGTGACAGGTACTCAGGTATGCTAATAGTATTAGACATGTGTATTATCATATATATTAACATACGACATAGTATAAGTGCGCATGCACGCTGAAAGCGTAACTGACTCTGCGTTTAGTTCAATGGATAGCTAGCTATATTGAGGACCTTGCCATGTCTTTCTAAAGCGTTCAAATCATTCATTGTATTTTGTTTTATCTATCCCACAGATAAATGCAGTGAGTTATGAAAAAAGCGTTTGTTGTTGTTCTAGCGATTATTAGGGAACTACTAAGTAGTGAAGTATTCACTTGCTGGGTGTTGGTTGCTGGTGGTGTTCTTTTTCTTGTTTAATTTCTTCATGTTTATGTTTATTTTTTACCTGTTATAATATTTTTTTTAAATTCAGATTGTCTTATTTTATAAGTTACAGAAACTCTTTCTTAACAGTAAACAGTCTACATGCTTCCTACGGCATATCCGTGGTTTGAGTTTTTACTAGTGTAATGTTGTTAGCTTTCCTTGGTTGTTTAGGTACGCCATTTTATTCCACGGTTACCACTCGGGAAAGTAACTAATATGAATTAGTCATTGCAAATCGAAATATCAAAAAGTTTTGTTTTAAATATCCCCATGTCTTCTAAGGATTAAAATAGGTTATTGTATTGTATTTCTCTGCTAGAATTTTAAGCGTTGTATATTATTTCTATTACTACTTTTCTCTTATTTATCCTCTAGTTTTTTTGTTTTGTTTGTTTTAGATTTAGTGAATTAAGAAGTATTGGCATTACACTTGAAAGCGGAGCGTTTTCACCATGAAAGATAATTGCAGATATTTTTTTCAATTGTTTTTTCGTTTTTTTATTTGTTTTTTAGCTGATGGGTTCCATACGGAAGATCCAATGTCAAGTTCAACTCTTTTATTAACTAGTCTTTAGACACTGACTGTCATTCACACTGATTCAGCCCCCCCCCCTCCTTTTTCCTGACCCCGGTTATACACATATACACACTGTATATCTCATTTATTTCTATCGTACCCCTAGCAGTCATCACCCCCGTTTTACTTTTCAAAGAAAAAATATATATATACAAAATCCGATCGAAGATCCTGAATGTATATAATGGATAGCAAGTGGTCTTTAACGGGGTGTTGCTGTCTGGTTAACGTGAAAAAAAGAAAAAGTACCAAAAAGTAAGGTTGAACCTACACTCCCCAATCCAGTCACAGAATTTGCAGTTTTTATTGTTGGCAGTCTCGGCCCTCCACACCCTATTAAAAAACCCTGGATTTTTAGCTGGATTTGAACCCTAGATCTTCGGACTCACAACCCAAATGCACTCCCAACAATTCGACGACACTCCAGACACAGGCAAAAAATCCGGACGTTCTTTTTTTCCCCCTCTCTCTCTCTCTCGCGCTCTCTCTCTCTCTTCTTTACCCGGAATTCAACCGGAGTAGACCATGGTTAAATATTATTATTGCGCTCTACTTTCAGAATCACTATGTACGTTCCCAGCAAGCTTTCTTGGCGCGTGGGTGGGCAACAGGCACTTTTCAATGATCGTGGATCAAAGGGCCATCAGAGATGTCAAGGTGAAGGCATCATGTAATGAGAATAATATATGCATCTACTTCTCTTTCGAGTGCATAGTCTCAAACGAAACCAGGTTCATAGTGAGGTATCTTGGACTTACGGTTGTTCTAATCTTTTTTAAATAAATTTAGATCAGCGGCTCCCAACCAGTGGGTCGCGACCCCATTGAGGGTCGAATCACCATTTCACGGGGGTCGCCATAGACTTCCGGAAAATCCATATTAAGTTGTTCGCTGAACTTAAGAACCGAGAAACCTACACATTTGCTTTATTTCAGGAACATAACACATTGAGCCAGACAAAAGAATAACATAATATTTTCTGTGAACAAACACTTCAACAGTGACGAAAAAAATTGTTGGTTGATGGTGTTACAGTCTGGTTGGTAGTACTACTCTACCTTTCAACTGGTGACCGGTGGTAGCACTGGATCGGTCTGACTGTAGTAACTTGTTGTCTAGAGGGAAGCCTTTACTGTCGACAATATTTCTATTTTACTCCAACTCCACATAAAACAAGGCAACGAGGTGGTTATAATAATAACAAGTCTCTTTATTCTTATCAAGAAAAGACAGACACACACTCGTTCCTCTTCTCTCTGGCGCTACTCAAACGTATTCTGCCACACACAACTTTCACGCAGTGTATATCAGCTCTCCTCGTACATATAGGAGAGCATGACGTCACATGCAATCACAGTCTCAATCCCCTCTGGTTAAACACCAGGAAAAAGAGAATTATTGTACGTGTGCCCTATCTTCATACTATTATTAAAATTATTTATCATGCTCTGAAAAATATATAATTGACATTCACAGTAGCACACGTACTTAATTAATACTTTTTAACAATAACAAATATAAAAATATTTGAGATAACTGAAATTATTACCATAAACCATGTTAAACACTGACGGAATACATCGATAATCAAAGGAATTTCGTTATTTACAACATAATAAAAAGGTCTTACAAAAGTAGTTAGTATTGCATAGTAATCTATTATTAATGCCCTTACATTATGCTTATTTGTTTTACAAAAAAGTTCAATATTTATATTAAAAATAAAATAAAACACGGTACAACCAAAGCACACTTTCAGATTACAACTGAACAGCGTCATTGTATAGGCATACATTCCCTTATTTATTAATCAGAATAACAGTTACTAAAACCCCGACATCACGTATTATAAGGGGTAGGAACTGGGCCAACAAATAATTTATTGAACTGATTACAGGTCTGATTATAAAAGTGCCAATTAATATTTAATTAACAACTATCTTTTATGTAATATATGGAACAGCGCCTCGTTGTATATTTGAATTTGCCTCCACATACACGAAGAACATACCTGGTAGGGCCGCTGTGTCTAAAAATAGACCCTAACTGGGTCAGCGCTAATTGTTATGTGCAGAGCTTTTCGGCTCTCCTACTAACCGTAACAATACCCCCCACCTTTAGCCGAAACGCTCCACTTTACCGAATCTAATAACCCAATCGAACAGTGGTTATAATCAGATCTTTACAGAAAAAATCAACTATACAAGCATAAGAGTTACTTACACGAGTGAAAAAAACAAACAAACCACAAGTTTACTATAAGACCATTTTAAACAATGGGTAATCATATCAAAAGTCAATCAAATGCAGATACATAATTAAACCAAAAAAAAAAAATTCAAGAAAGCAAAATTATTTGGTAAAGAATACAGCACTGACTAAGTTGACCCATCTTTCAGACTAGACAGGGCACCTGCTAAGCAAATCTGCACCAACATTATCTTTCCCTTTAATACTTCTAATGGTGAAGCGGTAAGGTTGCAGAGAAAGAGACCAGCGCATCACTCTCCCATTCTTCATTTTTGTGTCGTTAATAAAGGATAATGGTTGGTGGTCGGTTTCAAGGATAAATGCCTTCCCATACAGATAGCATTCTAATTTCTTAACTGCCCAAACCAAGGCTAACCCTTCCTTTTCAATAGTTGCAAAGTTCTTTTCACTACCAGCTAACTTTCGACTAATATAAATGATGGGGAATTTTCCATCAGGAAATTCCTGTAACAAAACAGCCCCCAACCCATTGTCTGAGGCGTCTGTCCTGAGGATAAACGGAAGGTTGTGGTCAGGAAGTCGGAGTATCGGATCGTTTGTCAATATTGTCTGTATAATCTCCAGGGCTTTCTGACATGCTGGTGTCCATTCAACCCTGTTAGGTCTTCCTTTTTAAGTCAGGTCTGTAAGTGGTGCAGTTATCGCTGCGAAGTCGGGTACAAAGCGTCGGTAGTATCCTATAAGACCCATTAGTGCCCTAACTTGAGTTTTGTCTGTGGGTGTAGCCAAACCCAAAATCTGATCCACCTTTCCCTGTTCAGGTTGAAGGGTGCCAGGTCCCATCTGGTACCCCATGAACTCTAAGGATCGGTATCCCAAAAGACATTTGGTTGGACGAGCAGTGAGGCCTGCTTGTCGAAGCCGGTTTAGAACCTCTTCCAGGGTTTTTAGGTGAAGTTGCCAAGTGCGAGTAAAAATGAGAATATCATCTAGATAATTAACCACACCTTCTATCCCCTCCAATACTATCCTCATTAACCTGGAGAACGTTGCTGGTGCGTTGACCAAACCAAATGGCATAACCCTCCATTGGAAATGTCCCACGTGAGTTTGAAATGCGGTCTTTTCTTGGGATTCGGGGGCCATAGGAACTTGCCAGTATCCCTTACTAAGATCTATCTTACTTAAAAAGTGACCAGATTCTCTGGCAATCTCAGCTAATAAGCCCTCAAAGTTGGGTAGAGGCTCAGAGTCAAAAACGGTGAGCTTATTTAGACGACGATAGTCGACACAGAAACGGTTTGTGCCGTCCTTTTTCCCGACTAAGACCACCGGTGAGGAATATGGGGATTGTGATCTCTCTATGACCCCCATCTCCAACATTTGCTCGATTTCCTTAGCAACTGCCTCCCTTTTAGCAAAGGGTAGAGGGTATGCATTTTGTCGGACAGGGTGGTCATCGGTTAATCTAATCTCATGATTTACCAAAGTAGTTTTTCCCGGTCGATCCGTAAAGACATCTCTGTAACTTTCGACGGTTCCCCTCAACCCTTTGATCTGATTAGGCCCAAGCTCTGTGGAGACAGATATATCATCTACCGTTTCTGTTGAGTCCGCCGGTAGAAGAATAATTTGCCCTGCATCATTGTCATCGTGCACCTCGATTACCGCAGCGACCACGCCTTGTATTGCTTCATCAAACTGATCGTTCGTTTGGTCGGTGGTAGACTCAAGAGCTGATCTCTCGGTTTTCTCCTTGCTCAGACTACGTTCTATATATCCCTTAAGGAGGTTTCCGTGAAAGATCTTTGTTCCCCTCGGGAGTTGAATTTGGTAATCATAAAGTCCTATCCTTTTGTTCACCCCGAAAGGACCCTTCCACTGGACCAACAATTTGTTCTTCTCGTCAGAGAGGAGAACCAACACCTTGTCCTCCGGCTGATATTCGCGATGTCTTGCCTTCCGATCAAAATATTTCTTTGCCCTATCACTAGCCTTCCCCAATTCTTTCATCGCGGCCTGACAAGTTTCTTCCAGCCGGTTACGGAGATCGACGACATACTCGTAGGTCGTGCGAACCTCGGGGTTCTCCTGCTCATTTGTCCAAAGTTCCCTAAGGATGTGGCTAGGGCCTCGGACAGTTCTCCCATATAAAAGTTCAAAGGGTGAGAACCCAAGACTTTCCTGGGGTGCTTTCCGGTATGCAAAGAGAGCGGCTGGGATGTACCTGTCCCAATCCTTGGGTTTTTCCCTACACAGACGTTTGATTATCGTTTTTAAGGTGCCATTGAACTTCTCTACCAACCCGTTACACTGGGGGTGATATGGACTGGCTACTAACTGTCTCATAGACAACAACCTTGACACTTCTTTCATCAGGGAAGAAGTGAATTGGACCCCCTGGTCAGTTAGCATTTCCCTGGGGATTCCCACCCTTGTGAACATTTCGACAAGGGCCTCAGCAACACTTTCGGTATCTATTTTGCGGAGAGCAACAGCCTCTGGATAGCGGGTGGCGTAGTCCACGAGAGTGAGGATGTACCTATTTCCCCGATCAGTGGCAGGATCTATGGTCCCCACAATATCAACTGCAACCCTTTCAAAGGGAGTGCTAATTAGCGGGACCTTTCCTAGTGGTAGTTTGGTTACTCGGCCACGTGGCGTTGTGCGTTGACAGGTATCACAGGAGGCACAATACCTCTTGAGGTCCCCAGCTGCACCGGGCTAACAAAATTGGGATAATACCCGGTCGGTTGTCTTTTTGGCCCCGAGGTGTCCCCCCAGAAGGATCTCGTGCCCCACCTTCATAACTTCCTCTCTCAAGGGTTCTGGAACCACGAGTTGAGAGGACCTTCCCCCATCTTTCTCGCATATTTCCCTGTACAATAACCCCTTTTGTATATATATCTTTCTACCCCCCTATGGCAGTCGCGTGCCCTGCCTTGATCTGCCCATTCCCGGAGTTGATTTAAAGAGGGATCATGAGTCTGGACCACCTTGTACTCCGCTGGGGTTAACCCACTGGCTTGGCAGACTGGAGCACTTATGGGTTTAGTTGGTCTCTCCCGTTTCTCTACCATACCACGGGTTACAACCGCACCAGCAAGAGCAGTTGGGGCTGGATCCTTCATATCCTCAGACACTTGTTTAGGGGTGGCACCAGCCTCCGCCCGTTTGGGGGACCAGTCTGGGTCAGGACAATAAGGGTCCCTAGCCCCACGTATGTTGCCTATGGTGAGGTCTATAAGAGGATTTTCTAGGACCAACGCCTGTACCTCCCCCTGGTAGTAGGGAGTGTCGAGCATGATCTTTGCAACCTGGGTCTGTATGACATCCCCAGTAAGATAGCGGACAAAACCCTTTTGTTTAGGGACTATCTTCCCTTCAGCGAGGGACGAATTAACTAAAACACAAGAACACCCACTGTCCCTTAAAACCTTAACAACCTTGCCATCGACTAGTCCCTCAGTTATGGGACTTCTGTCCCCAAAACTTTCACCATCGACTAAGGCTATTACCGCTAAATGTACCCTTCTGGCTGGGCAGCGATTAGCGGTATGTCCCGGTTGGCTACACGAATAGCACGTAAGGTTGGAACGATCGGGTCGTCGGTCATCCTTCCTCGGTGCGTTAGAAGGAGCCTTGTCATTACCCTTGTACAATTTTCCCTTGCCCGTTTCCCTGGGTGGAGCTGGTTTATTCAATCCCATGACTTGCGCCTTCGGGTGGTCAACCTTTGCCGAAATATGAGCTTCCCTGTAGTCTTCGGCCAGACTCAAAAGCTGGGACCAATCCCTGGGGTGTCTTTCCCTCAGAAAAACCCACATCCCTTCATTGGCCCCTTCCATAATTTGTTCCATTAGGAACAGATCCCTAAGACCCTCAAAGGTCTCGGAGGTCTCGCTTAGTTGGACCCACCTACTTAGATACCCCTCAAGTCGGGCACCAAACATGGGATAGGTCTCCCCCTTTTCAATGTGCACATGTCTGAATTTCTTCCGGTAGCTGTCTGCAGTAAAGTCGTAGGCCTTTAGTAATGCGGCCTTGACAGTCTCGTAATTGTCGGCATCCTCCATACTTAATCGAGAGACAGTCTGCAGCGCTTTACCGGTCAGGAGAGCACTCAGAGAGATCGCCCACTTGTGCCTGGCCCAGTTGGCGGCCTCCGCGTGTCTCTCAAATCGTCTAAGAAAACTGTCTACGTCATCTACCCGGTCATCAAAGGGAGGTAATTTCAGCCTTGCAGTTGCATGGCTCTCAATCTCCTGCGAGAGGGGCGGGGAGCTATTAATTACGAATCCCTTTTCTATGCGGGCCAACTCCAACGCGTGATCCCTCTCTGCTTGTCTTTCCCTTTCTTCCCTATCTGCCTTATCGTTGGCCTCCCTGGCTTCCCTATCTGCCTTATCTTTGGCCTCCCTGGCCTCCCTATCTGCCTTATCTTTGGCCTCCCTGGCCTCCCTCTCTGCTTTATCCCTGGCTTCTATAGCCTGTTTATCACGCTCTGACGTTGCCCACTCCAGAGCCTCCTTTCCTGTAAGGCCTATAGAGCTGGCATAGTCAACGAGCTCTTTAATAACCTTATTGCTAACAGGTGCCATTATCTAATCAAAAAGAAAAACAAATGGGCCAACTTACCAATGTGTCTGTATCCTCCGTTGAGAAAAAAAACAACACACACAAGAAAATATCCAAATAGAAATAAAACCACAATTAAAAAAAAAACTAAGGCTACGTGTAAAATACTAGAAAAGTTTCCAACGAATTGAAAAAGTAAAAAAATAATAATATCCAGCTAGTTTAGTGACTGTAATAATAGTCCATTAGAATTGATGCAATACAGGAGTCGTCAAACAGGTAGGATGCGGTACCGGATGTCTGACTGGCAGGTGCAGGACGAATGTCTGACTGGCAGGTGCAGGACGAATGTCTGACTGGCAGGTGCAGGACGAATGTCTGACTGGCAGGTGCAGGACTAATGTCTGACTGGCAGGTGCAGGACGAATGTCTGACTGGCAGGTGCAGGACGAATGTCTGACTGGCAGGTGGAGGACGAATGTCTGACTGGCAGGTGCAGGACGAATGTCTGACTGGCAGGTGCAGGACGAATGTCTGACTGGCAGGTGCAGGACGAATGTCTGACTGGCAGGTGCAGGACGAATGTCTGACTGGCAGGTGCAGGACGAATATCTGACTGGCAGGTGCAGGACGTGTGACGTCTGTCTGGCAGGTGCAGGACGGGTGTCGTCTGACTGGCAGATGCAGGACGTGTGTCGTCTGACTGGCAGATGCAGGACGTGTGTCGTCTGACTGGCAGATGCAGGACGTGTGTCGTCTGACTGGCAGATGCAGGACAAGTCTGACTGGCAGGTGCAGGACGTGTGTCTTCTGACTAGCAGATGCAGGACAAGTGTCTTCTGACTGGCAGGTGCAGGACAGGTCTGACTGGCAGATGCAGGACAAGTGTCTTCTGACTGGCAGGTGCAGGACAGGTCTGACTGGCAGATGCAGGACGTGTGTCTTCTGACTGGCAGGTGTAGGACAGGTCTGACTGGCAGTTGCAGGACGTGTGACGTCTGACTGGCAGATGCAGGACGGGTGTCGTCTGAGGAGTTGAGATGAGCCCCCTTGTCTTTGAGTAATTAGCTTCTTCCCGTAAAGCGATGATTCTTCCCGAACGAGCCACTCACTTGTTACAGTCTGGTTGGTAGTACTACTCTGCCTTTCAACTGGTGACCGGTGGTAGCACTGGATCGGTCTGACTGTAGTAACTTGTTGTCTAGAGGGAAGCCTTTACTGTCGACAATATTTCTATTTTACTCCAACTCCACATAAAACAAGGCAACGAGGTGGTTATAATAATAACAAGTCTCTTTATTCTTATCAAGAAAAGACAGACACACACTCGTTCCTCTTCTCTCTGGCGCTACTCAAACGTATTCTGCGACACACAACTTTCACGCAGTGTATATCAGCTCTCCTCGTACATATAGGAGGGCATGACGTCACATGCAATCACAGTCTCAATCCCCTCTGGTTAAACACCAGGAAAAAGAGAATTATTGTACGTGTGCCCTATCTTCATACTATTATTAAAATTATTTATCATGCTCTGAAAAATATATAATTGACATTCACAGTAGCACACGTACTTAATTAATACTTTTTAACAATAACAAATATAAAAATATTTGAGATAACTGAAATTATTACCATAAACCATGTTAAACACTGACGGAATACATCGATAATCAAAGGAATTTCGTTATTTACAACATAATAAAAAGGTCTTACAAAAGTAGTTAGTATTGCATAGTAATCTATTATTAATGCCCTTACATTATGCTTATTTGTTTTACAAAAAAGTTCAATATTTATATTAAAAATAAAATAAAACACGGTACAACCAAAGCACACTTTCAGATTACAACTGAACAGCGTCATTGTATAGGCATACATTCCCTTATTTATTAATCAGAATAACAGTTACTAAAACCCCGACATCACGTATTATAAGGGGTAGGAACTGGGCCAACAAATAATTTATTGAACTGATTACAGGTCTGATTATAAAAGTGCCAATTAATATTTAATTAACAACTATCTTTTATGTAATATATGGAACAGCGCCTCGTTGTATATTTGAATTTGCCTCCACATACACGAAGAACATACCTGGTAGGGCCGCTGTGTCTAAAAATAGACCCTAACTGGGTCAGCGCGAATTGTTATGTGCAGAGCTTTTCGGCTCTCCTACTAACCGTAACAGATGGTCTGTTCTAAGGGGTCGCGGCATTAGGAAGGTAGGGAACCACTAATCTAGATCATTACTTTGCTTTCGTTAACACAAGTAATTTCACGCCCAAATTTGAATATTAGGCAATCAGCTTGCAATTAGAATCAACATGGATATTATATGGATTATAGATTCATTGCCAACATAGATCTGTAAAAGGCATCTGACCTATTTAAGCCGCAACATTCGGTATATTAAAACAAAATTGGATGTCCGCCCCGGCTACACAACATAATTTTGTCTTACCACAAAACCCAGCAAAGCACAGTACTCTTTGATGGCGCCACTTCAGTTCCCTTACCAGTGAGTGTCGAGATCAAACAGTGGTGCATCCTGGCACCAACACTCTTTGTTATCTTTTTTTTTTCTGCACTACTCCGACATGCTTTCGAGAACTGACCGTCGGTGTGAATATCCATATTAGGGCAGATAACAACCTCTATAAGATAACCCGACTCTGTGATAAGAGAAAAGTGGAAACCGTATTAATTAGAGAGTTTCTCTTTGCTGATGAAGCAGCTCTAACTTCTTACGCAGTGAATGCGCTCCAACAACTGGTCAGTAAATTATCGGAGGCATGCAAGGAATTCAAATTGACAACTAGTATCATAAAGACCACTATTATGAGACAAGATGTAGACTGTCATCAAACAATATACACAATGAGGGAAACATTTTGGATGTTGTAGAGGTTCGGTAACTTAAAGATTGCGTGCCAGACTTAGCACGCAGAGAGATTTTCAATGGCACGCGTAAGAGCCCTAAAACGACAATTCAAGTATCTTTCACAAGAAAAGAGGAGGATGACTTTTAAGTTGCTGGCACACTGAATGAATTAGAAATCCTACTTTGGCACATTATTATCAAAAGTTTGCCGATCTCTGTTGTATAGTATTAGACCTACCTTGGAAATAGCATCTCTACTGCACCTTGAAAAAGAAATCCAAATTAGAATTAGAAAGGCAGCAGCCATAATGGCAACGCTCAACCAAAGAGAATCTGACAATACCAAACTCACAGACGAAAACCTTTGTGTACTAGGCCTGCAAAAGTAGTAGACTCCTCAATGGAAATGAGACCTGAGCTACTTACGATAAGCAAACAGAGCAAATAAACAGAATTCTCCTAAGATGGTTTGCGTAGGATCCTCCACTTAAAATGGCAAGACATGATAACAAATGTGGAAAAGCAACGTGCTGAGCATTAACTCAATTCTGAGTGAAGGCGCCTGCGGTGGATAGAACATGTCTTCAGAATATATATTGTTTAACATCGCTTTAGATTTTAGACGAAAGCTGTGATATCAAGGAAATTGTACCGTTGGACATCTTTCTGTGTAGCGTCATGCAAGGTTTAAAGTCGTCGATACGTTTCTAAGGAGAAACTGGTCGAGATGTTCTCAACGTCTTTTTACCTGCATTGAGTGTTTTGAACCTGTCGATAAAACGCCACCGGTGGAATGGTTGACTTTTTATAAGGAATCTCGCAACCTGATGTTGCATTTATGTCTCTGAGAAAGTGCAAGATAAGTCGTTTTCAATAATAGTGCTGTAGTTTTATTTTTCTCCAACGCTCCAATAGCCAGGTTTGTATGTTTGTACATTGTGAAAAAGTCTAGTAGTTAAATAAATACTATCCATTCCTTCTCTAACGATAAAGTGTTAACTTGAAATTCAGTTGGCATCGTGCGTTTGATACTTTTAGAAACAAAGAAAAAAAGCCACGATTTCTTTCCCGCTCTTAAATACACATTATATATAAACTCCTGCGTATTTTATACTCACTTATATGCACATTGTATGCACATCTATACACATGTCATCTGCACTTTGTACTTCAGATCCATTGAGCCCTACAAGAGAATAGCAACACCATTGACCATGCATATATACGCCTGCTTTGTCTTCGTCTCCATGACTTTCAATAAAAATATCTACTACCTCGCAAACGTTGGTAAGCTAATTAAGACACAAACATTCTTATTTTATCAGAATATTAGGGCATACTTAGCATTCAATGTTTTATTATAAATATCTCTAAACCGTCTGATAATAGGGTTTTATTAAGTTTATTAAGTTTAACCTTTTCTAAAAAAATTTTTTTTTTAGAATTCTGGCCGGTGACAACATATTTCTTCAAATTTTCAAATATATTAATCATATGGGGCACGGTAGCAGAGCGGCATCGCGTTCGACTGGCGATACAAAGGTCCTGGGTTCGAGTTCTGGTGGACCCAGGGGATGACTTTTAAGTCTGAGTCGGTGTATAGATATTATTATCTAATATTTATAGCGTTAATGCAATGCGTTAAGCGAATAAATGAAATTTAAAAAAATAAAAAATAATTATTTCGTATACAAAAAAAATGCAAGTTGAATTTCAAGGTACGAACACATTAATTAAATCTTAATACCCACAATTTCAGGCCCTGGAAAAGAAGAATTGTAAACTGATCCCCTTGCATTTGTAAGTTTAAAATCCAGCGTTTAAAATTAAGGAGCGCAAGGAGCTTGCAATTGAATAGCCTTTACCCACCTAAGTTTTACTCTACTTGATTCTCCACTTGATTAAGGCATTAAAAGTTGATTCGTCTGTTTGTTCCACTCAGACAACACAACAACGGATACACCGAAGTTGTTATTGATAGCCAGGCCATCTCTAGACGCGTATGGCAATATGTGTCACATTGACTCCATGTTACGACCCACAAATCTCAGTGTCGTAATCAAACCAGGTATACGAACTATTGTAATTTACATGTATAAATAAATGTATAGGCTATATATATATGGGTGTACCAGAGGTTGTGTTGAAATGCTTTTTTTTTTTTTAAATAAGGTTGTTTTTTTCCTATATTGTAACCTTGACATTCCTATAATATAACCTTCACTTTGAGTGTCAACTTTGACCCCCAACACCCCGTTTGCAGCACGTGAATGTCAATTTCTGAAAACACACTATGCACGTATTACTATGGATTTCCGATTGAAATTCTGACATTGTGCTGACCACACAATCCCCTAGTATGCATAGGCCTAAAAAAAAAACATTGTGAACTCTGCTTTCCCGGCCCTGTGATCATTTCTGACTGATGTGTACTTTTTTTTTTACTAACCTGATGTTTCAAAGTTTAAAAATCGAATGTATAATTTTTAAAAAAAAACATTGTGTGAATTGGCATTATAGTGTGTGTTTTTTTTATCGTAGAATACGGGGGTTAGGAAGGAAGGTGTGTGTGTGGGGTGGGGATGCATTGCTGAAATGCTCACTGTTTATTTCTTCTTTTTTTTTTTTATAAATTGCATGTTACGTCGAGAAAGAAGCTGCTCATGAAGCCGCCATAGAGTTCCCCAGAGCGTTTAAAAGTTACTATCAACTAGAATTTGGCAGTTGCCTCTTCTTTTTCTCTATCTGCAGTAAGGGGACGCATGCCAAAGTAACAGTGAAGGGATGCAAAGGCATACTGCCTTTCTTCTCCGGTAAGACGTGTTTAGGTTTGAAGTGTAAGTGTGTGTTCGTGTTGGACAAAAATATTGGTGCTGTGTATGGATTTGAAATAGACAAAAAAGAGATAGAGAGGAGTGGGGGTAGAGATGAGGGGGGGTAAGTGGTAAGGTGAAATAATACCCGTTCTTCCTTTCCTTGAACACACACAGACACCCCCAGCAGTACATTAGTATACCAAGAGAATGATTTAAAAAAACAACAACAGAGAGGCGCAACTAGGAAATTTTGCGCCCGGGGAGGAACTATACATTTAGCGCAACCAGTCGCCTCTCTTGTTAAATACATTTTTTTTAACTGTAACGTTGTAAGCCTTTTTTCAGAGTCCCTTTTCCTTGGAGCTCGGGGACATGTGTATCTCCCTGCCCCCAACTTTTAGCAACGCCTCTGGCAGGCCCGGTATAGAGAAAAATTATATCATCATCATCAATACCTTGACCGTTGTGGTCGTTGAAGGGGGAGCGAATGGACACCTCAGCAGTCAACTTTCTCCACTTTTGCCTATCTTGAACGGTTGTCAATAGTTGATTCAACTGTATCCCTGTCCAATACTTTACATTGTCGAAGCAGGATCTCCGCTGACGGCCTTTTCGACGTTCACATTCTACCGTGCCTTGGAGGATTGTTTTAGGCAGCTTATTGTGCCGCAACACATGACGGAGCTATATCAGTTTACGCCGTTTGATTATTGTCATAATGTTTTATTGAGGGCCTGCAGTTGAGGATAATCCGTCCCAGACAAAGTATATACCAGGTCGCTAAAAAAAAAAAGAAGTAAAATAGGTGAATAATTGAGGTCACATTGGTGTGCTATAACAGAATTGGATATTTTGTAATATTTAAAACTACACTGTGTATTATGAGTATATACCAAAGTGACGTTCATATATTACACGTTAGAGTTGAGTCAAATTTGACGAATTTGCACTCGTGCACTAATCCAGATGTCCTTTTGATAACAGTGTGCCAAAAAAATGATTTTTAATTCATTCAGCGTGCCAACAGCCTGACAGTCATCCCACTGTGGCAATAAATTTCTTGTAGAAGTGACCCGAAAATGCCTCTTCCGCGTGCCTTTGAAAAATCCCTTCGCGTATCAAGTCTGGCACTTGTGCCGTCGGTTGCCGACTAGTGTTGATTAACGCATCTATGGCAGACACTTATATTAATATTTATATGGCAGACACTTATATTAATATTTAAAAACAAACAAATGATTTCATTTTATAGACAAAATAGCGAATATCGAGTATCAGTGACTATTACCTACTGGTCCAAAAATAATAAAGGGCCACAGTCTACAGTTATGGCTTGTAGAGAGGGGCGTGGCCAGACATTGTTTCCAGGGTGGGCTGAACTTTCGCGTGTCTAACATTTATCTAATTCTTTTTAATCTAGGACATATTAAGAAAAAACAGTTGAAAAAATATATATTTCAAAATTTTCAGGATGAAGGGGGTGGGGGGAGATTAGCTTCGCTCCTGCTTGTAGAACCAGGTTCTCGGGTAACACAAACCTTTTTTTAAGACATATAGAACTAGGCTCTTTTAATTATTATTTCAATAGAGAAATCTAAATGTTGCATGTTACCTAGATTTATGCTGATTTATAGACTTTGTTCTATGCGTATATCATGTGTAAAAAGTATTTTTTATGAGCGTTAAGAGTTAAATCTATGGGCCTGATTCATTTGGAGTTATTTGTACATTTTTCTTAGAGAATGTGTTTATTAAACTATTTTCCTTCGCATTCTGGCAATTAGGGGGAAATCCATTCTTCAGAAAAACCTATGTAACGCGCGCAGAGGTGTAAAAACTGCTGTGATTCTTTTGCAGAGTGATAAAGACGCTAGTTTTTATTGATGGATGCACATTCATTTTAATTATTGTAGATAAGGCCAAGCATTAAATTCTTCTATAAATTTTAATCGATCATCAAAAACTCCAAATGAAATATCGACACCATTCTAAGTACAATATGAAAACTATTTAAAACATGAATGTTATAACATATAGCAATTCATACAATTAAGTAGAAAGAAATCACATTTGTTTATAATGTAATCTAATGTTTTAATCAAATTTACTATCTCTTTCTCCACCTCTCTCTGTCTCTCTTCTCTCTATCTTTCTTGTCCTTTAGAAGACGGACATGTGTACAATATCTACAATGACCACAACGCACAAAGAAATACCATCCTCTTATTTAACGCTGACAAGGAGCCTGACTTTCGAAATACATTTCCCTTTGTCTGCATAGTGAGTATTATTCTAATGTTACTGTATGTTTTGAATATCTTTTTTTTAATTGATCCATCTCGCGAAAGAAACCGAAAGAAGTCAGCGCTTAACCAAAGAAGATGCCATTCTAATGGTCTAATTCTCGGAGTGTGTGCTTGGCCAAGAGTAGGGTAGGCTAGGCCTGGGTGTGCTAGGCCTGTGTGTGCTAGGCCTGGGTGTGCTAGGCCTGGGTGTGCTAGGCCTGTGTGTGCTAGGCCTGGGTGTGCTAGGCCTGTGTGTGCTAGGCCTGGGTGTGCTAGGCCTGGGTGTGCTAGGCCTGGGTGTGCTAGGCCTGGGTGTGCTAGGCCTGGGTGTGCTAGGCCTGGGTGTGCTAGGCCTGGGTGTGCTAGGCCTTGACTTAAATAGGCAAGCGATGCCATTAAGCCAGGTTTTTGCTAGAATACTGGGTAACTTGAATTGACTTGACTTAATCCTGTATATCCCCACAGGAGCATAGGGCCGCAACTACACTTTTCCATCGGTCTCGGTTTTGGGAGGCTCCCTTTATTTGTGTCCATGTGAGGCCAACAGCCTTTGCCTCACCTACGACCGATCTCCTCCGTTTGCCTGGGTCTGCCTACTTTCCTTTTGCCCTGGGGATTCCAGTCAAGTTCTACATTGTTTTCTGTTCTTCTGAAAAGATAACGGGTGAGCTAAGATAGAATTAGGCCATCTGTAATCTAGGCCAGCTGTAAGCTAGGCCAGCTGTAAGCTAGGCCAAAGGTGTGTTATGGCCGAGGCTAGTATCAGGGTAGATGTGTTGACAGTCCAGTTATACTAACTACATAATTTGAACTATTTATTTCGATGAAAAACTACACCAGCATTTGATGAAACAATCCCAAGTAAAGTTTCAGTCGTATAGTTGTCTTTTTTTTTTATCGGCTGCTGGACTTAGAGGCTACTTTTTCATTTCCCATCCATTGTTTTCGTGGATGCATACTGTTTTGTTAGTGGTTAAAATAAACTTGACATAAAAACTAAAACATACGTGGCATACGTTCATGCTGGGGACAAAGTTTGGTGGAATGATATAATATGGTGGAAAGTATCTGATGGGATTACATGTATATGATGGGAACAAATATGGCACAAATATATCTTGGAAAATATACGACGAAAAAATATATGACGAAGCATAAATGTTGGATAATA
This sequence comes from Anisus vortex, assembly GCA_949126835.1. Taxonomy (NCBI): domain Eukaryota; kingdom Metazoa; phylum Mollusca; class Gastropoda; family Planorbidae; genus Anisus; species Anisus vortex. The sequence goes on along the minus strand of OX421502.1, from coordinate 20,510,107 downwards.
AAAGACGAGAAATATAAGTTGGAAGATATGTAGAAGAAAATATTTGGCAGGAAATATATAAGGCAAAAAAATATATAATGGGCAGATGGGCAATATATTATGGTTTAAAATATATGATTTAAAAATTGTTGGAAATATGTAAAATTTATGGAAAGAAAAAGCAAATCATGGATGGAAATTTATAGTGGGAAATAAATGTTGATAAAGTTTATTATGATGGTAAATTTTTTTATCGGAAAAATAATTTTCTGAAAATCTATGATAACAAATTGGAATATATGGTGTTGAAAAAAAGGTAGTGATAAATATGTGGTAAGAAATATAACGTAATCTAATATAGTCTATTACTTAAAAATAAGTCATAAAAAATATTGTTATACGGTGAAAATGTATTGTTGCAAAGATACAGTGCAATAGTGCATGGCTGGAGTAAATCAAACATCTTAGAAAGGGAAAGCATATACTATACACCACTACGGTATTTCATAAGGATACTAACAAGACAAGTTAAAAAATTGTCATTTCGGTATATTTATACACGGTGGCCGATTAGGCAAGGTGGCCGAGCGTCAGAGCGTTTGGCTGGCGTAACGAAGTACCTGGGTTCGAATCCTGGTGAAGGCTAGGATTTGATCCCGGATATGGCGGGTGTCCCTGAGTCTACCCAGCTCTGATGGTTACCTGAATTTAGTTGGGGCAAAGTAAAGGCGTCCGGGCATTGTGCTGACCACACATTCCCTTAGTGTGCGCGGACACAGAAACTGGTGAACGCTGCTTCACCTGCCCCGTAGATCAATCTGGTCCGACGGGATACTTTACTTCCTTTCTTATATAAAAAAGCGAAGTTTGCATTTTTTTCCAAGAGGAGCTAAACTTTTACCACATTTTTTGGCGATATTAAATTAGTCTAATGCTATTTCACGTTTAAAAAAATGTCCAAAAGAAATAATTTCATTTTTTCTTTAATATGTCGGAGAAGGAGATGAGGGTAGGAGGTAAAGCTCCCACTGTTTATATATAGCTCCCTCTGTTAATATATAGCTCCCTCTGTTCATATATAGCTCCCTCTGTTTATCTATAGCTCCCACTGTTTATATATAGCTCCTGTCACGATTCTGGACTGAACCGTAACCTTATTAGCACTCATGGATAGATCATAGCGCAGAAGTAGTGTAGAACTAGAAACATAGGTTAGCGTAGAGTTAGATTAGGGAGTAGAAGAGTGGCCTGGAGCTATTACCCTCTCCCTCTCTCACGCAATAGGAACACCCCAACCACCCCCTTCTTCACCTGTTCTTTAACCCTCTCTACACTCTTTCATTCCCGAATTCAGAGTTTGCAACTTGATTCAGCCAATTGGTATTACACTATTTGTATGTGTGATTGTATGTGTGTGTATTCTTTAATGTATGTATATATATATTCTATTATGCTGTCAATTATGATTCATGATGTATTTGGATAGTAACTACTCATTTATTTTGCTAAACTCAGCATACACGTAAAACCCCCACCCACCTGTAGAAACCCCCACCCACCTGTAGACACCCCCACCCACTGCTACACCTTTTTCATTATCTCCCCTCTTCGGCCCCTACTCAGCGCCCGTGGCCATAGCCCTTGATCCACTCGTCGTAGTGACATCTGGAGCGAAGCGTCTCGCACATACGTAAGCGCCCCGGGCTGCACTCGACCAGAACCGATAGACACAGGTACATCAAGGGAGATAAGTCATTATCTTATCCTTTGTATCTCCGTATACGTCTACCAACCCCCCCCCCCCCCCCTTTCCCTGGGCCCCACCCCGCAAAAGTCGGAGGTACTAATTGTTCACCTACACCCACTCCTAATTCCCCCCCAATAGTCAATCCTTTATGCAAGTATATTTCAAACCAGCCAACCAGAACATATGTAATTCTAAACTAATGTAGCTATCCAATCAAATTGACCACTGATCACGTGACTAAAATGCACGAAAGCGCGCTTAACTAGTTTTAAGGCACTTCAGCTCAAGCGTTAGGTGGAGAAGGTTGTTCGATTCTAGCCTCCACTTATTCAGTTCGTTCCATAGGATATACCGCCTGCATGCGTATAGATAGATATTTTGTCAGTATAAGTATTTTCATGAACACAGCTACGTTTACCTAATGTTGGACAACCTAGCAGTACCATATGTTGAGTGTTAACTGAAGCATGTGCAAATTCATATATGTATCTTGCCATTGAGTGAAGAATTGAAATGATAATAAACACCTGAACTTAACCAACGATTTATTTGCCTACTTAGAACTATCTGTTGTGTCCGCCATAATATCTAACGAGCCAAGAGAGAAATAATAATTATTCCAGGGCGATTCCAGTCACGGTAATTCATACCCCACGACGACCTGCCACTACTACCCCACTCACCTACGACTCCGCACCCCTCTCATTGTCCAACTTCTGCCAGGTTGATGTTAATCCTAAACACATCATGACAAAGTGGGACCTCGCCGCGGGATCCTGAACGCAAGCCGTTCAGGGCACTAACAACAGCAATCAACCCGAGGACCACGCCGTTACTGAAACCGACCCTGGATTGGGGGCTCATCTTTCTACAACACGAAGACTCTAAGCAGCAAACAGATCCGCCACCTCAAACGCAAGCCAAGTCACCCCACTGAGCCAAACTCGTCACCCCACGCCACCTGCGCCACCCCAAACACGCCAGAAACCAGACTCGTCACCCCAACGCCAACCAAGGCACCCATTACGTCAGATTCGCCACTCTAAGCAATCTACGTCACCCCAGATACACCAGCAGCCAGATTCGTAGCCCTACGCCACCTGCGTCACCCCAGATACACCAGCAGCCAGATTCGCCACCCCAACCGCCAGATCGTCACCCGAGACACCGCAACGACGTGCCTGCCCGACAACTATCAACCCAGAGAACCCGAGAACCGCCATCAACCTCCCCTAAGGAACCGCCGTAGCATCCGGTACCTAAACCCGAAAAAATAGACAATAACTATACGCTAATCCAGTCCCGGCACGGGGAGAACATAATCTCTGAGCAGCCGAAGTTATCCACACCAACAGCCTTAAGCGCCATAAAAGAATAACTTTACGATTGGATACGTGTATATGTGTGTGAAATTCTAGGAACCGCTGTTCTGGTGAGTACCATTTTGAGCTGTATTATATTAGATAAACTCTGAACCCCAACACCGCTTACATTTCCTCTTTCTATCTCGTTATATCTCTGTCCGTTACTGCCTTACTCTCGCCTTACACTGTTACTATGGCTGAAGGTGTACTATTGCGTAAGCAGCTGAGAGAAAAGTTTATAGCGATAGGCTACAGTGACGGAGACGTCATCAAATACGTAGTTGAACAAGTAGCGGTCCATGAGGCAAGAGAAGAGAAACTTAGACATGAGGCAAGAGAAGAGAAACTTAGACTTGAGCAGAGAGAAGAGAAACTTAGAGTAGAGCAGAGAGAAGAGAAACTTAGAGCAGAACAGTTAGCTAGGGAGGACTCACTTAGATTAGAACAAGTAGCCAGGGAAGATAGACTTAGAGTAGAAGCAGAGCAATTAGAATTAGCTAGAGAAGAAAGACTTAGACTAGATGCGGAGGCACGCAGGACACATGAATTCAGACTAGCTGAATTAGCCGCAAGCACTAGGCCCCCGGACAACAGCGACAACCCAAGCTCCCCTCGTCATTTAGCTCAGCAAACCCCAGCAACCATCCCCTCCCCCGACATGCTTCTCTATGGACTGATGTTCATGACCCCCGACTGGAACAGTTCGACATTTACCTCCGACGGTTTAGCGACTGTATGGAGCTAAATGAGGTCCCCCCAGAACTACATTGTAGGATCCTCGTCTCCACTCTGAGAGGAGAGGATTATGACACCTATTGTAAACTGGCCCCAGAAGACAGGGAGTCGTGCGTTGCACTGAAAAACGCGCTGCTAAATCGACACCAACTGCACGCGTCACATTATCAAAAGAAGTTTCGGTCGTCCACGCTACGGGCAGGAGAGAACTATACGCAATTCGCGGAGCGAATTAAGGCCTACTTACTTAAGTGGGTAGAATTAGGGGACATAGAACAATCCTTTGAAGGCATGGTCACCCTTCTTATGACTGAACAGATAGAATCCCAGATGCCCCCCAAGCTAAAGGCTTTCTTAATCCAACAGGGAATATCCGGTCTAACCCCTTCCCTGCAGGGCGCAGATAGATTTTTGCAAGCAGACATAATAGCGCCATCCTCCCGCCCGGGACACCCACAGCCGCACCGACCTCATGGGGACAACCACCGCGTCAACCCTCCCCCTCAATCAACCGCTCCCCAGCCGCACACGCCCCACCACGGGCGACCTCGTCCTCACAACCCACGCGGAGACCACCGCCACACCAGGCCCACTCCTCAGTTAGCACACGACAGGAACAGACGCGACCCCACCCCCTATTTGGCCGCCGGTGCATTTTACACTACGACAGAGCCCGTAAGCGCCGACCAGCAGTATACTAACGGTCCGGCAGGACAAGAAACAGAAGCCCCTTACCCCAACCACTTAACCGAAACCACCGCCCCGTGGAATAGCCAGGAAACATACGGCGACTTGGATCAAGTCCATCACGTATTTTCCATCTCCTCAGTAGACGGACCCCACGAACCCCGCCACAACTGTGTCGACGAGATAGTCCGAATCAATGGCCACCTGGGCTCGTGTACATACGATTCCGGGCTCAGCTATGATGCCCTCAAAATGCATGGTCGGGTTCAATAAACTGAAATTCCTAGGTCACATGATCGAAAGGAACAAAATAATGCCGGACGAAAACAAAGTAGAGAAAATTAAGTTAGCCCCTCAGCCCACCACCAAATCAGGTATACGGTCTCTACTAGGGTCAACAGGGTATTATCAGAAGTTCATACCACTTTACAATAGCATCGCAGCCCCTTTAACAGACCTAACGCGGAAAAATCTCCCAGAGAAGGTTACTTGGTCCGATGAGTGCCAACAAGCGTTCGACCAATTGAAGACAGCTCTCACTAGCAAACCCATACTGCGACTGCCGAACCCTTCCCTTCCCTACGTGTTGAAGTGCGATGCAAGCGGACGAGCAGTAGGCGCGGCCCTGTTACAACCTGACCCGGAACATAATAACATGCTTTTCCCTGTAGCCTACGCGTCACGGAAACTCAACTCCGCGCAAATGAATAACGGCACCTCTGAACAGGAGTGTCTGGCTCTCGTGTTTGGAATTGAGAAATTCCACGTATACCTGTACGGGCGCCATTTCATTCTCCACACCGATCACCAGCCCCTGACGTTCCTCGCATGCGCAAAGAACCTAAACAGAAGGTTAATGAGATACTCCCTCACCCTGTCACAGTACAGCTTCCAAACCGTTTACCAGTCTGGAAAAGAACACCACCTCGCGGATTTCCTATCCCGATACTCACACTCAGATCCCATCCCCGACGACACTCCACCGACTCCCCCCTTTCCCACGCGCCAGACACAATAATTTAGGTGTGAATCTTCTCTCTGAGTAGATTCCAAGTTGGCCGGGTGAGTTGTCACGATTCTGGACTGAACCGTAACCTTATTAGCACTCATGGATAGATCATAGCGCAGAAGTAGTGTAGAACTAGAAACATAGGTTAGCGTAGAGTTAGATTAGGGAGTAGAAGAGTGGCCTGGAGCTATTACCCTCTCCCTCTCTCACGCAATAGGAACATCCCAACCACCCCCTTCTTCACCTGTTCTTTAACCCTCTCTACACTCTTTCATTCCCGAATTCAGAGTTTGCTACTTGATTCAGCCAATTGGTATTACACTATTTGTATGTGTGATTGTATGTGTGTGTATTCTTTAATGTATGTATATATATATTCTATTATGCTGTCAATTATGATTCGTGTTGTATTTGGATAGTAACTACTCATTTATTTTGCTAAACTCAGCATACACGTAAAACCCCCACCCACCTGTAGAAACCCCCACCCACTGCTACACCTTTTTCATTATCTCCCCTCTTCGGCCCCTACTCAGCGCCCGTGGCCATAGCCCTTGATCCACTCGTCGTAGTGACATCTGGAGCGAAGCGTCTCGCACATACGTAAGCGCCCCGGGCTGCACTCGACCAGAACCGATAGACACAGGTACATCAAGGGAGATAAGTCATTATCTTATCCTTTGTATCTCCGTATACGTCTACCCCCCCCCCCTTTTTCCCTGGGCCCCACCCCGCAAAAGTCGGCGGTACTAATTGTTCACCTACACCCACTCCTAATTTCCCCCCCCCCCCCAATAGTCAATCCTTTATGCAAGTATATTTCAAACCAGCCAACCAGAACATAGTAATTCTAAACTAATGTAGCTATCCAATCAAATTGACCACTGATCACGTGACTAAAATGCACGAAAGCGCGCTTAACTAGTTTTAGGGCACTTCAGCTCAAGCGTTAGGTGGAGAAGGTTGTTCGATTCTAGCCTCCACTTATTCAGTTCGTTCCATAGGATATACCGCCTGCATGCGTATAGATAGATATTTTGTCAGTATAAGTATTTTCATGAACACAGCTACGTTTACCTAATGTTGGACAACCTAGCAGTACCATGTGTTGAGTGTTAACTGAAGCCTGTGCAAATTCATATATGTATCTTGCCATTGAGTGAAGAATTGAAATGATAATAAACACCTGAACTTAACCAACGATTTATTTGCCTACTTAGAACTATCTGTTGTGTCCGCCATAATATCTAACGAGCCAAGAGAGAAATAATAATTATTCCAGGGCGATTCCAGTCACGGTAATTCATACCACACGACGACCTGCCACTACTACCCCACTCACCTACGACTCCGCACCCCTGTCATTGTCCAACTTCTGCCAGGTTGATGTCCTAATCCTAAACACATAATGACAGCTCCCTCTGTTTATATATAGCTCCCTCTGTTTATATATACCTCCCTCTGTTTATATATAGCTCCCTCTGTTTATATATAGCTCCCTCTGTTTATATATAGCTCCCTCTGTTTATGTATAGCTCCCTCTGTTTATATATAGCTCCCTCTGTTTATATATAGCTCCCTCTGTTTATATATAGCTCCCTCTGTTTATCTATAGCTCCCTCTGTTTATATATAGCTCCCTCTGTTTATCTATAGCTCCCTCTGTTTATATATAGCTCCCTCTGTTTTTATATAGCTCCCTCTGTTTATCTATAGCTCCCCCTGTTTATATATAGCTCCCTCTGTTTATATATAGCTCCCTCTGTTTATATATAGCTCCCTCTGTTTATATATAGCTCCCTCTGTTTATATATAGCTCCCTCTGTTTATATATAGCTCCCTCTGTTTATATATAGCTCCCTCTGTTTATATATAGCTCCCTCTGTTTATCTATAGCTCCCTCTGTTTATATATAGCTCCCTCTGTTTATATATAGCTCCCTCTGTTTATATATAGCTCCCTCTGTTTATATATAGCTCCCTCTGTTTATATATAGCTCCCTCTGTTTATATATAGCTCCCTCTGTTTATATATAGCTCCCTCTGTTTAAATATAGCTCCCTCTGTTTATATATAGCTCCCTCTGTTTATATATAGTTCCCTCTGTTTATATATAGCTCCCTCTGTTTATATATAGCTCCCTCTGTTTATCTATAGCTCCCTCTGTTTATATATAGCTCCCTCTGTTTATATATAGCTCCCTCTGTTTATATATAGCTCCCTCTGTTTATATATAGCTCCCTCTGTTTATATATAGCTCCCTCTGTTTAAATATAGCCCCCTCTGTTTATATATAGCTCCCTCTGTTTATATATAGCTCCCTCTGTTTATATATAGCTTCCTCTGTTTATATATAGCTCCCTCTGTTTATATATAGCTCCCTCTGTTTAAATATAGCTCCCTCTGTTTATATATAGCTCCCTCTGTTTATATATAGCTCCCTCTGTTTATATATAGCTCCCTCTGTTTATATATAGCTCCCTCTGTTTATCTATAGCTCCCTCTGTTTATATATAGCTCCCTCTGTTTATATATAGCTCCCTCTGTTTATATATAGCTCCCTCTGTTTATATATAGCTCCCTCTGTTTATATATAGCTCCCTCTGTTTATCTATAGCTCCCTCTGTTTATATATAGCTCCCTCTGTTTATATATAGCTCCCTCTGTTTATATATAGCTCCCTCTGTTTATATATAGCTCCCTCTGTTTAAATATAGCTCCCTCTGTTTATATATAGCTCCCTCTGTTTATATATAGCTCCCTCTGTTTATATATAGCTCCCTCTGTTTATATATAGCTCCCTCTGTTTATCTATAGCTCCCTCTGTTTATATATAGCTCCCTCTGTTTATATATAGCTCCCTCTGTTTATATATAGCTCCCTCTGTTTATGTATAGCTCCCTCTGTTTATCTATAGCTCCCTCTGTTTATATATAGCTCCCTCTGTTTATATATAGCTCCCTCTGTTTATATATAGCTCCCTCTGTTTATATATAGCTCCCTCTGTTTATATATATGTTGTTTGTTACACAAGGAATATTCCACTTTTATTTAAAGATTTTTAATAAACATTTTAGGCTTTTGTTGGGTTTGTTTATGTGTGTGTGTGTTTTTGTTTTCTCTCTTCTCTTCTGTAAATACAAATCCATCGTGTTTTCAGAATAATTATTGTGGGTATCAAGGCCTCTTTAGAAGTATGCTTTAACAAATAATTATAGACTATAATTATATTATTTTCAACTTTGGTTTCCTTTGCAGCTTTCAATCCATTACTTTTGCATTGTCAGATTATTTACTTAATTTTCTATAACTGTAGTGGAGAGAGAGAGAAAATAAAAAGAAGGAACCCGTTAACGTTGTACTCTCTGTTTTTTTTTTTAAATTTCACATAAAAGTAATGTATTGGTTGTTTTTTTATTGATTTATATAATTTTGTTTCTTAACTTTAGTTTTGGGAGGCCAATGTAACCCACATAATGTTGCTAGTTTTTCCTATGATCTGTCAATCATGGGACACGGCTAAAGAATTTGAACACCAGCTTATTCTTGGCATTGCAACGGGTAAGTTGTAACTGAGATATAATATAATATATATATATATATATATATATATATATATATATATATATATATATATATATATATATATATATATATATACATATATATATATATATATAAATACATAGGCCTACTCTTGGAAAACTATACCTAAAAGATATTTTTTATATACTTTAGGTCAGGGCTCGGGAACCTTTTTGTCTTAGAGAGCCATGGATACCAAATATTTTGAAAAGTAATTCTGTGAGAGCCATACATTTAAAACTAAAAATTCAAGCAAATGTGTGCATTTTGTGTAATTTCAACACTAAAAGTACAATAATTATGTCTCTGAATTCTTCTGATGCTGAGCTGCGGTAGACTTAGCTCATTTGTAGAATGAAATATTGATATGCTATTAATATGTAGGCCTACACCAAAAAGTCTTTAAAAAAACATTTTTTAATAATCGAACATTTGTCTGCGAGCCAGATGCAGCCATCAAAAGAGCCACATCTGGCTCGCGAGCCATGGGTTCCCGACCCCTGCTTTAGGTGCTGGTTTTGTTACGTATGCAGTATGCACATTCAAAATGCAATGCAAATGACAATATAAGCATTCATAACCCATCATATGTATGCTGATAATAATATATAGAGAGATATAGATAGTATACATATACACTAACTCTCTCTCTCTCTCTTCCACTCTCTCTCTCTCTCTCTCTCTCTCTCTCTTTATATAATATATATATATATATATATATATATATATATATATATATATATACAGTCAAACCTGGTTTTCATTGACTTCGGCTTTCATTCTGCTTCGTTTTACATTGGTTTCAGTGTACATCAATTTTTTTTCTTTCACAAGAAAATGAGTGTCTACTGTGTCGGTGTTAAATGTCCAGTTATGACCAATAAAAAAACAAAACGAGAATTACGTTACCCATGGTTCTATCAAAACGGATGCATTCATCTTCCCTATAAATAATAATATGTTCCATTTTCCCCGTCTCCCCTTCGGCATTTTCCAAACGCAAAGACGAGTCTTAACAAAGGTAGCCAATGTTTATGTGTTAATTAAATAAGTCATTTATTGTCATTTTTATTTTCCACTTATGGCTTGGTTTTTTATAAGTACTAAATATTTTTTTTCACAATTTTTTTAATATGTTTTATAATATCTTGAACGAACAAATTTGAATTTGTATTTGATTTATGTGAACATACTTGCCTCTGTTTTCGCCAGTTCTGGCATTTTCGTACAGTCTTTTTGTGGCGGATTTACCGACGAAGGTTGCGGTTTGACTGTATAATATAACACAAACGCGTTATTAAATCATTGTATCTTGTATATTGTTTATTGCACCTTGTACATTTGAGCCAACTGGCCTTTTTACATGCTTTCGTGGGAGGGAAGGTGGGGGCGGGGGCAGGATGGGTTGGAGTACAATTTGAATTTAGCAGTATAGCGTTTAAATGATTAACGGATAATAACTCGTAGGATTCCGGCAAGTTCCTCCTTCACCGACTGAATAATGTGTCAAAACAAATAGACTTAACGATGTAAAGGAGAGGACCATGGGGGGAGGACAAACAAAGGTCATATCCGAGACTGGCCAACCTTCGGCACTCCCATAAGGCGTGTCGCGTACCATAGTAAAATAGTCTTAGGGTACCGTCTCCGCAGTCACATACACTGCACTGCTTTTCCCAAACCTGCAGAAGTAATTCCCCTCGGATCGTTATCGTGGTGACTCTGTAGCAGAAATCCCAGACTAAAAGTCTGGACATCCAGGCACCAGGGCGGGCTGAAAACGTACTGTCGCGCACATTGCTTCCTCTCCTCCGAGGGTCGGTGCCTCTAGGCGGTGCAATGAGACCTCGGATGCGCAACAGGGGCTGTTCCCCAAGCGTTAGTTCGCTGGTGTACCTTTAATTAAAGTGTATTGGTGGTTTATACATCTACGTCGGACTTTCAGGCCCATGGGTACAGAAGTGGGGTTCCCCATCACTTGTCCGCATCTAAAGCTGGCAAGTTGGGTTCAGTTCTGGACGATACGCCCCAAATACTTGTCCCGTTCCTTACCGTTGTCATTTATACTATTTAATTTTTTTTTCTCTGCACAATGAGGCATATTTTATTACGTTAATTTTAATGTTTATAAATCATCTCTATTACATTAAAGTTTCTCTCTATATCTTATCAGTACTTCTTAACGCTTCTCTCTCTCTCTCTCTCTCTCTCTCTCTCTATATATATATATATATATATATATATATTTATTTATGTATAAATATCTTTATATATATATATTATCTCTATTACATTAAAGTTTCTCTCTATATCTTATCAGTACTTCTTAACGCTTCTATATATAAGCTTATATATATTATCTCTATTTCTTAAAGTTTCTCTCTATATCTTATCACTATTTCTAAAATGTATATATATATCTTATCACTATTACTAGAGTTTTTATATATATATTATCATTATTTCTTATCACTATTACTAAAGTTTCTCTCTATATCTTTTCACTATTACTATAATGTATCTCTCTATCTTATCACAATTACTTAAATTACTTTATCATATCTCCATAGACAAAAAAGTAGATGATGAAGAAACATTAGGCTCTCGTAAGTGTGTGTTTTTTTGTTAACTTCTATATTGTTTAGCTCAGGAATGTTCTAACTTTTCATAATGAGCAGTGGCGTATTTAGGCATATTCTACATATTCCATTGGAACAGGGGCACCCACTTAAAAATGCCCCCCCCCCCACACATCCCAAAAAAGAAATGTTTTAGTGACATCCCCATTCATTCGTTGAAAATGTAAAATACAATTCATTTATTCCCCTACATTTTAAAGCGCTCCAGTTCCAACCAAGATAAATTCAACATAACATTTAGAGATTTAAAAGGTTACTAATATCGACTAGTGTTTTTCATGTAATTATTTTAAATAAGTTCAAGCATTAAATTCTTTTTGAAACTCTCTTTGAGAGGCTTGAGTGCATTAATCCATAGTCAACAAGACCATGGAAGAACGACAGGAAACCCGTGACAAAATACCAGCATATCCAAAATGGCCGAGTTGTGATTAAGAAAAGCTCCGTTATGTCATCTATTTTACTAGCAATGGATATAATAGTATAACTGTCCCAAATTGATATTTTGTCGATTCCAGCTACAACACTTGAGTTTAGACTAAACCAGACGACAAAATTATGTGAAATTTCCTATAATTTGTTATATATAATAATATAGTCTAGTATAGGCTACAAAATGTAGCAAGTGGTCTACTGTTTCTTGTGGCAGTTTCTGTATTTTTTGGGTGTCATGGGATTATTATATATTATATTTAGGGGGTGACTTTAGTGATGTACTTAAAAGGAATAGGGTGCATTATTCTTTGCAGGGATGGAATTTTATGTTATCTTGCTTATGGGGATTATTTGTTTCTCTATACTCTGTGAAAAGAGTCAACACTTCAACGATTTTGTTTCTTTTGCTTAAGTTTTGTTAAACTTGCTATTTCTCTTCTGATCGTTCTTGATAAAATATACCTAAAATAAATATATGGTGCTGGTTTTGTCGAGTTTATATAAATACGAGTATGCAATATGCACAATCAGAATGCAATGCAATGACAATATAATATTCATAGATGATTAGCTCTGCTGTGTAGCAAATTTTTAGTGATAGAAGTAAAAGATCTATGCATAAAACAAAAGAGACAATAAAAATTAAAAAAAAAAAAAAAAAAAAGGTATAGAAATCATAGCAAAGGGTCATTCTTTTTTCTTACGTCAACTAGTTCCAAAATAAAAACACAAATTTAAATATCCATAAAGTTGTCAATTAAAAACAACATTTTGTAAAGACGCACTATTCATTCATAAGAAAGCCATGTGAATTTTGAAACACCGGATTTGCTAGCAAATTATATTGTACTAATCATATTTCGTCTTAAGTCCTTTTTTAAAGAATGATTTAATAATTATTGGGAATGTGTTAGACTAATAATTTATTGTTCATAGCGCTGAAAACAAATATAAATATTGTAAGCTCAGAACAAATATTTTCAACCAAGCCACAAAAACATCCATGGTTCTTATTTTATACAATAAAATCTAAGGGCTAAACTTTTCTAGGCAACTTACGTCTGCATGTTATAAGATTGCATCACAAGGTTGAGCGCTATTCGAATAACCGAAAACTTTAAGAACAAAATCAAAACTTTATAATTAAAGACTAGATCACGCTTTGTAGTTATTTTCAACAAATATTTACTATGATTATAACCAGTCTTTTGTTTAGCAAGCATCTCTTTTAAAAGAAACGTTTTGTGGTGATTTCGGGTGTATGGCGTTTTGGTTTAGTCGTTACAATTCTGGTCAGATTAATGCTTTAGCCTGTGAGAGACTTTTGAGCACTTTAAAAAAGTTTGAAGAGTGTGGAATGTTGTTTTTTTGTAAACGTTCAAGTTTGTGTAATTGTTTTTCTTTTTTTACTCCCCCCCCCCCCACCCCCAATACCAGTTTCATCGTTTTCCGACAACCTGACTTACGTCGCCTACTTCTGCTTCCTAGTATTGTTTTTAGTCCCGGCCTACCTCTTCTGCAAAAGGTCAACAAAAGAAGAGAACGAGGTGGCGAGTATGAAGAGGGATGACGAAGAGTCAGTTGGAAGGGCAGAAGCGAGAGAGGCAGAAGAAGATGTTCACAAAAAAGAATCGAGTCATGAGCATATAAGTGCTAGTGATAACCCAAGACAAGAATCATCAGCGGATAGCCCTGAATTATCAAATGACTATGACAGCGACAGTGATGACGAATACAGTGACGAATACGATGATTGAATCTGGAAAACGAATCTATCGCCTCCCCACCCCACACACACCTTTTACCATCCCCTCTCATTTGAGCCAACCCAAAAGCAACAGTTAACCCCTATTTTTTTTCGTAGGCCTAATAGCAATTATTTTTTTTTGTTGTTTTAGAATACCATTGTCCGATGTTAATTCTTCGTGAGTCATATTGCTCGAGACGCAATGTAAAATAGTGACACTACAGGGGAATCTTGTATGAACTAAACTTAACAAGAAAATGGAATGCATTTTTAAATTCTATATTAGCTCGTTTCGAGCTTATCGGGTAAAATCTGGTGACATGGGTTGTTGGTGAAGTCATGTGCTTTGATGGTCAATTAAAAAAATAAAGGGCCTGAAAATATTTTTTTTCATGGCGGTCCAGAAGATAGCCCATAACTCAAACCAGTTCTGGTGAAGATTTGGATTATTTTTTTAAAGAAGTAAAATGGGGCTTTGCATTGCCCTGGCTACGAATCCCCCAGTGTGAGCCTGTGCAAAGAAAAAATCGGTTAACGCTGTTTGGATAGCTCAATGAACCACCATGGCCTGAAAGGGGAACGAAGTTATAATTCTTTGAAAATGTTAGCTTTAAGCATGCCTGGGTACCTGTCCGTATTGCGCCCTATTGGTACGCTATTGACACGGTGTTATGCACAATTAAAAGTTGGAATACCCCTATGAAAAATCACAGGTACCCAACTAAGCTAATAGCATTATTAGTGCTTGGGTAACGGGTCCCATTACTGTACATCCCTGTGCCTAGAGGATTTTCCTGACTCTTCACGAAAGGTAGACAAAGCAATCGTGCGCTCTAGTGTGTGTGTATCTGTGTGTGTGAAGTTCGTACTAAGTAAAGGTGGCTGGGCATTGTGTTGGCCTCATATTTCCTCACCCTCCAAAAAAAACAGAAAATCTGCTCTACTTTAAATTTTGTAATCATTCCAATATAAAAATTGTGTAAATGTTATGCTATAAGAATGTTGTAATTATTCTACTAATGGAATGTTGTAATTTATTAGTATTTTGTAATTATTCTACTACTCTTATATGTTGAAACCATTACCTAATTTATAATGTTTATATTTTATCTCGATTAGAAGCGTGTAATCATTTTATTACAACATTGATGTAAGCCAACTGAGTTCACCATTAGAATGTCGTAATCATTCCTGTATGAAAACTTTTAATCCTTTTAATATTAAATTTGTGTAATCAGTCTACCATTAAAAAGTTGTACTTAGAAAGGTGTAATCATTGATTTATTAGAACGTTACAAATTCCTCTATTAACTATTAGAATGTTACTTGTCTACCAGTTTATTGATTCAACATACGGGAAAGTAAAAAAATAAAGTTTGGAATGCTTTTCAAAGTATAGGCTATCTGTTGATTGCTTGAAGATATACATTTAATCATTAATAAATTATGCATATTTCTTTTAAAACTGTTTTTAACTTTGACGTCTTAAAAACAATATTCACATTATTCACTCTCTTTGTTCATTTTTTAAAGTGTTTTCCAAGGGGCCCTTTTCCCAAGTCAAAGTCCTAAAAGTCGCATTTAACTTTTAACACACTGAGCATCCATTGGTCAAATAGATATAAATGAGATTTTATGGCTGATCCCATGCAGTATCTGGATATGCAGACTGATGCATTCGCTGGTTCATTTTAATGTGTAAATATAGGTTATGGACATTAAGGGTTGAACTAGTAAGGAGGATGCGGGCAAAGTATGATGGGCAGTCTGTGGGATGTTTGTCGTTTTAAGAGCGTATCGATGATTTCACAAACTCTTTTGGCGATTTGGGCTGGATACTAAGAATGTGGGGACCTACATATCCACACTGATTCCTTGTGTGTGAGATGTTTGTGTTTAGTCTGGAACGATTTACCAAATTCACAGTTCATTTGCACATGCATTCCATAAGTGTCCGTAGACTTAATATTGCATTACATTCAGTCCAATGTTGAGCAGTAATTGAAACGCTTGCACTTGCTTACAACATGGGATTGATTTTCAAGTAAAAATAAATATTATTTTAGTTGTTTTTTTAAAAATATACCTCATGTTGACTTTACGCGTTCACGTGTAATAATGACTTACGTCGAAGTGTTTTTTTAAAGTGTGTAAAAATGTCTTGTCAAGATATTGAACTAATTGATAGTCATCTCATGGATATATTATATTTTTATTTAAAAAAAATTTTTGTCAGTTGAATTGGTGAGTGTCGGGAAAGTTCATTGGTCCAATGGTAGCAACAGGTGACAAAACTCCAAACGTAGCATCAATAACGCTATAAAATTGGAATAAATCATTGTCCGCGTATATTATTTTAACCGAATAGTACGTTTAAGTTTTACAAATATAAAACAACATCAACAGTGATATTTACTACACCAACAACTGATAACCAACATAAGCCTGAGCAATTATAAAATGCTTTATTAGAAAAGTCAATCAGATGCGTCCATTTCAACAAGTTAAATCAATCAATTCCAAAGATTTTAAAGATTCCCCCATTGCAATGTATCAGCACCCGGCAGCTTCTGTTAAGGTAAAGGAATCCTCCCCTTAATCCTTTCAACCAGATATTCTACCCGAGGCACTTCCTGCGGCACTGCCCGAGAAACCGCCGCCAGAGGAACTAGACGAGGCTTTACTCGAGCTACCTCCCGAGGAACTGCCCGAGGAACTGTGCGAACCAGATGAACCTGCAGAGGCACTACCAGTCGCAGAACCAGAAAAACTTCCAGAGAAACCATTAGTGGAACTATAAGAAACACCACCCGAGACACTTCCAGATGCACTAGCAGAGGCACTACCACGGTTACCCGAGAAACTTCCAGAGACGCTACCAGATGCACTGCCGGAAAATCCCCCTATAAAATAAAAAAGTGTACATTTATATTTCGTAATTATGAAACATTTTATAAGGATAAAAAACACAGATTCCAAATAGATAATTATAAAATATAAATACAGCAAAAGACAGAGAACAAAAGTCGAAATATAGCTTTGGATAATATTTGTAGAAGATTGTTGACGGCCTTTTCTGTCACGTTTTCTCCTTTGCTTTTCTGCGTTAAACAGTGACAGCCATGTATGGGTGCCTTCTTTACGCCCCTTTCATTTCCCAACGTGCATCTATAACTAAATATTTGAGACATGAGAATCTCAGCGGACTAGATTTTGTAATAGGTCCAATAGGTGTGCCTTAGCGATCTTCTAGGTCAGGGGTCGGCAACCTAAGGCACTCGTGCCAAACTTGGCACGCTAGACCTCCAAGAGGTGTTTTTTATTGATGAAAAAACTACATTTTCCGGATACAAATTAAGAAAACTGTTGGTTGAAGGTGATGTTTTTGCATGACATAGCGAAACATTTAGTTGAGTTGTAATTGCCTTTACAAGGACCACTGGAATGGATTTGAACTGAAACTGGACATATCTTGCCGTGAAATCAATTTCAAAACCTTTATATATGTACATACCTATGTTAATGCATATATTAAGATATATAGTTGGGCTTTTTCAGAAGTACCTTGAAGCACTTGAAGCGGAGTTTTCTAATCAAAGGCAAGACTTTTAAATTGATGGACTCATTGTTTCACATCTGCATTAATATACGATTCAGACGGTCCATGCAAGATGTCAGAGTAAAAAGGGGTGCAGATGCAGCATCGGATCACCATCTGCTGGTGACCAAACTGAAATTAAAGCTGAAGAGAAACCCTATACTGTACATGCCAAACAGAAGAGAAAAGTACAATGTTAACCTCCTAAAAGATCACATGTACAGAGAGAAGTTTAAGCTAACACTAAAAAATAGGTTTCAAGTGCTTCAAGAACTTCAGGAAGAAGAAGACAATGTACCCAACAGATGGCAAAAAATTAAAGAGTCATTCAGAACAACATGCCAAGAGGTAGTAGGGAAAACGAAACAGCAGCATAAAGAGTGGATAACAGCAGAAACTTTGGTCAAGATCCAAGATAGGAGGAAGAAAAAGGCAGCAGTAAGCAACAGCAAAACAAGGGCAACCAAAGCAAAGGCTCAAGAGGAGTATGCAGAGGCTCACAGAATAGTAAAGAGAAGCATAAAGAAAGATAGGAAGAATTATATAGACGGACTGGCGAAAGAAGCAGAACAAGCAGCGTACAGTGGAAACATGTGACAGCTGTATGATATTACCAAACGCCTTTCTGGCAAGTTCAACAAACCACAAAGACCTGTCAAGGACGAACACGGGAAGGCCATCAATAGATTAGACCAACAAATGAATAGATGGGTTCAGCATTTTGAACAGCTTCTTAATAGGCCCAAACCCCTTACTGATACCCCTATCATTGTGCCAGCAAACGAGGATCTTCCGATTAATTGCGAAAAGCCGACCAGAAACGAGATTAGGAGAGCCATTGCTGGTATAAAAGATGGGAAAGCAGCTGGACCAGATGACATACCAGCAGAGGCCCTTAAAGCAGATGTGGATTTTTCAGTAGAGATGCTATACCCACTCTTTGAACGGATTTGGGAAGATGAAAACATACCAGCAGATTGGAAAGAAGGTTACCTGATCAAACTCCCTAAGAAAGGTGACCTCAGTAATTGCAACAACTACAGAGGCATCACACTTCTTTCAGTGCCGGGAAAGGTCTTTAACAGAGTCCTCCTTAATAGGATGAGAGACATTGTTGATCCCAAATTGAGAGACCAGCAGGCAGGCTTCCGGCAAAACAGATCCTGCACGGATCAGATTGCGACTCTTCGCATCATAGTCGAGCAGTCATTAGAGTGGAATTCCCCGCTGTATATACTTTTTATTGATTATGAAAAAGCCTTCGACAGCGTGGACAGAGAGACCCTTTGGAAGCTTCTACGACACTACGGCATCCCAAATAAGATTACCAACCTTATCAAGAATTCCTACAATGAGATGTCCTGCAGAGTCGTACATGGAGGACAGCTTACAGACTCTTTCCAAGTGCGAACCGGAGTTCGTCAAGGATGCCTGTTGTCGCCATTTCTCTTCCTCCTTGTCATAGACTGGATTATGAAAACATCCACTCGGGAGCGCAGAAACGGTATACAGTGGACCTTGTGGGACCAGCTCGAAGACTTGGACTTTGCAGATGACATTGCACTCGTCTCTCACAGTCAACAACAAATGCAAGAAAAAACCAACATGGTGGCAGCCACATCAGCACAGGTTGGACTGAACATCAACAAAGAAAAGAGCAAAACCTTGAAGATCAACCCCTCTTGTGCCGAATCAATCACACTGCATGGAATCCCACTCGAGGAGGTGCAGTCCTTTAACTACCTGGGGAGTATCATTGACCAGCAAGGAGAAACAGTTGCAGACGTCAAGGCAAGGATAGGCAAAGCAAGAGCCGCCTTCATCCAACTCAAGAATATATGGAACTCCAAAGAGCTGTCCCTAGATACAAAAATTAGACTGTTCAACTCTAATGTTAAGTCAGTCCTGTTGTATGGCGCGGAAACTTGGAGAATGACAAAAGCTACCACTGGCAAAGTCCAAACCTTCATCAACAGCTGCCTCAGAAGGATACTCCAGATCCGCTGGCCTGACACCATAAACAATACCGACCTCTGGCAAAGAACCTGCCAACGCCCTATAGAAGAGGATATCAGAAGAAGAAGATGGGGTTGGATAGGGCACACCCTGCGCAAGCCGCCAACCAACATCACCAGACAGGCACTAAAGTGGAACCCGCAAGGCAAGCGGAAAAGGGGCCGCCCAAGGAATACCTGGCGACGCGACCTTGAGGCCGACACAGAAAAGATGGGGTACAGCTGGACTCAATTGGAGAGAATGGCCCAGGACAGAGGACTCTGGAGATCTGTGGTTGGCGGCCCATACCCCAGCTGGGGTGACGGGCAATGATGATGATGATGATGATGATTGTTTCATACCACACCAAGCCTAACTGGTTTGATATTACTACATCATTTTTAGGTGTAGATCTTTTTTGAAGTGGAAGGATATTTGCGATTTTAAAATGCAGCAAGTTGAATTTTAAACATTTAAAAATTGGCATCCAAATGTGCCCATATGAGGAAAAAATCTGGAAGGAAGTGAAGCTGCTAAGGAAAGTCGTCTGCTATTCTCAACTACTAGGCATTCGCTCTTTTCTTTCAGCTTTCGACTTATTCTTGTGAACTTATTTTATCGTACATGAAAGCTGTTTTAAGCATACAAAGAGGTCACCTACATTTGACCACTCAGAAATGGCATTGAACAAGTTGTGTAACGCATTCAAGACAAGGTGCTTATAAATTGATACAGACTAAATACATTAAAAAGAGTTTTTATGCTCATCTTCTTTAATTAAATATAAATATAAGTAATTATAAAACAAATTTATTTGTAATATTAATTTAGTAAATATTATATACAAAAAAGCGCAGGCTTTACAAAACCCTTATGAAAACCATTATTCTGTACGGATGTGATACTTGGACACAGCTAGTAGCCACTGAAAACAAGTTGCAGGCATTCGAAAATAAATGCTTGAGAAAAATCCTTCGAATCTCCTACCTAGAAAACAAGACTAATTAGCATGTCTGGGACAGAATATCCTTAATTGCGGGCCCTCAAGAAACCATTACATTTATTGCGACAATCAAACGACGCAAGCTGACATATTTCGGTCATGTATTGTGGCATAATAACCTGCCAAAAACCATCATCCAAGTCACTGTAGAAGGTAGACGTCGGAGAGGCAGACAAATAAGGTTAGACAAAGCTGCTTGAGCCGCTCACGATAGGCAAAAATTAAGAAAGATGACAGCTGTGGTGTCCATTCGCTCTCCCCCCAAAGACCATATCGGTCAAGGGTTTGATTATAATTTATGAAATAAAGGAGACTTATTTGATAGCACTATATTATTAAATTTATATAATTATTATTGTTTAAAAGATAAACTCCATAAATGGACAAACAATAATAATTAATACAGGAAATGTTTATTTACAACTGTTTAACGTTAATTATTTTAATCCTCTAGTAATTAAATCTTGTAATGAATACCGTAATGTTGGATTTATATAAAGAAATTATAATTAGTCAGTAATATTACTTATATTTCCAAACATAACTTCTTTGGCATCAGTATAGAATCAAATGTGGAAACTTTTTTTTTGTATTAAAGGGAGATAATGTCCCCTTTTTTATTTCGCTAATATTTCTGATGTTTCTTTTTTTTATTTTATATAAGAATAAATGGTTTACAATTTATAACTTTGAAATGATCAAACTGTAAAAAAAATTATATAGATAATATATGACTAAAGAATAAAAAATATATGTATACGTTCAAGCATTACATTAACTACCCAGTTCGTATAATTACTAAAGATCTTTTCCGCTTAAATTATTATGTTCATACATATTCTAAAACACAAATGATCTATTAATATTAACAAGGTGATAGATCCTCATCTTGACTCACACATGACGATGTCTAGACAATAATTACCATAAATTGTAATTTGAAAGTCTAGTAATAAAATATCGTATTTGATATAAGTGCAAATAAAAAGGATAATAATCACAAATAAGTTGATTTAGTATTAAACATAAGACGCTTAAAAATATTTATTAAAGCGAAATAGAGCAGTTGACTTTTAGGCTATTGCTTTAGAATGATTTAGAAATCCTAGTTTGGCACACTATTATTAGCAAAAGGTTGCCGACCCCTGTTTTATGCTATGCCTGAACCAAATACAAGTTCCATTAATTATCTATTGTACTATATATAAATAAGTAAATTTAGACACTGTTAAAGTTTACTTACAGTCTCGTCTCATATCTCTGCTGTGCTAAAATTATAAACAAACACATGTGTTATAACACTGTATCGAAATTACGTATTTGTGTTGTATAAAATGCTTTGACAATCCTTTTTTATTAAACTGTATTGGTTCATCTTAGTTTATGTAAAGCCATTTAATAAATTTAAACTCTTTATGTCCTTAATATAGTTGCTTGTTGTTCATTTTTTACCGTTAAATGTAAATAAAAATAAAACTATATTTCTCGATAATATTGTAGTTGGTAATCTGCATTATTTTGTCGTTTTTAGTTGTTAATGGTAATTTGTAATGCTTATTACAATGGGAAAATACGAAATTATTTATAGTTAAAGAAATGCACGAAGTAAATGTTCGTTTACAATAACATTATGCTGTTTATGGAAAAGTTTCTTACGCATCAGCCTTTTCGAAGATTCGTACCTTTACTAACCATAAAAGAAAAGGGCAGTAATCACACTAAAGGCACGGTTAATCATGTAAGTTCAATAGGGATTAACCAATGCGCTTCAGTAAGTGTACATAACAAATATATTAAAACGTTAAGGCCCATAGAATGTGTTGATTGGGGTTAACATATTCAGATCGATAGATTGACAGTTAGGGTTTC
The DNA here is from genome assembly GCA_949126835.1 of Anisus vortex. Taxonomy (NCBI): domain Eukaryota; kingdom Metazoa; phylum Mollusca; class Gastropoda; family Planorbidae; genus Anisus; species Anisus vortex. Next base: position 20,487,717 of record OX421502.1, on the reverse strand, counting down.
AATTAGCTTTCAGGTGGTCGAGTCGGTCGGTCGGTCGGTTTTCAGAACTTTTTAAAAAATGAAATAAAGAAATAAAAAAAAGAAGTTAGATATATTGTAGTTTAGAAAAGAGACAAAATTCGAAATGATTTTTCGCAACTTGTATATTAAAAAGAAGGATTAATTTGAAATAGCATACTGCTCTTATTAAACATTTTTTTTTCATATTCAGGATAAATAAAAAATGTTTTAGGGGCCTAATTATTCATTTGGTGACTCGGTCTTTGTTTTCTGCTGATGTTACTGTTTCTCGAATGTCTACTTGACGTTTAGAACAATGCAATCAAAACGAAGTTATCAAAATATATTAACATATCAGAATTGATAGGGGTTAAAGTGATCTATGGACCTTTTGAGGTAGAAGGAAATATACTAATTTAAATTGATTGAGTTTTGTGCTCAGCCTTTATATGTTCTTACCACATTGAGTCCTTTCTTGTTATAGAAGCCCGGAGGATAACGTCTAGGAAAACCCAGGTCTAATGAAAGATTTTCAGATAACGGAATGGTTAGATGATACAAAGAATATTAACATTTGGACAAATGCTACAATATATATATGCATATATATATTATAATTTAAGTTAAAGTTTTTAGTGTGGGGCTGTATTTGACTATTTGCGTTTTCGCTACATCAGAAAGCAACTAAGTTTGTCACGTTTTTTCCTTTATTAAGGGCTTTCTAAAGTACTGGTGGCACACTCTAGAACCCTAATAATGTTAACCCCGACCTTAATATGAAAATGTTATCGATTCAAATAAATGTAAATTAGTATCCATTCAAACCAATTTGAAACAGCATTCAAAATTGTCTGTGTCAATACATACTAGGTGATTATGTTTCAGCCAATGCCCAGCCGCCATTACTTTTTTAAACTGATGTCAAAAACCTATCTGAGCTGGGCAGAACTCAGGTACACCCTCCACACCCGGGGACAAGTCCTAGCCCACATCGGGGTTCAAACGCGTGACCTTCGGTGCGCTAGCCGAACGAGCTGACGTAAGATCACCGTGCCCCATTTACCGCTTGAAAAAATAACTTATTACTCAGTTGGAGAGTTGAGATGCTATTAACACTAGCTACCCGCTTAGCTCGCTTCCAAAATATCTACAAATGATGTATTTACTTTTTAAAATTTACTTCGGTCGACAGCATTAGGCTTCAATATTAACGTTTGTATGCCTGTATAATATCTAAATATATAAAGTAGACTATGTGTGTGTTCAACCAATCATATTATTTAATCTAAAGACACGTGACCTTATTGTCTCATATTATACTCTTGCAATTGCACTTCGGACATGTGTCTTCATTAGCCAAGTATCGGACTGCCATGCGGGCGAGCCGGGTTCGATTCACCAGTTAGTATATACCTTTTTTTTCTACGCTTTTTGTTATTAACTTACTTTCCTTCAATAAAAATAATATTTTTTTAAATTATTAGATTTTTAACGTTCTGTGTATTTTAGTTTATATTTTTTTAAATTTATAGCTTATATAGGTCTGTTTTATTTTCACCCGGGAAACGCCGGGCAATTTAGCTTGTAGATCTATAAAATAGAGATTGATAAAATTGTGCACTTACACACCCTCCTTCTTACTTGTGTATTTCTTTCATTGTATCTGTACAGAGACTCTGATAACAAACATATAGGGAACAAATTGTATTTGACAATTACAATACTATAACTTTATAAAAAATAAGGATAAACTATCCCTTTTGTTTAATCATTTAACATGCAATGATTGATTCATATAAAGAATAATTTTTTTCTTGTTTTATCTTCTTAAATCTTATCCAAATGCGAGAAGAAACTACAGTTTCTGCAGAGGTTAAACTTCCAATTTTTCGGTAACTTGTTATATAAATACAATCTAACTTAAGTATAACAATTACATTTATTTATTGATACTTGAATGATTTTAACGATCGCTACAATAAACTGTTATACTTTAAGAATGTGGTCAAATACCACATATTATGTAACAACTGTACCAGTTTTCTTGTTGCAAATCATACATTGTGTGTATCTTTAGATTTATTTAAAAGAAACAAGTTATTCCTAGTTCTTATGATACTCAGTAGTCAAAGCTTACAACCAGTGTTTCGGCTTACCTCCAACGCTGACACTTCTTCCTACAGATTTAGATGTGAAGCTGACGGCAGCCACGAGTATATTCTCTTGTTTTTCTGTATGGGATCATAGAGGAGAAAAATTAAGTCAAACGCGGTCAACAAACATAGAAATACATAGATGATGCGTTATACAAAAGTGAGTTCACAAACTGCTTCCAATGGCAGTATTATTAATTTCAGTTGTCTTCCTTTATATGAGAAACACTTGCCAAAAAACATCATTGTCCATAGAAAAGCATTTTTGGGCATATACAACACTTTAAATTACTTCGCATGTCAATTCAGTCATGCATTCCAATTATAATTGCAATGTGTAGACTCGGCCGACTATTTTCGGCCATAACGCAGTCCGAGAGATCAATCGCAAGTGACATCGCAGTTCGTTGCCTTTGTTTATTTAGACATCCAAATGGACTCCAGTCGTCATATTTGATAGTTACATGTTTTTGTGATTGTAAAACGCGAACTTAGTAGTTTCCCAGTGTGCTCTGATATACGTTTGAAGTTTGAATGTAGTTTTAAGGTCGATTAATCCTTCTTAAAAATCCCTGACGAGTCCCAAATGCTATCTTACGATGAGATATAGTGTCCCGAAGGCAGATATCCACGTTAAGGAGCACAAACTCCGTGTCGGAGCACAGGAAAATATACACTCTACATGTCACACTTTTCCATTGTCACATATAGTAAAGTATCCCGTCAGACCAAATTGGTCCATAGGGCCGGTGAAGCAGCGTTCACCAGTTTCCGTGGCCACGGCATACTAGGTGATTGTGTGGCCAGCACTATGCACAGCCGCCTTTACTTTACCCCAACTAAGGTCAGGTACCCATCAGAGCTGGGTAGACTCAGGGACACCCTCAGATCCTGGGAAAAAATCCTAGCCTGCACCAGGATTCGAACCCAGGGCCCTTGGATCGCCAGTCGAACGCACTGCCGCTCGGCTACCGTGTCCCATCATTGTCACATATACTCCCCCTCATTATCTGCACAGGAAACTATACACACTACATGTCACACTTTTCCATTGTCACATATACTCCGCCTCATTATCTGTGAAAGGCTTTGCTCCGCATCTATAGTGTATAGAAGTCTTAGTGTAAATGAACGAACGTAGTCCTGCTTGATGTTGTTGAGGTCTTAACAGTTTATAAATAAACATGACCAATCTATGATGTTTCAGTCAATCTGTGGGAGATTGCTATTTACATGGCACCCTGTGCGTATCACAGGCCACGGGGAAGGGGCTGGCTAAGGGTGCACCCGTTCGCCCAAGTTTTCAGGGTCCGACTGTCCAGGTTTGTCCACCTTTAGATGAGACACAATGAAATGAACGTCTCAATATATGTGTCTAGGGATAATGCAGTCTAACTCGCCAGTCGGGTTTCTCCTCTGATGTCAAGGTGTGCTTGACTGAGAGACGTCATTTTTTTTACACTTAAAACATTTGTTGGCCCGTGATAATTTCCACGGTATCTCCAAAAGCACACTTCGGTATTACCAAGATGGCGCTTTAGTATCTCAAGGACGGATGATCTCCCGTGTTCACTCCGCCAATGTGGCTATAAGACTAAACAAAGGTACGACGACGTAACGGTTCCTATCCAGTAATTGATTTCTCGTATCGAACCTAGCCCGTGCTCTTTAGGCCGTGTCTATCACTCAGCTATAATATTATATTCAATCACTTATATTGTCGGAGAAAATACAGACTCTTGTATATAGATAATTCAACCAAAGTAAAATGGCCGATTTGACACGGAAAAAACACACAAAAATTTTTACTTCATAATCTTGTTTTAAATACTTTAGATGTTAGACTAGCCTAAAAAATAACGCAATATAGAACTTATTACTTTTAAAAAAATGTCACTGAGCTATCCAAACTAAATACTGTAGACATTTAATAAGTTCAGTATTATAGCACTACGAGAGTATATTCATAAAATTTATGTTCAGTGTAAAAAAAAGTTCATTTTCATCAAATTTCATTCAAGCATTTCCAGAAAGTGTTTATATTTTATGTCTTTCCGGGTCAAAACGGCCATCTTACTGGGGTTCACTTATATATATTTATAAGTGTCTGCATTTTCTCCTCATTTTTATGCCTTTTTTTTTCAAGTCATTGAGCGTGAATATATAGCTCAGTTGTGTGTAATGTATACTCGGAAAATATGAAAATGTGAATTTAATACAGGATTAAATTGAAATGCTAGTATAAGGATTTGAAGACTAATTACATTTTGTGTAAATTAGTCATTTACTTCATTAAAAACAGCGTGATTTAAAAAAACAACAACAACTGAACAGAGTTAACTAATCAGAATGCAAAGTTGACCTCTGACAGATATATCTTTAATATTAATGCTAAATAGAATCACTATATTACCATTGTCCTCGGCTCTGATTCTAAGTGATAGACCATTAAGTACAAATAGACCAGCTTTCACCTTTCTTTCTTCTTGTACCAAGGGATCTGTAAGTATAAGAGTAAAAAGACTTTACTATTAAAATTTGGGTTCTCTTATTCTATTTATCTATCCAAGTATCTAGATCTATCCTTGTCTACAACATAACAAATTACCTTCTAAAAGTGCAGACAGTGTCAGTTGCCATTTTTTCTTTTCTGTGATTTCTTCCAGCACATCAACAATATCCTGACCATCAACTGATATCAAAGGTCAAACATAGGTCAAGTTATTTTTATAATAATCTACACGCTAAAGATTTTATTTTTTTGTTTATACAATAACAACTTTAAAAAAAAGATTTGTAAGTGTCTTGAGTGAAAATGCGAAAGAAATATTGTATGATGCCTTAAACTGTAAATGTATTCACCAAAAAAATATTTGACCACATTATAAACATCGAATCAGCTTTAGTTGCGCTATGAAATGTGTACCACAAGTCAAAACGAATTTACCTGTTACGTTGCGTTCATTCAAATAACTGTCAGCCAGCTGTTGAATTGATTCCAAAGAGGTTTTCAATGCACTAGCTTCAACACCTGAAAAGAAACAAGAAATTTGATTTAATCAATTAAACATAAAAATTTTATTCTATTACTTTTTCAAAACTATTAACTCAAGTCTGTATATTTCAATGACTTCTTTTACTTTCAAATTAATAGACGTGTTAGTTTATATATTAAACCCTCCAAAACGCTTTTTTAGATTTTTTTCATAAACTTGCGTAATATTTATGCAAAAATGAAATATGGAGTCTGATTTTACATCATGAGCAGACTTATTACATAAATAATTACATAATTCATGTTGACGTAATGTTTCTGAGTTTTAGCTTGAGTTGAAACAAACATAGGAAAAGCACTCCACTAATTATTTCCAGAAGCCACGCAACAAATATATAGATCTATAATAACTTTCTATATCACAATCCACATTTCGTGTTTTTACAATTCTCGTATCTATATACTTTTATAGCCAGAGATAAAAAAAAAGAAATATATGTTAATTAAATGTGTTTGCTCAAACAGCCGAAATAGTTTTGCTAAGTCAACAGACGTGACGAAATAGCAACACAATAAACAACCAATAAGATTTGAAAAAAAAACGAGAAATATATAAAGCTTCTTCTCTAAGGATACAATAATTGTTTTAATGTTATTTCATGTTATTGCCTAAAACAAAGTAAAGGAATTTGATTGATTTAAGAAATGCAATTGATTTCATAGACAGGTGTAGGTCTTTCATGTTAAAGTGTATTGAGGGCAATCTAAAAGTGCGATAAATTGAGTAAAAATCATTTGTGGTGTGTGTGTGTGTGTGTGGGGGGGGTGTATATTGAATTCCCACGAATACACGAGTAAATAGAAGCGAAAAGGGCAGTAATTGAGATTATTTTTATGTGCTATTGCTGTGAATGGAATAAAGCTTAGATTTACCTTTTCCTGCAAATATTACAGTATCGTCAATTAATTGTGCAATGGTCAGTTTGTCCACAGTAACTGGCGTTGACTCTGCCTCTTGACCCATCGTGCCCTGTGTATTGAAAAATAAATAGTGTATACATTATGGGCGTGTTGACACTCGTATCAATAGTCTCAACTTTTCAAAGCATTCGTTACCCACCAAATACAGAATATAAATATATTGTACTGCGGTTAGAATTGTGGGCCTAATGGTCGTAATTATCTTCTAGAGCACACTGAGCATGCTAAAATAGCATCGATAGAAGCGCTGTATAAATAACCATTATATATATATAGCCCTATATAAATATAATGGTTATATAAATAACCCTATATATATATAAAGTAAAGTACCCGTCGGACCGAATTGATCCATAGGTCCGATGAAGAAGCGTTCACCAGTTTCTGTGGCCACGGCATACTAGGTGATTGTGTGGCCAGCACTATGCACAGTCGCCTTTACTTTACCCCAACTAAGGTCAGGTACCCATCAGAGCTGGGTAGACTCAGGGACACCTTTCAGACCCGGGAAAAAATCCTAGCCTGCACCAGGATTCGAACCCGGGACCTTCGGCTCGCCAGTCGAACGCACTCTAACGCTCGGCTACCGTGCCCCTCCAGATACATATATATAAAGTCTATAAAACATACACTAAACTCTAAACTAATCTAAAGCATAAACAGAAGCAACACAAATTGTTTACCGCTAACGCAAAGGCACTTAACAGAAAACTGCAAAGTGAAAAGCTCGTCATGGCCTTCGGAATTCAATTAGCCCGAGTCTGAGATAAAACGTCTGACTGAATTTTTTTCAAGAAGATATGACTTTGTCTGTGTACACAGATAAACTTATATAGAATCAACTGTTATAAAGTCAATCAGGGCTTAGGCGTGATGTCTCATTAGATCAGGTGTTACATAGTGAAAACTACATTTTAGACACGTCGGGTATATCCTAGTTGTTGCTTTATTATGTTGTTTCTGAATAAAGGAATCGCAGTAGAGATATAAGGACCAAACAAACAGCCCACTCAGAAAAGTACAATGTCCATTTTACAAAGGTTCCCAACGTTTTTCTCTCACACAACATTGACTTAGATTTTGTAAGTATGAGTAGCCCTTCACCTCACACAACAATAACATGTCCCTCAAATGACCGTCTCAGTTGCCAGCTTCCCTCACGTGACACATACCCTCAATTGACTTTCTCGCTATATTTACTGCACCTTTCAATTGAGACCTTCTCTGAAATTATATTCCCCTAAACTGACAGCCTATCTCCATCGACATTATATCCCCCTAAACTGACAGCCTATCTCCACCGACACCCCCAATCAACGGAAACACTCTGTCGTTCATCTCGCATCTAACAGCCTCCCTCAAATGAAAACTTTCTCAAACAACAGCCTCTTAGTTTAAATAGCCTCCTCTAACTAAAAGCCTCCTCCAACTCAAGGCCTCCTATAACTAACAGATTCATTCAACTAACAGCCTCCCTTCAACAGCCTCCAATCAACTAACAGCTTCCCTTCAACTAACAGCCTCCCTTTAACAGCGTCCAATCAGCTAACAGCCTCCCTTCAACTAACAGCATCCCTCAACTAACAGCCTTCCTTTAAATAACAGTCCCTAACCCATTAACTATTAGCCTCCTCCATTTGAAAAAAAAAACAACTCAACTAACCGCCTCCCACCAACTAACAGCCTCCTTTCAACTAAAAGCCTCCCATCAACTAAAATCCTCCCATCAACTAACAGCCTCCCTCAACTAACAGCCTCCCATCAACTAACAGCCTCCCATCAACTAACAGCCTCCCATTAACTAACAGCCTCCCATCAACTAACAGCCTGCCATCAACTAACAGCCTCCCTCAATTAAGAGCATTCCTTCAACTAAAAACCTCCCTCAACTAACATCCTTTCTCAAATGACAAAATGTGTGTATACCAGAACAAATAATCACGAGACAGAAAAATAAAGTGTAAAATTTAATATACATAAGTTAATTAATTTATTTATATTTAAGCCAAAAATGTAAAAACACCAATGTAAATGGTGACTATCTAGTCTATAGCAATGAACGCAATTGGTTCCTTCATAACTGGTATAAATTAACAGCTGGAATCAAATGAAAAAAACAAACAACTTATGTACAGACATACTGGGCAATATTTGTTTGATATTTTTACTATCTGTTTCATTGATTCTTATTTAAGTATCTAATTTTCCGGTATAGTTTTTATAGGTCTTGACATTCAGCGACTAGGCGACCTGGTCCAAGGCCAAGCCTCTGACTTTACTTGATTACATTTAAGGAGATTTAATATTTAACTATTCATATACATTTCTTTGTTACTTTCGTTAACTAAGTTGTTTATTACATAACATATGACCTCTATATTTCCTCAGTAGCCTTTATAATTTCTTATAGGCATTTACTTTGTAATTCACTCTACGGCAAAACAGATTGTAATATGTCTACAAAACGTCATTTAAATGATACAATTTGAGAATCCACGAGTCAATCAATACATAGAAGTCAGATGTTTTTGTTTTTTTTCAATGTATGCACTATTCAATGTTTTTACAGCCAAGAATGCCATCAAATTGTTATAAGAATGGGTCACACAATACTTATTTTTTAAGTATATATAGATATTAGTGTGCAACCAGTAATAGCTTTCAGAGTAACTTCCCTTGTATTTGTAACTCCACGACCTACTGCCACGCCCCCTATGAGGAGAAAAATTTAAATGTGTGACTAATTTTAGGCGATTTTTCTAGCTGAAATAGCAAGAGCATAGTCTATTCATGCAGTTCCACATTCCATTGATTAGCTTAAAATATGATTAATAATTAAATTGGAATTTTAATTTAACACATATTAGTACTAATAAAACATTTACACAAGGGGTCGGCAAACTTTTGCTTATCATGTGCCAATCTAAGATCTCTAAAAGATCTCATTCAGCGTGCCAACAGCATGAAAGTCAAACTGAACTATATTATTTTTTATAAGACAATCAAAACCATCATGAATAAAGGAGCTTTATAGAGAAAATCATTAAAGAGTTTTATATTTAATAAAAATTACTGCATTTTTTTATTGTCAATTTTTATTTTAATCCATTCATAGCTAGTATACAAATTCATATTTCAACTTACTTTTTACTCCCTTTATTTTAAGTTGCAATGTCTGCAATCGTCAATGGTGCAAAAATTGGCTTCGATTTTTCGACCACTTCCCGTGGTCCGATCGAGCTGAAATTTGGACAGCAAATTTGTGGCGCCTAACAATACATCCTATCAAATTTTCAGTTAAAACAACTTAATAATACTACACTTATGACAATATTCATTTCTTAAAAGGAAAGTATAAGAAATATTTTGATTTCGCGTTAAAAATGCCTGTGAAACTTTTTATACTTTTTCGGCGCAAAGCTAGAAAAAAAAATATGCGCAAAGATTATTTTTAGAACAATTCATACAGAGTAAGGAGATATTTTTGAGATTTGCGACACAGATATTTTTTTCTGTACGTTTCATTTGCAGTAGTCAATCAATTATTTAATTACATGATGGTAAACTTAGTTTGTAAATAAAGGGAGTATAATGAAAACTTCGTTTTTATGGTTTTCTTGTTATTGTATCAATTTATCATTTGAATGTAGTTGTCAAGATATAACTCTAGTAATAGCTTTAAATTCTTTATACATTGACCTCAGTTCTCAGCATAAGTGAGATTTCCGCTAATATTATTAATGTATGTGATTCTAGGCACAATGGACCTACTGATGTTAAGCGGAAATTATACGTAGTAATTAAACAAACTAGGTAGTTAATGTAATGTTTAAAAATGTACATATAAATTATTTAGTCATATAATATTTATATAAGTTTCCACTATCTTTTATAGTTTGATCAATTCAAGGTTATAAATTGTAAGCCATTTATTATTTTTTTTAAGAAAAAAAAAGAAAAATATTAGAAATATTAATGCAATGAATACGGGTTAAGTATATACCTTAAAATAAATTCTCCAAATTTGATGCTAGTGATGCCAAACAAGTTTTTTTTTTAAATATAACTAGTGTTGCTTTTAAAATAATTTATTTTTTATAGAAGTTCAGCATTATTCCCTTTTTTCAATGTGTAACCAGATGTAAGCTTATACAACAAATTCGTGTGCCGACATTTAAACATGCGACAGATAAACATGCGACACTTAAACATAGACACTTAACCACACGTCAGATAAACATACGGACATTTAATCACACGACATTTAAACATACGGACACTTAATCCAACGACAGATAAACATACGGACACTTAATCACACGACACTTAAACATACGGACAGTTAATCATAGCGACAGATAAACACACATTTTCACTATACCATTAAAATAAATAGAAAAATAATATAGATTATGTTGCCAATAGTAAAAAAAACGGGATAGAGGGAAGGAAAATCCCTCATGGCATCAACGGGCCTACGGGGACACCTATGCCCTACGCCCACCCTTGGTTTTCCTCACTCCCATTTCATCGTTAGTTATAATGAATTTAACCTTAATATTTATTTCTTTTTATTGAGTTTTTTTTAAAGCTTTTGAACTAGAAATCTATGTATACATACAACATTAATTAAACAAAAAAAAAAGCGTTCAGTGTGTTATCCCGACTTTTTGCTCAGTAGAAGTCTTGCATACTATCTATGAGCAGGCCAATAGAGATTCTTCATTGGTACGAAAGGTGAGCCATTGTTCGCAGAAATTGCAGAAAGTTTGCAGCTCAATAAAGGTTAACTGCACGTGCTTCGCGGTCCTTTAAACAGAATCTACATTGTATCTATGTAGATAACAAAGGACCTTTACCAGCACATATAGAACGAATAATACATACTTAAAGGTTCTGTATAAACAACCTTCAGTGAGGCACTATAAATTAAATCTTTGATAGGCAAAAGATGCAAGCTCAGCAGAATGGATGGTGTTACAATAGTCTTATGCATATCTAGTTCTCAATTATAAATACTTTATTGTTCTTAATGTTTTGGTTATTAAAATGTTAAAACGTATTCATATTTTGCATTTTGGGGAACCTAATTAAAAATATAGCATTTTTAATCTTGCCATCACCATTATCAAATATATTATAAAATCTATTTGTAAATAATCATTGGATAATGCAATTAAAAGCTATAGGCCTATGTGTCAATTCGACCCGTTAGTAGGAATAAGAAGTATTGTTTAAAAAAAAAATAAAACAAGGTGTATGAGTTACATTGTAGCCAAACACAGTTAAAACACGAAGAAGGGATGGCGCTAGTGAAGACAACGGATAAGTGGATTATGTAATACTGGCCGTCCGAGCGCTGGTCTGGGCAGCCACGCGTGAAGTAAGTCCCGCCCCTTCATCCGACCAGACAGCAACTAAAAAAAATATGGTTGAAATGGGAGTGAGGAAAACCAATGATGGGCGTAGGGCACAGGTGTCCCCGTAGGCCAGTTGATGCCAGGAGATATTTACGTTATAAATAATCATTTATCTTATGTTATCTATTATTATCTTATATAAAGAAGATTTTTGCGTCCTCTGCTCATCCATGGTCCTAGTTTAGTTATGAATCTTTATTAATGTTTTGAGTGATGTTAAGTTACTGGTTTTCCTGGTTTGTTCAGGCAACCCATTCCATGCCCGAAGGCTACTCGGGAAGAAAGAGTACTTATATGCATTTTTTCTCACATAAGGGATAAGGTCAGTGTTGTTGTCTTTATGTTTATCTGATCATTGCAAAATGTGTTGGGTTGTATATCCTAATTAGAGTATAAGTAGTATTACTACTTTACTCTTTGCCCTTCTGTCCTCTAGTGTTTCTAGTTTTAGTGATTTAACTATTGGTGTTACTCTTGTCAGTTGTGAATATTCGCTAGTTTTCTGAATTATTCCAATATTTTAAATGTTTTATTTAGTTGATGGGTCCCATGCAGTTGATGCAAACTAGTATAGGCCTAACTAATGTGTGATAGAATTTAATTGTATATTCTTATTAGATTTGTTAAAGTTCCTTTTTATGAATCCTTATGTTTGTTTTGATTTTTTAATTGCTTCATCAATATGAGGATTTATAGATAACTTATCATTTATTATTACTCCTAAGTACTTTGCATTGTTTTTTTTAGTTAGTTCATTACCATAAATGAAGTAGTTTGTTATTCTTTGTTTCTTTTTCTTAGTTACTCTATCACTTGGCATTGGACTGGGTGAAAAGACATACTCCAGTTTGATTCCCACTTGTGTAGTTCATCTCGCTCTTTTTGTAAATGTTCAGTTTCTTTTTCTGTTTTTATTGTTCTATAAATTATACAATCATCAGCAAATAATCTTGTTTTTGTTCCTGTGTTTAAGCACTTTGGTAAGTCATTAATATAAATTAGAAACAGTAGAAGCAAAACAGAAAAATCATTAACTTAACATCATTTAACTTAAAACACTAACAGAAATGCAGGACTAGATAATAACAGCAAATGTGCTTAAGACGCATTACTCTTCTTTCTAGAAGGAGAGTCCGCAATGTATAAGATAATAATTTCCATCAAATCGCCACATTTCACACAAACAACTTCAAGTCACAACACTATATAGACATTAAGGCAGGTACGTAGGTAAAAATAACTCAATGTTTATTTAATCAAGAAGACCCTGTCTCTGAGTATGTTGACTATGTAGATAAAATGAGTAAAATCGAATGACAAAACAATGTCCTGATCTAAGCAAGAATATGCAATACGTTTATAGTTCCAGTGAGATTTTGAGTAGCTAGAAGTCTTGGTAATAGGTATATATATTATAACAATGTAACTCTTCTAGTATGTTTGAAAGAATCTATGAACCGACCTTCACCTCTGTTCACTACAAGAGTCTGGAGGGTATCTCACTAGCTGAGTGTGGTGAGGGTGTATGCATCAGTAGTTTCGATTGGCTAAAGCTATAACTCCATTATTTATTCATATCTCAAACATTGGTTAATGGCTTCTAGCATGCAAATTGTCCTGATGTGTTACGGATGTACAGCGGAGGGGGGAAGAGAGAGAGAGAGTGTGAGAGAGAGATAGAGAGTGAGAGAGGGAAAGGGAGGGGAAACACTGGACACCTGGCATCGCAGCCTCTGTGTACCTCTTAGAGAAGGCCAGTGACATAGTGTTTTTCGTCGGCTTGTGAAGTGACGTAATCTTCGACCAACCTGAGTCCGGCTGGGGGGGGGGGGAGGATTTAAGAAGGGGGGGGGGACTAAAAGAGATTCAGTTTGTGTAAAAGTGGAAAGAGGAGAGAAGGAAAAAGGGAGGGAATGACAAATTTACCGAGCACCCAAATAACAATAACAAGAGGTCGCAGGACAATAATAGGCATATTCCTAGGCCCAACAAAAGCTTTAAGGTTATCCTAAGCTTATAATCGATATGATTGAAAAAATAAAGTTAATTAAAATATCGTAGATGCTCAATAAATATTATATTGATGATTAAGTTTCAATACGTTGTAGGCCTAACTAAAGAATAAAGTACTCAAACTACGCATTGATATTTTACAACGACATGATTCACTTTTAAAGTTCAAACCATACATAGACTCATTTCAATTCAAAGTTAAAATAATACTAATAATAAAGGGTTATTCATATAGATATTTGTTTACTCAAAAATAAATTTAATATATTTTTTAATGTATGCACATCGAAGAAAAACAAAACCTTTTTTTTTTGGTATGATCTGTTGAGACATATAGCGAGTTTTATCACAGTCTTAAGTCAAAGCAAAGACTATTATAAGATGGACTACTTGTTCTATTTTTAGAAATTATGTTCTTTTTTTCCGTGCTCAACCAATAAGGCTGTTCTCAAATGATTTCTTCGCTCCTACGATTGCATTACAGGTTTTCGCTGTATATAACTTTCGATTTTAATCTTTATTTTCCATTGAGAATATCTTAACGAATTACTAAACCGGAAATCTAGAGGACTTAGTGCGATCGGAAATTCCGAAACAAAGTGTTTCAAGTTATCCAATAGCAGAAATATTAAAGTAAGCGGTCCATCATTTTATTAAAAAGCTATGTTTTAATGGTTCCTTAAGCTTGATACAGTACTAATTTCATTTTTTAATTAAATGTATAATTTTATTCCTAATAGTAGTCTCTGAACAATTTTTTTTTAATCAACTGATCTCAAATTGCCCACAAGTATCCCCAACGCCATCTTCCCTATCAATAGCCGGTGGTCATTTGACATGGAATTGTTAGGGCGATCATTTGACTTGGTTGCTGGACGAATATCTCATTTACTATTCGTCTGGTTGCCAAACGCGTAGACACTTCGTTTAAATAAACCATAAGTATTTTTGTCTCTATATTCCAACAAAACTTACAGAAAGAAAAGTCTACTTTCACTTTTGCATTTGATATGCTAACTGCTACTTCTTTTTTTTTTTTTACTGCAAAGTTATTTTCAAAGTTGTATCATATGCAGTTCCTTTTAGCGGCACCTATGTCATCTGCATCATTTGCAGTATTGCACCATAGGGACTATACATTTTCACTTAGGCCCTATCGTATAACTCGTGGGTGGGTCGTTAGGACACCATTGCTTGCTGTTGCGTAAACGCTCGCCATTTGTCCACTTTTCTAAATTTTTCCCTTATTTTATCTTCTGTCTTCCATCTACCACCCTCAACTTTCCATTACAACACGCTGTAGAATTATCTTTGCTATACCTTCAAATCTTGCTACGTGACCATACCATCTCAATGTTCTTGAGATTCCTACTCTATATAACGGAAATGTACAAGTGATTAAAGTATTTAGATTTAACAAAAGTATGAAATCTCTTAGATATAAAAGTAGCTATGTGTGTAAACTGATATTTGTCACAATAGTCAAGATAATATATGTTTCCACAACTTTCAATATTGTTAGTTTATAACACAAATTGCTATGCATCTAAGATGCTCTATATGCCAATTATTAATAGGTACAAATAATTATTTAAATTAAAAAAATAACTGAAAAAATAAATCTAGTAATTCCTTTTGTTTTATTTTTCTTTGTTTTGTTTAAATTTAGACTCTGAACTAAACCTTACCATTTTTAGTAGTAAAATAAAAAGTTAATATTTCGATACCGCACTTTAAACTACTGATAATACATAATGTTTAAGGTGGAACGATTAATTACTTTCTTATGCGTACCGAATTATTGTGGCATAGAAAACAATGAAGTTTATTATATTATATTGCTATCCTGCTATTATGTATGAATACGTTTGCAATCTGTATAGAAAAAGCTAATGAGCTAAATACTTTTATAGATACGAATGATCAATGCCTTCTACTTTCTTTTTCTTAGCGCAACTGTGAAATGGTGTAAGCCCATTCTTCTATTATTTGAACATAAGGCATTAAACTCTAATTTAGAAATAAAACCCAATAACAACCTGTTGCTAAGCTCAGATAAACATAAAGACAAAAAACACTTTCCTTATCCCCTATGCGAGAACAAATGCAGTTAAGTACTATTTCTTCCCAAGTGGCATTGGGGCATGGAATGGGTTGCCTGAACAAACCAGGAAAACCAGTATCTTAACATCATTTAAAACATTAATAAAAATGCAAGACTAGACTCGGACTACGGATGAGAGTAGGACGCAATAATCTTCTCTATAGAAGGAGCGTCTGTAATGTATAAGATAAGATAGATCATTACTGCCTATTGTTACCAGACATTGTAAAAAAAACATTATTGATGGATACAAGTCTGAATGCCAATCCTTGAATCCATAATTTAATACGACATATTCCTTATTAAACTGGATTCAAACATTGTCATTTACTACGATTTAGAACATAAATTTATAGATAAGCCTTTAAGAATCTACATTGTTGATACAGATAAGTAAGATGTACAACCACAAAATACAACATACGTCATAATTTTATAAACAATGCTTTATTTCTATAGCATTTGGATGCATTTATTTAAAAAAAAGAAAAAAATAATTATCCAAACAATACATTTTAGGATGCTTTTGGTCATTAGCAGTGTTTTTTTCCTTCAAAGCCACTACTAGATTCAATGCAACGAACGTCTATCAGCCTCTACCAGAGCCTCTACCAGAGCCCCAACCAGAGCCACTGCCGGAACCGCTGCCTGAACCGCTGCCTGAACCGCTGCCTGAACCGCTGCCTGAACCGCTGCCTGAACCGCTGCCTGAACCGCTGCCTGAACCGCTGCCTGAACCGCTGCCTGAACCGCTGCCAGAACCACTGCCTGAACCACTTCCAGAGCCACTCCCAGAACCGCTGCCTGAACCACTTCCAGAACCGCTGCCTGAACCGCTACCTGAACCACTTCCAGAACCGCTGCCTGAACCACTGCCTGAACCGCTGCCTGAACCACTTCCAGAACCGCTGCCTGAGCCGCTGCCTGAACCGCTGCCTGAACCGCTTCCAGATCCGCTGCCTGAACCGCTGCCTGATCCGCTGCCTGAACCGCTGCCTGAACCGCTGCCTGAACCGCTGCCTGAACCGCTGCCTGAACCGCTGCCTGAACCGCTGCCTGAACCGCTTCCAGATCCGCTGCCTGAACCGCTGCCTGATCCGCTGCCTGAACCGCTGCCTGAACCGCTGCCTGAACCGCTGCCTGAACCGCTGCCTGAACCGCTGCCTGAACCGCTGCCTGAACCGCTGCCTGAACCGCTGCCTGAACCGCTGCCTGAGCCACTTCCGTATACCCAACCCCAACTGCGGCCACCACCACATCGTCTACCAGAGCCACTCCCATAGCCACATCCACGGCCTCGTCCGTATCCCCTACCGCGGCCACGACCAAATCGTCTACCAGAGCCCCTCCGGGAACGTCTTTTCGAGTCACTTCTAAAACCACTATGTGAACCACCATTTGATCCACTATTTGATCCACTAACAGAGCCAGATCCCGCGGAACTACTTGACGAACTCCCAGCAACACCACCTGAAGAACTTCCAGTGGAACTGCTAGAAGAAGTACCAGATCCATTTCCAGAACCACTGCCGCTGACACTGCCAGATGCGCTACCGGATACACTCCCTACAAGAAGAGTAATATAACAGTACAACTGGTATTTTATAGTAGCAACTTTAAAAGGCAGACTTTTAAAAGGTTATTTTGAAAAAAAAATTGAATAAAGAAAGCAGAAATGAGATGTTCTAGCTTTGAATAAAATCACAAGAAGAAACGACTCTATAATAAGTAAATACCTAAAGAGAAGAAATATATAAATATTTCATCAGGTAACAACATAAATCGATAGAAAACTATGTAGAATATAAACAAAATATAATATATATATATATGTAGACAATAAATAATATAAACAACAACAACTAAGGTAAAACCTGCGCGAAGAAATGGAAAGACTATGGAAGAAGACTAGAACGACAGAGTATTTAAAGGCGAATAAAGTTTAAAACCAAAACTAATTATTATTGTTTTTGAATGTTTTCTGTAGATGTACTCATTTGAAGGTGTATACGACAAGGGTACCATATCAAATCTTCAGCAATCTCTCTTTAAAGGTCAGACAATCGCTTTTTTAAGATATAATAAAACTATTGGGCGCATCATTGTATCTGTTGATCCAGTATATCGTTGAGGTGTTCGGATGGATAGTTATCTATTTTGTCTCCTTTTTTTACTTGCTTCCTTATATCCTTCCACTGACATTTCTGTCATTCTCCATTGTTTCTACGCTCCATTGTCTCCCTCGCTTTCTTGCTTAATTCATCGTGTACCCAGTAAGATTGTTTTTTGTGAGTTTGATCGATCACCGTCCCGATTTAGTTATCTTTGAACCACTGTAATCAAAGATCTAGTCCTATCCATAGAAAACTTTCGTACAGCTTAGCCTCAAAAGATAGAAATAGATAGTAAAGAAACAAATATCAAACGTGCAAAATTAGTGCATTACATCAAGTAATTTACTAGATTTATATTTTTCTATTCTTGACTCAATTTAAAGTTTTATTTATTATCAAGAGGCCTGTATATAGGAAACTCGTTCATAAAGAAATACTTACAACTTTTTCGTCTCAAGTTTCTACTAAACTGAAAAGAAAAAAAAACAAATACTATAACAATACATTGAAAATACCCAATCATTTTCTTGTTTTATTTATTTATAGTTTTAGCGTGGCGTTGGCATAGATCTTACTATAATTTTGTACCTTTCCATACACATAACTTCCGGTCAATCAAAAGTTTTTTTGTAAACTAATAATAATACACGTTTTAGAATTTCCATATTTTTTGTGTCATCGTATCATTGCTGTGTTGAAAAACTAATTTTATCAGTGAATTATTAGTTAGTATATTCCAAAATGGTATTATCATTGGTAAGATTACGTCTTCAAAGATTGTTCGCAAATATTATTTTTTCTTAATTATTGTTACGGCAGATTGATATGACACATGAAACTATTTTTTAAAAGAAAGAACATATTTGAGTAAAATTATAAATGATCACTTATGCCTGCTATATAGAGATCACATTAAATCAGCAAATAGTTAACGACGTATTTCAAAGTAATGAAAATAATGAAATAAGGGAAGTAATCAGGACATGACATGTACATTTAAGAATTCACTTATTTACACCCCTTGGCCATTAAATTATTAAGCTTAAATTGTTTATATTATTATGTTCACATATTTTTGTTTCCGAGTTCTATAATTCTATTTTTTGAATGGATAAGAGTTAGACTTTTTTCAGTAACATGCTGGTTATTGAGTCGACCTGTAGTTTGAGAGAGCACATTGTATTTTATGGAGAGAGTGCGGTTTTAGAGAAGATTATAGTCAAGACTTATTTTATAAGAAATTGTGTAAAAGACTAAATGGAATTCTTTAAAGAAGTATTAAGTATTCTATGTTCTGTGTGCTGTCCCTATAAGAAATAACATTGTAATTAAGAAGCCTGCTAAAGAGATTGAGTGAGAAATGATGAACGCTACCAATTGAATTTAATATGCCTGTGTAATAATGGCCAAGACACAACGCTAAGATTTAAATATACAAGAAGAATAGAAGAAATTATACCTTTATAGCTATAAATAAGCTATATAAGAGCTATGTCACTCCATTCTCAAGAAATATATTATAACAATCTTTAAGCATAAATAATGTCATAGTCTGAATTTACGATTTGAATATTGTCTTTTTAGTTTATTCCGGTGTTATCAAAAAGTAATATCTTAATAATGATATTATATTTATTATTTAGATTTAGACTAGTATATTAAATTATGGATAAGGTTGTTCTTTGTCTCATGTGAAGTGTACTCAGGTTTAAAACAATGTACTCACCACATGGTGTCTATACGTGTCATCAAAAAGTCTACGGAATCCAAAGCCAATGTCTGAAATAGAACGTAAAACGAAGGAAAAAAATATTTTCACACTAGAGTAACAACAATATAAAGAACATTAGAATGTTCTGAGAGATTACTAAGAAATATACAAACTGGAAGGTGGAATCTTGGGTTATATATGTATCATTTTGGCGAGACGCCTCTCTCCTTTTGTCCATCAACAAAAGTCACTACGAAATGAGCCATTTTTTTAAAGACAAAAATGGTTTAGCAATTATACCCAAGCAAAGCCCTTCATTCACTACTCAGTGGCGAATAAGGAAGTAAATAATTATAGAGTTATTATTATTCACCCCTGTATTTCAAATGTTAAATGGAATCAACTTAGGGAGATATACATGTAAATTGCATCGAAACCGCTAATTCGTAATGATTTTTAGCGCAAGCCTGGTGAAGGAGCGGGAGAAATGCACACGACATATAATTTATGACATTCTACTGCTTCATAAACTAAAAACAATTATTACACCGAAAACACACACATTTGAAAGAAAATACATATCAACCAAAAAACAAAATAAGACACACTGCCTGGTTTTACAAATTGTAATGCCGCCCCTTTTGTTACTTTTCATAGTTCACAAAAATGACATTTGGGTAAAATAGATAATTATGTAAAGAGAGATCAAAAATGAAAATTTTACTCAAATTTACTAACTTTTAGATCGTTTGTAAACACAAAACAAAAATTTTAGTTTTTCCAAGTGATAACGGAAATTAATTCTCGTTTAAACCTTAAACACAGCTCTAACCACACTCACCATTTTACACCCATAGACTAACTCACTATATTATGGCCTGTTAGTACTTTATTTTTTCGCGTCGCCATCTTAGTTAAAATTTGCTCGAATCATCAAACAACTGCTTCACTTAAGCTTTGTTGTAATGAATTTAGGAAGGAGTCGGATGACATGCATATAATATAAGATTAGTTATTGTTGTATAATGGTTTATATTTGTCTTAAGTGCATGCTGAGGTGTTTGTTAAAATTCTACTTAAAGTGTAGTGATTATTTTACATATTTTTTTTTTATAAAACTCATAAAACAAAGTGTACAACCAATACAACAATATTTTTATTTTTATATTTATTTTTTTGCCACATAGTACATAGGTACAATAAAGGCATAGTCAAAAACATAAGAAAATTATAGCATTTGTGAATAATAATAAATTGAACAATAATAGTAAAACCAATATTAGTAATAAAATGAAAGTAATAAAAAATTTATTAATTAAAGGTATCCTAAAAGAAAATTCAGGGGGGATAATTTAGTTTATAACACAATTTTTTGGGGGAAAAAACTAACAAAGAAAAAAAACCAAAAAAAAAACAAAAAAACAACAACTTAATTTACTAACATAGACATACAGGTAAATCACTTTCATTAGACCTGCACGGCATTAACATAGTGAGAACAAACATTTAAGAAATCATTCACAATTTTTCTTGCGGCTTAGTATATTACATTTCTTCTACGACTATCTCTCAATATCATAGTGACAAACCAGCAAGTTAAAATACTTAAACATTTCTAACCTTTTTCTCATTTTTTAAAAGCAGATACTAATATTTTTGAAAATATGCTTAGTTTTTTAAGTTCTTTTAGAGAGCTAGAATTAAGCAGTTCCGACATTTTTTCTACATTAGGTCTGTTATAGTAATATTTTTTTAGATACATTTTTCGTTGGGCATTGAAGTGCACACATTGGAGTAAATAGTGAAATCCATCTCCTATATCTTTTAAGCAAAAGGGACATAATCTTAAATTATAATCTATTCTGGAGTGGCGACCCAGTTCAACAGGGAAATTATTGTTACTTGTTCGTATTTTTAGTATATAGATAGCTTCTTTCAGATGTAATTTATTTAAAAAGGGTGGAGTATTTTCCCAGTCAGATTTATATTTTAGAGCGCTATATAATTTACCTTTATTGCTTATTTGCATACTCTCATAAAGTTCTTGTTTACTTTGATCATTTATACGTAAGTTAATTATTGATTTTGAAAGTTTAGTGTCTATTATATCTTGTTCTAACCAAATATATCCTAATCCTAGTTGTTCCAATTGTAACTTTATATTGGCGGACCATTTGCATTTTTCAACCAGGTGCTCTTTAAGTAAAATGTTATAAATTATTTTAGAAATCCTGCTTTCTTTGCCGGTCGCTATTTTGATCCAGAAGTGTAACATTCTTTTTTTAATAAATGATCTTATATAGAGTTTGCCTGTTTCGCCTAGTACTACATAATTTGGTGTTTTTGTGTTCAATTTTAAAATCATCTTAAAATATCTTAGTCTAACATTTTCTAAAATGTCACAATTTTCCATACCCCATAGTTCGCAACCGTAGGTTAGTATAGGTAGTACTGTTTGATCAAATAGGTCAATTTGACTATCTATGGGCAAGCTTAGTGTATGGCATTTTCTGAGAAGATTGAACATAGCATTAGTACCTTTCATCTTACAATATTTCCTGTGTTCTGAGAAAGAACCGTTAGCTGAGAAGATTATTCCCAGGTATTTAAATTTAGAAACTATTTCTATTATATTATTATTTAGTACAAATTTCTGATTTCCTACCCTCCCCTTTCTACCGAATATCATTATTTTTGTCTTATCTTCATTTATGTTTAAGTGGTTCTCCTTGCAATAGTTACTGTAAATATTTAAGTTTTTCTGTAATTCTTTTGCGGTTTTAGCTAGGATTGTTGTGTCGTCAGCATATAATAATGTGAATATTTTTAGTAAATCTGCGTTGTTATCGTTGCTGATAGTTAAGCTACTTGCGCCTTTTAGTTCTAAATAAGAATCTAAGTCATTAATAAACATAGAAAATAATAGAGGGCTCAGATGTTCTCCCTCTCTTAGTCCTGCTTCGCAGTTAAATAACGGTGACAGGTTTGTATTTAATTTTACTGTCGATTTAATATCTCTATATAACCCCTGTATACATTTAAGGAAAATTCCATCTATGCCTATATCTAACATTTTCGCCCAGAGTAATTTTCTTTTAATAGACGGGAAAGCTCTTTTTAGATCAATGAATGCACAGAACAGTTTGTCACCTTTATTTTTTATTAAAAAGCTCAGCGCATATAGTATAAATGATGCTTCCGTTGTGGAATAACCTTCTCTAAAACCCATTTGATTCTCGTTTAATAAGTTGTGCTCTTCAAGGAACATCTCCATTCGTACATTAAGAATGGATGAGAATAGTTTACCTAAGCATGATAATAAGGTAATTGGTCTAAAGTTTTCGGGCTTTGCCTTGCTGCCTTTATTTTTATATATTGGACATATCATCCCTAGTGACCAGCTTTCGGGGAAAATTCCATCTTTTAGGATAACATTGAATAATTTTACGTATGTGGGTATCATTATAACCTTTGTGCATTTTATATATTCATTATAAATTTTATCGTGTCCGCAGCTTTTATTATTACTTGTTTTATTGATGGCTGATAACACTTCATTATATGTTATTTCACCATTAAGTCTTGTCGTATCTAAGTTAGGTGCGGTTAAATTGGTTTTTATTGGGTTCATGCAACAGTTGTCTGTCGTTTCGTTTTGGGATTTGAAAAAATGGAACAATTCGTCAATACTAATTTCATTATAATCTTCTTTTCTGTTTTTATCCTTTAGGATACGCCAGTATTCTTTTGGATTCTTTCCTTTCAGATTTTTTATTTTATTTCTCATTTTGTTTTCATATTTATTTATAGCGGTGTTCATTTCACGCTTGTAGTTTTTACTGTGTGTTTTTAAACTTTCTAGTGAGCCTTTGGTTTTAAGGGTACTATTCATTCTTCTTGCTTTAAGGTATAATCTTCGTTTTTGTCTACATATAAGTGTAAACCAGGGTTTATTTTTTCTTAGGTTATTTTTATCATTAGGGTATCGATTTGTGCCAAATATTTCATTTGCAGATTGTGTTAATATTTTATTTATTTCCTCTACTATGTTATTTATTTCTTGTTTTTTGTTTTCAGGGGAGTTACAAAGGTCACTTCTTTCTAGTAATTCGTCTAGTTTCAGATTTATGCTGTTTTTGTTTTGCTTTTCTACCATTTCAAAATAGTTCTTAGATTTAGTTTGCACCCACGGTTTAATGATCTCTACCACTGGTATATTATTTAGTCGTCTACGCGCATTTCCAGGTTTATTTGCTCCACCAATCTCAATCTCATATTCACATGATATTAAACAATGGATATCTGAGAATAGGTGATCAAAGTCGTGGATTATTAGATTCCTAATTTTGTGAAAAAGGTCATTGTCTGCTAGTACGTAATCGATTACTGTGCTAAATGTAGTCGTAGGTTTATGTGACAGTAACCCCTTCCTTCCATTCATTATTAACATGTTTGTGTTTTTACATGTTTCGATTAGTTTGCGGCCCCAGTTATTCGGTATTGTCGTATCTACGTTTATACGTTTGAGTGGAATGTCTTTTCTTTTAAGCGTTTCTTCTGTCTGGGCACTTATTTCTACATAGAGTTCGTGGGGACTTGTTATGGAGTCTATAATGTAATCTTCTCTTTCTTTGGTATGAGCGTTAAAATCACCCATTATGATTATATTGTTAGTGATATTTCTTTTATCGATTATTTCCATTTCTAGAATATTGAAAAAATCAGATTGGGCATATGGGGAATTCTCGGGTGGGGTATAAATAATTAGAATTAATAAGGGATTGTTTTCTGCTCCTATTTGTAGCCAAATCATTTCATTATTGTCACATCTTAATATTTTAGTTTTATCAACTAGGTCATTTTTTATGGCCACACTCAGTCCCCCCGATCTACTATTGTTATTATGGTGTCTAAATTTGTGGAAAAGGGTAAAGTGTTCTATACTTATAGTGTCGATATCTTCCACCTTGTCATTATTAAGTTTTGTTTCCGAAAGACCTATAACATCGAACAAATTTATCTTATCAACAAACTCTGGATACATCATTCTCCTCACCAGGCCACATACATTTACATAGGCTAACCTTAAAAAGCGTTTTTGGTTTTGTTCACCTATGCTAATGCCACTGTCCTACAGCACCGTGAGCGTTACGCAGTCTGCCGAGGTCGTACCACCCTCCTGATGCATCTGTTGTTGCTGGTATTGTTGTTCTTTCTGCTGATGTTGAGGCTGTAGCTGGGGTAGCTGGGGTTGTGGTTGCTGCTGCAGTTGCTGAAGGTACTGCTGATGTAGTTGCTGCTGTTGGTATTGAGGTTGTTGTTGGATTTGCTGCTGATGATGAGGAGAGGGATGCTGCGGCTGCTGGTGTTGAGGTTGTTGCTGGTGTTGGTGGTGCTGCTGCTGAAGTTGTAGCTGCTGGTGATAAGGTTGTTGCTGGTGTTGGGGTAGCTGCTGCTGTGGCAACTGATGCTGCTGATGTTGAAGATGCTGTGGTTGCAGGTGCATTTGCTGTTGTTGCTGATATTGTTCTTGGTGATATTGTTGTTGTTGCTGCGAATGTTGAGGTGGTCCCGTGGGATAAACTTGTTGTCGTTGTAGGTATAGTTCTGGGGCCTGCTGTTGTTGTTCTTGTTGTTCTTGTTGTTCTTGTTGGTATTGCTGTTGGTGAGGCTGTTGCTGAGGCTGTTCTTGTTGTTGATGCTGTCGTTGTTGTTGCCGTTGATCATGTCCGTGTTGATACCGCTGTTGTTGCAGATTCATTTGTTTTTGATGGGGTTGGTAAGATTGTTTTTTTTGATCATTCAGTTCTTGCTGGATATGTTGAGACCGATACAGTAGTTCTCGCTGATGTAGTTGCTGAGGTTGCCATAATTGTTGACGCTGGTTCTGTTGAGGCTGTTGTTGTTCTCGTTGTATGTTTTGTTCATGGTGAGGTTGTTGTTGTCGAGTTTGCTGTTGTTGTTTTTTTTGTTGTTGTGGGGGTTGAGAGCGACTCGATTGCTGTCGGTGTTGATCTTGACTTCGCCAGGGTCGTTGTTCGTCCGGTGCTCTGAGGGCAACAATTACGCCTTGACTGTCAACCCTCCAAGACCCTTCCGGAGAGGTCAGGATGTCATTTTTAAGGAATACGTTTCGACCATATTTTTCCTTTAGATCCTTTAGTTTAGGTAAAAGGATTTTTCTTCTTTCGTTTACTTTCTTCGGGAGATGATCTCTTATTCCAAAGGGTTTACCAGCCAGTTTGTAAGCGATTCTTCTAATTGAGTTTTTATCATATAGATGGAGGAAGGTCACCACAATAGGTCTTTGCTGTCCTCTGTGATAGCGTCCCAATCTAGCTTAGGTCTTACCTCCAATGCTGACACTGGTTCCAACAGATTTTGCAGTGAAGCTGACGGCAGCCACGAGAATATTTACACGTGAATCTGTATTAAACAAAGCAGAGTAGAAATGAGTGCTAACAAAGAACAACAGCTTGTGGCACCTTAGCCTACTTGGCAGTGAGTTTACAAAGTTCAGTTTTTTAATTATATATTACAGTTGAGTTATCTACTACTTTTATATGGATAAATCAAACAGTCACCCATTGTCAGTGAATATTTTCATTACACATCATTCAAATTAAATTGACGTAAACCAATAATAATAATAATAATAATGGTGCTTGTATAGCGCATATCCCGTTGATGACAGTTCTATAATCTGACAACAGACGAAGATGTTAAGATGTATACGCAAAAACTGCTAACGAAATAGGTGAGTCTTCAGCTGGTTCCTGAAAGTGTCGAAGCTAGGATTCTAGCGAAGCTGTAGTGGGAGGTGATTCCAAGCGGACGGTCCCGCTTAGGAGAATGAACGTTGGCCACCGGACACTAGCCTGACACGAAGGATCCGCAGAGTTAGCGCGTCAGAAGCCGAACGAAGTTAGCGGGATTGGGTGTAAAGCTCAAGACATGAGCAAAGGTAATCCGGGACAGAGTTATTCAGGCACTTAAATCAATGTGGAAATTCTGTTATTTTTTTAAAAGTTACCACCCTCCCATTTCCCCTGCAAAACTGTTTATTCAGTAGTCGACTATAAAATACGTTCGATCTGTCTGTTCCTTCTATCAAACCCACATGTTACGTTATGCCCATAAAATATAAAATAAGCCGACTTTGCAATTGGTTGTGCGTAGTCTCCTTATGCTAAGCGTAGAGCAAACTCAAACTAAATGCGGAGCCGTTTTACGCTTATAACTAAGTCTGTGGCTATTATCGTATGGCACGGTGATAAATATTAATGCATAGTGTATATCTCTATTACCATTGCTCTCAGCTCTGATTCCAAGTGATAAAACATTAAGTACAAAAAATCCAACTGTTACTTTTCTTTCTTCTTGTGCCACGGGATCTGTAATTATAAAGAGACAATAATATAAATATAAACTGAATATACACACTTTTTATGTGTCTGATACGCAAGGACTAGTTTCTATAAACACTCTAATTTCCTGAAATGCGTTAGATCATAATATTATTGGCCTAAAGAAGATTGGAACACCTCAATTGAACATTACTTTCAAAGATTTTGATAATGCAAGACTATACTTCACTTTCACCTATCCCATAACCCGAGTGAAGGCGTTGAGGCACCATTTTTTTACAATTGGACAATTCTGTGCCATTTGTCTCGGTCCTGCGCTAGACTAGACTTACACTACATATTATTATAAGGCTCACGTTTTAAAAAAAAGGTGTATTAACTATGTCTAACAATATTTTAAAAAAATAATTCGATGTTTTTCTGTAAATGTCTACTAAACATGTACTCTATCGATTAATCTTTGTAGTCAGTTACCTATCAAATACGTGTTTGTTTGTTCTACGAAAATTAAATTTTTCGCCATGCACTCATATTAAACAAAATAGAAAGATAACTGATACACAATTCAAAAATACAAATACACGCATACAAACACTTTTCCTCTATTATTCCCTATCACACTTTCGCATACTGCTAAAGAAACAAAAAGAACCTTCTAAAAGTGCAGATAGTGTCAGTTGCCATTGATACTTTTCAGCGATTTCTCCCAGCACATCTATAATGTCCTGGTCGTCAACTGAAAATGAAGTTTAAAAATAGGTTAAGCTATTTCTAGAATTGTTTACATATCCAGAATGATTTTTTTTTTCAATTAATGAGCGGACATATATTTAGCTACAGAGGATATTTTAACTCTTATTACAAAATTTATTTTACGTACGTGTATAAAAAAGAGCTAAGGCATAAATTGTATACGCATTTACCATCTAATAATAATATGAACACTGCTATATTTATAATCAATTCTAGCTATTCTCTTAAATGCATATAAAAGTCTTCTTTGGATAGTTCAAATTTACCTATTGCGCCACGTTCAATTATATAACCATCAGCAAGCTGTTGAATTGATTCTAAAGAGTTTCTCAATGCAGTAGATTCAATACCTAAAACAGAAAATAGGAATTTACGATAATGTATTGTAATTAAATGATACATTGTTGTCACTTTAGTTAAGTAATGACACAGTTCTGGTTTTTATAAATTAAATTTCACTTTTTCTTCTAGCATACATACTCTATTTTATGATTTGGGGAGGGGGGGAGGTTAGGAGCTAATAGTAATATTCGTCCTGATTTTTCTATTGATTTGAAGTGTAGTGTTCTCAGTTAGAGACCGACCGAAAACATTTTTTTAGTTTCGGCCGAAAACGAAACCATATTGTTATGTGTTTAGATTATATTTTGTTTCCCTCCTATGTAATTAACTGCACCACTGCCAGGGCCTTAGTCCTGACCTCTAGTTGAACTCTGCTACTGTCGCGTCAAGAATTGTTGTTTACTAGAGTGTACCTAGATCATTCTTTCACCCTCTGGAACATGTTAGAAAGAGATGTTGACAGTTTTTGTGAGTTATTCTTAGCCTACTTTTATTCCAGAAATCTCTAACATGTATAGTATAAATATAGGAGATTCGCGTGATGGAAGGGAAGTTTTTACATCGATGTAGTATTCTTGAGTCTTGGTTTAAGCATATTGTAAGCGCATCAGTGGCAGAGCTGTATTGTATCTTTTATGTACCTGTACGCATTATTACATTGTTGTTTTATTCTGTTGTAAGGATATTCGTGAGTTGATTTTTCTTTTCTATTTTTCTTTTGATATTAATTTGACTTAGTAAATAAATTGTTTTAAAATTGGTATCGTCTGAAGGGTTGTTTTATTAAATAAATTATTTTAATTTTTATTAATTAAGTTAGCTACAAATAATTAATATTGTTTGTTATTTATTACAACCTCTTTAACGAGACCACTTAATTTAAATTTAATACTACAGGAGGTCTGTAATAAAATTGGGGGCTCTTCCTACGGATATAAATATTATATAATATTTATTCAAAGAAAAGAAATTTAAAATTTTCTTTAACTTTTCTTTAGACGATACCAAGTTTTATACATTGTAAGTGCTGACCAAAAACTTTTCTCTCTTAGTTGATTGTTTAAATTAAGGTTATACATTAACATGGATTATCAGGCTTTCATTGCTAATCCATCTTTGCAAGAACTCGACCAATGCAGCAGAAAGGATCTGTTGGCTTTTTCTAAACTTTTAGGACTCAAAATCAAATCTAGTGCTGTAAAACAAGTTATTAGAGATAGTATAGTCCTACATTTTGTCAACGAAGAATTTTTGCCAGAAGAGGCGTTATCCACAATTAGTAGAGAAGGAAACGAAAACACACCCAATGTTGTAGATTTAGAAATACAGCTAAAAATTAAGCAGTTGGAAATTGAAGCACAAAAAGAAGCACACTTAGCACAAAAAGAAATAGAACGGATGAGATGTGAGAAAGAAATAGAATTAAAGAAATTAGAAATAAGCTCTAAAACTCCAACAGATCTTCCTACCACCAATCAGAATGTGGACCCAGCTAAATACTTAAAACTTATTCCACGTTTTGTGGGAAATGTGGATAATTATTTTGTTCAATTTGAACTTGTTGCCAAAAATTTTGCTATTCCTGAAACGCTGTGGTCCTCGCTGTTACAAACTGTTCTGACTGGTAGGGCTGCAGAGGTGTTCTGCTCACTCACTGGGGAACAACAAAGAGACTACCAAGTTGCTAAGCAACTAATTTTGAAATCTTTTGAACTTGTCCCTGAGGCTTATCGAAAACAGTTCCGTGAACTGCGTAAACTGGATGGCCAGACCCATGTTGAGTTCTTACGAGAAAAGCAGAGAAGGCTAGATCGCTGGCTGACATCTAAAGAGATTGGTTCTGACTATGCAAAGCTCAAGAACTTGATTCTGATGGAGGAGTTTAAGAATTGTGTCCGGCTGGACGTCCGAACACATATGGCAGACCGTGGCGAAGATGATGTGTACAAGGCAGCAGTGTTGGCCGACGACTTCGTCATCTCCCATCAGTTCGCAAAGTCCACAGCCGATGTTAGGCCGAAGCAGCCGAAACTGCCCGAAGAAACAAACAGCACTTCAATAAAAAACACTCATGAAAAGAAGGTGACACAACCAAAAGCCTCATGCACATACTGCAAGAAAGAAGGACATAAAGTGGAAGAATGCTATAAATTGAAAAGGAAAAACGAAAAGGCTTCTCCGAAACCTACTTTATGTGCCGTGTCCTATACAACAGAACAATTTTTACACACTCAAGCTAATGATACTAAGCCTGCCACACCAAGCTCTACTGACTCTACTACATCGTCAACATACTCATCAAAGAGTTATTCTACATCGTCAAGATGTTCCACACTTTCATCAAAGTGTTCTACTACATCGTCAAGATGTCCTCAATACTCGTCAAAGAGTTCTAATACATCGTCAAGATGTCCTCAATACACAACAAAGGGTTCTACTACATCGTCAAGATGTTCTCCACACTCATCCGAGTGTTCCACTACATCGTCAAGATGTCCTCAATACACATCAAAGTGTTCTACTACATCGTCAAGATGTTCTCCACACTCATCCGAGTGTTCCACTACATCGTCAAGATGTCCTCAATACACGTCAGAGTGTTCCACTACATCGTCAAGATGTCCTCAATACACATCAAAGTGTTCTACTACATCATCAAGATGTTCTCAAGACTCCAAAGAGAGTTTATTAACTACATCATCAAGATGTTCTCATGACTCCGAATCGAGTTTATCAACTACATCACCCAGATGTTCACAAGACTACAACACAAGTTTGTCAACTACATCACCAAGATGTTCTCAAGACTCCATCGAGAGTTCTAACAAAGTCCAGATGCCTACATCAGTCACCCCTGATGTTTTAGAGGAGTTCAAGCCTTTCATTTCGGAAGGATTTATATCACTACCAGGTGATCATACCAGTCTGCGACCTGTACCAATTTTGAGAGACACAGGTGCCTCGCAATCGCTACTGCTTGAAGGCATTCTTCCCTTATCAAACGCAACTGCAACGGGGAAAAGCATACTCTTAGGAGGCGTAGAACTGGGTTGGCTAGATGTACCTCTCCATCTCATTGATCTCAAGTCAGATCTTGTTTCTGGACCTGTGGTTGTAGGTGTCCGACCAACATTACCATTGGAAGGCATCTCGTTGTTGCTAGGCAATGACTTAGCTGGTGGGAAGGTTATCGCCGAACCCATTGTCACTCATGAACCTCAACTATCTGCACCTGAAGAAGAAGATGATCCAGAATTATATCCAGCATGTGCGGTAACTAGAGCCATGAGTTCACAAATCTCCAAAGAAAGGAGTACTTCCAAAAATAAATCAAACATTGAAGTGGACCTTGAGACCACATTCTTCTCCAAACTCGACGAAGATCCGATATCAATCTCAGAAAAGCCGGTATCAACTCGAGAACAGTTGATCGAGGAACAGAAAAGGGATCCTGAGTTAGACAAACTCCGAGAAAACGCTTTGTCACCACAAGAAGCTGAAGAAGTACCTATATGTTACTACGTCAAAGATGATGTACTTCTAAGAAAGTTTCGACCACCAGACGCATCTGCAGATGAAGACTGGAGAGTTGTCCATCAAATTGTTGTGCCTGAGAAATATCGTGCTGACATTCTGAATATGGCACACGATTCTCCACTGTCGGGTCATCTAGGCGTCAACAAGACGTATCAGAAGATAACAAGTCACTTCTTTTGGCCTGGATTAAAGAAGCACGTCATTGAATACTGCAGATCGTGTCACCCTTGTCAAATGGTTGGCAAGCCACATCAAACGATTCCTGTAGCTCCTCTCAAGCCGATTCCAGCATTCGAAGAACCTTTCAGTCGAGTCATCATTGACTGCGTTGGACCTCTTCCAAAAACTAAAGCAGGTCATCAATACCTACTAACCATTATGTGTGCTTCGACAAGATTTCCGGAGGCAGTTCCTTTGAGAAACATTAAAGCTCCTAACGTTGTCAGGGCACTCACAAAATTCTTCACTCTATTTGGTCTACCTAAGTCCATACAGTCGGATCAAGGATCTAATTTCAAAGCCACTCTTTTCAAACAAGTAATGGACCAATTGGGCATTAAACACTGCATGTCAAGTGCATATCATCCTGAGTCGCAGGGAGCCCTTGAACGCTTCCATCAGACCCTGAAGAACATGATAAGAACCTATTGCCATGAACATGAGAAGGACTGGGATGAAGGAATACACATGCTACTGTTTGCAGCCCGTGAAGCCGTCCAGGAGTCTTTAGGCTTCAGTCCGTTTGAATTGGTGTTTGGCCATACGGTTCGCGGTCCTTTAAAATATCTCAAAGAAATGTGGATGTCTCCGACACCCACTGAGGGACTTTTAGACCATGTCTTAAAAATTAAAAGTAGACTTTATGATGCCTGTAATTTAGCCAAAACAAATTTAAAGGAAAGCCAGTCTAAAATGAAAAACTGGTATGATAAAAAGGCCAGATTTAGATTGTTTGCCCCAGGGGACAAGGTTTTGGTATTTTTACCTTTACCTCCTGGTCAACCATTACAAGCTAGATACTTTGGTCCATATGAGATAGAATCAAAAGTCAATGATTTAAATTATATTATTAAAACTCCAGACAGGAGAAAGAAAAGGCAACTTTGCCATGTAAATATGTTAAAGAAGTATGTCAGTAGAAATTCAGAAACAGATAGCAAGAATGTATCTGACCAGGTACAGTGTAATTTAAATGTAACCCCTGTTGTTCCTCCTGATATTGTAAAGGAGAAATTTGGTCAGTACAAATTGCCAAATTCTTTTATACTTAAAAATTTGGATCAAAAGCTGTCACATCTGCCACTGAAAGAGAAGATTGTAATTGAAAATGTAATTAAGGATTTTTGTAATATATTTCCTGATGTGCCAAATAAGACTAATTTAATTGTACATGATGTTGATGTTGGTGATGCAACTCCGGTCAAGCAACACCCATATAGAGTTAATCCTGAAAAGTTAGAAGTTCTTAGATCTGAAATAAAGTATATGCTTGATAATGACATTATTGTACCAAGCTCAAGCAATTGGAGCTCACCTTGTGTTTTGATCCCTAAACCAGACAAAACATTTAGATTCTGTACAGATTATAGGAAAGTAAATACTTTTACAAAATCTGATTCCTTTCCAATTCCTAGAATTGATGATCTTATTGATCGTATTGGTGATGCCACCTACATTACCAAGATTGATTTATTATCAGGATATTGGCAGGTACCTCTATCAGACCGTGCCAAAGAAATATCAGCATTTGTTACACCAGATGGGTTGTATCAATATAAGGTTATGCCTTTTGGGATGAAAAATGCCCCTGCTACTTTTCAAAGAATGATTAATAACCTCATTGCTGACCAGGAGAATTGCAATGCCTACATTGATGATGTAATTATTTACAGCAAAGATTTTTTACATCATGTTAAGCAGTTAAGATCTCTTTTTGAAAAATTGTCAAAAGCCAATTTAACTGTTAATTTGAATAAGAGTGAATTTTGTCATGCTCATGTAGAATACTTGGGTTATGTTGTGGGACAGGGTCATATAAAACCTGTCACTGCTAAAGTTGAAGCTATTAAAGCACTCCCTACTCCCACTGATAGAAAACAACTCAGAAGATTTTTGGGAATGGCTGGTTATTATAGAAAGTTTTGCCAAAACTTTTCCATAATTGCCAATCCTTTAACAAATCTGTTGAAAAAGAATGTTAAATTTCTATGGACAGATTCTTGTCAAAAAGCTTTTGAACAACTTAAAGTTGTATTATCTCAATCTCCCATTCTATTGGCTCCTAATTTTCAAAAACAATTTAAATTAGCAGTAGATGCCAGTGACATTGGGGTAGGTGCTGTTCTTTTTCAGGAAGACAATCTTCATATAGACCATCCAATATGTTTCTTTTCTAAGAAGTTTAATACTTATCAAAGAAATTACTCTACTGTAGAAAAAGAATGTTTAGGACTTATCCTATCCCTTCAACAATTTGAATTCTATGTTAAGGGCTCAAATATACCTGTACTGGTTTTCACAGACCATAATCCTTTAACATTTTTACACAAAATGAGTTGTAAAAATCAACGATTGTTAAGATGGAGTTTATTTTTACAGGAATATAATCTAAATATTCAACATATCAAAGGCATTGATAATGTTATTGCTGACACATTATCCCGCTGTTAGAAAAAAAAAAAAAAAAATTAAATTATTATTATTATGTTTATTATTGTACATCCGGTAACATCCTGTTTAATGTACTACTACAGTATATTTAGTGTATCTTATACATTTTTAATTAAGCTGTAAAAAAGATTTACATTTCTTACTAAATGTAAACTTTTTATTTTTAGGAGGGAGGTGTTATGTGTTTAGATTATATTTTGTTTCCCTCCTATGTAATTAACTGCACCACTGCCAGGGCCTTAGTCCTGACCTCTAGTTGAACTCTGCTACTGTCGCGTCAAGAATTGTTGTTTACTAGAGTGTACCTAGATCATTCTTTCACCCTCTGGAACATGTTAGAAAGAGATGTTGACAGTTTTTGTGAGTTATTCTTAGCCTACTTTTATTCCAGAAATCTCTAACATGTATAGTATAAATATAGGAGATTCGCGTGATGGAAGGGAAGTTTTTACATCGATGTAGTATTCTTGAGTCTTGGTTTAAGCATATTGTAAGCGCATCAGTGGCAGAGCTGTATTGTATCTTTTATGTACCTGTACGCATTATTACATTGTTGTTTTATTCTGTTGTAAGGATATTCGTGAGTTGATTTTTCTTTTCTATTTTTCTTTTGATATTAATTTGACTTAGTAAATAAATTGTTTTAAAATTGGTATCGTCTGAAGGGTTGTTTTATTAAATAAATTATTTTAATTTTTATTAATTAAGTTAGCTACAAATAATTAATATTGTTTGTTATTTATTACAACCTCTTTAACGAGACCACTTAATTTAAATTTAATACTACAGGAGGTCTGTAATAATATCGAATATTATACATTGACTTTCGGCCGAAACCGAAGCCGAAACCAAAAATCTAACTACAACTTCGGCCGAAACCGAAAAATAAACCGAAAATGTAAAACAAATGATTTCAAAAGACTGCACATGTATGTGTAATATTAACTAGTTTATGGGCGCTCTATTTGAGTAAACCATTCTTTGGAGTGATTAAATCATCATCATCATCATCTGTCCTTTGGGTTCCTTGTGGAACATAGGGCCTCCGCCAAAGCACGCCACTCTTCCCGGTCTTTTGCCAGTCACTTCAATTCTTCCCAGCTCTTTCCAGTTCTTCCAGTTTCATCCAATATCTTTGTCTCCATGTTCGCTTGGGTCTTCCTCTATGCCGTTTACCCTGGGGGATTCCACTCTAAGGCCTGTCTAGCTCTGTTGTTGTTATCTTTCCTGAGGGTGTGTCCAATCCATCTCTACTTCCTTTCCATGATTTGTTGTTCTACTGTTCTTTGTCCACACCTCTCCCACAGCTTGGAGTTTTCTACCTTGTCGAACCATTTTATTTTCAGTAGAGCTATATTACTTAGGCATCTGTTAACAAAGGTATGGAGTCTATTTTTTGTTATCTCTGTCGTTCGCCATGTTTCAGACCCATAAAGAAGGACTGTTTTAACGTTTGTGTAAAAGATCCTTACTTTAGT
Organism: Anisus vortex; assembly: GCA_949126835.1. Classification (NCBI taxonomy): domain Eukaryota; kingdom Metazoa; phylum Mollusca; class Gastropoda; family Planorbidae; genus Anisus; species Anisus vortex. The sequence goes on along the minus strand of OX421502.1, from coordinate 20,452,079 downwards.
TTTGACAGAGATGTATGTAGATCTCCAGACCTGTTTCAGGTTGGCAAAGGCATGTCGCGCCAAATTTATTCGACGTTCGATGTCCTCATCTGCTCCTCCTGAAACACTGACCACACTTCCAGGGTATACAAAGTGATCCAATTGTTCTAAGCTTTGGTTTGCTACTTGTATGTCGCCATCTTGTTGGTGGTTTGTTTTCAATAATTTTGTTTTTTTATGGTTTATATTGAGCCCTACTCTTTCCAGTCTCACTCAAGGCTGCGTATTTTGTAATTTGTGGGACAGGATGGCCAGGAGTGATTAAATAATCCGTTATTATTAACTTCAGTCTTCTACTTCACATTAGGAACTTTATTATCCTTTTTTTCTTCTCAAAACCCATTTTCGGTTTCCTATCTCCGCTCCCTGGCAAAGTAAGTTATAGTTTGGAAAAGACAAATTTGCATTGATTATACTAAAAAAATAATACGAAGGACCATTGATCATTAGAACGTGGTGAAGTCATTAAAAAAAGTGTTGATTTTGGATTAGCAGAAGTAAAAAGCTGCAGTGTCATGAATTTAGATCTTTATAATTATAATATAAATCAGTGAATGTTAGACCTTTATAATTAAAATAGCCTATAAATTAGTGAATGTTAGATCTATATGTTACACACATTAAAAGAATATTTGTAGCATATGAATAAAATCCCATACACATCTATCTAGGGTTGACAGACGTCCGGAAAGAAAATTAACAGTTTTTGAAATACCTTACATGCTCTGCAAAGTTGTTTTTTTAATTGCCCAAGTTGCCTTTCAGTCTACATTCAATTTAATTGTTGGGTCAGTTTTATGTTACGTGACAGTGTATGACACTAATTATTTAAACCACCCATCTATTAATTTTTCCCTTCAACATAATATTCCTACTTAAAATACTTTCAGTGTTAGGACACGACTAGTTATTTTTCTCCTGCATTAAAATTATGCATTGGGTTATTTTTCCTTCGTCTTAAAACAAAAGGTAAAGTTAAGTTCGTTTAAACGTCGCTTCATTTATAAACCGGTCATGACTGGTTTGGTCCTAGACATGCTCTGCTATTACAGCCAATAGAAAGCTTAAGTTATCCCGCGAAGGTTGACACTAATTATTCATAGAATCGAGCTGTCTATTAAATGCAAGCTTCCGATTGGATAAGAGGTAAGGGGGACCGTGACGTTATATTCCCGCTCTTAGATTCTTTGCCGGGCAGTATATAAACGGCCTGAAGCCGTGAAGCCTAGCCTGCGCGCCTCTACAGTGTACCTTCAGACTTGATAAGTCACATTAAATAATGCTCTATAAGTAATCCATTAATTTTACACAGTTTAACTTGTTGAAAAAAATGTTTTCGACATAAAATTTACACGTCAAGGAGTCTGTCTTGTTTTTAAATGCTTGAAGATATTTTGAATACTAATCTAGATCGACCAACTTGAAGATCGCTGCAATTATTTCTATGTCAGAGATACACAGGTTCCCGTTGGACCGAAATAAGAATCATCCCGAGACGACTGCCAAAAGTAGTTAAGTGAGAGAGCTCCAGGCTAACATTTACTAATATACAATTATTGGCAGCTAATGTAATAAAACTGAACTGATTGTGGATTGTGAAACACTAAATATGTCGATCTTTTTTGTCTCATTATATACTCCTTTTGAAGTCCAAGTATCTCGCAATCTTACGTCTATCGGTCTGTTTGTCTGTTAAAAAAGCGTTCAGCATCAGTGGGGAAATTCCAGTTTTTTTTCTTTTCGAATACGTAGATCAAGTGGTTGTGCCGACGACTAGCGTTAACATCTGCATTTGCTGTTGTATGTGCTTGTATCACGTATTCATTTATAATTTGGAATTGGAAAAAAACAACAAAAAACAACTATAATTCGTCTCTGACCGACGATTGTTTGCAAGGAATATAATGTTAAGGAATTGTTTTGTGCTAATCAAACAGGGTTTACAAATATTTCTTCAGATAAAAAGATAAATAAATCGTGGGACACAGTTAAGAATGATTTCCTCCCGAAATCCGGTTTTCGTTTAACATCCCTACTTCAAACTGATTAATTCACAACAATTTAACTAAATGAAAGTATCAAAAAGCAGAGTAATAGATGCAGCAATAGCGCAGCATTATGAGTTTTTAAAGTTAAAATAGATATTCGGCTGATGACCGAAAGTCAATATAAGTTTCGGCCGAAACCGTAAACAAACCTAATACTAACCTTTTGGCTTCGGCCGAAACCGAAAAAGAGTTTTTGCCTATTTTTGCCGCCGAAAACGAAGCCGAAACCGAATATCGGTCGGTCTCTATTCTCAGTCGCTTTGGCCATACATATTAATTAATAGAAGCGATTGATTTATAACATGAAATTGACTAAAATTGGATCTACATTTCAAATTACTTTTGACAACTTGGAAACCTATCTTAAATATCAGGAAAAAAAACAACTACACTTTCACACACACAAAGAAATAAGTAAAACGACAGGTATGGAGATCTCTTCAAGCTCTATTGAATTCACGGTGCCTGTCTATGATTGATAAAATTCTTCAAGATCATGCACACCCTCTTGACGATAGTGGTCGACTTCTTTCAATAACGGGCAAGAACAGAGATTTAGGAATTTTTTTGTTCCACTATCAGTGAGAATCGTTCAAAAGAATCATCAGTCAGCCAGGAAATACAATAACTGACTCATAAGGATATTATTTTTTCTTGTATGATAAATGGTATGATAGTGTGCGTGAATGCTTTGTGGTTGATTACAAATGGTTCTTTAATATTGTTTTAGGTATGCTGAAATACGGAATTTATGTAATCAAGTCAAATTCCCATTTATTTGGATCAATAAAGTAATGTTATCTTATATTTTGCAAATTGGTGTTACTAAATAGGGAACGCAGCTAAAGGACTTTCTTATCCGGGCCGAACCCTAGGTTCGCAAACCAGATCGTCGATCCTACCCGAACCGTTCTCCGTATTAACCTGCCGATCTTGGGTTGGTGATCTCGGGTTGGAATGGATCGCGAACCATGGTTTGTAGGCCGTGTTGAGCCGATCCTGGCACTCTTTTCGACCACTTCTCGTCGTCCAATCGAGATTAAACTTGTTCAGCAGACTTGTCCAGACTAACAATACATTCTATCAAATTTTCAGCATTATAGCCTTTGGAATAGTCGAATTCCTTAGACCAATTTGCGAATCGAAGAATACATTTCACGTAAAACATGGCTGCCTCTACCGGAAGAGACAGAAGTAAATAAACTTTTCGGATATGTTCGTTTTTACGAAATAAATATAATGAAAACGACACAACGCTAGAAAACAAAAGGATGCGCAAAATTTTAGTGTAGAAATTCATTAGGTATGATATCGCTTACATTTATTTTAATCTATCAAAATATAAATTAAATATAAACATAGTTTACAAAGAAAGAGAGTATAATAAAAACTTTTTTTATGGGTTACTTTTTTTCATGTTTTGTCGCTTCGTGGAAGACACCGCCATATTTGTCTACGTTTCCAGAGAAGTAGGTCAAAAGTAGGATCGGCATTGTGCGATCTCGCAGAAAGGTTCGGGGGTTGTATTCGTACACGTGACTATGGTTTGCAAACTAGATCGCCGATCTCAGGTTCGACCCGGTTGAGAAAGGCCTTAATTCTTTCTTTTTATTGGATTTTTGTTTATTACGTTCTTTAATTTTCATATCGATAAACATTCTTATTTCTTCTGGTTTAAAAAATGTGCAACTGATTTTTTGGGAATCTACCTTTAGTCATCCATACTTAATAATTATGTTCTGGTCGAGATTTGATGTGTGTATTATGGAAGGAAAAGGGGGGGGGGGTATTAACAACTACAAATTAAATAGACGGAAGTGAAATGTACAGTAATCGAAAATCGATAAAGGATTTATGAAATATTTTTTAGAGTTACCTCTCCTTGCACTTTCTACGGTGTCGTCAATTAATTGTGCAATGGACAATTTGTCTACAGTTTCTGTTGAGTCTGCAACTTGTCCCAGAGTGCCCTGTGTATTAAAACAAAACCAATTACCGTACAACTTATGACTACTATCTTACGTGTAACTAGTAAAATCCCCTCTTATTAGTGTTTTCTAATGTGAAAGCTCTATACATGCACATATCTAGCACACGTCTAGCATATATTATATAGTATATATATATAGCACATATATACATGCACTTATACATTATATAGAATATTGGCCTAACTGTTGTAAGAAAAAACAAAAAAAGGAAAGTGTAGGAGCAAAAGCCGGCCACCATGAAGGTTTTAACCTGTGCTAAGTTAAGACTTGCCATTAACGCCTAAATATAGCCTACCGTAGGCCTACCGTACCCAGAGCCTTTACAAGCTTATGTAGCGCCCCGGGGCAAAAGTTTCAGCGCCGCACCCTTGCATACTGTAACTGCTTGTTTAGTGCTACTACATTCCCCCCCTGGAAGTGTTGCCCCCGGGCATATGCCCCCCTCTGACCCCCCCTATGTAAGGGCACTGACCGTACCGTACGGTATTTGTGTATAAAAAGGTAAAGTAAAGTATCCCGTTGGACCAAATTGAAGCAGCGTTCACCAGTTTCCATGGCCACGGCATACTAGTGATTGTGTGGCCAGCACTATGCACAGCCGCCTTTACTTTACCCCAACTAAGTTCAGGTACCCATCAGAGCTGGGTAGACTCAGGGACACCCTCAAATCCTGGGGGGAAAATCTCCACCTGCACCAAGATTGAAACCCAGGACCCTTGGATCACCAGTCGAACGCACTGCCGCTCTGCTATCGTGTCCCGTATTTGTGTATAAACGACACAAATCTATACACAAATCTATACATAATAAAAGTCCACAATTAATGTACTAAGACTTAAGTATTGTACAGTAATATTACTTGGCAAACAAAAAGTTATTTACCGCTAGTGCAAAAGCACTTAACAGAAAACTGCAAAGTGGAAATTTTGCCATGACCTTCATAATTCACTTGTCCAGGATCGAAACTTCTGACTGTTCGGTTCCCAAAGTATATAATGTATTTCGATGAAGAGATAACGTTATATAGAAACACCGGTGATAAAGTCCATCCTGGCTCGGGTGTGATGGCTAATTACTTAAGGTGTTACAAATTGAAACTGCGTTACGGACAGGTAATGTATGTAAGGTAATATATGTGTATATCCTTGTTGATAATTTGTTTTGTTGTTTTTGAATACAAGAATCGCAGTAGATAATACATGGACCAAACAAGTAGCCCAATTAGAAAAGTACAAGGATAAGAAATTATATAAATTGTGTTTGTCAACGTTGGTCAATCACAAAACCCGTGATTAGAAAGTTGAATGACGAGTAGCTAAGATCTGCTCATAAGCAAAGCCCTGGTTACAATAGTTGAAGCAGGGCCGTATTTAGAGTTGTAAGGGCCCTGTTCCCAAGGGCCAAATTTATATGGGGGCCCCCTCGTGGACTCGACTCTGTCATTGTCATAATTTAAAAATCAAATGTGATTTCCCATTCACAGTATTTGTTCATTGTGCGCTTCTACACTATTTTAATTGCCAAAAGAAAAGTAAAAAAAATATTTGTTTCAATATGTTGGGGCTCTTTTTGTGTGTGGGGGCCCATGTTCTATAGAAACATGTGGAAGATGCCTAAATACGCCACTGAGTTGAAGGCCTGGATGTTAATCCTGTTTAAAAGAAAAGAGTATCAACATTATAAATTGCGTCTTGTAGAAAACAATTACGAAAAGAAAGATACATAACACACACATTTTTCCTAAATAATTGAAACTTTTGATAATTTGTAGTCCGTTGTTGCCGTGTAAGTTTTTACTTTCCTAAATCAAATGTGAATAACATGAAAAACAACAACTCATTTGTTGTAAAATGTTTCGTTGGAGTAGAAGTTACTATTTATGTTGTTGCAATTTTACAAACTGTAATACAGCCAGCTTGTCATGTGACCATAGGTGTCAAGAAAATAAATTGTGTAGCATTTAACGGTGTTATTTGGTTTCCACTAAAGTCCACTAATAGTTACATGTTTTTGTTACTTTTGTTTTAGCATAGCATGTGTACATTTTTTAAACACATAGTGACGGAACAGCAGGTCAGACAATATTAGCCCCTCCTCTTTCTCTCTCACACTCTCTCTAAATATTAATTTAAAAAACAATCTAGGACAATGGCCAAAAAAAAACAAAAAACAATAGGACAAGCAAACTTTTCTTATTCCATATACAATGCACATGTCACATGTATGTCAGTGAGCCGCGTTTTATAATGATTTAATAATGCATTCGATTAGGATTTTGAAATGCACATCATTGACAAGTCTTAACAAATATGCATGCTAAAGGTCGACAAAGAAGACATTTCCATTTTCGATCATTTACTTCGAAACATGTCTGTGTGCTACGTTTCTGGTTGAACGCAAATATGTAGATAATTAAATTTTTATTTCATTTCCAAAAGATGGTGACAAAAGAAAACGATGGATTGTGAATGTCAGACTTGAAGAATCACATATTTATAATCCCAAACTAATATCTTGATGCAAAAGAATTTTCGTGTTGTTGTTTTTTATGAATCTCGCATTGTGTTTTTTAATTACCAAGGAAGCAACTCTTGGCTAATTTATTTTATAAACAAAAAGCTAAATTTAACCTAACGCGACTAACACTTTGAGTATTAATTATCGCCTACTCACTTTTGATGTTAAAAACGGATTTCTCATAACTAATCTTGTAGCCGTTGTATATTTCTAAAAGACCAGAACTGGCCGTCGATATTGAAATCGATTGTGAAACACCACCAAAAGCATGGTATTTGTTTACGAAAATGGCGGGAAATGTCAACGGAAGCACGTGACCTCTTCCATTTGAAAAGGTCACGCCTAATTAAGACTTGTCAATAAAGTGTAAAAAAAACAACATTAGTAAAACTTATTTTTCCTGGGTTGGGGTTGAGCTGTGGCTGACTGAAGATTTTGTCAAATGAAACACGTCTATGTGCAAGGTTATAGTATGATAGATTGACGAAAAAATGGGTCAATTAGGCTTCCAAAGATTGAATAGGTCATGAGGCACAAACAATTTAAAGTTTATTATGTAAAGGGTTTTTACAAAAATAAGCACCAACAACAAAAACTGCAAGCACTGACGAATCATAAATTAAATACTGTGCAAACCTAGTAAGAAACAATCCCATATTTCGGCATTAGCTCACTTGATATACACTTTACAAAGAATTATTTCACTGAAGCCATTATATGTACTTAAATCAAGAAAACTCTCCAGTGTCTAGTAGAGTAGCTATTAGAAATATTGAATTAACATCAACATAACTTTAAGCTTGAAGCCAAACATATACGCATGCCATGCCATGAAAATCTCGATAGAAGGCTCAAAGAAGAACAATTACAAGTCAAGCTGAACGACTAGTCAGTTAACGAATAACTCAATAGACCAATAATTAAGTCAACGGGCATAGGTAGGCCTACAACCTAATCAAAAAATATGCAAGGAAATTAACATGATTTACCAGGAGTACCACATTTAGTTAGTCCCCGCTACCCTCCTCCGTCCTAGAACGAAAATGGGGCACCATATATGTTTTGTTAAGAGTTAAGAGCACGACATGTAGTCCTCAACTGACAGTTAAACAGAAAAAAACATTCTTGACTAAATTGCAGTCAATCCCAACACCCACATTAAATAAGTACCCGTAAAGCTGCGGGCAGACTCAGAAACAACCTCCATTCCCAGTTAGGGAAACGTTAAGGCGGCTGGCATAGTGCTGGCAACACCATATCCTAGTATCCTAGTATCCCGTGGCCATGGAAGGCTATCTCGCTTCTAGTGGTAAAGGAAATGACTAATTTGCAGGAAACTAATTAGTCCGCGTATTATTCATCTAACAATCTCAATAATCTCAATAATCTCAATAATCTCAATAATCTCACTCTTTAAAAATCTCAAAGTTAAGTAATAATCGTCGGGAAAACAGCCGCACGTGACGATTATAAAGGCTCCGGACACTAGCACCGACTTGTGTTTGTTTAGATACACGACCTGGATGGCTTTGATCCCGATGGATCACTCGTCTTTGTAATAATAAAGCGCAATACTTGCAAAATCTTGGAAGTGCTTTGAAGAGAGAGTAAAATCGATTAAGGCCGGCTGGTCCTGCGGTTAGTTAACCGGACTGTCAACCGACACGTCGCGGGTTCTATCCCTGCCGCCCTGCAGGAGTTCTGGGCCTAGCGGACTTAATAATCTTCTATCTAGAAGTAACGTCTGTTAAACTTATAAGATTAGATAAGGACGAGTGATTCTATGTAAAATGAAACTTTTATAGTAAGTCGACGCTGTCCCTGGAGCGGACAACCATGTAATCTTGTTTGGACACTACCCTTTCTTTAAAACGCCAAATTTTTTGTCTCATTTAAGGTTAGACAAATAGGGGAAACAAAACAAAAACCTTTGATGGTCGGACCTGACAATTAGGGCGAAGATGACCAACACTTAGCTGGCCCTTCCCCCAAGTTAGTCCAAATTTGTTTACATTTTGAAAAAATGACTTTCAACTCGTATTATTTCTTGACCATCAAAAACAGTTAAATTCATCGGTTAAGAATAGGTTGAAGATGTCTTCTCCAACAATACACCCTATGTGGTCCTCCTCGGCATTCTCGGGTGTGTTTTATAATAAGAAGTCAAACATGGTGTCATGTATATTGTTTTTCCAAGAATTGGAACACGCAATGTTTATTCTTCTCTCTCTCTCTTTTCTTACTACACACAATATTAGGACGTTTAGTAAGAAAACAAAAGTTTCTAGGTAATGTTGGGATCCTGTGTTGATCTCAAATTCTCAGGGTCTGGGAACGACTCATTATTTAATAGGGGAAGTTCCTATCGTTTTGTTATGAGTTTTGTAATGTTACCATGATTTTCACCCCTACTGGTAGTGGGTCTGTCCCTTGCACCACTCGGATGGTATTTAACGATTTGTTTTGTCTGAAAGACAGAGAGTTTCAAAATATGTTCCTTTGAGAACGTTTGTGTTTGCACTATTTTATTCTAACTGTACATAATAGATATATTGTATATATTGAACATATCACCTGAAATAAACTATCAACAACAGTTACACTGAAGCTTCCTTGTCAAGTTACTATTCTATTGTGTTGTATACATTACTATAAGATTTATCTACTACTCTAATGCCCAAGAAAGGAAATGTTGGAATACAAATACTGAGTTTGTGCCCAGGACTATAAGAAGAGTTCGTGTAATACTGAAACATAAATACTAATAATTAAAGTCTCCCCTAGGACTAACGAGAATTATCAGCAAGATCTACACAGCTCTGGCCACAAGGGGATTGTGGACGTAACAATGGTGTATGATATGTAAGAAAGAACATAAGCCTGAGACCAGCAGTGGTTTTTAAACCAATCGCTTGTTTTGTTGAGAAGAGCACTGAAATAATTAGTAAATCTTATCATTCAATATATTGATCATTCAGACTTAACATGATAATTATATTTATAAATCTTTCCAGAAAATTTAATAATTCATAAAACATAACTGAAAATACTTTGTATTGTATTATTCAATTCGTAAGCAATTCATAAATAAATCTCATTATCGCATATCTTACAGTCGATCCTTCTACAAAACATATTGTTGTGTAATACGCTTATCCGCGATCTGAGTGTAGGCTTGCATTTTTATTAGTGTTATGAATATATATTAAATATTCGCCCCTTTTGTCCTATAGTGTTTCTAGGTTTAGTGATTTAACTATTGGAATTACTCTAGTAATTAGTTAATATTCACTAGTAATAAACATCGCAGCATATTTTATAGATTTGTTATACATTTTTAATGTTTTCTTTAGTTATTGGGTCCCGTACAGAAGATGCTTATTATAGTATAGGTCTAATTAATGTTCCTGTTAAGTAAAAGTAGTAAAGTACTAAACGTTATTTTTTATGAAGCCTACAATTTTGTAACATTTTTAATTACTTCATGAATATGTTGATTCCAAAATGTGTAAATTATTATTAATGCTAAGTACTTTGAACTTTGAAATTCGGGTAAGGTCTTTACCACAATTGAAGTAGTTTTTAATTTTTGGTTTACTTTTTCTTCGATACACTTAACATTTGGCACATTTCATTGGTTTAGTTTGATAAATTACAATATGGCGTCAAACTTCACGCGGTAAAATCTAATAATATAGAATATATTTAAATCAAGATTGCCATTCAGCATTAGCTATCTTGGAAATGGACACTTCAGCACTTCCGCTGGCGGCAAATTGGAAAAAAAATATATATATATATATTTACAGAGACATCAGTGGTGCATATCTTATTATTTTATTATTTATTGGAAAAAGTGCATTACTATATAGTGAAGACGAAGATTTCTGTTAATAAACTGATTGAAGTGTCTTACTTTTTTCTTCACACTAAAAGTGATTAAGCTTGGTAAAACTACAAAATTGATGTTATCGAACACAAGTTATATAGTGTTTGTTCTGACCAATGATGTTTGGTTTACTCCACCCCTAGTGATGGCATCCACCCGGAAGTAAATTGAGCGATCTATATTTTCTACAACATGATTGGTAAAATCATCCTCATTGTGTACCCAGGACGATATGACGTCTTATTCCTATATAACACACATACTACATCTGATGTTAAAGAAATAATGTTGACGATTTTAGTTTATATAGCGGATCTCACCAAGTTGTTGCATTTAGCATATTCGTTGCGCTCTATGTTTGACCAATTCAGTTGAATAAGTTGAATTTTGGGCAGGGACTAACAAAACATAAAGTTCTTTAAACTAGGGTCGTAAAATATTGTCCGTGCTTAACATTCTGAATATAATTGTATGTTTAGTGAACGTTATATGATGGTTTTGGTATACATAAACAAAACAAGCTACAACAAAAACAAAACAATGGAAACCAGACTTTTAGGAATACTTATTTATTTTTATGTTAATCTTATAAATTAATTTAATCCCGTTAAATTAATCAGGATTTTCCGTCGGTCTGTTTTCAACAACTGGCTGCTTTTCTTCATTCAATACCAAACATGGCGGCGTGAAACTGGTCTGCCAATGCAATAGTAACATCCATAGCTCCCCCATCTCTTAAGACTCTCAGAGCCACTTCTAGCGTCTCGACCTGAACTGCTAGAAGAACTGCTGGACGAATCACCAGACCCACCAGATGCACTACCGGATACACTCCCTATAAGAAGAGTAATATAATAGTATAACTAGTAATTCATAATAAAAATTTCAAATGGCAGGTTTTATTCTTTAAAGTTATGTTAAAAACAAATGAAAAAGTCAGAAAATAAAACATTTAGTAATGAATAAAATATTTATAACAAATAATGATGTGATAAAATATTAAAACCTCAACTCAAGTAGCACCTGAAAAAAAAACTTCTGAAATATAAACAATAACAACAACATATGAAATATAAACAATAACAACATCACATGAAATATAAACAATAACAACATTATATTAAATATAAACATTAAGACTTGTCAATAGGTCTATATGATTTGCGCTACCATTTTATATTCCATATGTTGTTATTGTTTATATTTCATATGATGTTGTTATTGTTTATATTTCATATGATTTTGCTATTGTTTATATTTCATATTATGTAGTTGTTATTTAGGCGTGAACTTTTCAAATGGAAGAGGTCACGTGCTTCCGGTTCTATTTTTATATTGTTTATTCTTTTAGGCATTTCCGTAAACAAAAAAAAAGCATGCTTTTGCTGGTGTTTGACAATTGATTTCAACCTCGACGGCCAGTTCGAGTCTTTTAGAAATATACAAAGGTTACAATATTAGTTATGAGGAATCCGTTTTTAACATCAAAAGTGAGTAGGTGATGATTAATAATCAAAGTGTTAGTTGCGTAAAGTTAAATTTAGATTTGTTTATAAAATAAATTAGTCAAGAGTTGCTTCCTTGGTTATTAAAAAAACACAATTTGTAGATTCGTAAAAATATAAAATGAAAATTCTTTTGCATCAAGCAATACCTTTGAGGTTATAAATAGGTGATTCTTCACGCTAGACATTCACAATAGAATACATCGTTTTCTTTTGGCAAAATCTTTTGGAAATGAAATAACATTTAATCTCTTACATCTTTTGGCACAACCAGTAACGTAGCACACAGACATGCTTTTTTAATTAAATAATCGAATAAGACCGGGAATGATTTTTTTTGTCGACCTTTTATGCATGCATAATCATTAAGACTTATCAATTATAATAGGCATCTAGAAATAGATGGGAATGCATTTTTCGTTTTAAACTTGCAATACTTAATGATTTACTACATTTATCTATTTCTATTCTATATTCTTGACCCAAGCTCAAATTTCGATGATTATATAGAGGCTTGGGTATAGGAAACTCTTGCATGTAGAGATACTTCAAGTATTACTTACATCGTTTGCGACTCAAGTCTCTATTATCCTGAAAAGAAAAATATTATCACAAAATATTATCACAAAATATTGCAATTACTGATATTATATATCACTAATATTAAACATTGATTTGTTGATATTCCAGTTTAGGTTTAAACACTGATCTATATTCTTGATGCCAAAATCAAGCATATATTATCATAATTTATTGGAAAAAAACTAACTTATTCACTTATAACTTAGTTTTCAAAAAATAATTAAAAGAATTATTATTTTACGATTTTACGATAACACTTTTCTCTAGACCTATATCATTACAGAGTGCCATCTGGTTCTATTGTAAAATATATTAATGCTAAACTCTCTAAACGCGCCCTAACTGATGTCTAAATCAGTACATATAGAATCTAAGAAACAGGCATTTATGTTTAACACCGTATAGCTATAACATATAATTCCAAGAAGTCGTGAACGTTTTTACGATGATTGCTTAGAAAATCGATCTAGGTTAGCTTTAGATTTAATGAAGGGCACATAAGAACAAAGCTCAAAAGTGGTCTGTATAAAGTCATCATGCTAGTACAGTATGATAAACACATAGAAACTATTTCTAAACAAAATGTCTACTGTTCTATATATCTTCTATAATATAGATCTTTGTATTTACTTTACTATATATTTTATATACTATATATCTATTATAATAAAGTAAAAAAGTAAAGTATTCCGTCGAAACAAACTAATTTATGGGGCGGCTAAAACAACGTTCACCACTTTCTGTGGCCAAGGCACACTAAGGGATTGTCTGGCCAGCGCAATGGCCAGACGCCTTTACTTTGCCCAAATAAAGTTAAAGTCAGCTACCCATCTGAGCTGGGCAGATTCAGGTACACCCTTCAGACGCGAGAACAAATCCTAGCATTAATAATGATTCCATTCCAGGACCGTCAGTACTCCAACCAAACGAGCTGACGCTCGGCCACCAAACTATAATAATTAAAGACTATAATGATTCAGCACATAGATAACGAGTTATTTTTTTAAATAGTAAGATAGCGAGAACTGAGCTATTTTAGAACATTTTCATTTCATATTGAATTAGTATTTAGATCATGATAAATTTGATGTACGACAAATTCCTACCATCTGCTGTTCGTCTTGTATTTCAGAGCCACTTCTAACACCACGACCTGATTTGCTAGAGGAACTGCTAGACGATTTACCAGACCCACCAGATGCACTACCGGATGCACTCCCTATAAGAAGAAAGATATAACATTACAACCTGTTAAAAACAAATGAAAAAAAAAATAAGTTATAGTAATTAATGAAATAGATCTATAAATAACAATCAGTGACATGATAACATAAATACAACAACACAACTAAACAGCAGGTAACATCATAAAACAATATACAAACATGTGGAATATAAACAACAGTAACTAAACAGCAGGTAACATCATAAAACAATATACAAACATGTGGAATATAAACAACAACAAAAGTAACACTTGAGTGAATAAATGACAAAAAGCAGAAAGACCAAGAAAAAAAAACAAGAACAACTAAATATTTGAAAGGCAATAAAGTCAAAAGACCAATCTTATTGTTATGAATGTTTTCTGTATATTTTAAGTGTTCTATTCTTGACCCAAGTTTTAAATTTCGTTCATTATCGAGAGGCCTGGATATAGGAAACTCTTGCATGTAGAGATAATTCAAGCGTTACTTACATCGTTTGCGACTCAAGTGTGCACCATGCTGAAAACAATAATATTATTACAAAATATTATCACAAAATATTACAATTACTGATATTATATATAACACTAATATTGAACATTGATTTTCCAGTTTATGATTAACCATGGATCTATAAAAAGAAAGGATCTGGCCCGGAATCTATAGTCTTGATGCCAAAATCAAGCATGCATTATCATAATTTATTCGGAAAAAAAGACTTATAACTAACTTCTCTAGACCTTTACAATTACAGAGTGTTGTCGGGTTTTATTATAAATCTATTAATACTTAACTCACTAAACTCGCCTTAACAAGTGTCTAAATCAGGACACATAGAATCTAAGAAACAGGCGTTTATGTTTACGACCTTATAGCAATAACATATATTACATATAACTCCAAGAAGTTGTGAACTTTTTTACGATAATTGCTTAGAAAATCGATCTAGGCTAGCTTTAGATAATAACAAAGCTCAAGTGTGGTCTTAATAAAGTCATCATGCTATTACAGTATGATAAACACAGATAAACTATTTCAAAACAAAATGTCCACTTAGCCACAACTATTGTCAGGTACCCATCAGAGCTGGGTAAACTCAGGTACAACCTCTAGACGCGAAACAAATCCGAGTCTTTACCAGGATTCCATCCCACGACCTTCGGTACTCCAACAAAAAGAAGTGACGCTCGGCCACCATAATATAATACTTAAAGACTATAATATTTCAGCGCATAGCTAACGAGTAATTTTTGAAATATTAAGATAGCCAGAACTGAGCTATTCAAGAACATTTTCATTTCACATTCAATTAGTATATACACCCAGTGGCGTATTTAGGCAAGTTCCACATGTTCCATTGGAACAGGGGCCCCCACAGAAAAGGGGCCCCCAAACATCAAAAAAAAAATTGCTAGTAACTTCCCCATTTTCTCGTTGAAAATTTAAAATAAAATTCAGTCAGTTTCGATTTTAAGCTTCAGTCCAACAAATTAAGCGCAACATAAAATTTATGATTTTACAGAATGTAACACGAATTAACGGCACTTTTCTAAAGGCAGGGCGAAGTCACGAGGGGCCCCCACATAAATTCGACAATCCTAAATACAGCCCTGTATACACCAAGATAAATTTTGAAGTTGGAAAAAAAGTCCTACAATATGCTGTCAGACTTGTATTTCTGGAGATTTTTTCTGATTGGTATATTGTCTATTTTTTTTAACTTTATGACAATGTTATCAATAGTAATATCTAAATCAATACAGTCTTTTTTTTAGGCTTTAAATAATTAATTAGCCTGCTCATGATGACATGGGCTATAAAAATGGAGAAATAGAAGAAGTTGTTTTTAGTCTTCTTCTTATTGGTCTGTGTTTGTACTCACCACATTGGGTCTATACTTGTATTTATAACGTCCAGGGTATTCATAATCTACGTTTGAAATAGAAATCCCACTGAATAAATTTGTCAATTATCTAGAGTTACAACCATATTATAAACATTAATATTACCGCTGATGGATTACTTTAAAGCATGCAATATATATTACGGTGAATCTTAAGGTAATTATATTGCTCTTTAACTAAAACATGTATGGATTATATATTCTTTGCTATTAGAGTCTGACTA
Source organism: Anisus vortex (assembly GCA_949126835.1). NCBI lineage: Eukaryota > Metazoa > Mollusca > Gastropoda > Planorbidae > Anisus > Anisus vortex. The sequence continues at coordinate 20,436,173 of OX421502.1, read as the reverse complement.
AAAAATACCCAGATCAGCGCCCATGGCGTAAGCTTAGTAGTGGGTTATATAAAACATCACGGTCCCAGTAATTAAGTAAATGAAGACCATTGATTCACTACTCAGTAACAGACTGTGAAATGATTTAAGGGGAGGTGTAGCTTCAAATTAGTTATCAGATGAGTCAGTTGTGAGTTAATAAACTACGCTAAGAATTGGATGTACTTTTTTTTGCTTTCAGTATTACAGATTGAAAAAAAAACACCACTTAATTATAAGTTTACATGGAACGTTTTGGTTTTAATAAAACAACGAATACCGCATGATGTAGCTTGGTAAACAAATTGATGTCATGCAGGGCGTATGATGTTTTACTAAACCGTCAACTAATCACAAAAAAAAAAAAAAATATTTGAAAGAAAAAAAGCATTGACAATGCACAAAATGTCTGCCTTGTTACACAATTCAAAAATTGTCTTTTGTTAAACTACAAATTCATAAAAATGTAAGTGGGTGAAATATATTTTACGTTAACAGTGCAATAACTTTCAAGTTTTCTCATATCTCATTAGTTTTAGAACTTTTTTTTTTCAAAAACAGAACAAAAATCTAGTTTTTTAAAGTCTTGGTTGCTGATTTTCATTAATTTTTTAACGAGTCGTCATCTTTTTTTCACATTTGATTTTTTAGAAAATATAATTTGATAAATGTTTAAATTACATGTATTTAAATTACTGGCAAACAGTATGTACTGACCATTATAATAAGTCCATCTTTTTACTTGTTTACCAATGTCTTCCTTGTAGTTGTACAAAGTATCTGAATTAACAGAAGATAATAAATAAATAATAATAGATAAAAATAATCTTAAAGTTGACTTTAATTTTTTTTTAAATACAAGGCATTTTTAATATCTTAAACAAAAACTAGAACGACTTAGAGATGGTCCAAAATGTGTATATTCAACAAGGAAGGGTCAATTCATTTACATTCTCTTCTTCTCGGAGTTCTAGAAAAGAAATGTTTTTCCTGAACCAGTAAAACAAAAAATCAGCAATTTAGCAATACTTAATAGACGTACCTCACTGCGACTCAAGACTTTAACTGACTACAACAGTAACATCCCTAGAATTGCGTTGGCGGTTCTAAAAAGGTAATACATTTTCAGTGAACCTATAGGTACTTATATATTCTCGGATCATCCAACTACTGATTCCTTTAACTGTAATGGTTTTGGGAAAGAGTCTGATGCCAGATAAGATAATAAGTACGGACTTAACGTACGTTGTTGTTTGTATGTTTGTTCGTTTTATTTTTCTTGAGTGTCTACTTTGTTGTCTCTCTAATACTACTCAAAGTGTCGGGAATATATTAGTGTATTTGAGTAAGGACAGAGAAAATCCTTTTTCTTTATTATTTATAAAACGTAAACGTTTAAAGCAAAGAATAGAACCATAGTTTTGGCCTTACCTCCAATGGTAACACTTGTTCCAACAGATTTAGCTGTGAATCTGACGGCAGCTACGAGTATATTCACTTCTGTATCTGTGTGTAACATAACATAGGAGAAATTTGTACAACAAAGAAAAATATTGTGTGAATAACCTTACTCAGTATTGAGTTCACATTTAATTATATCATACAGTTCAGCTGACTACTTTTGTAATGAAAAATATATTACAAATAGTCTCCAGTTGTCAATGGTTAATATCAATAGCCCTTGTTCAAGCTAATTTGACATAAACAGAAATCGAAGTGGAAGTACTCTTTTTAAGTAATTCCCTTCCTTCCTTACCCCTACCTCCATTCATGCATCAGTTTCTGTTGCCTCGGCTTACAATGGGATTTGTGGCCAGCACAATGCCCAGCCGCCTATGTAAGGTACCCATCAGAGCAGTGCCGTTGCTAGGGATTTGGGGGCCCGGGGGGCTTGGCCTCTTTAGGGGCCCCTGCACTTTGACATTTGACATTATGACATAATAAAAAAACAATTCGGACACTCCTTTAGGGGCCTCCCTCAAGGTAGGGTCCCGGTGGGACTTGCGAATTTGGACCCCTCCCCCTTCCCTAGCTACGCCACTGCATCAGAGTTCCGAGACACCCTCAAGTGGTGGGAACAAGATCCTAGCCTCCACCAGTATTCGAACCCAGGATCTTCGGCTTGCAAGTTGAACGCATTGCCGCTTGTCTACCGTGCTCCCTGTCCGCAGTGAACTATAAAATATTCAGACTATCCCGTCCATTCAATTGCCTTCTTCCCCTCTTTCATTATCATAAGCAGGAAAGGAGCTTAGAAATGTATCAGAACCTGACTTCTTATACACAATCTTCTTATACTAAGTATAGAGTAAAGTTAAACTATTTTTAGAGCTGCACTGCGCTTAGAACAAAGTCTGTGATTAATGTCAAATCGCTCGGTGCTAAATAACAATGCGTAAGTCAACAATTATATTACCATTGTCCTCGTCTCTGATTCTAAGTGATAAAGCATTAAGTACAAATAGTCCAGCTGTGACCTTTCTTTCTTCTTGTACCAAGGGATCTGCAAGTATAAAGAGACAATAATATGAAGATCAACTGCAAATACAAATTTATATGTTTCTGATTTCATACACAAGAACAATTTCCTATAAGCACTTTGATTTACAGAAAGGCATTAGTTCATTAAATTGTTGGCCTAAACCTCAATTTAACATTACTTTAAAAGATTTTGATAATGCAAGACTAGACTTTAACTACATAATATAATAAGGCCAACATTGAAAAGATAAGATCAGTTGTTTTAGCAATGTCTAACGATTTTATAAAAAATAGTCAAATGTTTTTTCTGTTAGTGTCATTCAATTTGTACACTATCGCTAAATCATCTGTCGAATCGGTTATCTATCATTTGGACTTTTGTTTAAAAAAGAAAATTCGCCTTAAACTAATTTTAAAACAAAATGTTAAGAACAACTACAAAATTTTTATAACAAAACAAATACACAAACACACACTTTCCATTTTATCACTTTCTCTCTCATACTTTCGCATACAACATTACAATTTACCTTCTAAAAGTACAGACAATGTAAATTGCCACTCATTTTGGTCAGTGATGTCTCCCAGCACATCAATAATGTCCTGACCATCAACTGATATTAAAGATCAAACAAAGGTTAAGCTATTAGCTATAATCATTTACAGAGCCAGGAATGATATTAAAAATAATGCTACAAATGATACGTTAACTTGTATTTTTTTATTTTACGTAACTGCAGAAAAAGTAATAAACGTAAATATTTCACTACACCATAAACACTGCTATATTTATAATAAGGTTTAGTATTTCCCTTAAATGTATATATAATTTTTCTTTACAAGTTCGAATGTACCTAATGCGCCACGTTCATTGAGATAACTGTCAGACAGCTGTTGAATTGATTCTAAGGAGTTTCTCAGTGTAATATCATCAACACCTGAAACATAAAGTAAGAATTTACGATAATTTTTTACAGATACGTAATCTATTGTTGTCGTCTTAGTTTCGTACTTCGTGCTGTTGTGTTTTTAAATTCAATTCTAGCTTTTTTTTTCATGCAAACTTTCCCTATAATAGATGGCCGAAGTGAGGGTATGAGCTAAAAAGGTCAAGACCATGGATGATTCAGAAGAGCATATATTTTTATTTTATTTTGCCATTGTTGAATTTCTATTATATCTCTGGGAAGTTTGGAATGTTTTTATAGTCGTTGTAATACTTTAATGGCAGTATATCATGCACTGTCTGGAATATATCTGGAGTAATAAATAGGCAGTCTGGATTTGCAACATGATCAGACATTAATAAAAGTCCAACAGAATGAAATGACATTCATTACTAGTATTATTCGTCTTGATTATTTCTTGAACAACTATACATGTAGTGTTGTCAGCCTGTTGAGAGAAGCATACTATATAAGCGATTGATTTATAACATGACATTCATTAAAATACGAACGACAAGTGAACGTATATTTGCCAACTTGGAAACGCATCATAAATATCAGAAGAAAAACAAACGACTAAACTACACCTATACACACACTAATAAACAAGTCAAACAAAACATCTAGAGAATAATTTAGCATGAATAGGATACGAAGCAAATCCTTTTTTTTTTAATGAGATTTTATGAGGTTGTTTAATTTTTATAGCACAGCATTTATTTTTTGGTTGAAAAAAAAAATCAATTACAGACTTTAATTCTTCCATATTTAATCATTTTACCTTGCCGATATTTAAGGGGGAATGGGGAGTGGGGGGGGGGGGGAGAGAATGGGGAATAAAAGATTCACCACGATGAAATTTGACGACGTGAAAAGGGCGGTAATCGAATGTATTTCGATGTGATCAAGCGGGTACGAAATGAGGTTTAGAGTTACCGTTCTTTGCACTTGCTACAGTGTCGTCAATTAATTGTGCAATGGACAATTTGTCTACAGTTGTTGTTGTCAAGTCTGATTCTTGTCCCAGAGTGCCCTGCACATTGAAACAAACAATTAGTATATTTGTTATGACTAATTTCCCCTCCTACCTTTTAACACTCATCTTTTTTTTTCAAATTCATACATTAGCAATCAGATATGATGAACAAAATATGGCCTTGTGTTTAGCATAAAATATGATGCTGACATTATTAACATTACTGATTTGAAATGTTTTCAGTGATATATTTATAAATTTGTGATGAGTTTTTTTTTCTCTAGCTTAAAATCTCTATATATGCATGTATAATTATAGTAACCTACATATGTTATAGTACATCTTTTATTCTTTAACACTCCTCATGGAGCATAAGACAGTAACAAAGCTCCGACATGCCTCCCTATCCTGGACGAGCCAACATATAGTATGTCATATATATCACATATATAGCACATATATCGCACATACATAGGCTATGCTCATAGAGACTCTATAAAAGTATTGTAAACGACTCAAGAAAGAAAAGGAGCTAAAGACGGCTGTCATCTAGGCCAGGGGTCGGCAACCATTAGCTTATAGTGTGCCAAACTAGGATTTCTAAATCATTCAGCGTGCCAACAACGTGTAAGTCAAACTGCTCAACTATATTATTTTTATATTATAAGACAATTTATTGAGTGTCGCAGCAAGACCAAAAGAAAAAGAACGTTATAGAAAAAATCATTAAAGCGTTGTATGTTTAGTAACAAATTAGCCTGTTTGTTGTTATCATCTTTAAAATAAAATCCTTTCATAGCTAATACACAATTTTATTACTCAACTAACACATTAATGGTTATCGTATCAACATTTGAATAAAGTTGTCAAGATAATATTCTAGTAATAACAGTAATACTTAAAAATTCTTTATATTTTATAGTTTGATCTCAGCATAACTGATAATTGCGCTAAATACTATTTGAGTCTTTAATATTAAATGTCAAAGCTAGTGTCATGTATATTGTTTTTCCAAGAATTGGAACACGCAATGTTTATTCTTCTCTCTCTCTCTTTTCTTACTACACGCGATATTAGGACGTTTAGTAGGAAAACGAAAGGTTCTAGGTAATGCTGGGATTCTGTGTTGATCTCAAATTCTCAGAGTCTGGGAACGACTCATTATTTAATAGGGGAAGTTCATATCGTTTTTGTTATGAGTTTTGTAATGATACCATGATTTTCACCCCTACTGGTAATGGGTCTGTCCCTTGCACCACTCGGATAGTATTTAATGATTTGTTTTGTCTGAAAGACAGAGAGTTTCAAAATATGTTCCTTTGAACGTTTGTGTTTGCACTATTTTATTCTAACTGTACATAATAGATATATTGTATATATTGAACATACCACCTGAAATAAACTATCAACAACAGTTACACTGAAGCTTCTTTGTCAAGTTACTATCCTATTGTGTTGTATACATTACTATAAGATTTATCTACTACCATAATTTACAAGAAAGGAAATGTTGGAATACAAATACTGAATTGTGCCCAGGACTATAAGAAGAGTTCGTGTAATACTGAAACATAAATACTAATAATTAAAGTCTCCCCTAGGACTAACGAGAATTATCAGCAAGATCTACACAGCTCTGGCCACAAGGGGATTGTGGACGTAACAAAATTTGGTGGTCTCGCCCGGTATATTTGAGTTCTACTTTTCCTGACCTAGGATTGACAAGATTTGGTAGTCTCGTTCGGTAGATTTGAGTTCTACTTTTCTTGATCTAGCTGACCTATAAATATTTTGTGACATTAGTAGTACTGAGAGCGGCATATTTGTGTTTCGTTTTCAGGACTGTGAAACTATTTTTTTTAAAAAGAGGAGAGAACTGGTTTGCGTTTTTATTCCTTGGGAAGTGTGAAGATTCCACGAAGTGTTTAATATTATATTGTGCAAATTTCTGGACAAATCGTAAGTTGGAACTTTATATTTTATTATACAATATATACTACTCTACTATCACAAATATTTCGAACGCTATACTATGGCTTCGAATATATCAAGTGAGGAACTTAATGCCATGTCATTTGCTGAACTAAAAGAATTAGCTGAGTCCTTTGGGATTGAGGCAGGACAGGCAAGACCTAATCGTAATCGTTTGACCAAAGAAATTATGACATGTTTGAACGGGCAGAATGCCATGAACACTGGTAGTGTAGTTGAAGTGGGACAGAACGATATCAATGAAGGTTATGTAGCTCCCAGTGGGGGCGAGGTAATTGCCCACGGAGACGAGGTAAGAAATATGTCATCTAGATCATCAAACAATGATGAAGATGAAGGGTTGAGTGAAAACCTAAAATTCCAATTAGCTATGAAGAGAATGGAATTAGAAAGTATGGAAAGGAGAGAATTGGAAAGAATTAGGATAGAAACTGAAAGGGAAAATGAAAGAATTAGGATAGAAACTGAAAGGGAAAATGAAAGAATTAGGATTGAAAGCAGAGAAAGGATAGAGATGGCACGCATGAACAGACCTGACCATCGTAGGGACAGCAATGGTATGGATATTAGCGCAATGAAGCAACACTTGCCTATATTCAGAGAAGAAGATGTTCAAGATTTCTTTTTGCTTTTTGAGAGGATAGCTGTAGATTATCAGTTCCCTGATGATAAGATGGCTTTATTGTTAAGGTCAACTCTCAACAAAGGAAAAGCATTGGACGTAGTGTTGAGTTTAACACCCGAGGAAATAAATGACTATGAAGTAATCAAAGATAGGGTGCTAAAAAGTTATTCCCTGACACCAGAAAAATATAGAAAGCTATTTAGAGACAGAAAGAAGGCATATGATCAAACTCATGTAGACTTTTTGAGACAAAAGGAGAAAATGTTAGAACAGTGGCTAAGGTCACAGAATGTAAGTGAGTTTGATAAACTCAAGAACCTAATATTGTTTGAGGAATTCAATGATTGTATTCGAGTGGATATTAAAACCCACATCTCAGACCGAGGGGTTGAAGATGTGCATGAAGCTGCTAGATTGGCAGATAACTATGCCATAATTCACGCCAGCATAAAGCCATATTATGCTGACAAACCCAAAGTGCACAAACCAGAGTCCAAGGAGGCTAGTAAACCAAAAGAGAAAAGTGAAAACAATAATAAGAACAGTGGTGTAAATAATAATAGTAACTTAGTTCATTTCAGGAAGCAGACAGATGTAAATAAAGCAAAGGTGGTATGTTTCAATTGCAAGAAAGAGGGCCACATGAAGAAAGATTGTTGGATCCTTACCAAGAAGCAAGGTGCTATTCTACACTGTGCCAGAGTGCAGAAAGATAGCAAGCAGACAGAAGAAGTGTGCAACACAGGGTCAAGAAACTCAAAAGAAATGCGGCCGGCATCGCCCATAGTTGTGGAGTCGATGGTTTTTGAGAACAGTCTATCTAAGGTAAAAGAGAATAGCTGTACTCAATCTATTATGCTTTCAGAAGGCCGTGAGGAACAGATGGTTCCTGAAGTCCCGGAAGAGGACGACCTATCCGATTTTCGACCCTTTGTCTACGAGGGGACAGTGTCAACAGAAATCGATGTACTCAGCAAGAAGAAAATACAGATATTACGTGACACGGGTTCTGCTGTCAGCGTGATCCTGGAGGGCAGTGTGCCGTTAACGGATGCCACCAGTACCGGTGAGTCTGTTGTGCTGAGAGGTGCTAGTATGGAGGCTGTGGAAGCTCCACTGCACAGAATAAAACTCGAGTCGGATATTTTTACAGGTAACATCGTAGTGGGAGTGTGGCGCGCACTACCCGTCAAAGGCGTTTCCATGATATTAGGAAATGACATTATGGGCGGCAGAGTCACTGTCGAGCCCATGGTTAAAGTGTTGGAGACAAAGATGGCGGAGGACAAAAACCTACGTCCTGCCAATGAACGCCCAACATGTGCACTGACAAGAGCAATGCATAAAAAGAAGTCGGTAAAGACTCCTGCTACGCCGTGTAGTGCAACGAAAGATGTGTTTGTCTGTTCTGAAGACACACATGCGAATGAAACAGTGATAACAGAAACACCTGACATCGATTTAAGTGCTACGTTCTTTGCTGAACTAACAACTGGTGATGCAACCGAGAACGATAACATTTTGTCACCAAAGCAGAAATTGGTGAAAGAACAATTGAATGACGAAGTAATAATGCAACTCAGAATGAAAGCTGTTGATGAAAAGACTGCAGATGCAATGGCGGAATGTTTCTACATGAAAGATGAAGTGTTGATGAGAAAGTCGAAACCGCTCAACTCAGGTACAAACGAGTGGGACAGTATTCACCAGATTGTAATACCTAAGTGCTATCGTCAAGATATACTGCGTATGGCGCATGATCTTCCTTTCGCTGGTCACATGGGAGTCCGGAAAACGCACCACCGTATCCTCCCTTACTTCTACTGGCCAGGACTGAGAAGAGATGTCGAACAATACTGCAAGACTTGCCACGTATGCCAAATGGTAGGACGTCCTAACCAACGAATTCCTGTCGCTCCACTCCAGCCGATACCAGCGTTCGACGAACCATTCAGTCATATACTCATTGATTGCGTGGGCCCGTTGCCGAAAACAAAAGCCGGTTTTCAATACCTGCTCACAGTCATGTGTTCATCCACTCGCTTCCCGGAAGCCATTCCGTTGCGGAACATAACAACAGTGAAGGTGGTAGACGCCCTGACAAATTTCTTCACACGTTATGGCCTACCGAAGACAGTACAGTCCGACCAGGGGACTAACTTTACTTCGAACATTTTCAAACAAGTCATGGAACAATTAGGGATAAGCCATAGGCTATCAAGTGCCTATCATCCTGAGAGCCAGGGAGCTCTGGAAAGGTTTCATCAGACATTAAAATCGATGCTTAAAAAGTACTGTTATGAAAACGAGAAAGACTGGGATAAGGGTGTGCCTTATGTACTGTTCGCTGCAAGGGAGGCCACTCAGGAATCCCTGGGGTTTAGCCCATTCGAACTTGTGTATGGACACTCAGTCAGAGGTCCGTTGAAACTTCTACATGAAACTTGGCTAACGGACAGTGAACCGATTGGACTTTTGTCATATGTAGATAAATTTAAAAATAGGCTTTATCATGCTTTTAACCATGTGAAGATTCATTTTCCACAGATGCAGGAGCGTATGAGACAGAACTATGACCGTAAAGCTACAGCTAGAACTTTTGCACCAGGTGACAAAGTTCTTGTGTTTCTACCTTTGCAAAATCAGCCTTTAAGTGCAAAGTTTAGTGGACCCTATGAGATAGAGTCAAAGCTTGGCGAGGTCAATTATTTGATAAAGACTCCTGACCGGAGACAAAAGCAGAGGGTATGCCATATTAATTTGCTTAAGCCCTATGTTTCCAGGGAAAAGAGTAAACCACGGGAGGTCCCCATGATTTCATTAGCTAGGGTCCCGACGGATTTATCTAGGATAGAATATAAGTTTGCAGAAAGTAAACTTAATAATACAGATGCCCTTAAGAGTTTAGATACAAGGCTAGAACATCTTCCGGTAGAAGATAAGGAGAAGATTATTGAGCTTGTACATGAATATAAGTCACTGTTTACAGATGTTCCCAGGAGGACACATCTAATAGAACACGATGTAGTATTAACTGAGGGTGCCAGGCCAATTAAACAGCATCCATATAGAGTTAACCCCATCAGACTTGAACATATTAGAGCAGAGGTGAAGTATATGTTAGAAAATGACATAGTGGAAGAATGTGATAGCGAATGGTCTTCACCCTGTGTGTTGGTACCAAAAGCCGACAACACATTGCGGTTTTGTACAGACTTTAGGAAATTAAATAATTTGACAAAGACTGACTCGTATCCCATTCCTCGTATTGATGACCTCATTGATAAGATAGGTGATGCGACGTATGTGACAAAAATTGATCTTCTCTCCGCGTACTTTCAGATTCCTTTGACGCCACGGGCACAGGAAGTATCCGCCTTTGTGACACCTGACGGACTTTACGGGTATAAGGTCATGCCATTCGGACTCCGTAATGCCCCTGCGACGTTTCAAAGGCTTATAAACACCCTCACTCGCGGTATCTTCCAGTGTAATGCCTACCTCGACGACATAGTGGTGTATAGTACAGATTTCAAGACACATGTCAGTCAACTACGACACTTGTTTGAACGACTGAATAACGCCAATTTGACAATAAACCTGGCTAAGAGTCAGTTTGGACATGCCACTATCGAGTATCTTGGACATGTAGTGGGTGGTGGAAAGGTTAAACCAGTAAATGCTAAAATAGAAGCTATTCAGAATGTCCCAGTGCCACAGACAAGGAAACAACTCCGTAGTTACCTTGGAATGGCCGGGTATTATCGTAAGTTTTGCCAGGACTTTTCTACGGTAGCTTGCCCCTTAACTGACCTACTAAAGAAGAACAATCGCTTTGTTTGGTCTGACAAGTGCCAAAAGGCGTTTGATGAGTTGAAGTTAAGATTATCCAGGGCACCTATTTTGGTGACCTCGCGTTTTGATAGACCCTTTAAAATTGCAGTAGACGCGTGCGATACTGGGATGGGAGCGGTGCTGACTCAGCAGGATGACCACGGAGAAGAGCACCCGGTGTGCTACCACTCACAGAAATTCAATATCCATGAACGTAATTATAATACAAGTGAGAAGGAACTTTTAGGGTTGATCCTAGCGTTAAAACAGTTTGATTTCTATGTAAACAGCTCTGGGTACCCGATAGAAATACTGACCGACCACAACCCTCTGACTTTTCTCTCCAGGGTCAAGCAAAACCAGAGGCTTGTTAGATGGAGCTTATTCCTCCAAGCCTATGACTTAAACATAAAACACCTGAGGGGTAGGGACAACGTCACAGCTGATACTCTATCTCGGGTGCTACATAATTGACTGAATAACCCATACTTCTTTTTTTCAGATCATCTCACTTATTCATTAAGAATGTTTCATGATAACCTATCATTCGTTTGAATTTTGATTATGGAATACCTATAGAATACTTGTATCATACAGAAGTCAAGTCTTTTGAAAGTATTAATAATTTTTATAATCATGTATAATATTGATGTTCTGATATATTTTAAATTCATTTGATTATGGAAAAGAAATTCCATTTAAATGTTGATGCATGATGCAATAAATATATAATATGCACATATTTACTTGATATGGATGGATAAAAGTAATTGTCATCACATGCAATTAAGTGGGAAAACTTTGAGCTAGTTGATTTATTATCTTGTTTTATTTTAGTTAATGAATGGAACTAAATAATAATATGTACAATTTTTATCTTAGAAAGAGATGTAATATCAATTGGTATAAATTAATAGATAATATTGGAAATCTATTGCTAAATTGTTATATCATGGCAATAGAATGGGAAAAAAACTAGTGGATATTCACTATGTTGTATATAGGTTGTTATATATTCCATATATCCGGGAATGGAGGGAAACAAAGGTACCTAAAGGTGAGCACTCATTCAACCCTGAACAATCTTTTATATTAAACTTTCAAATTTGCCAAAAACGCATAATAGTGGATTACATTTTAATATTTAGATTACTGTAGTAATCGTAACTAGAGCGTATTTTCTCCTCATATTTGAGAAAAGGGGAAGTATCATCATCTTAGGTATGAACCCTGTTAATGTCAAGTTGACACTGTAATTTAAAGGGGAAGTAACCTATAGTTTGATTCGAGTTATGTATTACTTATCTTTTGGTTTGTATATTAGAAGTAAACTGTTGGAAATTGACAAGAGTTTGAGCAATGTTATATTTGTTTAATAGATTAAAACTTTTTGCAAATTTTTGGTGGAAATCCACACAACTGTACATAGTTAAAATAAGAATGACTAGAATATTTTTGAATTATTTGTACTTGTTGAGACATTAGTTAATATTAATACTAACGGTGAAATATTTGTCCATCACGTTATAATCACAATTACCATTGGGTAGTGACACTTTTTATAATTTAGTTGTGCCAGTGAGCCATGTTTGCTTAAATTGTCTAATAATCTTCCATTGATTGTTGGTTATTAAAACGATAGTGTTAAGAACGAAAAATGTACCATGTTGAGTATTACTTGGGTAATTATGGTACATTATTTCTTTCATTGGGTGGGGGCGTGTCATGTATATTGTTTTTCCAAGAATTGGAACACGCAATGTTTATTCTTCTCTCTCTCTCTTTTCTTACTACACGCGATATTAGGACGTTTAGTAGGAGAACGAAAGGTTCTAGGTAATGCTGGGATTCTGTGTTGATCTCAAATTCTCAGAGTCTGGGAACGACTCATTATTTAATAGGGGAAGTTCATATCGTTTTTGTTATGAGTTTTGTAATGATACCATGATTTTCACCCCTACTGGTAATGGGTCTGTCCCTTGCACCACTCGGATAGTATTTAATGATTTGTTTTGTCTGAAAGACAGAGAGTTTCAAAATATGTTCCTTTGAACGTTTGTGTTTGCACTATTTTATTCTAACTGTACATAATAGATATATTGTATATATTGAACATACCACCTGAAATAAACTATCAACAACAGTTACACTGAAGCTTCTTTGTCAAGTTACTATCCTATTGTGTTGTATACATTACTATAAGATTTATCTACTACTACCATAATTTACAAGAAAGGAAATGTTGGAATACAAATACTGAATTGTGCCCAGGACTATAAGAAGAGTTCGTGTAATACTGAAACATAAATACTAATAATTAAAGTCTACCCTAGGACTAACGAGAATTATCAGCAAGATCTACACAGCTCTGGCCACAAGGTAATTGTGGACGTAACACTAGTATAGTTAAGTGTACGAGATACGTAGTAATCATACGAACTGTGTAGTTAATAGGATGTTTAAAAATGTACATATAACTTCTTTAGTCATATAATATTTATATTATTTTCAACTATCTTTTATATTTGATAATTTTAAAGTTATAAAATGTAAATCATATTTCCAAAGGAAACAAGAAAGAAACATATTAGAAATATTAATGCTCAGAAAACGGGTTAATTATCTCCCTTCAATTAATTTCTCAAAATTTGATGCTAGTGATGCCAAACGAGTTAATTGTTTTAATATAACTAGTGAAAACGCTAATCTATCTTAATTTGCCTTAAATAAGGAAAAGAGTTAAATGTTTTGAAATTGATTTCACGGAAAGATATTTCCAGTTTTAATTCAATGCAAATCCATTCCAGTGGTCCAACACTTCAAGTGCTTTTCGATCCCGTCCTTGTAAATGTAAGTTCAACTCATTGAAATGTGTCGACATGTCATCCAGAAACATCGGCTTCAACAGTGAGTTCTCCTTATTCAATGCCGGAATTATTTTTTTTTCATCGGGATACACCTTAACTGCTTCCAAACAAGAACGAATATATCGAAGACTTTAACTATATCCCGTATCACTTTGTTCTAGAAGAGACTTAAAAAACTATAAAATTGACTATCTTAACAATAGATTCAATCACAGATGGCAAGTCCAATGATGAGAGCATTGCATACGAACATTCCTGAACTAAACCAGTCGACGTCCAGTGTGATTCCCATGTAGTTCGTCATGCAGCAACCATTAATTATGCTGACATACCAGGTTTTCATTTGCATTAAAAAATATACTTGGAGGTCTCTCGCGTGCCACCGAAAATCGATCGTGCCTTAGGTTGCCGACCCCTGATCTAGGCTTTAAACCTAGCCTCAGCAAGGCTTGGCCCCTAGCCCCTCTCTACCTTGTACATATTTCTCTAGCAACGATATTTAAGTAAACCCAACAAAAATTTGCAATTAATATACTTAAGTATAATGCAGCATTATTATTTAACAAACAAAATCAAAACAGTTATTTACCGCTAATGCAAAGGCACTCAATAGAAAACTGCAAAGTGGAAATCTCGCCATGGCATTCAAACTTGAGTTGCTCAGGATCAAAATTTCTAACTGTTCGGTTCCCGAAGAATAAAATGTATTTAGATGAATAGATAACCTTATATAGAAACAACGGTGATGAAGTCCATCCTGGCTAAGGTGTGATGGATAATTACTTAAGGTGTTACGAAGTGAAACTGCATTTCAGACACGTCTTGTATGTGTATATCCTTGTTGATAATCTGTTTTGTTGTTGTTGAATATAAGAATCGCAGTAGAGATACATGGACCAAACAAGTAGCCCACTGGGAAAAGGTAAATAACAAAATATTATTACAATTTCGACCATTTTTCCTCTTAAACAAAGCTTGAATAGTAATGGTATTTACGAGTAGCCACGCTCTTCTCATAATCATTAGACTTCGAACTGCCAAAAAAGCTCCTATTTGGCGAGATAGCCCACGGGAAAAGAAGAACCGGCGCCCAAAAAATGAGATTTAAAGACAGTTTGAAAGCAACCTTGAAAGCACTTAACGTAGGCCCAGATTATGGGAGGAACTGGCGACCGATAGAAGCAGGTGGCGCACTGTCATGTCGTCCGGGGCACAGTTGGCACAATATAACAGAATCTCCAGGACCGAACAAAAACGAGCAGAAAGAAAAGCCAAGCAGACCTGCAAGGCTCTGCCAGACCCCACGATCGCATCTTTTGTCTGCAGTACCTGCAACAGAACCCGCATAGGACTGATAGGCCACCAAAGAGGCCACAAAGCGACTGGTAGACATGGCCATCCTCGGAAATGAGGGACGAACAACATAACAGACTTAGAATAGTTGGGTGCTAAACGAGTTATCTCTAATCCTGTTTGAATGAAACGTGTATCATTTAATGTGTATATTGTAGAGAAGGCAAACAGAAAATACATACAACACAAGCATGTTTTTCCTAAAAAATAACAACATTTAATGAATAAAAGTCAATTGTTGTTGTGTATTTCCTTTTTAGGATTTAATTTTAAATAACACCAAAAAGACTCATTTACTGATTTAAAATGTATATTTGGAATACAACTTGATTGCTTTTTGTGCTGTTGCAGTTTTACTAATTGTAATACAGAGAGACTGCAATATGATCATGGTCTTGGGTGTAAAAAAATTAAAAGTGTGTAGCATCAATCGTGTTATTTGGTTTCTACTAAAGTCTACTATCTATTACATAGTTTTGTTACTTTTTTTAGTTTAGTATTTAAGCAAGTTTGTTCATACATATTGGTGAAACAGCCGGTCAGACAATGTTAATATCTCCTCTCTCTTTCGATCACGCTCTTTTTCTATCTCTATTACTCTCTTTTTTCTCTTTTCCTATTTTCTCTTTTTCTCTTCTTTTCTTTTATCTTCTGAATCTTTCTCTTGTTTAGAATCTGTCATTTATCTACCCTTGCCGGCTGCTCATTCTCAATATTTCTCTTAATCTCTCTCTAATTCTCAATTAATAATCATATACGTCTTGGTTAGGTTCACGAGAAAATGGGGAAGGGTGACTTTATTATAGAGTATGGAACGGCCAAGAGCTAGTCCTGGGGTCGTTGTCTGTTTCTCAGGGTATGATGCACCGTTTTGTGAGAGAACGTGTCTGTGTGGATAATTACAGATTGCTGATATTAGTTGTTATACTATTGGCAAAACACAACACCAAGTCACAACACTCAATAAAGTAGCTAAATAGGTACACATATTATATGAATGTTTATTCAATAAGGAGTGTTAATACCGAATATACGCAGTCTGTTGCTATTACTGGTGTAACGATATTATTGAGTTACCGCTTTGAGTTACTTCTGTAATTATATCTTTTATCTTCAAGATTTCAACAACAGTCTTACAACATCAATAAGTTGATAAGTTAATATTTGCAGCATATAAAATTGTTTATTACTCACTTCACTCTTCCAAAGCATACGTTAAGCACATATAATATAATGTAAATCCAATTAGAAATAGTACAATCACAGAGTTCATTTCTTCAAATTCCAAGTTACAATAAAATATAATACATGTCTGTTCACCTGTACACCCAGAGGTTAACTCCCTATCACATGACTTTACGTCCCGTGATTCAACTTATTTACCAATTTCACGACATTTTCATGATCTGAACGATACTCTCAATAGATGTTTCTGGAAAGGGAATTAAGGCAATTTGACTGCATATTCATGGCGATTTAAAGATTACGTTATTTCTCTTTGACTATAAATTGAACCTTGACAACGAGGATGCAATCCCGCTTCTGATTATGCTGAATATGTCGATAAAATGAGTAAAATCCACAAATAAAAACAATGTCCTAATCTAAGCAAAAATAATTCAACAGCGATACGTATATAGCCTAATTATACGTTTATAGATCCAAGGAAATGTTGAGTAGCTAGAAGTCTTGTTAATAGTTAACATTTATTCTGAGTAGTTATTTAGGTGTACAAAGACGTAAATATGACATAACAATTTTTGGTTAATCAATTATTCTTTATGCTTTGGAAGAATGTATGAAACTAGTCCTAACATAATTACGTCTGTTTACCTTAAGAATCGGGAGGGTGTCTATTTAGTTTTGGCTAATGAAAAGCGAAAGGGATAACCCACACCCCCTCTCCCCAAATGGGGGCTTGTATTTGTGTTTTTGATTGGCTACTAACTCCATCGTTCCTAACTCGGTGATTGGTGAAAAGAAATTCAGACATTTAAATTAGTGTGGTATAGTTACTTGTGTAAGCTAAATCTTGGCCAAATCTTGGCTAAATCTTGGCCAAATCTTGGCTAAATCTTGGCTATCAATAAACTTAAAAATAAAGGGAAATCATCTAGCTCTCCCTCTCTCTCTCTTTCTCTCTCTCTCTTTCGCTCTCTCTCTCTCTCTCTCTCTCTCTATATATATATATATATATATATATATATATTTATATATAGTCGGGGTAATACTATATACAAAGCTGGTAAGGCGTTTTTAATAAGGAATTTAGAATGCGTTCAATAAGGATTTTGAAATACGCCATGAAGGGTAATTTAAAAACGAAAACAGTCAAAACTTATTTTTGTTGGCTCACTGAGGGTGTTGTCAAATGAAACAAGTAAATTTTTATGTGTGCCAAGTTTTAGCAAGATAGATTGACGGAAAGTGGGTAAATTAGCGTATCCAAAGCGAAGTAAGTATAAATTGACCATTTTAACAGTAACACCGAAAAACTGCAAAAACTGATGAATTACAATTTATATAATGTGCGAAGCTATAAGTGAGAAAGAGAAATGCCCACCTTTCGTCATTACCTTTTTTGAAATACACTTTTACTAAAGCTATTCAAAAACTTTAAACATCAAGAAAAATCTCCTA
This sequence comes from Anisus vortex, assembly GCA_949126835.1. Lineage (NCBI taxonomy): Eukaryota > Metazoa > Mollusca > Gastropoda > Planorbidae > Anisus > Anisus vortex. The sequence continues at coordinate 20,418,440 of OX421502.1, read as the reverse complement.
CTGCTTGTTTATAAAACAAACGGAAAGATTCATTTAAAATCAAAGTAACTTTACACTCAATGCCTAACTTATTAGCTTGCTTTAAGGCTGGCGAAGTGTGGACAACACTTTTACTCTTTTATTAAGAGTTGGGATAGCGCATGACGGACATCCTCTATTTCGCGTCAGATGACCGTTGCACTGCTGAGAGGCTTTGAGATTCGGTAAGGAAGAAGCATAGCGCGCAACAGCCTGTCTCAATCTCGTCCTGGTGCCGGGATGTCCAGCAGCGTGTAGATTCGGAGACAATGTCCATACACAGTTAGGAAAAAATAAAGGCGACTGGGCATTGTGTTGGACCAGCAATACCCCTGTATGCAGTTGCCACGAAAGCTGGTAAACGCTTCTCCGGCCCTATAGATCCTGTTGGTGCTACGGATTTACCATATTTTACATGAAATAATAGATAACTTTCGACTTGAATATCGCTAACTGATCAATTTCAGATATTTCCCCATAAAACTGCTGTACCCAATTGCACACTACTTATCATTATTATTGGTGCACTGTCTCTATCTCCAGCTATGCGAACTCTCCCACTTTTGCTTTCTTCAATAGTTCATTTATTATAAGCGAAAGGGCTAAAGTGAATTTCTTTTTTTACACATCACTAAATCATATGCGATAGGGTTGAACAGCCACGCCATTAGTGCGCTACCTAATTTCTACACCCTCACGTCCATCCCTAAATGCATCACTGAGCATGGCTGTGAACATTTGACTAAACAGTGTTGGAGCCAGAACGCATCCCTGCTTGACGCCATTTGTCACTGGAAAGGGTTCAGACATCTCTCCGTTGTCCTGGACACGGGCCTGCATACCGTCGTGAAACTGCCTTACCATGGCTATGAACTTTCTAGGGCAGCCGAACTTTGCCATGATTTTCCATAGGCCATCTCTGCTGACTGAGTCAAAGGCCTTGGTCAGATCGATAAAAATTGAATACAGGTCTGTGTTCTGCTCTTGGCACTTCTCTTGTCGATCGTGCCGCGTTCCTTTCGGAAGCCGCACTGGCTTTCAGGTAGTAGACCTTGCTCCAGGTGAGCATTTAAGCGATTTTGTAGAAGTCTAGCCAAGATCTTGCCAGCAATGGACAACAGGGAGATTCCGCGGTGGTTTTCACAGGCCTGACGTTTGCCTTTGCGTTTGTAGAGGTGAATTATGGAAGCATCTTTGAGGTTCTGTGGTATCGTTTCTGTCTCCCATATGGTCTGAAGTAGGCAAAGCAGTTTACCTGTCAGCACAGGACCACCCTCTTTGTAAATCTCAGCAGGAATCATATCGGGCCAGGTGCTTTCCCATTGGACATTTGGCGGATAGCTGCCATTAGCTCGTTCATAGTTGGGACAGCTTCAAGTGTATTGTTCACCGGGACTTGTATCAGTCTTTCGATGGCTTCGTGGCTGATAAGTGACAGCGTGTTTAGTACATTTTTGAAGTGTTCCGCACACCCTTCTAAATTATTTTCCTTGTCTGTAATAAGCGTGGAATCGACTGCATCAAGGAGCGGGGATAAGCCTGAGGTGACAGGACCATACATTTCTCTTAGACCCCTAAAAAAGTTCTTCATGTCTTTCGTGTCTTCATAGCCCTGTATTTCGTCAGCTTTCGCACACAGCCAAGAGTCCCGCATTTGTCGCACTTGCTTCTGAATGTTGCTGTTGATGTTTCCCAGGGCGGTTTTCTTTGCTGTTGACATATAGTCATCAAGAAGTGCCCTGTGTGCTTTACGTCTTTGCTCAAGTAGAAGTTGGATTGCCGTATTGCTTTCGTCAAACCAGTCATTTTGTTTCCTGGTAGAGGGTCCGAGACACCCAGTAGCTGTACTATGTACTGTGTCGCGAAGTGTGGTCCAGGCTGCTCCTGCGTCCTTGTTGTCAAATGTGATAGAGGCAAGGCGTCCATTTAAAGTGTGGACAAATGTTTGTCTAGTATATGGAGTGCCGGATTCCACTTCTGCTCCATTCAGTGGGGAAACGACCCTATAGCCTGAGTCACCTGTGTGCAGGCTTGCGGCTACGACTGCCAGTGCACCACACCTATCGCTTCGCCGCTTACCTATCGCCACAGGGCTTGGGATGATGGATGACTAATGTTTTGCGCATGTTAGTGTGTTTAAAGTGAAGAAGAGTTGCGCACCGTCGACCTCACTCTCTCGTCCGGGTCCACCAGTTGCCAGTGGCAAGAACAAGTCTAGACGACCGGCGATGGGCTCAGATGCAGTGGATGACCAAGATGTGCTACGTGCCTCACCTTGCTCTACGCGCTTCACAGTGCGTTGCTGTAGTCGCCTTCATCTTCGTTGGATCTGGTCGATCTTCTCCGCAGGGTCCACCGATGTCCATGCTTAGCGTGCACAGGTAGGCAAGACCTATGTTACCGTGGGTTCGAGCCCAGTGGCTACCCTCACCTGGTTTAGCCGGCCAGTGGAAGCCGTTGCCCGGGGTAGGGCCGCTGTTGCATGCTAACAGCTACGAGGAGCCACAGGTGAGAGCTGGGTGACAGGTGACGACCAAGGCGGGCGAACTGCTCTGCCGAGCACCACATGTCCCCCCGTCGGAGGTACTACCTCTACCTGAACACCCCATATACCCCAAAAATAAACAATACTAACTACAACACAAACAAAACAAAATAAACCAGACATTTAAGAATAATAATTTATTTTAATGTTAATCTTAAAAGTTAATTTCATCACGTTAAATTAATCAAGATTCTTTATCGGCTGATTTCAACAACTGGCTGCTTTTCTTCATTTACCAGAGTTCCATCCATGTCCACTCCCTCCACCTGTTCCAGAGCTACTGCCAATGCCCCAACTTGCACGTCTCGCAGAGCCACTTCTAACGTCACGACCTGAACTGCTAGAAGAACTGCTAGACGAACCACCTGATCCACCTGATGCACTACCGGATGCACTCCCTAAAGAAGAAAGATATAATATTATAAATGGTATTTTATAATACAAAATTGATAATAGTATTTTTTTTTCTAAAAAAATATGTGTTAAAAACAAATGAAAAAAGGTAAAAATAAAAGTTCCAATAATGAATAAAATATTAATTACAAACAATAACATGTTGCAATTGTTAAATCTAAGCATCAGGTAACATCAGAAAACAATTTTTAAAAAAGCATGTGAAATATAAACAACAATAACAAAGGTAAGACGTGAGCGATGAAAAGGGAAAAAGGAGAACGACTAAAGAAGAAGACAAGAAAGTCAGACTATTTGAAAGACAAAGTAAGTCAAAAGTCTTATTGTTTTCAATGATTTCTGTAGATTTATATATTTCTATGCTCTTTTCTTGACCCAAGTTCAAATTTCGTTAATTATCTGAAGGCCTGGATATAGGAAACTTTTGCATGCAGGGATACTTCAAGCATTACTTACATCGTTTGCGTATCAAGTTTCTACTATCCTGAAAAAGAAAATAATATTATCACAAAATATTGCAATTACTGATATTATATATAACATATAAATAATATTAAAGATTATTTTGTTTTTATATCGTTTTTTATATTTAATCTTTTTTTTTTTATAGATCAGTGGGCTTAAGGTATTAGTGGCATGCATCAATTTATTACGTTAAATACACATAACTTCCGATAAAGTAAATGGTTTTTTTTATAAACAAATAAAGATTAAGGATTCAGAAGGCTTCTTGTTTTTACTATCTGTTCTTAAGTTTTATGTCATCATTTCATTGCTGTCTTGCTAAAAAAATAAAAAGTTATCAGTATTTTATCAAATTTTTTATATTTTTTATTATCATTGGGGCGATTACCTAAGAGAAATTTCTTAGCAAGTGTATTTTCTGTAAAGTTACGTGTTGGAAGATATGTGATTGACGAAGTAAAGAATCATAGAATTTGACAAAAGGAGGGAAGATGGATTATCCTACAAATAAGCAAGCCAAACTACATGGCTTTCCTGACCCCGCAAATGATAAACAATTGTAAGTTGCAACCTCATCTTAGTTAATATTAGACCCTAGCTTTAGTCCTAAGTTTGCTAAGACTAGATATCAGTAATAAATAAAGCATTTCTCATTTTACTATAGTAGTGTCTCTAGTGTCCACTGCCTTGAATGAAAAGAAAATGGCGGAAGCCGAGCTTCACTTTTAGTGACTGCGCGTATAAGGATTGCGCATTCTGTTCTATACCTATTCCGAGGCGAGCAATGAACTATTATTTAAGAACATTTTCATTTCATATTCAATTAGTATATAGACAATGATAAATTATATAAGTACGAAAAATTCCTACCATCTGTTGTTCGTCCTGAATTTCAGAGTTACTTCTAACATCACGACCTGAACTGCTAGAGGAACTGCTAGACGAACTACCAGATCCACCAGATGCACTACCGGATGCACTCCCTATAAGAAGAAAGATATAGCATTTCAACCGGTAATTCATAATACAAACTTAAAAGGGCAGATTTTTATTTTCAAAATTATGTTAATGTTACGTCCACAATCCCCTTGTGGCCAGAGCTGTGTAGATCTTGCTGATAATTCTCGTTAGTCCTAGGGGAGACTTTAATTATTAGTATTTATGTTTCAGTATTACACGAACTCTTCTTATAGTCCTGGGCACCAATTTCAGTATTTGTATTCCAACATTTCCTCTCTTGTAAATTATGGTAGTAGATAAATCTTATAGTAATGTATACAACACAATAGGATAGTAACTTGACAAAGAAGCTTCAGTGTAACTGTTGTTGATAGTTTATTTCAGGTGGTATGTTCAATATATACAATATATCTATTATGTACAGTTAGAATAAAATAGTGCAAACACAAACGTTCTCAAAAGAACAATATTTTGAAACTCTCTGTCTTTCAGACAAAACAAATCATTAAATACTATCCGAGTGGTGCAAGGGACAGACCCATTACCAGTAGGGGTGAAAACCATGGTATCATTACAAAACTCATAACAAAAACGATATGAACTTCCCCTATTAAATAATGAGTCGTTCCCAGACTCTGAGAATTTGAGATCAACACAGAATCCCAGCATTACCTAGAACCTTTCGTTTTCCTACTAAACGTCCTAATATCGCGTGTAGTAAGAAAAGAGAGAGAGAGGAGAATAAACATTGCGTGTTCCAATTCTTGGAAAAACAATATACATGACACGCCCCCACCCAATGAAAGAAATAATGTACCATAATTACCCAAGTAATACTCAACATGGTACATTTTTCGTACTTAACACTATCGTTTTAACAACCAACAATCAATGGAAGATTATAAGACAATTTAAGCAAACATGGCTCACTGGCACAACTAAATTATAAAAAGTGTCACTACCCAATGGTAATTGTGATTATAACGTGATGGACAAATATTTCCCCGTTAGTATTAATATTAACTAATGTCTCAACAAGTACAAATAATTCAAAAATATTCTAGTCATTCTTATTTCAACTATGTACACTTGTGTGGATTTCCACCAAAAATTTTTAATCTTAATCTATTTAAACAAATATAACATTGCTCAAACTCTGTCAATTTTCAACAGTTTACTTCTAATATACAAACCAAAAGATAAATAATACATAACTCGAATCAAACTATAGGTTACTTCCCCTTTAAATTACAGTGTCGACTTGACATTAACAGGGTTCATACCTAAGATGATGATACTTCCCCTTTTCTCAAATACGAGGAGAAAATACACTCTAGTTACGATTACTACAGTAATCTAAATATTAAAATGTAATCCACTATTATGCGTTTTTGGCAAATTTAAAAGTTTAATATAAAAGATTGTTCAGGGTTGAATGAGTGCACACCTTTAGGTACCTTTGTTTCCCTCCATTCCCGGATATATGGAATATATAACAACCTATATACAACATAGTGAATATCCACTAGTTTTTCCCATTCTATTACCATGATATAACAATTTAGCAATAGATTTCTAATATTATCTATTAATTTATACCAATTGATATTACATCTCTTTCTAAGATAAAAATTGTACATATTATTATTTAGTTCCATTCATTAACTAAAATAAAAACAAGATAATAAATCAATTAGCTTAAAGTTTCCCACTTAATTGCATGCAATGACCATTAACTTTCATCCATCCATATCAAGTAGATACATGCATATATATTTATTGCATAGTGCATCAAAATTTAAATGGAATTTCTTTTCCATAATAAAATGAATTGAATCAAATGAATTTAAAATATATCAGAACATCAATATTATACATGATTATAAGAATTATTAATACTTTTAAAAGACTTGACTTCTGTATGATACAAGTATTCTATAGGTATTCCATAATCAAAATTCAAACGAATGATAGGTTATCATGACACATTCTTAATGAATAAGTGAGATGATCTGAAAAAGAAGTATGGGTTATTCAGTCAATCATGTAGCACCCGAGATAGAGTATCAGCTGTGACGTTGTCCCTACCCCTCAGGTGTTTTATGTTTAAGTCATAGGCTTGGAGGAATAAGCTCCATCTAACAAGCCTCTGGTTTTGCTTGACCCTGGAGAGAAAAGTCAGAGGGTTGTGGTCGGTCAGTATTTCTATCGGGTACCCAGAGCTGTTTACATAGAAATCAAACTGTTTTAACGCTAGGATCAACCCTAAAAGTTCCTTCTCACTTGTATTATAATTACGTTCATGGATATTGAATTTCTGTGAGTGGTAGCACACCGGGTGCTCCTCTCCGTGGTCATCCTGCTGAGTCAGCACCGCTCCCATCCCAGTATCGCACGCGTCTACTGCAATTTTAAAGGGTCTATCAAAACGCGGGGTCACCAAAATAGGTGCCCTGGATAATCTTAACTTCAACTCATCAAACGCCTTTTGGCACTTGTCAGACCAAACAAAGCGATTGTTCTTCTTTAGTAGGTCAGTTAAGGGGCAAGCTACCGTAGAAAAGTCCTGGCAAAACTTACGATAATACCCGGCCATTCCAAGGTAACTACGGAGTTGTTTCCTTGTCTGTGGCACTGGGACATTCTGAATAGCTTCTATTTTAGCATTTACTGGTTTAACCTTTCCACCACCCACTACATGTCCAAGATACTCGATAGTGGCATGTCCAAACTGACTCTTAGCCAGGTTTATTGTCAAATTGGCGTTATTCAGTCGTTCAAACAAGTGTCGTAGTTGACTGACATGTGTCTTGAAATCTGTACTATACACCACTATGTCGTCGAGGTAGGCATTACACTGGAAGATACCGCGAGTGAGGGTGTTTATAAGCCTTTGAAACGTCGCAGGGGCATTACGGAGTCCGAATGGCATGACCTTATACCTGTAAAGTCCGTCAGGTGTCACAAAGGCGGATACTTCCTGTGCCCGTGGCGTCAAAGGAATCTGAAAGTACGCGGAGAGAAGATCAATTTTTGTCACATACGTCGCATCACCTATCTTATCAATGAGGTCATCAATACGAGGAATGGGATACGAGTCAGTCTTTGTCAAATTATTTAATTTCCTAAAGTCTGTACAAAACCGCAATGTGTTGTCGGCTTTTGGTACCAACACACAGGGTGAAGACCATTCGCTATCACATTCTTCCACTATGTCATTTTCTAACATATACTTCACCTCTGCTCTAATATGTTCAAGTCTGATGGGGTTAACTCTATATGGATGCTGTTTAATTGGCCTGGCACCCTCAGTTAATACTACATCGTGTTCTATTAGATGTGTCCTCCTGGGAACATCTGTAAACAGTGACTTATATTCATGTACCAGCTCAATAATCTTCTCCTTATCTTCTACCGGAAGATGTTCTAGCCTTGTATCTAAACTCTTAAGGGCATTTGTATTATTAAGTTTACTTTCTGCAAACTTATATTCTATCCTAGATAAATCCGTCGGGACTCTAGCTAACGAAATCATGGGGACCTCCCGTGGTTTACTCTTTTCCCTGGAAACATAGGGCTTAAGTAAATTAATATGGCATACCCTCTGTTTTTGTCTCCGGTCAGGAGTCTTTATCAAATAATTGACCTCGCCAAGCTTTGACTCTATCTCATAGGGTCCACTAAACTTTGCACTTAAAGGCTGATTTTGCAAAGGTAGAAACACAAGAACTTTGTCACCTGGTGCAAAAGTTCTAGCTGTAGCTTTACGGTCATAGTTCTGTCTCATACGCTCCTGCATCTGTGGAAAATGAATCTTCACATGGTTAAAAGCATGATAAAGCCTATTTTTAAATTTATCTACATATGACAAAAGTCCAATCGGTTCACTGTCCGTTAGCCAAGTTTCATGTAGAAGTTTCAACGGACCTCTGACTGAGTGTCCATACACAAGTTCGAATGGGCTAAACCCCAGGGATTCCTGAGTGGCCTCCCTTGCAGCGAACAGTACATAAGGCACACCCTTATCCCAGTCTTTCTCGTTTTCATAACAGTACTTTTTAAGCATCGATTTTAATGTCTGATGAAACCTTTCCAGAGCTCCCTGGCTCTCAGGATGATAGGCACTTGATAGCCTATGGCTTATCCCTAATTGTTCCATGACTTGTTTGAAAATGTTCGAAGTAAAGTTAGTCCCCTGGTCGGACTGTACTGTCTTCGGTAGGCCATAACGTGTGAAGAAATTTGTCAGGGCGTCTACCACCTTCACTGTTGTTATGTTCCGCAACGGAATGGCTTCCGGGAAGCGAGTGGATGAACACATGACTGTGAGCAGGTATTGAAAACCGGCTTTTGTTTTCGGCAACGGGCCCACGCAATCAATGAGTATATGACTGAATGGTTCGTCGAACGCTGGTATCGGCTGGAGTGGAGCGACAGGAATTCGTTGGTTAGGACGTCCTACCATTTGGCATACGTGGCAAGTCTTGCAGTATTGTTCGACATCTCTTCTCAGTCCTGGCCAGTAGAAGTAAGGGAGGATACGGTGGTGCGTTTTTCGGACTCCCATGTGACCAGCGAAAGGAAGATCATGCGCCATACGCAGTATATCTTGACGATAGCACTTAGGTATTACAATCTGGTGAATACTGTCCCACTCGTTTGTACCTGAGTTGAGCGGTTTCGACTTTCTCATCAATACTTCATCTTTCATGTAGAAACATTCCGCCATTGCATCTGCAGTCTTTTCGTCAACAGCTTTCATTCTGAGTTGCATTATTACTTCGTCATTCAATTGTTCTTTCACCAATTTCTGCTTTGGTGACAAAATGTTATCGTTCTCTGTTGCATCACCAGTTGTTAGTTCAGCAAAGAACGTAGCACTTAAATCGATGTCAGGTGTTTCTGTTATCACTGTTTCATTCGCATGTGTGTCTTCAGAACAGACAAACACATCTTTCGTTGCACTACACGGCGTAGCAGGAGTCTTTACCGACTTCTTTTTCTGCATTGCTCTTGTCAGTGCACATGTTGGGCGTTCATTGGCAGGACGTAGGTTTTTGTCCTCCGCCATCTTTGTCTCCAACACTTTAACCATGGGCTCGACAGTGACTCTGCCGCCCATAATGTCATTTCCTAATATCATGGAAACGCCTTTGACGGGTAGTGCGCGCCACACTCCCACTACGATGTTACCTGTAAAAATATCCGACTCGAGTTTTATTCTGTGCAGTGGAGCTTCCACAGCCTCCATACTAGCACCTCTCAGCACAACAGACTCACCGGTACTGGTGGCATCTGTTAACGGCACACTGCCCTCCAGGATCACGCTGACAGCAGAACCCGTGTCACGTAATATCTGTATTTTCTTCTTGCTGAGTACATCGACTTCTGTCGACACTGTCCCCTCGTAGACAAAGGGTCGAAAATCGGATAGGTCGTCCTCTTCCGGGACTTCAGGAACCATCTGTTCCTCACGGCCTTCCGAAAGCATAATAGATTGAGTACAGCTATTCTCTTTTACCTTAGATAGACTGTTCTCAAAAACCATCGACTCCACAACTATGGGCGATGCCGGCCGCATTTCTTTTGAGTTTCTTGACCCTGTGTTGCACACTTCTTCTGTCTGCTTGCTATCTTTCTGCACTCTGGCACAGTGTAGAATAGCACCTTGCTTCTTGGTAAGGATCCAACAATCTTTCTTCATGTGGCCCTCTTTCTTGCAATTGAAACATACCACCTTTGCTTTATTTACATCTGTCTGCTTCCTGAAATGAACTAAGTTACTATTATTATTTACACCACTGTTCTTATTATTGTTTTCACTTGTCTCTTTTGGTTTACTAGCCTCCTTGGACTCTGGTTTGTGCACTTTGGGTTTGTCAGCATAATATGGCTTTATGCTGGCGTGAATTATGGCATAGTTATCTGCCAATCTAGCAGCTTCATGCACATCTTCAACCCCTCGGTCTGAGATGTGAGTTTTAATATCCACTCGAATACAATCATTGAATTCCTCAAACAATATTAGGTTCTTGAGTTTATCAAACTCACTTACATTCTGTGACCTTAGCCACTGTTCTAACATTTTCTCCTTTTGTCTCAAAAAGTCTACATGAGTTTGATCATATGCCTTCTTTCTGTCTCTAAATAGCTTTCTATATTTTTCTGGTGTCAGGGAATAACTTTTCAGCACCCTATCTTTGATTACTTCATAGTCATTTATTTCCTCGGGTGTTAAACTCAACACTACGTCCAATGCTTTTCCTTTGTTGAGAGTTGACCTTAACAATAAAGCCATCTTATCATCAGGGAACTGATAATCTACAGCTATCCTCTCAAAAAGCAAAAAGAAATCTTGAACATCTTCTTCTCTGAATATAGGCAAGTGTTGCTTCATTGCGCTAATATCCATACCGTTGCTGTCCCTACGATGGTCAGGTCTGTTCATGCGTGCCATCTCTATCCTTTCTCTGCTTTCAATTTCTATCCTAATTCTTTCCAATTCTCTCCTTTCCATACTTTCTAATTCCATTCTCTTCATAGCTAATTGGAATTTTAGGTTTTCACTCAACCCTTCATCTTCATCATTGTTTGATGATCTAGATGACATATTTCTTACCTCGTCTCCGTGGGCAATTACCTCGCCCCCACTGGGAGCTACATAACCTTCATTGATATCGTTCTGTCCCACTTCAACTACACTACCAGTGTTCATGGCATTCTGCCCGTTCAAACATGTCATAATTTCTTTGGTCAAACGATTACGATTAGGTCTTGCCTGTCCTGCCTCAATCCCAAAGGACTCAGCTAATTCTTTTAGTTCAGCAAATGACATGGCATTAAGTTCCTCACTTGATATATTCGAAGCCATAGTATAGCGTTCGAAATATTTGTTATAGTAGAGTAGTATATATTGTATAATAAAATATAAAGTTCCAACTTACGATTTGTCCAGAAATTTGCACAATATAATATTAAACACTTCGTGGAATCTTCACACTTCCCAAGGAATAAAAACGCAAACCAGTTCTCTCCTCTTTTTAAAAAGAATAGTTTCACAGTCCGAACGAGACTACCAAATCTTGTCAATCCTAGGTCAGGAAAAGTAGAACTCAAATATACCGGGCGAGACCACCAAATTTTGTTACGTCCACAATCCCCTTGTGGCCAGAGCTGTGTAGATCTTGCTGATAATTCTCGTTAGTCCTAGGGGAGACTTTAATTATTAGTATTTATGTTTCAGTATTACACGAACTCTTCTTATAGTCCTGGGCACCAATTTCAGTATTTGTATTCCAACATTTCCTCTCTTGTAAATTATGGTAGTAGATAAATCTTATAGTAATGTATACAACACAATAGGATAGTAACTTGACAAAGAAGCTTCAGTGTAACTGTTGTTGATAGTTTATTTCAGGTGGTATGTTCAATATATACAATATATCTATTATGTACAGTTAGAATAAAATAGTGCAAACACAAACGTTCTCAAAAGAACAATATTTTGAAACTCTCTGTCTTTCAGACAAAACAAATCATTAAATACTATCCGAGTGGTGCAAGGGACAGACCCATTACCAGTAGGGGTGAAAACCATGGTATCATTACAAAACTCATAACAAAAACGATATGAACTTCCCCTATTAAATAATGAGTCGTTCCCAGACTCTGAGAATTTGAGATCAACACAGAATCCCAGCATTACCTAGAACCTTTCGTTTTCCTACTAAACGTCCTAATATCGCGTGTAGTAAGAAAAGAGAGAGAGAGGAGAATAAACATTGCGTGTTCCAATTCTTGGAAAAACAATATACATGACATTAAAAACAAATGAAAAGGGCAGAAAAAAATTATTATAGTAGTCTAATGAATAAAATAGATCTATAAAGAACAAGCAAGGACATAATAACATAAAAAAATCGTAAACATCAGGTAACATCAGAAAACAATAAAAAAAAAAACAACTTGTAAAATAAAAACAACAGCAAATGTAACACGTGATAAAAGAAAAGACAAAAAGAAATACCCAGGAAGAAAAGCAAAATGACTGAATATTTGAAAGTCAAATGAAGTCAAAATACCAATCTTATTGTTTTGAATGATTTCTGTAGATGTTGTCATTCGAAGGTGTAAACTACAGGGCTGCTATACCAAATGTTAATTCGTTTGTAATTAAAGGCAGGCTATCTTTTAACAACATATTGTGTTTTTTAATAATTATTCAGTATTCTCTAAATACCTCGCTCGCTATTCCGGGATAACAAAAAAAAAAACTAGGGAGCTTTATATTCAAACTATCAGTTGATCCAGTCTACAGTTGAGTGCCTCAGATGGCCATGTCTCTATTTCGTCACGATTATTTACTTGTTTCTAAAAACTATTCATTAGTTACAGTAGTTCAAAGAAATGTAAATGCCAAGATCATGTGACAAGATCATGTGACAAGATCATGTGACAAGATCGGCAAAACTCACAATGACAATCTTACGTGGTTCATAATGATTGGTGGAAAAGCATGGAAAATTGAAAAATAAACATTTAGATGAAAGACACACATGTCTGCAGTCACTTGCACTATCTTTTTCTTCTCTGCGGAATACATTCGGATATTTATTGTATTGTCTCGCCCTTATACCTACAATGTCGCATGTATCGCAAATCATATATACCTTTTATAGGCATCCAGAAAGAGTTTGGAATGTACTTTTAGTTTTAAAACTTGCTAAGTAAAGCAATACTTAAAGATTTACTACATTTATGTTTTTCTATTCTCTATTCTTGACCCAAGTTCAAATTTCGTTCATTATCTAAAGGCCTGGATATAGGAAACTATTGCATGCAGAGATACTTCAAGTATTACTTACATCGTTTGCGTTTCAAGTTTCTACTATCCTGAAAAGAAAAAAATTAATATTAACACAAAATATTATCACAAAATAATGCAATTACTGATATTATATATATAATATCACTTTATTTATTATATATATAATATCACTAATATTAAACATCGATTTGTTTGATTTTCAGTTTAGGCTTAAATACTGATGCATAGAAAGAAAATATTTGTTCCGGAATCTCTATTATTGATGTCAAAATCAAGCATGTATTATCATAATTTATTCGAAAAAAACGCTTAATCACTTATAACTTAGTTTTCTAAAATACTACAAGTACTATAATACAAAAAATAACTAAAATATATATTATTTTATAATTTTTTGAACTCTTTTCAATAGACCTATGGCATTAGGCCTGTGGTATCGTCTGGTTTTATTTATAAAATCTTTTATACTAAACTCACTAAATTCGCCTTAAATGGTGTCTAAATCAGTACACATAGAATCTAAGAAAAAAGCATTTATGTTTAACACCTTATAACAATAACATATAATTCCAAGAAGTAGCGAAAGTATTTACCAATATCGCTTAGTCATTATATTTATTTTAGATTTAGATTTTGAAGAAGGGAACATAAGAACAAAGCTAAAGTGTGATCTTAATAAAGTCATCATGCTAGTACAGTAATGATAAACACAGAGAACTTATTGTTAAACAAAATTTAATTTGTTCTTTATAAATATCTTCTTGTTTCTAGCTCATTGTATCTACCATACTATATATCTTATATACTACATATCTATTATCATACTAATGTAAAAAAAAGTAAAGTTTCCCATCGGACCTGATTGACCCATTTGGCCAAGCTGAATTCAACAGTGTCTGTGGCCACGGCACACTGGGAAACAACTTAACTTAGCAACGACTAAAGTCAGATACCCATCAGAGCTGGGTAGACTCAGGTACAACGTGTATACGCGAGAACCAATCCTAGACTTTACCAGGATTCAATCCCAGGACCTTCGGTACTCCAACCAAACGCGCTGACGCTCGGCCACCACACAATGATATTTAGAGACTATACTAATTCAGCACCTAGCTAACGAGAAATTTTTGAAATATTTATTTTGTAAATAAATAATTTTTGATAGCGAGAACTGATCTATTTAAGAACATTTTCATTACATATTCAAGTAGTATATACACCATGATAAATTTTGAAGTTTGAAAAAAATGCCTACAATATGCTGTCAGGCTTGTATTTCTGGAGATTTTTGCTGATTGGTATATTGACTATTTCTTGAACTTTATGACAATGTTATCAAGAGTAATATCTTAATCAATACTGTCTTTTTCAGGCTTTAATGAATTAATTAGGCTAAGCATGATGACATGGTCTATTTATATATAAAAATGGAGAAATAGAAGAAGAAGAGTTTGTTTTTTTTTCTTCGTATTGACTTGTGTTTGTACTCACCATATAGTGTCTATACTTGGATTCATAAAATCCAGGGTAATCATAATATCCAGGGTATTCATAATCTAAATTTGAAATAGAAGTCATACTGGATAAATGTTGGATTATTTAAGAGTTACAACAATGTCATAACATTATTATAATCGCTGATGGATTACTTTAAAGCATAAAATATATATTAAGGCGAATTATAAGATAATTATATTGCTCTTTAAGAAAAGCATGTATGGAATATATTATATTCTTTGCTATTAGAGTCTGACTGAAAAATACTAGAGGGTCTCACAAGTACACAGATCAGCGCCCTTAACGGATCTATGAAACATCCCTTTCACAGCAATGAAGTAAATAAAGACCATTGATTCACTACGCAGTGGCAGACTGTGAAATTATTTTAGGGGAGATGTAGCGTCAAATTGGTTATCAGATGAGTGAGTTGTGAGTTTATAAGCTACTTTTTTTTATAAACTTCTTTCAGTATCACAGATTGAAAAGAAAAACTACTGAATTGTAAGGTTACATGGAAAGTGTTTTTATATAAAACAACGAATATTTCGCATGATTATTGCGCCAGCTTGGTAAACAAACTGTTGCGATGTAGGACGTTTGATGTTTTACTAAACCGTCAACTGAACACGGAATACAAATATATTTGAAAGAAAATAAGCACCGACACTACACAAACTGTCTGCCTTGTTACACAATTCACACGTCTTTTAGTACATTTTAAATTCCTACAAATGTAAGTGGGTAAAATATCTTTTACGTTAACAGTGCAATAACTTTCAAATTTGCTCATATCTCCTTAGTTTGAAAACCTTTCACCTTTAAGGCTTTAGAAATGATAATTTGCTAAATGTTTAGATTACATTTATTAAATTTATTTGCAAAGAGTGCAAAAAGTGTACTGACCAAAAGAAATCCATCGTTTTACTTGTTTACCAATGTTTTCCTTGTAGTTGTACAAAGTATCTGAAAAAATAATCAAGAAACATCTTTAAGTTGTCTTTCGATTATTAGAAAATACAAGGAATTTTTTTTATCTTTAATAAAAAACCTAGAACTACTTAAAGATAGTCCAAAATGTGTATATTCAACAAGGAAGGGTTAATTCAAATCTTTTTTTAATTTCTAAAAGGTCTCATCTTCTCTGGTGGAGTTCTGGAATAGAAATGGATTGCCTGAACCAGTCAAGGAAAATCAGCAGTTTAACATTACTTAAAAGACGTACCTCACTAAAACTCAGGACTTAAACTGACTACAACAGTAACACTAAACTAAGATTTAGTGGGTGGTTCTAAAAAGGTAATACATTTTCAGGACCCCTAAAGCCTAAATGTACTTTTATATTCTCGGATCATCCAAATACTGATTCCTTTAACTGTAATGAGTTTTGGAAGGAATCAGATGCCAAATGAGATAATACATACGGACTTAATTTTGTATGTTAGTTCTTTATATTTTTCTCTAGTGTCTGCTTTGTTGTATCTGTAATACTACTCAAAGTGTCGGAAGTATATTATAGTATTTTAGTAAATGAAGAGAATATTCGTGTTTTTATGATTTACAAAACTTAAAATTTTAAAGTAAAGAATATAACCAAAGTTCAAGCCTTACCTCCAATGCTGACACTTGTCCCAACAGATTTAGCTGTGAATCTGACGGCAGCTACGAGTACATTAACTTGTGTATCTGTTTGTAACATAACATAGGAGCAATTTGTACAACAAAGACAAATATTGTGTGAATAACTTTACTCAGTAATGAGTTCCCATTTAATTATATCATATAGTTAAATTAAGCTGTTTAATTTTAAATTGAAAAATTACAATTAGTCTCCCATTGTCAATGGTTAATATCAATAGCCCTTGTTCACGCTTAAGTGACATAACCAGAAATCAAAGTAGAAGTATTTCCCGTCCTTCCCTATCCCTACCTCCATTCATACAAATCATTATATGTCGTAGTCGACTATATAATATTGAGACTATTTTGTCCATTAAATTCCCTTCTTCACCTCTTTCGTTATCGTTAACAGAAAGGGACCAGGAAAATATATCAGAACCTGACTTGATGAATGTTTATGCATATTCTCCTTATACTAAATGTAGAAGTTAAACTAATTGAAAACCTCACTGCGCTTAGTCTGTGATTGATTCGAATCGCTAAATAACAATTCATAAGTCAACACTTATATTACCATTGTCCTCGGCTCTGATTCTAAGTGATAGAACATTGAGTACAAATAATCCAGCTGTGACCTTTCTTTCTTCTTGTACCAAGGGATCTGTGAGTATAAAAAGACAATGGTATGAATATCAACTGCAAATACAAACATATTGGCTTATGATTCCATACACACGGACTAGTTCCTATACGCCCTTTGATTTTAAGAAAGGTGTTAAACTACGTAAAATAATAATGTGCTCATTGAAATAAATTAGATAAGTTGCTTTAAGAATATCTAGCTATTAAAACAAAAAATAGTGAAATGGTTGGCTTTAAGTGCCTATTAAACTTGTCATTATCAATGGCTCCTTGAGTCTCGTAAGACGATTAGATTCGCGCTCTTGTGATTTGGCCAGCCTTGCAGAATTAGCCGTGTCCGTGGATACTTATCCTTGAGAGACAGGCTTTGTCGCATCTCTGGCGTTTGTCAGGGGCAGCCTATGTTCTTTACTTTTTTTTCGCTGCTCCTTTAGCCTCCGCGACAAGGTGAAGTATTAAACATGTACACTATCGTGTAATCATTTTTCTAGTCGGTTAAATATCAATTGCATTTATGTTTGTTGCACTTACATTAAACAAAATATGAACGAAACTACAGCGAATTTCAACAAAACAAATACACACACGCACTTTGCCTCTTTCTCCATCCTTCTCAAACGTTCGTATATTACTATACAACATTACAATTTTTAATAACCTTCTAAAAGTGCAGACAATGTAATTTGCCAGTCATCCTGGGTAGTGATGTCATCAAGCAGATCTATTAGGTTCTGACCATCAACTGAAATTAAAGGTCAATCAGAGGTGAAGCTATTTCTATAATCTATTGCACAGCCAGGAATGGTATTTAAACTAATAAAAAAACAAAGCAACAGATAATATTTTAAGTTTTTTTAATATTTTATTTTACGTAAAGGAAGACAAAAATGATAAAGTAATAACCATGTATGCATTTACAAGATAATATTTGACTACATCATAAACACTGCTATATTTATAATACGTTTTAGTCTTTCCCTTTAATGTATATATAGACATTTTTTGGGGCAGTTCAAATGTACCTATTGCGTTCCGTTCATCGAGATAACTTTCAGCCAGATCTTCAATTGATTCTAAGGAGTTTCTCAGTGCAATATTTCCTACACCTGAAACAGAAAGTAGGAATTTACGATAATCTATCGCAAATACGAAACATATCGTTGTCGTTTTAGTTTCGTACTTAATTCATTTTTTTGTTTTAAATTAAATGTTAGCTTTCTTTTCATGCAAACATTCCCTATACTATGGTGGCCGGATAAGGGATACAAGCTAAATAGACCCAGTTTCATGGAAGAAACAGAAGAGCATAGGCCCTATATTTGTTTCATTTGCCTTTCTTGAATGTAAATGTCTCTCAGGGAAGCATGGAATTTTCTTTTAGTCGATGTAATATTTTAATTGCAGTAAACCATACACTGTTTGAAATATATATTTTAAAAAAAAGCACACTGATCTTGCAGCATGATCAGACATTTATAAAAAGACAACAGAATAAAATGGCATTCTTCAAAAGTAATAATAATCATGTTTCTCTATTGAATTGAACAAATATAGGCTACATGTAGTGTTTTTCAGATTATTTGTAAATAGGCTACATATGTATGTACGTTTTTTTATTTATAACTTAATAACCAAGTTAAGAGCTTTTGATTAAAATTGAGTCAACATTTGATTTTGATAGTAAATAGTATATTCAGTATCTTAATGTTGATAAAATCATTTATACAAAGTATCGAAAATAACTTTTAAGTAATTAGTTCGATATTTGCACTTAAATATGTGTGTTCTTCGGAGGAAAAATCCAAATCTCATAGCCATTTGAGATTTTAAATTTCCGGCAACATAGGAAAGTGACGTGACGTCAGAGAATGGATTTCGCCTAGGAAAAATTAAGATTGTCACGTGTTTTGAATCTATTTCTATCAGTGTAAAAAAATAGGTGCTGGTACTCATTGATGGATTGCCTAACTTTTAAAGCAGTTTCGCATTTTGTATTTACCAGTGCGTACCGTCACAAAAAAAGCACTGATTTCTACGTGTTTTGAATCTTTTCCCGGTTCTTATTTTTAACAAAATGGTTAAATTTTTAATATAGATTTATAACGTCAAAATGTTGATATTTTTTTCATTTTTCAAACGTCACTTCCGTATGAGGCTATTCCAAATATCGTCTCTTTGAGAAAGCCATTTTCAATTGGTGTATAATATTTATTAAAATTTGTTCGATAAGTCAAAAATTACTTTTGTCAACTTAAATAAACTAAACTAAGCGTATACACTCACAAAGAAGCAAGTAAAACGACAGATATAGAGAAATATTTTGCATATTGCAATTACTGATGTGGACACGCAGCTAATCCTTTCATTTTATTAGATGTGGTTAGGTTGTTTAATTTTATTCACAACATAAATAAAAATGTATTTAGTGATTGCGTTTGAAAAAATATATAACTGATTTTAGGGACTTGTGTTAATGTCTTTCATTAATATATTCATAAATAGTTTGTCCTGGAAAAATTTGAGGAAGGACTTGATTAGCCACAAAGAATTAAATTGAAAAGGGCAGTAATAAACAATATTTTGGTGTGACAGAGCGCGAATGAAATGAGGAATAGAGTTACCGTTTCTTGCACTTGCTACAGTGTCGTCAACTAATTGTGCAATCGACAATTTGTCTACATATGTTGTTGTCAAGTCTGCATCTTGTCCCAGAGTGCCCTGTACATTGAAACAAACCAATTAGCATGCAAATTATGACTACTATCCTCTCCTTCCTTTTAACGCTTTCTTTTTTTTCAAATTCATACACTATCCATCAGATATACTGAAATAATATGGCGTTGTGTTTAGCATAAAATATAAGGCTGATATTTTTAATATCGCTGCTTTGAAATGTTATCAATGAAAGATTCATACATTGTGATGAGTTCTTTTCCTCTAAAATCAAATCTCTATATAAGTACGTATATTGCAAATATATTATAGGCTACATATTTAATTCTTTATCACTCCTCGTGAAGCACAAGACAGTAACAAAGCTCCGCCATGCCTCTCTATCCAACATATTGCATGCCATATATAGAACATATATATCACATATATAGCACATATATAGCACGCACATATATAGCACATACATAGGCTATTCTCATATAAACTATATAGAATATAAGGATTGTAAACAACTCAAGAAAAGGAGAGTGCAGCAGCAAAAAGCTCCCACCTTACCCCCTCTCTCTATACTGTACATATTTGTGTCTACATACGACATTAACGTAAACAAAATACAAATCTACAATTAATATACTAAAGTATACTGCAGAATTAATACTTAACAAACAAAACATATATTTACCGCTATTGCAAAGGCAGTCAATAGAAAACTGCAAAGTGGAAATCTCGCCATGACATTCAAACTTGAGTTGCTCAGGATCAAAATTTCTAACTGTTCGGTTCCCGAAGAATAAAATGTATTTAGATGAATAGATAACCTTATATAGAAACATCGGTGATAATTTCCATCCTTGCAGGGTGTCATGGTCAATTACTTAAGGTGTTACGAAGTGAAACTATATTTCAAACACGTCATGTATGTGTATATCCTTGTTGATTATCTGTTTTGTTGTTGTTGAATGTAAGAATCGCAGTAGAGATGCATGGGCCAAATAAGTAGCCCACTGGGAAAAATACAAGGTCAATAACCAAACATTACGATTTCCATCATTTTTTTCTCTTAAACAACCCTTGAATAGTAATTTTATTTACGAGTAGCCTAAGCTCTTATCACCATTAGACTTAGAATAGTTGGTTGCTAAACGAGTTATTTCTAATCCTGTTTGAATGAAAAGTGCATTATTAAATTTGTGTATTGTAGAGAAGGCAAACAAAAAGGCACATGCATGTATTTCCAAACGAATTACAACTTTTAATAAAAATAAAAGTCAATTGTTGTATTTATTTTAAAATGTAGGCTAGATTTGGAATAACACTTGATTACTTTTTGTATTGTTACACTTTTACTAATTGTAATACAAGCAGACTGTTGTGTGCATCAATCGTGTTATCTGGTTTCTACTAAAGTCCACTATCTGTTACATAGTTTTGGCTACTTTTTTTAGCTTAGTATTTAGGCAACTATTTTCACACATATTGGTGAAACAGCCGGTCAGACAATCTTAATATCTCTTTCTATTTTTCTCTCTCTCTTCGCTCTCTCTTTCGATCACTCGCTTTCTTTTTCTATCTCTATTACTGTCTTTCTTTTTTTTCTTTTTCTCTTCTTTTCTGTTATCTTCTTAACCTTATTCTTGTTTAGAATATGTCGTTTATCTACCTTTTGCTGCTTGGTCTCTCGCTCTATTTCTCTCCATCTCACTCTAACTTATTCATATATGTCGTGGTTTGGCTAACGAGCAAATGGGGAAGGACGCCATTACTATGGAGTATGGAATGACCATGAGCTAGTCCTTTTGGTCGTTGTCTGTTTCTCAGGGTATGATGCACCGTTATGTACAGAAAAATTAGAACATTTATAGTTGTATTGTAACGTATCTAACGATTGCTGATATTAGTTGTTATACTATTAGCAGAACACAAACAACACCAAGTCACAACACTCAACAGGCAATAAAGTAGCTTAATAGGTGAAAAAAATTGAATGTTTTTGTAATCAGGAGTATTCAATCCCGCTTCTGATTTAGCTGATTACACCATGTAACAACATTTTTGTTTATGTAATTTTTTTGTCAATGTTTCTTACATAATTTCGGTATGCTGATTTCAGTTGTACCATTGGTTTTGCACTATCATCAAGATTTCTTGAGAAAAAGCATAAAGTATATTTTCGAATTTTTGTACATGTGTAATGCATTTATAACATTATATATATATATATATGCTGATTTTAACTATATTCTTTTGTTTATTTTTATTTTAACTTATTACAACTGTTATATGAAGTGGTGAATATGTCTAGATGATTGTGCAAGCTTTGTCCTGACTCATTCTTTTATGTGTGTGGTTACTATATTATTAGTCCAAGACAAACTAAACATAACATTGTCAGTGGTACACAATTCTTTACTGCATATCATGATTATTTTGGCATGCCTATGGGAGCTCAGGACAAATCGTAGGTACCACACTACAATTGTGGCAGCTGCAGATCAACTCTGGAAGGATGGCTGTGTGGAATTCGAAAGTCAATGCCCTTTGCGATTCCTAGAATAGGGATTGAACTGACGAATCATTAGGCTATGATGACTGATGCCTGTTTATAACCAACCTTTCACAATAAACTAGGTCTTTTCAAACAATTAGTTAAAGCATTAAACCCAGCTAGTGCAGCGTTCCAGCACATTCTGCAGATGTTTTCTAAGGTGTCAGATGCAAAAAATTAAGCAAGTATATTCGTAGATCCACAGATTAAAGTTATAAAGTTATATTGACATGTAAGGAGCTGGAAGACAACATGTTTGCTGTAGAAAATGAGACATGGATTGCGTTTAGACATGTTGTTTACAGTTTTTTTTTTGGCAAAAATAAGAGTGATAACTACAAAGAGCTAGTGGAAAACGTAATTGTATGGCACGCAGATTTGAAATGCAGAATGTCAATAAAGCTACATTGGCTGCATTCACACTTGGAATTTTTCAGACCAAATTTGGGTAATGTGAGTGAAGAGCACGGAGAACGTTTTTATCAGCATATTCTTGCAATGGAGAAAAGATACCAGGGCAGATTGGATGCAGCTATGATCGGCGACTACACCTGGTGTTTGATACGCGATGACGACAAACTTCACAATAGAAAACCACGTTCTACTGTTCACTTCTAGACAAGTGTTTTGAGATGGTGAGAGATTATTACATTACAACATAATTTAACATTATGTAATATATGTATGTAAGTTGATGTAAGATGACGTTTTGTAACATAACATAAAATTTTTGAGCTAGTAATTGTTATATATTGACTTAAGTTGTATCTCATGCAATACGATTAATATTAATTAGGCTATATACTATATGTTAAATTGATTTTTCGGTTTTATGATCAAACGGTTGATGCAACAAAAAAAAAAAAAATGTCATATTCAGACTCAGCATAATTAAGAAACATCATTAAATTTAGAAAAACAGAGACAACTTTTTTTTTGTTACATGGTGTTATGTAGATAAAATTAATGAAATCCCCAGATAAAAACAATGTCCTAATTTAACCAAGAATATTTCAACAGCAATGCGCTTATAGATCCAAGGTAATGTTGAGTAGCAAGAAGTCTTAGGTAACATATGTTCTGAGTAGCTATTTAGGTGTAAAAATACGTAAATAAAATATAACAATTCTCTATTCTTTGGAAGAATCTATGAAACTACTCCCAACATAATGACATCGTTTTACCTTATGAAACGGGAGGGTGTCTGTTTAGTTTTAGCGCATACAGGTATAAGAGCTGTCCCCATTCCATGAAAAAAGGGAATGGTGTATTATTATATTCAATTTTCGACTGTATTAATTCCATCATTCCCAACTCGGGGATTGGTTGGGGGGGGGGGGGGGGATTTCTAACATGCAAATTAGCGTGATGCGTTAATTGTGTAAGCTGAATCTTGACTAAATCTATAAACTTAAAAAGAAAGGGGAAATTATCTAGCTATGTATAAATAGCACCGTGGGAGTAAATAATATACACACCATCAGTCAGTCGTTGCTAATACGGTTTTAAGAATGCGTTTAATTGGGGTTGTAAAATGCGCATCATAAAGTGTAATTAAAAAAGAAAACACATTTAAAACGTATTTTTGTGGGATTGGGGGGGGGGGGGGCATGGCTAACAGGGGGTGTTGTCAATTGAAACAAGCCTATGTGTCAAGTTTTAGATGATAGATTCGGAAAGTGGGTTAGTCAACCTTCCAAAGAAAGCATTGGTAATGTGGCACAAACAGTTTTGCGAATTAAATATAAAATGCATTTGTTTTTAATTTAAGTAACACCAAAAACTGCAAGCACAGATGTATACAAGAATCACCAATCTGTCGTCATTAGATCGTTTAAAATACACCTTACTAAGGATGACCTCACTGTAGCTATTTCAAAAAATTAAATTAAGTAAAATCCCTTGTTTCTGATTTAAAAACAAACGGAAAGATCCATTCAAAATCAACATAAATTTACACTATACCACGTCTCAACCCCGCCCTGGTGCCTGGGTATCCAGTCGCGGGTACATTCGGAGACAATGTCCAGACCCAGTTAGGGAAAAGTAAAGGAGAATGTGCATTGTGCTATACCACGGAAACTAGTTATCGCTGCTCCATCGGTCATATAGATCCAATTGATGCTACTGGTTTACATAAATTTACATGAAATGATATACAACTTTCTAACTGAATATCGCTAATACATATACATATATATACAAATATTCAGGGGGATGCAAAAGTAGGTATACTTTAGTGAAATTAGAGACATATTAAAACTGTATATCTACTTTTGCAATCTTCTGTATTAAGCAGCCCAACATTTTTCCGGAAAAATGTACTTTAAGTGCGTTTATCTCGCCCATCAACGCCGTTTGAGTCATAAGCAATGCATAGTTTGAAGATGGCTATCTCACGGATTCTGATTTGTCCAATATGGTTCTCATGTCAGGATCTTTTAAGAAAGCGGTTCTACACGGTGTAAAATTATTTACATCGTAGGTTATTCATAGATAAATCTCCTTGATTTGGTTCGAAAAATAAGCCAGCCTCCATGCAGTAAATTCTAATAGGCAAATAGAGTATGTTTCCCGCGAAAATGCCATTGAGCTAATGTTATAGTGGAAATGTTAAAATACTAAATTGACAGAGAGAACTTAATTGTTCGTTTACCAGACTTGCATCATCAGTATGCTGCTTAATGGAAGCGAAACATGGACCTCCAACACGTGCAATGAGCGCGAGCTTAATAGATTCTACTTGAGTTGCCTGGCATATATTCTAGGCATTAACAGTTGCGAGAAAGACCGTTATTCGAGGATTGTTCTGCTTATCAATACGAAGTATTGTATATCTTATTATATGATTACTTTTCGGAAACATTCATTGCTATAACATAGTGAAGACGAATATTTGTGTTAATAAACTGATTAAAATATCTTTCTTTCTTCCCAACCACCTGAAAGTCATTAAACGATCTATATGTTCTAAGTGATTGGTAAAATTGTCCTCATTGTGTGCCCACTACAATAATGTTGAAGCAAACTCTGTGAGTTCTATATTTAAACAATTTAGTTGAATATGTTGGCATTGGACAGACACAAAAATAAGCTAAAGTGAAAGATTTTTAAACATTTTTGAAGAACAGTCAGAAAAGTTAAAGAGACATCTAAATTTGCTGAAGAGGCTAGCTGGCAGTGATATGAGTACATTACGCCACTTGTGCGTGGATATGAACTATCGATGATGGAGTATAGTATGATAGTGCTAGCAACACGCAGTAAAACATTACTGGATTCTCTTGAAAAGGTCTAAATTTATAAAGTACACTTCATTTCCGCAACTAAAAATCCACTCCTAAAACAGCTTGTGAAATTTAAACTAATATAGAGCTTCTAACTTTAAGAAGAGATGCAGCAATCTTACAGATGGTAGAAAGCTATAGTAGAAAAGACAAACCATATGCGAACAGACAATTGGTAGAAAAATGGATCCCGCATAACAAAATCAAACACAAAAATATTATAGATACAGGCTCACACGATATAACAGAAACACCACCTGCCAACAAACTAAGAAGAATCGCAAATAATAGATAGAACCATACCACTGAACCAGCATCTGCATGTCGCTGATATTAGAATAAATCTACTGGAAAATATAGGAAAGAAAAATAAAGACTCTTTACAGACATTAAGAGTAGCGGGAAAAAAAAGCATCATACCCAGGAGATATAAAACCCATATTTACAGATGGAATGGCCTTAAGGAGACTTACAAGCAGGTTAAGTAGTACGAGTAGAGTACCATGACTAATCATGTGATGAATCATGTGATCCCGGTGGGAAAACGTGTAGTAGCAACTCCTTCCTCAATACCATTGCCGTCATGATCAAACTACAGTTGATATCAAGTCCCAACAAAATAGAAGCAAATATAAGAGAAGACAACCTAGCGAAGCAAGGGGCAACCAACATTCAACCTGACACACATCATTCGACACAAGCAAACATATTCTTAAACCAAACATTGAAGAAGAGTGGTTACATTGTTGGACGCTTAGCACAACTGGAATATGTGTGTCTTCCTATATATGCCCAATCCAGATGAAAATGACAAAATAAATGCCCATATAGAGACAACATCAAGTTACCATTTTTCGCCTGCGTACAGGACAAGTACATCTAAACTCGCACCTTTAAACCGCATAAAACCACAAAATGCGGCGGCATGCCCTCTCTGTAAACACCTAAAGGAAAAAGTTGATCTTCACCTATTTGACTGTATGGCACTGTATTCCAACTACGAATAGCTACAAAAAGTAAGCAATTTCTTCACCATAGCCCCAAGCTGAAGGTGTAGAGCCCAGATGGCTGCTGGATTTTGAAGGACACTTTTTTTTTTACTTCGAAAAATATTCCATCTTATGATCATATTCAAGCATCGGTGCCCTTATTATCTTATCGTATATGTTACAAACACTCCATCTCTAAATAAGATTATTGCGTCCTACGATTATCCGTGGTTTGAGTCCTCTCTTGTAATTTGAATTTTAATAATTTAAAGTTGTTGGTTACCTGGTTTATTCAAACCATTATTTTCATGCCCGGATGCCTTTCACAAAAAAAAAATAACTTCTGTACGTTTGTTTTTGCATATGGACAATGTCCCTATGTTTTTCTCAGTGTTGTATTAGATTAAATTGTTAGACAAAAGTATAAGCTCTGAAAACATCATTTCTGAAAGATTACAGTTGTGTTGTACAGGTTAGACTCCAGTGCGTAATTTTGTGTTTGTGAGTGCTCTGTCAAACCTTTCATTTAATGTCTATGAAGACATAGTATTGAAGATGTTTAAAAAAAAAAACAACATAGAATACAAATTTGTCGTTTCTTCTGTGCTTCTAGCTGCTCTGAAAATTGCATGTCTTTATGTAATAATTTTGTTTGCTTCTTGTTTCTTTCTATTTAGGAGTATCATTAACAGGGTTACGTGTTAAAAGTCTAGATTGGTCATCCCAACTTTTCATCTGAACTATTTTCTCGTACCAAGTGCAACCAAATTTTTTTAGATGTGTTGAATAGTTTCCAATAAACCAACCCAGTCCTTCAAAATTTTCTTTCTTGTCCAGTAAAGGAAAACTTACTTCACTGAAGGCTCATAAAATATTGTCCGTATTAAACATTCTTAATATACTTGTATGTTTAGTAAGCGTTATATAATGGTTTTGGTATACATAAACAAAACAAATTACAACAAATTGAAATAAACCAGAAATTTAAGAATAATTCTTTAATTTAATTTAAATCTTAAAAGTTAATTTCATCACGTTAAATTAATCAAGATTCTCCAGCGGCTGTTTTCAACAACTGACTGCTTTTCTTTATTTATTAGAGCTCCAACCATCATCACATTTTTAACGTCTACCACGGCCACTACCAGAGCCCGAGCCACTTCCAGAGCCACTACCGTAGCCACTTCCAGATCCACTACCTGAACCACTACCAGAACCACTACCAGAACCACTACCAGCGCCACTACTTTGACGTTTATTATTACCACTACCAGAGCCAGAGCCACTACCAGAGCCACTTCCAGATCCACTACCAGATCCACTACCAGAGCCACTACCAGACCCACTACCAGCGCCGCTACTAAAGCGCCGTCTACCACGACCACTACCAGAGCCAGAACCACTACCAGAGCCAGAACCACTACCAGAGCCAGAACCACTACCAGAGCCACTACCAGAGCCAGAACCACTCCCAGAGCCACTACCAGAGCCAGAACCACTCCCGGAGCCACTACCTGAACCACTACCAGACCCACTACCAGAACCACTACCAGCGCCACTACTTTGACGTTTATTGTTACCACTACCAGAGCCAGAGCCACTACCAGATCCACTTCCAGATCCACTACCAGATCCACTACCAGAGCCACTACCAGAGCCACTACCAGCACCGCTACTAAAGCGCCGTCTACCACGACCACTACCAGAACCAGAACCACTACCAGAGCCAGAACCACTACCAGAGCCAGAACCACTACCAGAGCCACTACCAGAACCACTCCCAGAACCACTACCAGAACCACTACCAGCGCCACTACTTTGACGTTTATTATTACCACTACCAGAGCCACTACCAGAGCCAGAACCACTTCCAGATCCACTACCAGATCCACTACCAGATCCACTACCAGAGCCACTACCAGCGCCACTACTAAAGCGTCTACTAAAGATACTATTAAAGACACTGCCATGTCCGTTTTTAGATACACCACTTGAGTAACTGCCAGAGCCATTGTAATAGCGACTGCTTGAGTAGATGCCGGAGCCATTGCTATATCCATGGCTTGAGTAGACGCCAGAGCCATTGCTAGAGACACTACCAAACACACTACCAAAGCCACTACCAGAGCTACTACCAGAGCCACTGGCCGAGCCACCGTCGGAGCTACTGCTAGAAGCACTCCCTAAAAGAAGAGTAACATAATATTAACATTGGCAATAACAACTTTAAACACCTTTTTTATTGATATAAAATATAATATTTAAAGATTTGGATCACACAAATGTGTTTGTATTTATTGTTCTCCTAGTGTTCAATATGATACGTGTGTGAGTCTGTTTGTTTAATTGATGAAGAAATTGAGGATTTCTATGTTTTTAATGGTATAGCACCGGTAAGATAATTAAATTCAGAGTAAGGTTCCCAAAGAGCAATTATTTTGTCCTTTACTTTTTTCTCAAGATTTCTTCTTGCTCGCCTTGTCCATTCTCGATTCAACTCGATTGCAAGCATTTCATCCCTATGACACTTTTAAAAATTGTTATATTCTATGACCATAATGGCTTATTGCTGACTTCAGTCAATCTGGCAACGTGACAGTATCTGTAGAGTTGTGCGTGTGTGTGCGTGTGTTTGTGTTTAGAAATTAGCTACCGTTGCTTCTGAATAGTTCTATCTAGACAAAACTTTCGAGAAACTCAGAATGAAAAATTCAAACATTAGCTCGAGTTATTTGAGACATGGGATGTTCAGCACAAAAATTCAGTCTACGTTAATCTAATAATAAATGTTTCATTTTCTATACATGATCCCAAATATTTAAAACGTAATATTCTCTTTAAATTAAAAATAAAAATAAATGCATGCAAAATAATCTAAGTTTACTCACAGAAGATTCTGCTATTTCTACTCAGCTGCAAAAAAACAAAACAAAAAAAAACAAAACAATTATTATTACAAAACGATCAGAAGTTTTATGAAAAAAGGGCCTATTAGATCGAATACATTTTCCACGGCTTTGACTAATCTTCTAATGAAGTAAAACTTGGACTGTATCCTCTTTAGTTTAAGTATTCAAGCATTGACATGGACCTATATCATTTTTTTTTGCTATACACACTGATATAGATAAGTAAGATAGTAAGATAATAAGAGTAAGATAGTGCATAAAAGAGAGTTGTTAAAATAGTGCATATGAGAGAGTTATGTGCAAATTACATTACGAAGTATCACAGAACAGACTGTTTCTACGATAGCCAGTAGTATAAAACATTAAAAAAATAGTTCGTTCTATAGTCAATTGTCAAATGTTAACGTAAAAAAAACGTAAGGCTTGTGATTTAACTTTCATTTTACTGTAGTAAATTGTCGTTTTAGCGTTTGTTACACTGTCATTAAGCTAATGGTTACAATTGTGGTGAATACATATTTTACCTTATAGTATGTTAATAAATATGAACTGCGATGGTGTGATCTATTTACATATTGAGTACTTAGTTGTAGATAAAGAAGTATTAATTTATTTAGTGTATGCTTGTCGTGAGGACTCTTTTGTAAAGTATGCACTCACCACATTGTCTTCATTCGCCTCGCGGACTTCTTGGTGAGGTGGAGGATTGTTATTATCTAAAGAAATAAAAAAGTCTTACACTATAGTTAAAACCATATAGTAACAAACTACATGCATGTACTAGCATCTGTTTACTAAAATCAAACATGCTGGAATGCGCATCTTTTTTTTGGAAATGCATTACGTTATTTGGGACAGTAGTTATTTTCGCCCTTTGGCAAATGTTTACTTTTGTTAAAAATTAGATTCTAGTCCCTCAAGAAACTTGGGGTCCCACAATCGAATCCTATCAAAGTTCATAGCTTTTACCTTATTTTGGGGACCAAGGCTGACTTTTTCTGATGTCTTATTTGTGTAGGTTTACACTGTTGTATTTTTGTTGCTTTTTTTCTTTGTTTTTTTTGTTAAAAAGGTCGTAACTTTACGCCCGCCACCATGTGATCGTACTTTCCAAGAACCAAAAGAATTAGGTTATAAATATGTAAGGATTCGTAAGTTTTAAAGACTAAATTAAATTTAAGTTCTCGCAGAGATATAGAAAAAACACTAAATCAAAACCATTAAATCAGAATGTTTTTTATCACAATCCTGGTGGACAAACTGGATAAATGCAAGGGCGAGTACGGTAGACGATTTCCACTGCGTACTGAATTTAAGTATTTGGACGTAATATTTGCTGAATTCGGGTACAAACCTAGTAGTAATGGCATGATCGTAGTTCCCATATCATATGCAAAGCATTTTCACTTAATAATCTGACCTTTACCCCCCCCCCCCCCGCCCTATCTTACGCCCGATCTATTTCATTTCTTTCAAAACAACCACAAAATAATGATTAGTTTAAAAAAATTCACTGAAAACATTATAATTTTTTTTCATAAACTAGCCTATGCCCTTTGCTAACAATGCAAATTTTGTTCTAATTGTCGGTACTTTTTCTTTAGTTTATGAAGTTTTTAAAAACATAAATTAATTTGATTAAAGCTGTAAAGGAAATGTACTCTTCACTGACGCCAGCTTCACCCCCCATTCCCGCCCACTTACGCCTGGAAGTATAATCGACCATCTGAGTCTTACTACGTGTTTTTTTTTTTTTCGCTCCACTCTTCTGAGTCTTTGTATTTATTTATCGCTCTCAGGCTTAATGTGTTGAAAGTAATGTTTTTACTGATCGACTAGATATAAGAAATATATTGATGAAGAGTTTGTACTAACTAAACAATCTCTGTCTTTTTTCTTGAGCAGCAATAATTTCTTCATTGTATTTGTACAGAATCTCTGAAACAAAAATAATACAAGGAGTAAAAAATTATATTAATAGATTTCGCTCCCAATGAGACCAATGCCTACTAAATATGTTTTTAAGTGTAATACAAATACTCACAGAGCCATTCAGATTAAAGCAGCAACTTTTCTTATACATCATAATAATTATAATAATATAATTTAATTGGTCACTTATATAGCTCCTCACTCCATGCTATTACAAAGCATGCTCAGCGCGCTCATAAAAACTAAACAACAATAACATTCTAAAGTACTTGATCAACTGGAAAAGAAATGTCTTTAAATTCTTTTTGAATGACTGTTTTGTCGCAGAGTTTGTTTAGTGTCTCATGTAAACTGTTCCACAGTGAAGGCGCCACAGATTCAAACGTGCGCACACCAAGAGTCTTTTTCCTGTGACCATCCAAACATGGAATACTTAGGAGAGACTGTGTTAATGAGCGCAGCATCTTTAATGGCACATGCTTTGGTGTGAGCTCTTTGAGATAGGCAGGTGCAGTGCCTTCCACGCATCCATAGACAGAGGGACATAATCTTATGATCGATGCGCTTCGTCACAGGGAGCCAGTGGAGCTCTTTGAGAACTGGGGTGATATGGTCATGCTTCCTTACTCGTGACACAATGCGTGCTGCAGTATTCTTAACTTTCTGAAGTCTTTTCGGCTGATTCTGGGGTAACCCCCACAGGCAACTGTTACAATGGTCCATTCGTGAATATATTATAGCAACAGCAAAAGCATGGCTGTTATTCTATTAATTAGAGGTCGCAGCTGACCCATGACAGGAAGATGGAAGGATCAGGCCACAGTACTATTGTGTGGACCCATTGTAACATCATTAAAGGGTTGTTGCATAAGCATTAATTTCGTATATATCTTTAAATGGTTATTGCATAAATATTAACTTTTCTATACTTCATTTAAGGGTTATTGCATATACATTATTTTCCTACACATCATTAAAGGGTTATTGCATAATCATTTTTTTTCTTCTCTAGTGGTCTTCTAACATTGAATGGATTGCCAGAACAAGTCAAGGAAAATATGAAGTATGTCTAAAGTTTAAGGTATCTCTAACTGTTACTAAATG
The DNA here is from genome assembly GCA_949126835.1 of Anisus vortex. Taxonomy (NCBI): domain Eukaryota; kingdom Metazoa; phylum Mollusca; class Gastropoda; family Planorbidae; genus Anisus; species Anisus vortex. Next base: position 20,386,013 of record OX421502.1, on the reverse strand, counting down.
GCTCTATATTGCAATCGATTTTGAGTAAAATTATTGTCTTTTCTTTAAAAAACTATATGTTTTTTATTCTCGATCATTCGATATACTTCTTTACAAAGCTGTTATCCTACATTTTGTGTCGGGAGTATTTGGTAAACTAAGACCAATTTCCTTTCTATAAAGAGATAATTTGAAGCTCATGTCAAACCCAAAGTTTATTTCTTACCTCCAATCCTGACACTGGTTCCAACTGATTTCGCAGTGAAGCTGACGGCAGCCACAAGTATATTTACACGTGAATCTGTATGGAGTATAGTGAGTAGAATTAAATCACACATTGAGTACTAACATGTAATTTACTATCAGTATGGCGTTACATAGTTGTGAGTTCACAAGTAGCGTCCAATTTAATAACTTTTTTCCTTAAGGTATCTTCAAGCATTCCATGGGAAATTGCTAATAATCTCCAATTTTATGTGGACAACCTTTACTAGCAGTTATCCAATTTAATAAACGTCTACTCTTTTCGGCCACTAAACTATATAATGACACTAATCTAATGACCAAGTACTATTATCTTCAGATAATATGAACTATTTAAATTTATCTCCCTTTGCAATACTGACATGTCAGAATAATTCGACATTGTTCAACATCTCTTTATATGCCGAATGAAGTTTTAAATTGTCTGCATTTGTGATTCAAACTAGACTATATATCTAGTCTAAATCATTTTGTGGGATGAAGGAGGGACACCCAGCATATACAAAACCGCTTAAAAAGATAGACGTTGAACTTGAGCTGGAAATTAGCATCTACCTGCCTGTCCCGGCGAACGAGACACGTGTCTTGGGACGAAAATAAACGGTTTGCCATCCACATACATCTATGCTTGCATCCACGCGACTCCAGCGGGATTGGGTGTTAGTACACTCTAACAAAGTCCCACTAAACCAATTCCCCTCGGCGTAGGACGACGGCAATGTAGGTAAAACCGGGCAAACTAAGGTGTCGGAACTACCAACATAGGACTTCATCTGGAAGCCCTCGTTAAAATGGTGGTTAGGAAGGCCCCGTCGCCTGGTCATCGCCTAGTTTGCCCATGCTTTGTTGATGTCCGGTGCATCAAGATAGGTAACTCTGCCTAAGTCAATGGCAATTCTTGTCTACTCTAAATCATACAATTGATAGTCATTATAATATCTTAGTTTTGCAATCAGAAAGTATGACAACACTTTATGTGCATTTTTCTTCTCACAAACACACACAACGTCAAAACCTTTTCTTTTCCTGAAAATTCTCTTTTTGTTTTGGTTTTTGTTATGTCGTGTTTAATGTTTCTTTTTATGAGATTAGCTAAAATTACACACACATCAGTTCACAACAATACTTAGTTTCAGATTACAAGATTTTCTTTGACAACGACTCACAACAATTATTCTGTGGCCGGGACATTGATAAGTTGAGAAGACAATGGAAGTAAAGGATTCAAACTCGAGACCATAAGAATGAAAATCTCCTCATATTTATCGCCTCCTATTGATAAATAGCTGAAGCTATAAGGAAAGTTTAAGAGTTCAGTAAAAGCTATGAATGCATAGTCAACTAATGCTAAATACACAGTTGACTCTGTTCTAAATATAGAATAGCTTTGTGCAAAGTTCAAAGTAGCAATTTTCTTGAAATGTAAATATCAGGGTCTATATTATTTATATTACCATTGTTCTCGGTTTTTATTCTAAGTGATAGACCATTAAGTACAAATAGTCCAGCTGTGACCTTTCTTTCTTCTTGTACCAGTGGATCTGTGTATGCATGAAGAGGTAAGATAAAGATTTATTGCATACTATATTAATATATGTTTGAATCATGCAAATGAAAACTTTTTATGTGCACATATTTATACATAACATTATGTATAAGCTTACATATCTGACTATAGAAAATAACAAATAACCTTCTAAAATTGCAGACAGTGTCAGTTGCCATTTATTCTCTCCAGTGATTTCTCCCAGCACATCTATAATGTCTTGATCATCAACTGAAATTAATTGTCAAACAAAGGTTAATATATTTCTATAAGTCTAAAGTTACTAAACAAGAAAAAAATAGTTTCAAATGTTGGGACATGTATTTGGCTACCGATTTAAAAAAAAAAAAAAAAACAAGTCATTGACACGATTCACACAATTTATTAAGGCGAAATGCAAATGAATACAGTTTTGTAAATGCGTTAGCAAAATCGAAATTTGAGCAAATAACAAGCATTTATATAGGCCCCAATACATGTACATTATTTTAGTTTTGTCATAAAAAGTCTACATATTCATAAAAAAGTTGAAATATTTTACCTGAAGCGTCGCGTTCATTGAAATAACTATCACTTAACTTTTGGATTGTTCCCAAGGAAGTTTTCAGTGCAGTAGTTTCAACACCTTAAACAGAAAGTAGGATTATTATTTTTTATTCTGTACTTACACAATATTTTATTACTTTATTAGTTCTAGTTTTTGTAAGTTTATGTGACTACTAAGAAATTTTGACTTAAACTATGCTGTTGCCAAAATATATACATATTGCTTATGAGCAAAACGAAAATGTGTTTAATTTATTTTAAAGAAAGGTTTAGATCCTCCACGGTAAAGCTAGTTCTGATCTAGATACAAATTGCTTAAACAGTAAAATTTTGGGGACGGGCGTTGAAGTGTTAGTTCAAGAGTAACAACGACGAAGTGTGTATACGGATATGAAAAGGGCAGTAATTGAACATATTTTAATATTCTTAGGTCTATGTATTGAAAAATGTTTATTAGAGTTACCTTTCCTTGCACTCGCCACAGTGTCGTCAATCAATAGTGCAATGGTCAATTTGTCAACAGTTACTGTTGTTGGGTCTGCCACTTGTCCCAGAGTGCCCTGTGTATTGAAATATAAAAAAAAGATTCTTGCGTCTCTCTTTTAAACATAAACTTAGATAGCTAATAATGAATCTGACATCACTGTTACCTATTAAAATCCACCCTAGAGAAATCTTTTGAAGCCCTTTACTAGTTACTAAACACCATACATATTTGTCCATGTTGATATCGCAATTTTTTTAGAAAATTCGCCAAGTATTAATGTTAATGAAACATTACAATGGTTAAAACATTTTGAAAAAAAATATTTTAGTTTCCAATGGCTTTGTGCTCTGTTGTCATTATAGGGCCTATGTTTATTTTATTTAACAATGGTGAATTTATCCGTTAGGTAGTGATTGTTTAGTACTAATTTACATCGACTAAAAGTCTCCGCGACTGGCCACACGAGTGGAGTGTGGTCATGCTAAATGCTAAGCCGCTTATTATTTGTTAAATTTTGCGTGCACCAAGATTTTCACTTGTGAATGCCATTGTATTATCATATTACTATATCTAATATATATATATATAAACCAATATACAAGTCTACAATGATTATACTAAACTAGAATACATCTTTAATAGTAAACCAAAAGTTACTAACCGTTAATGCAATTGCAATTAACAGAAAACTGCAAACTGGAAAGTGCGTCATGGTGTTTTCGTAATCTGCTTCTTGGAATTCTCCTGAAGATTTTGCTTTGTCTGGATACACAGCTGAGTTTATATAGAAACAATGGCGATAAAGTCCAACCTTGCTGGGTGTGATGGGTCATTAGATAAGGTGTTACGAACGCTAAACTGCGCTTTAGCTACGCCTGCTGTGTATGTCCTTGTTGATGGTCTACTTCATTGTTTTGATAGATAAATCGTAATATAGATTTAAAAAAAAAGCCAACTTGGATAAAGTACATCACCTTCACTTATCCCATAAACCAAGTGAGGGTCGTTGGGGCACCATTTTCTGACAGTTGGATGATTTTATGCCATTCGTCTCGCTCCTGCACCGCCCTCTGGGAATCTGCAAGGGACAAGCCGGTCCACTCCTTGATGTCATCATCCCAACGTCTCTTCTGCCTGCCTCTCTTTCTTCCACCCTGCACTGTGCCCTGCAGGGTGGTTTTCACCAGTAACCCGGATCCTGCCACATGCCCGTACCATCTGAGTATTTTTTTTTGGATTTGATGGCGCAGAGTAGATCTTCGTCTTATTGATTTTTTTTTTTTTTAATTGAATTTTATTTTGGCGGGTGGGGGGGGGGGGGGGGGGAGAGGGGGCAACATCTCTATTGGCAGGATGTAGTATACGTTTTTTCCCCTTTCTTAGAAAATGATAACTATTCTGGAACCTAATATTATATGGTTTAATACGTCAGAAACGCTCAAATGGAGCATATAGTTTATATATACTTTATTATAGTACTTAGCACACACATAAGCCGGAATGATTGGGAGGTGGTTGGGGAGAAATGTCTTAAAGGACCCGCCTCGTTTAAAAGAAAACGGAAGGCCTAGCAGAGAATTAACTATAACAGACACACACATCAAAGTAATTATCTAGAGCATAGGTTCTCAACCTTTTTCGGCTCACCGCCCCCTTGTAAATTTTTTTTCCGCTCACCGCCCCCAACTTAATGTTAGCGCCCACTCCCCCTTCCACTCTGTAGCCTACTATAGTTTCCGCAATTATTTTTTTTAGGCGGACTAGACTTTTTGTGTGATTTATTATCTTTAAAATAACTGAAATTGTAAGAATTAATAGATAAAAAAAAGTACCTAAACAAGAGGCTTAAATAAATCAAATTAATGTGAATCGTTTGCCTGATGTGTTCCTAGTAGTTTGTCTATATGTGTTTCAATTATTGTTGCAAAAGCCTTAGGTCTCCACGCTAATGTATATAAAGAAATAGTAATAATCAGTAATATTTGTTGCATTACAAAACAGAACTTGTTTGACATCTCTATTGAATCAAAAGTGGAAACATTTGTTAATTAAGGGGAGATAATTAACCCGTGTCATTTGAGCTAATATTTCTATGTTTTTTTTTTCTTTTAAAAGAAAAATAAATAACTTACATTTATAATATTGAAATGATTATACTGTAAAAAAGTATTTGAAAATTTTCTAAACATTATATGACTAAAGAATTTATATGTATATTCTCAAGCATTACAATATTTACCTAGTTTGTATGATTACTACGTATCTATACCACGTAACAATAGTGTTTACATGTAGCGCATACCATTAAAACGCATTAAAGGACATCTCGGTAAAACTGAGATCAAAATAATGATATTAGCAGATGTTATGGCGGCAGTCCGTGAACCAACCATAGGACCTGACGGCCGCATACCATGTTTGCCAAATACTGACCCATACTTCATCGAAAAGTCATTGCGATTCCTATTTCTTGTTAGTTTAATAATATGTATGCCTACTGTTGGGGGATATCAGATATTTAGCAGCACTTGCGTTTACATCATCCAAAAGCTAATGGATTTAAATAGCTGAGGTGTTAAAATTATATCAGGTACGTTTGTACCCCGTTGATAACCTATGATCTAAAGTCTAGAGCCTCAAGCTTTAAAACTAATCCTGAATAGACGTCTAATGATTTTAATTTTAATCTAAACCTTTAAAGTAGTAATCCCGTCGGACCAAATAATTGATCCATAGGGCAGGTGAAGCAGCGTTCAACAGTTTCTGGGGCCGCGGCATACAGGGGGATTTTGTGGCCAAGATAATTCGCAGCCAACTTTACGTTTGCTTCAACTAAAGTCAGGTAATCATCAGAGCTGGTTAGACTCAGGGGCACTCTATAGACCCAATCACAGGGATTTGAACCCAGGACCTTCGGTACCTCAGCCAAACACGGTCGGCCACAGTGTCCGAATAAACCCTGAGAGTATCAACACTAGGTAATTTGAAATGTATCAGTGGAATACCACGTGACAACTCTTTTTTGTCTTGTTTGCTGTAGTGATTGGTATATTCACTATAGTACAGAAAGCGTTTCACGTGATGAAAGGTGTAAAAGCAATGAAAGTGTGTACCTGGTAGTCAATGATGTTATTTTGATGTTTCCACTAAAGTCCACTATCTGTCACATGTTTGTGTTCGGCGGTCATACATATCTATACATTATTTCACACATTCTGCCCTAACAGCAGGTCAGAAGATCTGAATCTCTCTCTCTCTCTCTTTATCTTTTGCTTTCTCATGTTTTCTCTCTCTTTCTCCCTAACACTATCTTTGATTTTCTTTTCTCTCTGTAAATATTTCCATCACTTTCACTGTCTCACTTTCACTGTCTCACTTTTACTGTCTCACTTTCACTGTCTCACTTTCACTGTCTCACTTTTATTGTCTCACTTTCACTGTCTCACTTTCACTGTCTCACTTTCACTGTCTCACTTTTACTGTCTTACTTTCACTGTCTAACTTTCACTGTCTCACTTTCACTGTCTCACTTTCACTGTCTCACTTTCACTGTCTCACTTTCACTGTCTCACTTTTACTGTCTCACTTTCACTGTCTCACTTTCACTGTCTTACTTTCACTGTCTAACTTTCACTGTCTAACTTTTACTGTCTTACTTTCACTGTCTTACTTTCACTGTCTAACTTTCACTGTCTAACTTTTACTGTCTTACTTTCATTGTCTCACTTTCACTGTCTCACTTTCACTGTCTCACTTTCACTGTCTCACTTTCACTGTCTCACTTTTACTGTTTTACTTTCACTGTCTAACTTTCACTGTCTCACTTTCACTGTCTCACTTTCACTGTCTCACTTTCACTGTCTCACTTTCACTGTCTCACTTTTACTGTCTCACTTTCACTGTCTCACTTTCACTGTCTCACTTTCACTGACTCACTTTCACTGTCTCACTTTCACTGTCTCACTTTCACTGTCTCACTTTCACTGTCTCACTTTCACTGTCTTACTTTCACTGTCTCACTTTCACTGTCTCACTTTTACTGTCTCACTTTCCCTGTCTCACTTTTATTGTCTCACTTTCACTGTCTCAATTTCACCTTCTCACTTTCACTGTCTCACTTTCACTGTCTCACTTTTACTGTCTCACTTTCACTGTCTCACTTTCACTGTCTCACTTTCACTGTCTCACTTTCACTGTCTCACGTTCACTGTCTCACATTTACTGTCTCACTTTTACTGTCTCACTTTTACTGTCTCACTTTCACTGTCTCATTTTCACTGTCTCATTTTCACTGTCTCTCTTTCACTGTCTCACTTTCACTGTTTCACTGTCTCACATTCAATGTCTCACTTTTACTGTCTCACTTTCACTGTCTCACTTTCACTGTCTCACTTTCACTGTCTCACTTTCACTGTCTCACTTTCACTGTCTCACTTTCACTGTCTCACTTTCACTGTCTCACTTTCACTGTCTCACTTTCACTGTCTCACTGTCTCTTTTTCACTGTCTCACTTTCACTGTCTCACTTTCACTGTCTCACTTTCACTGTCTCACTTTCACTGTCTCACTTTTACTGTCTCACTTTTACTGTCTCACTTTCACTGTCTCACTTTCACTGTCTCACTTTCACTGTCTCACTTTCACTGTCTCAATTTCACTGTCTCACTTTTACTGTCTCACTTTTACTGTCTCACTTTCACTGTCTCACTTTCACTGTCTTACTTTCACTGTCTCAATTTCATATATTATTTGGTTATTTTGTCGTGGACAGTCGGTGACTCTCCTTTGACGTTTACATTTAGTTTATATCAAAATATAACTTCCAGAGTAGCTTCCCTTGTGGCCGTTACCAAAATCGTAGCTATCGGATCAACTTACTGAAATATAAGATCTGACTCTGCCTATTTAATTGTCTTTATACTTTATCTATAAGCATATTGTTTCTTTCTGGGTGTGAATTTTGTGATGTTACTGTTTTAAATTAATTTTATTTTAACACTAAGAAGTTTTACATCGATCCTTTCTTTTCCAAATGGTCAATTTTGGGGGATAATGGCTTTTGGTCAGCAATGAGCTTGGGCATGCCTTCGAATCATGTTATGGAAAAACTGTTTATTATTTAGCTGACTTTTGGTGGATGTCTCATTTTCCTGAAATAGAAACCCAGCCCAACCCACTATACTGCAGCGAATATGACATTTTGTAATCGATAGAGCTAAACATGATAGTTATATAATTATTTTTTTAAATTTATTATTCTGATTGCTGCAATAGTCTAATGAGTCTAATGAGAAACAAACTTGTTACACTTAGAGCAGAATTTATCAGTAGATATCCAAAATTGTGTGAATTTATAGTTGACTTTATAGATCAATTCTATGGTCTTCATTTAATTCTATTTTTTTGTTGTTGAAAAAAAAACAATATAAATATTTGTAGCTTTACGGCAGTTTTTTCGAGGTAAAATGATAGCCAATTCAATTTCAACATAATGGCAACTCTGTGTCAACTTTAGACGTCAACATTATATCATTATAGTCATTATGTGATTTCGTTAAACAATCAACGATATCAAATTAATAACAAGAAAAATAATAAGTTCAGCATCCTGTTGCATTAGTAATGTATTTTGTGAAATCTCTGAGTTCACCGAAATTTAGTTATTCCCGTTTAAAACACAGTTTTAAAATATTTCTTAATAGGAATGCAAAATAATAGCCTAACCATTACCTAATATTGAAAGGCGCTCTTTGATCCAAACTTAGGTTTTGTGGTTACATCAAATGTTGCTCATATTATAAAATCATAAATAAATAAATTATACATAAAAAAAATCAATAGAATATAATATATATCACATGGTCTTGCCATAGCTTATTTCATGCATGAAAACATAGGCCTAAACCGACAATTGAATAACATTATCCGGAGCGCGCTTTATTATGCAATCTTTAAGACGGAAACATGATTTTAGAATTCATTCATAGGCAGTATCACGTACGCAACGTCATTGTCAAGTCGTTGGTATCAAAGGCACTGTTCTAGACCGTGTGAAAGTATTGTCCAACGGCGATATCAATAAGAAAAAAATTTCTTTCTCTATTGTACTTGTACGCTTACTGTGAATGGAACTTTCTAAGGATTATCCAGAGACCTATTTTGTATGCGGGATCTAAAATGTGGTTATTAAAGGACGGTGTTGGGACGGGTGAATTTGGTGTAAGTACAGTTGTGACTGTAATATAGGAGCTTTGTTAAGGGCACAGCTAAAGAAATGATACTAGATTTAGTTTTACATAGCTACTCAATTTGTGACAGAATATTCAAAGTATATTTTCACGTGGGATTGCCACCAAGATTTGAAGACAACAAAAGACATCAGCATAGTTTTGTGATAATTATTCTTGACGCGGTAACTGTTGAAGTATATGACACTTTAACACATTGACACATAGTACATGTTGACTGTTATATACCGTGACATTAGTAAGGAATGACACATTTATTCCGAAATATATTATTAGCATAAGCTGACAGTTGTATAATGTGATATAATTAACGCGCGACAGTTTTATGCCGTGACATAAACACGCGCGACGTATTTATAGTGTGACAGGAATACACATGACATATTGTAAATGTGACATCTGTACGCTTGACATTTTTATATTGTGACACAATTACGTTCACCGTTTTTCTTCCAACGGAACAAAATTCAGAGTTAATTCTACCGTGGCATAAGTATGTGTTACAATTTTATTTTGAATAGAGCAAATGAATGTATAGAGAGGGATATATCACATGTTATAGTTGCCCTAGTTAAACATAGCATGCTATATTTTAAGTAAAACATGTATCTAATGAGGCAAGCAGTGATACCAAAAATAAAAGGAAGTCATCTACTAGATCTACTACTGTGGATTTTAATATCAAATTATTTACAATATACAGGTAATCATTTTTAATTACCATGCTTTTCATTTATAATTGAGCAGTCAACTTTTAAAATGTGCTAAGTCAACAAAATATTAATTTACAGGAATCGACCTTTCACGTTGCAATTACGCTTTCTTTTTTTCTATCCAACATATTAAAGCACTTGTAACTTTTTGAAGGTTGACCTTAAGATGATAATAACAATATACACATGCTTTGAAACACACTTTCGTGATAACTCGTTGTTGTTGTTTTTAAAGTAACATAACACCTTTTGAAAGTGGACTAGTCAATTGTTCATATCTTATTAAATGGTTTACCTGACGCCTCTTGCATATATATAAAATCGTGTTGGGTCCTACGATTTTTCCTGGTTCGATGTTCTGCATTTTGACAAGGATTGAATGTTGTAAAGGTGTAAATAATGCTGGTTGTCCGAAACTAGCTCAGGCAACCCATTCCATGGCCAGATGCCACCACACATGCTAACTGTCCCGTATGCGAAATGTTCCACGTACGACATGACTCAAGTACAACATCCCCCAATGCGAAATGTCCCGCATGCGACATGCCCGCTCGTACAGGGGCTTGAAGCTAAGATGGCCCATTCTTTCAATAGACTTCAAAGCGAAAGGCTCGTGCAGTTTTAAGGAGACTGTTAATTTCGGGGTGTACCTTGCATTCATTGTTTGAAGAAAAAAAAACGCAAGATTCTTCATACTGCCTTATCTGGGTTTATCTTTCATCTGCTAGATGTGTAAATATCACTAAAACATGACACAAACCCTAGTTTCGGTATAAGTGAAACCATAACATTGAAACAAAAATGGGTTCGTAAAGAAAATGAACCATTGGGAGAATAAATCAAACATTTAATATACATAACATACTTTTAAAAAAAAGCCTCAGCTGTTGATTCTATTGTTTGTCCCTTTAACACATACGGACATTGCTTCTGCTACATTTTATTTTGACGCCCACCTCAAACATCCGGTATATGAGGTTTATCAAGAAAAATTATTTCCCACAAGCGGCACGAGCTTCCAAGATAATTTCGCAGTGTGTTGCATAAACAAAAATAAAATTGTTAAAAATGTTGACAAAAATGTCATATATTTCACAATATATTTCTAACCATTTTTTTTCCTTACTATTATAATGTGACTTTGCCATCACCCCCCTCTCATTTCTATACATGCCTGCATTAAGACATACTTCATCTATTTATATTGTTTGTTTTTTTTTTGTGGCTACTTTTAGAATCCTGCAATTTCCCAGAAGATCTCCGGGGATCGTGGATATCCTCCAAAAAAGGCTTAGTCCAGTTTAGTGCCTCAACACTGACCAATTTCTACCCGTGCCGTTCCGTTGAAGACTGCGGGGAAGTGACCAGTAACTGGACGTGTACGGAAAGCTCTGGGCACAGATACGTCATAATGTACGCCTTACAATAAACTATTATTGCATTGGTCAATATATATATTACGTAAAATGTCTGTAACACATATTGAGTGGTAGGCCTACCTCTTTGCACATCTATTATTTTTTTTGGTCCTAAAAGACATACGAAGATATTAAAAAAAACAATTTGCATTTGTTATAGTAGAAGCCTGTCTGCAAACTGTATTGATCCAAAGAAAAACAAAATATGTAAATAGCATTTCAATATTGATTAGTTATAAATTCTAGTTTTGTAATGTTCATTCATAATTTTTTTCGTTGGTGTTGATACTATTATTGCTTTCAAGATATGTTTATATAACGATATATCCATTTCCAGGAGTGACGATATATCCATCTCATCAATAATTGGTCGGATATTTTCTTGTTTATATTTGTTGAAAATGAGCCACGCCAAGTATTTGATGTACCAGGGACCTAGAGGTAACTGAATCGATGTCATTATAATGAAAAAAAAAATGTATACAGTAAGATGAATAGCTCTGCTAAAGCTTACACTACATGCATAACTTAATGTTAATTCCATGCTAAGAAAAAAAACAAAAAAAAACACATTTGAAACAAGCTGGCCATTATAATTATCATTAAAAAATAAGTGTGTTGTTGTTTTCGTTTGTTGTACTATAGTTTAAATGTTTTTTTGTTTTTTTCTTAATTGCGTAATTCCAGAAGAGAAAGGTAAACCTTACTTCGATTATGTCCAGGTGGCTTTGAAACCAACCCAATTAGGTCTGCAACAGCTATGCGATCTGGACGACGCTGCATTACCACCAGCACGTCACAACTTGCTTATCAAGGACGGTAATGGCTTATTAATATGTTTGTTTGTTTATTTGCAGCACACATATTAATTTAGAAATCTATCACGAGAAAAAATACTAAATGTCGTAAATAATTTAGTTTGAGAGTATCAATGAAAGACGATGCAGCGAATGTTGGGCTCCCATCAAAATTGGGTGGAATCGGATATGCTCTTATTTTCAATGAAAAATGTTTTCTTGCTAGTCATTTTAAATCAGACACACTTGTAGCTGTAATTTAATAACTTTGTCTGTAGCTGAACTCCTCAAAACTATAATACATATTATTATTTATATTTGAAACAGGTCTGGAGATCTACATACATCTCTGTCAAAACTAAAGTAAGGATCTTTAACACAAACATTAAAACGGTCCTACTTTATGGGTCTGAAACATGGCGAACGACAGAGAAAACTAAAAATAGACTCCAGACCTTTGTTAACAGATGCCTAAGAAATATACTCCAAATTAAATGGTTCGACAAGGTAGAAAACTCCAAGCTGTGGGAGAGGTGTGGACAAAGAACAGTAGAACAACAAATCATGGAAAGGAAGTGGAGATGGATTGGACACACCCTCAGGAAAGATAACAACAACAGAGCTAGACAGGCCTTAGAGTGGAATCCCCAGGGTAAACGGCATAGAGGAAGACCCAAGCGAACATGGAGACGAAGCATACTGGATGAAACTGAAAGAACTGGAAAGAGCTGGGAAGAATTGAAGCGACTAGCAAGAGACCGTGAAGAGTGGCGTGCTTTGACAGAGGCCCTATGTTCCACAAGGAACCCAAAGGACAAATGATGATGATGATGATTATTTATATCATGAATGTATTAAATCATTACATCATAGATGTGGGTGTTTCACTGTTATTTACTTCTAAACCAAAAATCGAACTGTTTTATTGTTTGTGAATCCAGGAACCATTGATACAGCCAAGACCACCTGTCCAACAGACCTGCTCGGACACTACAGAGAGGTCAGCTATAACGTCACGCTAGACGTTTGCACGGACAGAAAACAGTTGTCGTTGGGGGCGCCGGATGATTTGGTGAATGTCTTCTATGCAGGTGATCCACTGTCTGTGTGTGAGTGTGTTTATGTCTGTTTGTCTGTGTAAGCGTGTGTGTGTGTGTGTGTGTGTGTTAATGTTCCCTACTTGAATTTCGAATATTTTACTGTATATCAAGTAGAAGACACTAAATACCAGAGATTTCGCCCTTCCCCCTCACCTTCCCTAAAAAAATGATCACGACCCGAAACAGGTTCCCAAAAAGTAAATTGCCAAGCCGCAAAAGAAAAGACTATAATTTAAACAATCTTAAATCATCATACTGACCTAGCTGTATGCCTATAATTGTATTTTTGACACTTTTTTAAATATTTGAACCCGATTTTAGACTACATCCATCCAGTATATTATAGATCCCACTATATTATTATAAATGATATAGTGTGTATAGATTCATCCATCTCTGTTAGATGTTACTCACGAACAGACTATTATAAGGTACAAATGTTACTGAGTCACTAATTAATAGTACATAAAAAACCGGGGCACCAAAAAGAAATAAGTTTGGGAAACATTGCTATTGGCAATAGATATGGGAAGATAACTTTATGGAGTAATCAGGATTGAATTTGGCCGACTAATGGTGACAGAACAGAGTGGATAAATGGAGACAGCTAATGCATATAGATTAAGGAAATACTGAATGGTAAACTCATAAAAACTAAGGAACCTTTAGGAATAAACGACATTCCCTTGCATTTGGAAACAAGAGAACTGTATTAATATCGATATCATTGTCGGTATTTAACTAGAATTATATTTATAAGTTAGAAATAAATGCTTTAATTTTAAAAAAAAAAACACATCACACTATAAGCTTTTCCCCTGCTGTTTATAAATTTAGCAAACATATAATTTATAATTTGTGTAAACATTGCCTGTTCTTTTCTATAATTGTTCTAGTTTTTTCAAGTTTTCTTTAGATGAGGGGTCAGAGCAAAGAAATGTAGCCTCTAATATTCGAGAACAGGGGTCGGTAACTTAAGGCACGCGTGCCGAACATGGCACACAGTGCGATTTTCAATGGCACACCAAAGATCCTTATAAAGGCAATGCAAGTCTTTCTACAAGAAAAGAGTAAGGTGACTTTAAGGTTCTTGGCACGCTGAATAAATTATAAATCCTGCTTTCACACGCTATCACATAAAGGTTGCCGACCCGTGTTCTAGAATATTACAAACTAATGTTTTTATGGCGTTGTATGTTCTGGCTACATCGTATAACTTTTCCCTATAAATGAAAAATATTTAGTATGTTACATAATCTACATCCGACGTTTAGAAAATCAAAATAAAAAATATTAATGAATATCTTTCCTACTTGTTTACAAGAAAACGAAACAATGTTGTGTTTAGAGAGCCAGTCATCAGGGGAAACAACATACTTAACTGTGTACAAAAATGGGCCATCGGAGGAAATGAACGAATCTAATAGCTTCATCTGTCTCGTAAGTCTAAGACATGTGTAGACATGTTTGTAGATGATGTCTGATGATTAGTACTCACACATCAAAATAACGCATTATTGTTTGATGAAATTTTACTTTAAGAACATTACTGGACACACAATACTATATCAAATCATACAATCATAAACTATTAATATATTTAGCCCTACATAAATAATGTGATCACGAATGTTTACTGTATCCACTATGCACATTGTTATATTATGTTTCACATTCAGGCTTTCGTTCTCAACGGAACGGATGTTTACATCAGCCAAAGCCAGCGTGACTGTCGCGGTCTGGAGACGCCCACATTGAACACAGCTGACTTCGTTTTTGAAACTCACGGTGGGTGGCAATCAGACTCGTCACTGACCTATCAGTGACTAGTGTACTGCCAGTGATATAGAATAACTAGATCGAACACTCTCCAAAAGTCCTGGAGAAAAGAATTTGAATTCAACTGTGTGTGTGGTGGGAGCGGGGGAGGGAGTGAGGGGGAGGAGAGGGGTTGAAGCAATCACATCTTTGTTCAGAAAATAAGGAATAGTTCGAAAATAGTATTGTAAGTTCAGTTATAACTACACTGATATGTTCCCATTGGATTTGAAGAGAAATTTTCAACGATAACTAATGTTAAACGACGTTCATGCACGATCTAGACTAGTTATTCTATATCTTTGTGTACACGTTTAATAGTTTACATAAAATATAACACAAAGCTTTCATCATAATCAATCTCTTGACCGGTGTGGTTGTTGTGGGGGGGGGGGGACGAATGGACACCTCAGCATTCAACTTTCTCCACTTTTGCCTAACTTGAGCGGTTGTCAATAGTTGATTCGACTGCAGCCCTGTCCAATCTTGTATGTTGTCCAACCAGCATTTCCGCTGACAGCCTCGAAGACGTCCACCTTCTACAGTGCCTTGGGTATTGTTTTTGTAAAAGGGGAGACAATATATATTATAATTTTAAGGGCGTTAACTATTGTTTATATGCTTATACGGACTGAATCAAATTAATTCAAAGAAACGTCATTACTTAAATTTTAATCGTTCAATTTCACATACATTAACTTACATTAAATTAACTAACTACAGATTTGTAGTCTATATTTTTTTTATTGATGGTATCGGGGCTAGTTTAGTTAGTGATATAATAATGTCAATAATGATTTATTTATTTTGATATCTATTTTCAGATCTGTGCCGTAAGTAGAATATTCTAATTATTTAATAAATCTGTATAGAGACGTTTTTCTATTTTCTTTTATCTTCATAATGTGTTTCTATGAAAACATTATTAAAATTGTTTGTGCAAAACTTGAATAAGCCATAAAGAAAATCTTAGCAGAAGGTCTATGCCTATTTACTATTTTTACGTCAATCAATGGAGAAATTTAATTCAGACCTTTTGGATCTCTTGGCAAGCGAATCAGCGAATAAGAAAGCTTCTTTTACTATCCCCCAATTATGAAACCATCAGATCTGAGTAAACAGTCACGACACTATACACAATAATTAATTATGTCAATATATTCAAATTTTATGTTTCCAGTAGAAGGGTATTTTTTTTATTTCTTATCCAATATGTATAATATTTGGACCATATATAGTACTAGTGACTAAACTTATAAAAACGGGGAGAAAAGTTAAAAAAATATGGTTGCCATGGAGATTGCGGCCATTTTGTTTTTTAAATTAATATGTTTAACTTGAATTAAAACCGATACTACTTTTTATTTATCATTATAATTTATATATATTTTGCATAAACATACATAAGCATCATTGGTGCAAGGCTGACTGAGGGAATTTTACATTTAAGTAAAATTAAATTTTTTATGAATTTTTTTTGTGAGGCACATAATATGAAAATGACAAAAAAACTGTTTATAGGTACTAACATATTTATTTAAAAGAAACTACTTATTATTTTCAAAATCGGTCTGGGACTTTTGAATGCACCAATGTATTGAACATCTGGGCAAAAGTGCATGATAATTGCTTGGTAAATAAAAAAACTAGTAGGATTTATATGGAAAATATATGGAAACAAAGTTTTGAGAAAAAACGAAAAAACTGACGATACTAGAAAACAATTTATTTTTTTGGAGGCAAATGGTAAAATTCAATTTTCTCATCTATTTCTTAATGGTTTGTTGTAAGATTTTCCCCCCAAAATACAAGATGTTAACCTTTAATTTGATGTAGGCCTATATAAATATATAATTAAATTCATTTTTTTTATATTACTGTAGTGTAAATATTTTTAAAAATAAATTAAAAAAATTCTAACGTATATGCATTTCAAAAGCAATTTTTACATTGAAATAGTGCAATAATGTTACCCAAAGTATGCATTTTAGATTTGGGGATAGTTAAAGTATACAAATTAAGCAAAAACTAAAAATGCCAGTTTTGTAATTTAGGTCAATTTTCACTGGAATTCCTCCCCTTAAATAGAAGATTCCCCGTTAAACTGTGTTTTCTCCTGTTAAAGCTTATTTTCTTTGATATTTTGGATTGAGATACCTTCTCAGAAAATATCGGACGCCTTCGGAAAACACCGGACACCTTCCGAACATTCCCCTCCCAAATATTCCGCCCAAGGGAAAATTGAGTATATTGTCCGGTATTTACATTTTGTAATCCTATTTTATACCAGACAGTCTGCCACTTTCCCACCTTATAGTCCGGTAGAATAGCTGACACTTGTCAACTCCAGTTAAATAATAGTAACTATTAAAAGAAACAAAATAGCGAGCATTTTATTACCACTGTGCCAGTCACAATTAAAAATCTCGCGTAGAATTAAAAATCTCGCGTAGATCGTAGATTTTTAACCACAACAGAAAAATACGCTAAAAAGATCATCACATTATGGAGGTGACTGGTAATTTGTTGCGAAGTAAATAACATATGAGTGAATTACTGAAACAGATCTTATATTCTTACTTATACAGGCTATAAATCTAATAAGTTAGAATAGCATTCTCCGTAAAGAAAGTCAGCATTATAAATTGTGACCTGAAAATTCATAAACTCCAGTTATTTCATTTTCCCTACTGTAACGCATAGGGCAGTTAATGATTTCTTATGAAGGCGAGATCATTTCAAAAATAATTCACTGCGCTAATCAAGAAAAACGCAGTTATATGCACCTGTGTATTTTTTTAATTGCAAAATATTTGAGAATATGCAGTTTACGTTAATATACTTTTGTTTCTGATCAGCCATTGAATGCAGTTTCTCGCCATCACTGATTGGTTCATGGGTGAGTAACAGAAAAGGGGAGATAGTCGTAACCAACGATACATTGCAGGGATTCGCTCCCTTTGGCCCAGACTGTGACGCTATAGACTGCTTTCAGTTGCCTACAGAGTTTAAGTGTTTCCTAAAAGATGGCAATAAATATTTAATAAGGTTAGTACAACTAAAAGGTGATAAATAAATATACAGATACAACTATAAGAAGTAACACACAAAAAATACTTATCCGCACGCAATTTTGTCTTTGCTTATCATTGTAATTGTACTGAGGGTTTTATATAACTGCTCTTTTAAATTGACACTTACTCGCTTTAAAATAAGATACTTTACACTGTATCTTATCTTTCCTTTCCTTCTGTGTAAAACACTCTCTTTTTTTTTTACAGAAGATCATTGCGTTTTAGGCTTAGCCAAGGCTCCAGTATAATTTTAGCGAGTTGAAAAAGGATTTAGAATTATGTAAATTGTTTTTCTCTCATTTGTTTAGGTAATCCGAATACCAAAAAGTGTCGTTGTCTATAGTATCTTAATGGATTATTGCATTTTTGAATGAATACTTAATTTTTTTACTTTTTTTTTCCCTCGGGTTTTTATAGGTGTAGTGATTTTATTGTTACGCTATTAATACATGAGTAAGGAGCCTGTCGAATTTGTTGGAGTTTTCATTTTATTGAACACAATAATCATCTGAAAAAAAACATCATCTGTAATATAATATAAGATGGTTTCATTAGGTAGTATACATCAGCTTATTTTCTAATAGAATTCAAATATCTTGTGTTGATAAGCACACTGTCAAACGCTCTTTAGATATTACTAAAATATAAATGATAATTTCTCTATATTTTAAAAAATAACAAAGGTCTGAACATAATCTGGTTAGTTTATGACAATCATTTTAGTACATTGTCTATTTATATTCACGTGAGGCTATTCTACGATTGCCTTTTTCCGTTGGGCTTTTAGTATCATAGAAATTAATTTCTACCTTTCGATTTCAACCAGAACCCAAGATTTCGTCATTACGCGATTAACGAAATCTCCCTTAGCCATTAAAGAATTCTTTAAAAGCTATTAACGAATTCTCCTTAAGCCATTAACGAATTCTTCTTGAGTCTGGACATGGTTCAAGTTAGACTAAGACTCAAAATAATGTTGAACTAAACTCTTTCAGCTTATGTAAATATAAATTTTATTCACCCTACTTTCTCTTCAGATCATTGAAGAGTACTCTAGGGGCTAATACTGTGAGGATTTATGTCTGTATTGATGTTGCAATGGTCACCAGTCAAAAGATTGTCTACTATCAGGCTCATGATGGTACGTTTCCACTAAATGGAAATAATAATAGATTGATTAGATATGAAGAGAATGATAGGTGTATACATACATAGATACATAGATAGAGATACAAATTATGGACAATTATACAGGTAAATAGATAGATACACTCCAAAACAATAAGCTAGATACATATATAGATTATATACATAGATAGAGTTGATACATAGATAGTTAAGTAGATTATACAATGAACTACAGAACAATAGACAATAGATTCATTTTCCTTTTACATCCATAGCCAAAGATCTATTACTTCACGACTATCTGACTTACCTAAACGCTGCCAAATCTGTTGATTCTTTAGATGACATATGTCAGTTTAATTCTTCATACGATGCAGCTCTTCATAGCATTTTACTGCCAAAAGGTAAAGAACTAAAGTTCTATTATCTACTGTTTTCTTATTTTGTTTAAAGACATTTATGTATTTATCAGGACGAGTCGCAACGACAGAGATGTCTTCAAATTACATACGTTAAATATATAACTAGCCATTACTTTATTTAAAAAAGCATGTTTGTAGGAACAAAAACTTAAACTGAATGTAAAGTAACAAACAAAATTAATTAAAAATTGATGTTTTCTCTGTCCTATAAAATTACTCACAGTAACACAGACAGGTAAAAAGATAGATTTGCGGACACAAATGACTATTGTAACTACTTTCATGATTAGCGCAGCGACCAATATTGAAATACTTCTATTCATATTTCAGACAGATTGTCCGATGCGACGGAAAATTGCCCCGAGGTATTTAACGCTATTCACAAGGTTGTTGCGTCCAGTTGTCAATTCCAAATGACCACATGTGACCACAAGACCACCATCAAGCTCTCTGACGTAGAGTGTCAAAGCCGACCACTTTATACTAGTATGTTGTCTCAGATTTATTCACATACATATTTATTGTTTATACTTTATACTAGTATGTTGTCTCAGATTTATTCACATACATATTTATTGTTTATACTTTATACTAGTATGTTGTCTCAGATTTATTCACATACATATTTATTGTTTAAATAGAGCCTCGTGTTTTATTCTCTTATCATTTTATTTCAAATTTTAGTCTGATGTTCGGGCGATTACAATTTATTTTTTTGTAGTTCAATTTTAGTGTTTTTCCCATTAGTTTTAATCTGTATTGTGAACTTTACTTTTTTTTTTAATTCATTATGAATGGAACGATATTATGAACATGTCGTTAGATCAAAACTCAGATTATATTGGTCAATATCCTCTCCGGTCGGTATTTTAAACTCAAGACCTAAGAGAACCCTTGAGTTTTCCCAGCTATTTGGGAACCCACAATCTGCAATGCAGAAACGTATCAGAATACATCATGACCTGTATCAGCTCAATACATTTTGGCCATATCAGAAAAGAGATGCAATAAATCGTATATATCTATTCAATGTATTTAAACAGACGGTGGTCGTTTGGGCTGCATCTACAATGTGAACTCCGGCCCTGAGAATTACATGACCTTATTAAACATGGACAGCGCAGTGGACAATAACTCCACATATTTGTTTACATGCATTGTAAGTAGTACATATATTTATGTATTATATTTCTTTTGTGTTTTCTTTTTTTTTACATTTGTCTAACAGAAGTCGGTTGAAGTATAATAAAAGAAAATACACATTTTTTTTCAAGACAATTCTGATAAAAATCACTAGTAACCATGGCTACAACCACACATTGTGTGGCAGTACAATGACCAGCCGCCTTACTTTGTTCCAACTACTGTAAGGTACCCTTCAGAGCTCAGTAGATTTGTGAACGCTGCTTCAGCAGATTTGGTCCCAACTTTACCACTGATAACAATAATTTGATATCTTAAATCTTAACCATGAAATAGATTTTATTGGGGGTACTCACCTGTATTTGCTCTCCCACTCATAATGGGATACTTGTTGACATTATCCTTTTCGAGGAAACAAATATGTTCTTATAATTCGACTCTCAAGTAAGGCCAGTGTCTCCATTAAAGGCGTCTTTCTCTGTCCACCAGGCTTATCAGATTGTGTCCGGCACCGCTTGGCTTATCGTAGAGTCCCCAATGGCCTGCTATACCGGACAAATGGCTGACAGTTCTAGAGAACCGTACAATGCTACTGGAGTGGGCAAGTCTGCGCTTTTATTCCATTACTTTGCCATAGTAAATATTACTCATAATGAGAATCTTATTGACTATTTCATTATCAGTTCATTTTAGTATCTATCGTTTTATATATATATAGATATATATATATAATTATATACATATACATATATATATATATATATATATATATAAATTAGTCCATCTATTTCTTTTTTGTCGTATACTTATAAACCAAATTTAATAAGATCGTTTTCAATCTGTGTATGTACATTATATCTCACCAACGGGATATGCGCTATATAAGCACCGTTATTATTATTATTATTATTATCTATTTTATTATCTGTAATCTTAGGAACAACCCTTATCATAATAATATGTTTTGTATTTTATTTATACTACAAACTTAAAGCGTCACAAACACATATATAGTATATTATATATATATAGTTAACTATTGGCAACTGTAAAAAAAATATTTTGTCTTATTTTCCTTTTCGGGTTGTATACTCAATACAATAAATAGATTAGTACAAAAGTGCCCAAAAATTTTTAAACCATAATAGACTGTATCTAATTCATAAAGTCTTGTTTCAAACACCTTTCTTGTAATTGTATACAATAAACTAAGAGAAAATATTTAGTCAAGTATCAGCACTATTACCTTTGATCTACTAATTGTTTTTATTTTTTTATTATTATGTTTCAGATTCTTGTCGTAAGTTACTTTTTTCTTTCTACTTTGAGTATATGATTAGAATGCAGAATAATAAGTTCGCCAAGTTGAATTTGAATTTTAGCATTAGAGCGCTTTAGTTATAAGCATAGTGCAGCCTAAATAGGCCCAAATAACAATTGTATTTTCATTTATCAATCAATTATTTTCATTATAAATATAGATAATCCATAATTTTTATCAGGATTGTGCAATAGGCGGCGCGCGAGCCATAACACGGCCTGTGAAATATTTAATGATGCCTCCACACAGAGCTTATTCAACGACAGTTATTCTAATTTATCGTATCAATTATGTGATTACATGTTTACAACATGTGGCCCACTTTGTTGAATCCAATTCTTTATACGTACCAATGACAATGACACCCCTGAGATAAAGAGTTTAAATAGGAAGTCACAATAAAAATCAACACAAAATGTATTTTCTATTATTTTCGCGTTTGTTTTATGATATAGTACAGGGGTCGGCAACCGTTTGCAAAACTAGGATTTCTAAATCATTTAGCGCGCCAACAGCCTAAAATAAATCGTTACAAAGTTTTTATTTATCACAAAATTAACGTATATCATCCTCTTTATTTGCATTTATATCAAATACAATATTTTATTACTAAACATTCACATAAAAAATTGTATGGTAATTATTGTCTTAACATTATAATTTATTAGTCAAGGTGAGGATATAACCGCCTGCTAATATTAATTATAAGTTAATTATAAACACAACAGAAGTGGGAAACAATGTCATCAGATGGACTTTGTTATCAACATTTGAGTATTTAGACTATGCCGATGACCTGACACCTATCGGCAAATGCAAGCCAAAACAGACAAACCGAATAATTTTAGTTCACAAGTTAAACTAAAAATCAATCATAAGAAATCAGAAGTCATGATGCTAAACACCCCAACTATGATTCCAGTCAAAGTTGATAATAAAGAACTTCCTAATTCAGAAAAAAATCGTATAGTCTACCTAGGAAGCTCACTCACACCAGATGGAAAGAATACATTCAGAACAGACTGAATAAAGTAAGAAATACATTTAGCACCATGAACAACACCGGGAAATCCTGTCAATATAGTACCAGAACGAAATTAAAACTCTATAACAGCTGTGTCCTTCATGTCCTTCTTTATGGTGCCGAATGTTGGTGCATGACACAATAGGTCATTGCGAAGCTTTCCACTTTTCACACGAAAAAACCTCAGAGGGATTTTGAAAATTTTCTGGTCAAAGAAAATATCCAACGAAGACTTAATTTCCCAATGCAACCACGAAGACATGGCACTATCATAATGAAAAAGCGTTGGCGATGGACTGGCCATGTGCTGAAAAGGGAGGAAGACAGCCCCACACTGGACTCCAGAAGGAAAAAGAAAGAGATGTCGACCAAAAGTAACCTGGCGCAGAATTCGGTCACTCCTGGAGTACGATCGGAATTGTCGCACGTGACAGAGAACGATGGAATAACTTTGTTGCTGCCCTACGCGCCCACGGCGTTAGGGGCAGTAATTAAGTATGTCATATGAATTATATTATGATCTTAGTTACTGAGATCCCCTTTTATTTGTTTATTTTTTTATATAGATTCATTTAATTGCTATCCAAAATTGGAGTAGATACCAAGTATTCATACAAACTCAGTAGTCAATGTAATGTTGGAAAATATACATATAAATTCTTTGGTCATATAATATTTATATAATTTTTGAATATTTTTTACAGTTTTATAATTTCAAAGTTATAAATTGTAGATCTAAGCCATTTATTCTTTTATAAAAGAAACATTAGAAATATTAGCTCAAATAAAACGGGTTAATTATCTCCCTTTAATTAAAACAAACTTTTCCACATTTGATTAAATTGACGAGTCTTAAATAGGCTAATTGGATCATAATTGGATGCAAATTCATTTCGCTATATTTCCGTAAACAATCGTATAATTATCTTTTCTGCATGTTTCTAGTAAAATACTCTATACTTGTTATTATAAATTTTTACATGTTTCAAGGGCATTGTGGAACTTCCGGTTTCATTTTGTATTGCTTACAATGGCAACCATTACGATTGCAAGCAGAGATTTATGCCTTGTTGCTGCCTTAACATTCACGGATGTTGATAAATTCATTGCACTTTCAACTGAAAGTTCAGGCCGAATACAAATAAACAAAGGCTATATGCATTATTGTGAGGATAATGTCTTCAATATAAAAAGTGAGTATGCCAAAATTTATAGCAGAAGGCAGCTATTTTTTAAATTAATCGGATCGGAAGTGAAGTTGCATCCAAAACTTATGAATGCATAAGATTTAAGACTGGTCAATAGGGATGCCAAAAAAGTAATGTTTTTTAATATAAAAAAATATTACTGACTAATCAATCTCTTTATATAATCCGACATTACGGTATTCATTGCAAGATTTAATTCTTAGAGGATTAAAAAAGTTAAACAGTTGTAAATTAACATTTCCTGCATTAATTGTTTGTCCATTTAAGTAGTTTATATTTTAAACATGATTAATTACGAAAATTACATAATATAGGGCAATAAATAAGTCTCTTATATATATCACATTAATAATACAAATACATTTGTTTTAGAATTACTTATAATTATGTTTAATTAAATAAGATGAGCATAAAAACTCGTTTAAATGTAATTAGTCTGTATGAATTAATGAGCGGTCAATTGTAAGTGACCTCTTTGTATGCTTAAAACAGCTTGCATGTGTGATAAAATCTGTTCAAAAGAGTAAGTTTAACCAAAAGCTGAAAGTAAAAGATTGAATGCCTAGTAGTTGAGAAAAGCAGATGACATTCTTAGGCATGTTCCTTCCAGACTTTTTTCGCAAATGGGCATGTTTAAATGTTTAAAACTCAACCCGCTGCATTTTAAAATCGCCAATATTCCGCACCGGAACGGCGTTCCGGCATCTTTTTTCCATCGACTACTAATTTCAGTGTTATTTCTTTATGACAAGACGGACATTAATAGGAGTTCCGGTACCTTTTTTAGAAACAAAGCACTGGTTGTAATAATATTAAACCAGTTAGGCTTGATGTGGTATTAAAAACATGTCCATTAATTTGAAAGTCTTGCCTTTGTTTAGAAAACTCTGCTTTGAGTGCTTCGATGTACTACTGAAAAAGCTTTCCATCTTAATGTATGCCTTACTATAGGGATGTGCATCAGTTAAATATTTTGAAATTGATTTCACGACAAGATATTCCAGTTTCAATTCAAACCCATTCAAGTGGTGCTTGGAAATGCAGCTCACAGAAATGTGTCGCTATGTCGTTCAGAAAAAAACGAATTCAATAGTTAGTTCTCCTAATTTAGAACCGGAAAATGTTGTTATTTGTATCAATAAAGAAACCTTTCGCGTGCCATTGAGAATTGCTCTGAGTGCCAAGTTTGGAACGCGTTCCTCAGGTTGCCAACCCCTGATATAGTAAACCTAGTTGTATTAACACATTTTTAAACTAAAGCTCTCTTTAACACATTTTCTGTTTTATTTTGTAGCTGTAACTGATGAATCAAAGTGGGTCATTATCTTAATTGCCCTAATCGTCAGTCTCCTGTCCATTCTCTGTGCTTTTCTCATTGTCTGGTATTTTTGTGGAGGCAGACGGCACTGCCAAGACAAGCGCGCCAAACGAGGCGACGGAAGGCTCAGCCTCGGAAATGACGTCGAGAAAGACGCATGCGCGTGGAGAAAACTTTCCGATTTTCCGGTCGATTGTCACGAGAACTGGGCGTTTGCTGACGTCTTCACCTCTGAGAAGAACGGGCTGGCTGAAGGTCATCTGGATTTCCAGAGGCGTGGTGGCCGTAAAGGGAGGCAATCGCGGCAGGGCGATGGCCAGGGTATAGACGGTGTGTGGTATACCGATGGTAGAGATACAAACCTTAGCCAGGACACGGAAGAAGAAGATGGTAGAGATTTCAAAGATGGTAAAGAGTTAAATATTTTATCGGACGGTACAAAAGATGAATATGGCAAGGATTCCACCTTTGTTTCAACACTGGTAAAGAACACAACTTTATTATTGTTTTAATAAAATTATATTAGGTTATCTTAAAATTATTTTTTTTAAACACTAGGAAATATAAGTTTTTTTAAATGTTGATTGAGTTTGTGGGTTTCATGTTATTAATTAAAAAGATTTATATCTTGTATTTTATGTAAAACCATTTGATGTTTAGAGATTATATTTGTGCTAGCATTTACTGTGCGGCTTTCTAGAATTATTTACATACTTTAAAGACCAAGTGAAGAGGTTTTCTTCTCAATGGAACGAGATTTGGAATAGCCTCATACGGCAGTGACGTTTGAGAAAGAAAACAAATAAACAAAACTCGACGATATAAATCTATATTTAACCATTTTGTTAAAAAAAAGAACCGGGAAAAGATTCAAAACATGTGGCAATAGATTCAAAACACGTGACAATATTCATTTTTCCTACTCTAAATTCTTTCTCTTACGTCACTTTCCTATGTTGCCGGAAATAAAATCATCTCAAATGGCTACGAGATTTGGATTTGTCCTCCAAAAACACACACATTTAAGTGCAAATATTGAACTAATTACTTAAAAGTTATCTTTGATATTTTGTTTAAATGATTTTTTTTTAATATTCAGATACTGAATACACTATTTATTATCAAAATCTAATGTTAACTAAATTTTGATAAAAAGCTCTTCACTTGGTCTTTAATTTTCCGTGACGTTATTTTCCTTCCTGATTCTAATATTTGGCCGAATGACTATTCTCGTCTCGTACTTTCTGCACGGAAAACTACACTAGGGTGCGACAAAATATACTTGCTGTTGTTTATAAAAGCGTGTTTTTTTCAAAATAGCTAAAAACTTCTTTTTTAGATAATCTATAGAAGATCATAGTGTACATTCTTCAATCATCATACCATTCAGTGTTAAAAAATACACACATGTATGAGGATTCTAATTTAAATGTGTACATACAATTTCAACTAATAAATTGTTTTATTAGTTCATTGATTTGCTTAAATGATATATTTAACCTAACCCTTGGGATAAAAAACAAGCATTACAATAATATATAGATTATTAGATAGATATATTCTAGATATCTATATTATAGATAGATAAGTTCTAAATTGATAGATTCTGGAGTGATAGATTGTTAAATTGATAGATTTATAAATTAATAGATGTATGGTTTGATAGATTGATAAATTGATATATCTATAAATTAATAGATATATGGTTTGATAGATTGATAAATTGATATATCTATAAATTAATAGATGTATGGTTTGATAGATTGATAAATTGATATATCTATAAATTAATAGATGTATGGTTTGATAGATTGTTAAATTGATAGATCTATAAATTAATAGATGTATGGTTTGATAGATTGATACATTAATGAATTTGATAAACTAATAGATTGATAGATTAATTAATTGATAGGGAGATTTATAGATTAATAGATGGATAAATGTATACAAACATTGATTGACTGATTGACTAGTGAGATGGATGTATTGATAGTATCGATATAGAAATCGATTTATTTACTAGAAAATTATTTTAAAATAAATAGATACATTCATAAATTGATTAATAAACCGTTGTAGACTGGCACATCAAGTTGTAATTAATACACTATTTTAAAATCATATTATTTCAAATCAGACAGAAAATATGAACAAAATCTCTGATGGTGAATTTCAAGAAGATGGAGAGAATGTTATGGATTCCACTTCAGCGTCCATGGAACGAAACAAACGCTGCGAAACATTATGGGACCAAAAGGTGTTATTAAAATATTTTAATATGTTTGTTTTATACATATACAAGCCGTTATGTGCCCGATTCTTCGAACGGGCTTTTTTTTAGAATATGCTTGACACATTATAGTTTTTTAGTTTTGTTTTCGCAACATACATAAAGTAGTATGTTTTTTTTTTTGTGGTCAGTATTTTTTAAATTTATTTTTGTTTTGCACACTTTATTATACACCAATTCAATATACAACTAAAAAGGAAAAACAAATAATAATAATTTTTTTTTATTTCTTGCTCAAAGTATGACCACTATGATCGAATTTTGTGAGTTTATTGGGTAATTAAACTCTTTCTGTAAAATAGAACTCACATGTCTTTTAAAAAGTACTGTTAATTCAAAAATGATTGTTTGATTTTTTTTTTCTACAACATTAGTCGTAGATCAATATTTTTTTTTTTTTGTGTTTTTTTGTTGGTGATATTTGCTATTTATTTATTGTTGCTTTGGAAGCAAACTTAAAATTAAATTTTAAATTCAACAGGAAAAACAATAACAACTGAAACCGATATGAATCATAGTTTATACAACGTATACGACATGAATTAAAACTTTAAAAAGTTGGTCTGGCAAATTCAAACATTGCCCGGCAATATAAAAATTTCCCGCTACATAGTTTATAAGACGTATACGATACAAATTAAAACTTTAAAACGTTGAGCTCGACAATTTAAACATTGCCTGGCAATTGAAAAATTTCCCGCTACAAAGTTTATAAGACGTATACACAGAATAGGTATAGAACAGAATGCACAATCTCTATATACGCAGTCACTGAAAGTTACCATTTTCCGCAATGCAGCGGTCGATAGAGACGCTACTATAATAAAATGAGAAAGGATATCTACGTCTGCCATAAATATATACAATATATATAGGGCCTACATTATCTTTCATTATAGGCTTACTTTTATATAAATTTGACTTAATTACCCATTTTGTTTTCAACATTATAGGATTAGGCCAATATGATGTAAAAATATTTATTACCCGGTACTGATTTGAAAAAAAATGGCTTAGACGTAGCTCGGTACCGGTAACTAAATTGCTACGGCTACCGGTACATAAATATATACTTTTTAAACCAAAATAAACTTTTAAAATTATGAAGGGAAATAGGCATATAATTCATAATGAGTTAATATGAGGTTGTTTATGCCGTTGTTTATCCTTTATGGAGTCAGGAAAGCCATGCAGTTTGACATGTTTTTTTTTACGATAATCAGTCGTTTTCGCATCATTGTTGTAGTTTATTACACAACCGTTTATGCACATTTTGCCTGAACTATTAGCTTTGGGTGTTCAAACTTGTAGATTTGAAGAAAAGGACGTTGTAGGCTAAATAAGCATAAATATAGAGTGTAACCAGGACCACTGCGTTTAAATAGGCTTAGTATGGCGTCGGTATTACTGCCCAAAACAGAAATAAAATGCGATTGCGCATTCTGTTTTATACCTATTCTGTGGACACATACAACACGAATAAAAACGTGAAGGAATTTTGTATTTCTCAGATACAACGTAAGATACCCATTCAAACCATTAATCATTACCCATTATAACAATTTAAAAATATCCCGCTATAAATTACGACGCAAATTAAAACGTGAATATATTTTGTTCTATTCATTCATAAAGTACATTAGCAAAGGTTGAAGCAAAGTTAATTTTAAATGAATACGCAAAATTTGATGACGTCATAACGAAAAGCCGGCTAGCTATCTCTGCGCAAACTTTGATGACGTCATCCTGAAAAAAATCTCAACGCCATCTTTTTTTTTATTTTTTTAGCGCGATCGATCGAAAAACTATAAAAAGTTGGAACGGCAATTTTAACATGAACCCAAAATATGTCGTTTTATTCGCGTTTTTTGACCAAACTGACCACTGCGGTCATTTTAATTTTTTTAAAACCTTGACAGTGTTCACCGCCGTAACGCAAAGAATATTTGTAGCAAATTTCACGTTTTTATGTCCAGTATTTAAAAAGATTATGCGGTATGTACATACCCAGCCAGCCACATATTCCTTTTGAGATTTATATATATATATGATTTATATATCCGCTAAGAACAATGTACCGCACTTCATATAGAACATGACGTTAGCCTCAAACTGGTTTCTTAACTTTTTAATATCTAGTATTGAGTTGTAGATATATTGTTTGTTTTTCTTTTCATCTTGGTGTGTCTAGTTTAGATCATGTTGGTTAATACATCCTACATGATGAAATATTAATATCATTTATCTATGCCTCGTTTGTTATGTTGTAGATGAAGCGCCAGTCTACAAATGAAGAGACCAATGAAGCAGCCAAGGCTGACCCTCTAGAAGACGGAATTTCTCGATTACCTGGCAGCAAACATCAACGTCTCCATCACTTACCTGGAGTAGGTGTCGATGGAAGAAGACATCGGAAATATGGCGACCGAGTGGTGTTGACTTCATTAAGGTACGTTCAAAGATAAGCATCGCTAACATCAGACTTTAATTGTCCAAATTAGCCCAAGATTTAAATATTGGCTTAATGTAGGGCCATTATTGGATTTATTCAGCGATATGTTATTTGGGAACTCGTACATGTAACTTAAGGTTTTCATTTGCAAGACATATACACAATTAGGCAAGTCAATGTAGACTTTTAATTTTAAATTATTTTAGCCTCATATGGATTAAACAGCAATTACAATTCCCGGCCGACGAAAGAATTTGCCTAATAATTGTGTAGCTGGACATCAATGTAGTTTATTATTTTAAAAATGGTTTATCTGTCTAAGAACGTAACAATCTCGAATGCAAAAAAATTGTTTCCCATAACAAAAAATATGTATATTTTAAATAACTATATTTGTTTAGTGGTCAGAACATGCGTTCTCGGGCTGCTGGCCGACACCAGAGGGCCACGGCTAGTCATGCCGAAAATGACCTTGAAGATGCCCCATACTACTCGCAGTACAATCATTACGTCACCACAAGGTCCAAGCTAATCAGAGAGGGCTTCTGGTCAGACCAAAAGAACAGCTCTAGGATGCTAGCGGAATTAACTGTAAGTCTGTGGGTTGACCGACTCCTAACACAGGGCTTTATCATTTCATTGCGAGTTTCATGTTGTGGGTTATAACTATGCCTTTTTGGGGATCGATTTCTAGACTTGTGTTGAAAATATTATTGTTATAAAAAATTGACAGTCTTAAAAATATTGCCTTTAATTAAATACTACGGTAGTATGTATAAATAAAATTAAAATCTATAAAAGCTAATTGAATACGTAGGTTTATACTAGGAAGAATTCATTTATCTATGCTGTAATTTTATTCTATGGGATTTATACAAATGTATATATTATTAACCACTTTTGATAGTATTTATTTATATTTTTAGTAATTACACTTATGTATTACTCATTAAGTTATCTTTTACATTTCATCCATTTTGATTAACTTTTACTGAATTCATAAAGAAAGCTAAATAGACAGTGATTATTTCAATGAATTTCAAATTGATTTCTTTTATAGACGTTACCACAGATTGGAGATAATTATGATTTGAACAGTAGTAGCCTTGATAAACAGAAATATAAAGAGGTACTTAATTCAAAAGCAGATTTAATACAAAATAGTTTTTCTTAGCGTCTTTGAGTTCAAAGTATGATTTGCCATAGAGGTAGACCTATACATATAGATAGTTTGACAGTTAAATAGATAGATATGTTTAATCGTTATTGTCTCCTTAGGCTATAACTACACCAGCTGTCATTAAAAGAATCGATATAAGCAGCCTACCACCACTTCCACCCATATCTCCAAGTGTTGGTACCAGCGACAAGGAAGCACCTTCAAATATATCTATGGAACATTCTGTTACTGGAAACAAACATTCACAAGTAACTTAGTCCAACTTTCTTATCTCTGACTTTAATACTGTCGTGCTAACACTCCAATCTGTATTTATTTCCTGCACTCGTACTCTGATTAAGAACTCGACTCAAATCTCGTGGTTTGAGTTCCAATATTAACCCACCTAGGCTATGTTTCATTGTATGTTTGTGGTAAAACAGTTGGAAAGTTAGTCAACCATATGCTCCCACTATCTAACCCTTACTTTACCCAGAATGCAAAATATTGTGGTCAACCCAATACTGTTGGATAGTAGCTTGTTTTGAATGGGTGTTATATTAAAACCTGGCTCCCTATATTTGTTTTCCTTTTTAAATCAATCATGATTATCGGAATATTATTATTAAAAAAAAATATTAAAAAAAACTACCAAGTTGTCCCTGCTTATTTTCGTTACCATTCTGCTACAATGAACTTAAACAAAAAAAAAACGATAAAAAAAATTTTACTTTTATATTCATGTATATAGTTCTTTTAATTCATATTATTTAGAGCTTTAACCTTATTTTTATATTTGTACCTACGCTGGTCATTAAAAGATCATGTACAGCGTCAGTGTGAAGTGGGACTTTTTAATTTACAACCGGGTGTTGTTGTTTTTTCATGTGTTGGGGAGCGTATAATTTCAGTCTGGTTCTGAGACAACGGTGTGTCCGTAATGGAGGCTAAAGAAGTCATTCGCGATTGTCGATTTAAAACTAAAGAAGAAGAAAGGTCTTATCGCAAAGTTTGACTCAGCTCCTGTCAGATATTCAAGTTCCAGAACGCCCATGCTTGATAACCGTCTATATAAGACATAGACTTGAAATGTTTACACAGATAAGAGTTAAAAAAACTAATTTAGTCCAATGCATTTTTAAAACTTTATTTGGGGAGGTGACGTGTTAAAGCTGGTTGTGTTTTGATTTTAGTTCGGTCAAATTCTGTGTACATGTACACCGATTCATTATATGTGTTAGGGTGATGTGAAGTTTTGATTTTCTGATTTAGAATCTAACATTAAAGAATTGTGTGTGTGTGTGTGTGTGTATTTAATACGAAGTATGGACTGTTTAAAAACAAAGTGTGTGTTTACTGTTAAAAACTAACGGATCGGTTTATAGAGACAAAAAATATTTCTGCGTGACATTGACCTATACAGTTTTCCAGTCTAAAGTGGGAACTATTTACCAATGTGTCTAAGTTCGCATTCGGCTAGAGCGTTCAACTCAAAGCGGAGTTACAAACTATTCTTTTGGAGCCGATTGTAAAGAAAGTGTCAAGATACACACTATTTCTAAAAGCTCTTCGCTGAGAAGAAAAATTCACGGACAATGTACAAGAACACGCCTTCTGTTGACGCAGGCTGCGCAACTCCTGTCTCAGATAGGGCCACGAGCTCTGACCAGCAGTCGCCTTTCAAGTTTATCCACAACGACGACTATGAGAGATTGTTCTTTGGCAAGCTTAAGAGCTCCGATGAAGGGAGGAACGTCTTCATACCAACCAAGAGAGCTCGTAATCGTCAAAGAATCTCGGCACTGGAAAGTCTCTCTGTGGAACGTCCTGAGGATAAAGACTCAAAGATCATTCTTGGTGCTGACAAAGTGAGTTTGTGTTTTCAGTCTTCGATTCGGCGACTAGCATTTTATGCTATGCTTCGGTAATACGGACGCTCGACGTTGTTCATTAAACGTTGAAAAACTAAACAAGGTTTGGTTAGTATTGGAACACGAAGCTTTCAGTTAAGCCGTCAAAATGTCTAACTACTGCACAAATCTGTAAAAAAAAAAAAGATTTAGAAAGATCATGGATTTAGTTTTAACGTGTCCTTTTATATGATTATCGGTTATGCCAACTAAATCAATGCTCTGCATGCTCTGCGATAAACATAGTCCTAACTGAATCGTTAGTCATTGTTTAAAGCAGGAGTGTGTGTATGCCATTTTTCGTCTTTTAGCCATGTAGGTAATTTAATAGATAAGCCAAACATTCTGAAAATAATTAATTTACATACTATGATTATTTTGTTAAAATCTGCTACAGGCTATATGGGGGCCCCTCTTTAAGGCATGATTGGACGTGTTTTGACCCGCGGTCACCTGTTGCACACCCGTTGTTTAAAGATACATAGCATGTTGTCTGGTCTGCATTGTTCTATAAAGTGTTTATACCTGACAAAAAAAAAGGGATCTTACATTCAACGACTAGCTTATTTTCAATCTAAGGGGAACAATTTGTGTATTGTTATGCTATATGTTTCTTTACAGGTTCAGTGTTGGGTTTTCGTTCTTTTGTTCTTCTATAGTGAGTAATGAATAAAGTGTTAGTGCTCACACTGTCCATGTGTGTTGAGATCAAAGAAATCTAAGTAGACTCAAAACTAATTTATTGCAAACATCTATGGTCCAGAGCAGAATCAAATGTATACATGTATACATTGAAATTGGTGTTGTTGTTTTCTTTCCTTTGTTCCAATTTAGGGTATGATGCCACCAGGAATTGACTTGTTAGACACATTGTTTGCAAAGCTTCGAGATTTACGAGATGATAAAGATGAAGACCAACTTAATGAAGACATCGATTCTGAAACTAAATTAAAACGAGTAAGTTATCATGAAAAAAAGTAGATAACAAGTATAAGAACTAGTCTCTAAAGGGTTCGAGAAATAGAGTTCCCCCGATCTGTTTGCTAATTTTATACAAGGACATTCTCTAGTGTCTAGACAGAAGGATGAACAACGGACTTAACTGTCCTTGAACTGGTAGCCAGCACTAATCTTGGTCGATTCATGGGC
This sequence comes from Anisus vortex, assembly GCA_949126835.1. Lineage (NCBI taxonomy): Eukaryota > Metazoa > Mollusca > Gastropoda > Planorbidae > Anisus > Anisus vortex. The sequence goes on along the minus strand of OX421502.1, from coordinate 20,351,496 downwards.
ATCCCCCAGAAACGGATTTAAATATCGCTGAATAGCACTTCGATATTTTGCCCCATGATTTACTTATAGTAACTGAGTTTGAAGTAAGAAATAAGGTATTTGAATAAGGGAACATTTACAATCAGTGCGTATATTATCAACAAATAATGGCTCTTTAATTACAGAAGCTGTACAAATTGTCTTTTTATTATTTTTAAGGACCGTAGGCACATATCAACGGCTTTTAGACGTCTACTGACCGAAAGGCTAAACTTTGGTCTTTTGGAATCACAAGAGGTAAATTATCTTCATAGTAAAAATAGTCTACATATTATTAGGGGAAAAAATAAACACTGTTCATGCTTTTGGTTTTAGCTAGAATATTGTCATATTGAATTGTGTCATTGAATATTGCAGTAAGAGCTGTCCAGGCAGCTAGTTAACAGCCACATATTAATGAATCAATAATTACTCATTATTTATATATTAACATTTCTAACTGTAGGGTCAGAAAGGAGAGTCCAGAGCAACCACTGCAGCGTTGGATCAAAAGGATGATATATTGAGACAACAATCTGGTACATTTTTCAGGTTTGCCATTTACAGAAATAACAACTTTTTTTCAGTGTTAAACTTTTACAATGTATTTTTTATGCATGCGTAATGTTTACGCGAAATAAGACAAAAGGTAAGTAGGTGCCCACAACATAAAAAAAGATTCTTGATGAATTTTTTTCACATTGTCTACTTTATTAATTGAATTTAGTTTTAAAAACCGCACTGGTGCAATATAAATATTTGCTGAGCGTTAAAAGCAAATTTTTTTTTTGTAAAAACTATTCGAAAAATGAAGAAAAATTAATAAAACAGCTACTACGCATGGCATAAAGGAAAATAGAAGGGTAGTGATGGTCTATCAAGCAGTAAATGGGAGCGCCATCTCGATGGTTGCAGTAGAGATCATAAACAAAATAGTAGAATATTTCTGATTCTTAACATTGGTTCCCTAATGGTCAGGCCAACCAGACTATGTATATAGAAATTGTACTGGCCACACATTTCCCTCGTCTTTGTCTTCACGTGCACGCTCATTCACTAATCCTCTAAGAAGGAGACTTTTACTTTAGGCAAATATACTGTGGTTTTTTCTTTATATCACAGTTAAACTGCTTTTTATTTGTTATAGTCAAATATGATTAGACTAAATCGATATGACTTATTAATAAAAGTAACTAATTTACGAGCGGTTACTAACAACATTGTGTTTTTAATCTGTAAAAAAAAATGTTAATATTAATTTCACTAAGGTCACACCAAAGGCACCCTATCTCGTTGCTGACGACGGCCAGTAAAAAAGGTAATAAAATGCTTTTCTGTAATTAATATTCTTAAGGAAACACTTATCATTATCCACGTTTTAATCGTCAAAATACTATTTCGATATTTAAATTATTCTATGTTTTAATCAAAATCTAGAGCAACAAACTTTGTACAAATTTTATCACGTGTAACACAAATCAATTCTAATAGATTTATTTTAACGAGCAGTAATACTCATCATAATATCTGATGTTATATCTTAATTAAATCCAGCATTATTTCTCTTCCTAAACAGCTTTAAAATTAAAATGAAGATGACACAAAAACATAGTACGCCTACATGTATGATAGTCTCGTAATTGTTTTTTTAATATGTAATGTTTGGAAAAGTATAATATTTTATTTACTATTATGGCTTTGAAAGAGCGTCAGTTTGAACAGCATTAGCTCTCTAATTTACAGAGATTTTAAGTTTTCGCTTTTTTTTTGTCTTTTCATTTTCAATGTTATTGGCTCTTATAGGCCTATTGTTCATTTTCAATGTTATTGGCTCTTATAGGGCTACTTTTTGTCTCTACCCTTTTACTTATTAATAGGCAATGATTTTTTCGCAATAAAATGTATTAGTTCGCTTACTACTGTTTTTCTACTGACATTGGCTCTCTGGCCGAATAAGTTGATTTAAATCTCTGTGTTAAACGTTCAGGTTCCAGAGACGCTACTTGGACACCATTGGCTGGCCAGGGCACTCATTCGAAAAATAAGGTATGCTTCTCTAGATGGATACAAGAAATCCTCACGTTAAAGTGTATATTGTATCAGTACGGTTTTCTGGTAGTTGTTTCGCCAGTGTGATATTATATTTCTTCCATCTTTTGTTTTAATTTCATAGTTCTATATACCTACATTATGTTATATTATAATTCAAAGGCATTTTTTTTATAAGAAGGCCACTTTAATGTCTTAGACATAGGCCTACACTAGGCATGCCCATTGTTTAAGACTAGTAGCGCTATTCGATAATATATGTTAATGTTTAAGTTGTGTTTTTAATTTTGTTTTAACTAGTTTAGACAACCCATCCCTTACCCTAATGCCACTAGGGAAGAGAAAAAGCTTACATCACTTGTTTAAACTATATTTAGATTATATATTACTATTATCAGAATTCAATCAGATTTTAAAACAATACAAATTAGGGTAATCGTGCCCAGATATAAAGCATGTCTTTGTATAAATCCAATTCCATAATGGGTGCCCAACACAAGATTTGGAAAGTTAATGACGTTGGACTATGTGGGCCTAATGCCTACATAAACTGGTTAAAAGAATATTCTTATAAAACAAAGTAATCTGCTAAATTATTTTTTACCATTTCTTATTTACAATATTTATTATGTGAATATTGATCAATATGTATTCGAATTATATCTCCTGTAAGAAATGTATTATAACATTTTAGTCTAGTGTCCGACCAACAAATCCAAACACCACATCTCTTCGCTGGACATACAATGTGTCCAGCCATTCCCATGATGCTGCCTCAGGTCAGTCCGCCAGTGACGCCATCGACCTCAGAAGAGCTCTGAACTTGAGAAGCATCGATGACCTCAACCTGAGGAAACTTCTGGAAGAATTGTACAAAGAATATTTATTTATGGGTAAAGTCATCAGAACATCCGCAGGTAAGAAACAATGATTTTAAAAACTTAATGTATAAATGCTTTCTCCTAGCAAAGCTCAGGCTTTACAGAGCCCTTGATAAAACCGATCTAAGACCTGGACACTGCTAGCAGCCACTGAAAACAATTTGCAGGTATTCGGCAATAAATGTATGTGAAAGATCCATGGAATCGTCTACCTAGAACACAGGACTGATGAGTATGTCTGGGAAATAATATCCTCAATTGCTGGCACTCAAGAAACAATTGTGGCAACAATCAAGCGTTGCAAGCTGACATGGTTCGGTCAGGTGTTGCGGCATAATAACCTGCCAAAAATTATCATCGAAGGCATTGTAGAAGGTGGGCGTGGGAGGGGCTGACATCGAAATAATGGTTTGACAATATACAAAATATTACAAAGCGGCAAATGACTAAACTATTGACAGACGCTCAAGATAGGCAAAAATTGAGAAAGATGACTGCTAAGGTGTCCATTCGCCCGCCACCCTCCCAACGACCACAACGACCAAGGAATTGATGATGATGATGAATACATGAACGGAATTTACTTTATATTATTTCACGATGTTGTTTTTTTATTTTCAGTGGTTTTGGCCACAAAGTGTTTACGTTTCTATAATTTTTTCTTGTAGGCTATAATACAGACGCTTGTTCTATTTGAAATGTATTGTACTCTATTTTTATCCTTTAAAGTTTATTTGAGTGGTTTAAAAAAAAAAAAGTTTAGTTTTTGGTTTTCCATATGAGTTTGGAAAACTCCTTTTGATGTCTGAATCCAAGTAACGAAAAAAACTTTGTTTTAAAAATGCAATTCAGAAATATATTAACTCTTTATAACAGCTTTAAAAAATTTTATCGTACCTCTAGAAAATGCCTCCTCAGTTTCGGAAAAAAAAAAGAAAAAAAGCGTTTCTTTGCCCCATTCCCCTAACGCCCCTTTTCTTCATTAGTTAAGTCACCTGGTCACAAGTAAGTTATTAAAACAAAGTTTGCACACTACGTACATGTAAACATGGAGCAACTTCTTATCATTTGTATCCATAGAAACCGACACCACAGAACTGGAAGTCCGTGACAAGCTTGAACAAGGTCGTGAGTACTTACTCAACAGGGCCCTTTTCTGGCTTGAAAGGTCATCACAGGCGACCACTCCCGAGGGCAGTGTTTTGGCTGCCAAAATTCACAGACAGCAACAGGACACGATGGCATCTGGTGTAAGAGAACCGAGACATCAGAACAGTGAGAGTTCGTCCGATCCGTAAAGATACCGACAAAAAAAAATTGTCATAGCCATGACACAAGGGAAGCTACCGGAGTAATTCTCATTCACGAATGCGCAAACATGACTTATATTTCTTTGCGAAACAAATCAAATAACGCAAGCATAATGTGTCATTACATTACGGTACAGTAAATACTAAGAGCCATGTTGTTTTATATATTCATTTGGTTATTTATAAAGATATAAAATATTTGTGTCGAATTCAATAAATAACATTGAACCATCATTATCGTTGTCTACTATCATGATATTCTTATGTCAAGATAGTGTATTGGCGATTAAATTCGTTTGTATAATATATTATCCTTGTATATAATGTTTAATTACATCTCATCGGAGTCAAAGAATGCGCTTGTTGTTATTGTTTTTACTTCCTTTATTTTAAGTTGCAATTTCTGTCTGTCTGCAATCATGCGTCGAGCAAAACTTTGCTTCGATTTTTCGACCACTTCCCGTGGTCCGATCGAGCTGAAATTTGGACAGCAGATTTGGGGCGCCTAACAATACATCCAATCAAATTTTCAGTTAAAACGACTTAATAATAATACACTTATGACAATATTCATTTCTTAAAAGGAAATTATAAGAAATATATTGATTTCGCGTTAAAAATGCCTGTGAAACTTTTTATTCTTTTTCGGCGCAAAGCTAGAAAAAGAAAATTATGCGCTAAGATTATTTTTAGAACAATTCATACTGAGTAAGGAGATATTTTTGAGATTTGCGACACAGATATTTTTCTGTACGTTTCATTTCCAGTAGTCAATCAATTATTTAATTACATGATGGTAAACTTAGTTTGCAAATAAAGGGAGTATAATGAAAACCTCGTTTTTATGGTTTTCTTGTTTACTTCCTTTATTTTAAGTTGCAATTTCTGTCTGTCTGCAATCATGCGTCGTGCAAGAATCGGCTTCGATTTTTCGACCACTTCCCGTGGTCCGATCGAGTTGAAATTTGGACAGCAGATTTGGGGCGCCTAACAATACATCCTATCAAATTTTCAGATTAAACGACTTAATAATACTACACTTATGACAATATTCATTTCTTTAAAGGTAAGTATAAGAAAATACTTGGTTTCACTTTAAAAATGCCTGTGCAACTTTGTATAGTTTTTCGGCGCAAAGCTAGAAAAAAAAATTATGCGCTAAGATTATGTTTAGAACAATTCATATGGAGTAAGGAGATATTAAACATTTTTGAGATTTGCGACACAGATATTTTTTCTGTACGTTTCATTTGCAGTAGTCAATCAATTATTTAATTACATGATGGTAAACTTAGTTTGCAAATAAAGGGAGTATAATAAAAACTTCGTTTTTATGGTTTTCTTGTTACTCCCTTTCTATTAACTCGCACTGACTGATTGTCTGCTTGCTTGGTTGCTTGATAGCAAAACTTTGCATCGATATTTCGACCACTTCCTGTCGTACAATCGAGCTGACACTTGGGCAGCAGACTCGTCCCGAATAACAATACATTTTATAAAATTTTCAGCATCATACTTTGGAATAGTCACGAATTCCTTCGACCAATTAGCGAATCGAAGAAATTATTTTACGTAAATTATGGCTGCCTCTACTGGAAGAGACGGAAGTAAATAAACTTTTAGGATATGTTCGTTTTTACGAATTAAATAGAATGAAAACGACACAATGTAACTTCTTTTGGTTTTTGCGGCCGTAGCCAGAAAGAAAAAAAGGATGCGCAAAATTTTAGTGCGGAAATTCATAAGGTATGATATCAGTTATATTTATTTTCATCTATCAAAATATAAATAAATATAGACTTCGTTTACAAAGAAAGGGAGTACAATAAAAACTTTGTTTTTATGGGTTAGTTTATTTTATATTTTGTTACTCGTATTTTAAATATTATAATATTTGAGTAACAAATTTATTTCATTGGTGGGTGTTAGTGTGAGATTATTGTATCTTTTTGTTCACGGAGTACTAAGAGACAGAGAGAAGAGAGAGAGAGAGAGAGAGAGAGAGAGAGAGAGAGAGAGAGAGAGAGAGAGAGAGAGAGAGAGAGAGAGAGAGAGAGACTGCTAAGTAAAATGCTCCAATATTTAGATCAAATAAAAGTCAGAGTTTTGTATTCAAAATGGAATTCTCAATCAAATGTTTCATTCTTGGGCCACCATGTCTGATTATGTAAATTAAATTAAAAATGTAATCTTCATTACTTTGGATAAAGAAAGAAAGTTCACCTTATTCTTTTCTCTTTTGTATATTATTTGTTAATATGTTCATAATGTCCTAAACTTTGGGACCCAAAGGAAATCTTTTAGTTATTAATTTTATTCCAAGGAAGTCCTGCTCACCCACTTTCCATGGCTTAAAACGATGATTCGTGGAAAATCAACCAAATGGCCGATGGTAGCCAGTAGAAAAGATTGGCTTTCTTCAGACGCGTAAATCTTTTAAAAGGGCCGAGTGGAACGGCCAACGGTACAGGAGGCTCCGAACAGTGTGGTCGGTCAAATTGCAGTTCTAGTCTGGGTCAAGTTTTGAAAAGTGTACTTCATTTATAAAAGTAAAAACAACAAAATATGCTGTCTTGTATTGACCCTACAATCCCTTTTTAAGGTTTGAAAAAAAAAAAACTATACGCAAAAATAGAAAAAATCATCGCAAAAGGTTATTGCATATGTTTTATTATGATGCTTTGTTTATTTGTTCGAAACTTCCAAAACATACAATATTTTAATTTGCTTTTTTGAAATATGTTTATTAGTTTACGGCTAGGGCCTGTTAGCTGGTCACGACTTCAATACAATGTTTTACTTTATCGCCATCTGTAGCCTAAGGACACGCCGTAGCTCCAGCCTCCTCCAGAAGAGTAGCCAACATTGCCTCCAACAGACCATTCTGTAGCATAAATTATATTTTGTAATACATATTAGCATCGACCACTCTGTATTAATAAGAACATAAAAACAGCTGAAAAAAAACAACAACTGAAGGGAAGTAATGATAGCTGAGAGATATATATTTAATGATATTATGACAACAGTGAAGAAAAACTGAAAAAGATCAAATAATTTTTTGATATTTAACTGTCTAATAGATGGACAAAATAATAGAGCTAAAGGTATAGGTAAATTGATTATATTAATAAATCAATACACAGAGGTAGATAGATGGAATAGATATATAGATGGAATAGATCGATAGATAAACGGAATAGATAGATAGATAGTTAGATAGCTAGGTAGATAGATATATAGTAAGATAGATAGATAGATAGATGGATGGATGGAATAGATAAATAAACTGAATAGATAGATAGATAGATAGAAATATATATATAGAGAGAGAGACAGACAGACAGACATACAGATTGATAGAGATATATGAGATTAGAATACATACTTCAGTGCATTACACAAAAAGAGGGTGTTTGAATTGTACTATTATGAGAAATATTAGATATAGAAATTAGAAATATTAGAGATGTAAAATTTAAAAAAAAAATGATATTTGTAAAGACACAAACGTCATTCGACAAGCTGCCATGTTTATTTCTACTTACGTCGGGCGGCTAAGGCGCTACGCCTCTGAAAATATATTCAGTTAAAACATGAATTACTATCATCATTTTACAAACCAATAAATGTAGCTTTAAGTCATATAGTGTAAACTGGCATACTCTGGAACAAGAGTTGAATGTAAGTTACTATAAGGAATGTTACTATAATGTAGATTAGTTATAAGGTAAGTTACTATTAGGTATGTTTCTATAAGGTAAGTTACTATTAGATATGTTTCTATAAGGTAAGTTACTATTAAGTATGTTTCTACAAGGTAAGTTACTATTAGGTATGTTTCTACAAGGTAAGTTACTATTAGATATGTTTCTACTTGGTAAGTTACTATTAGATATGTTTCTATAAGGTAATTTACTATTAGGTATGTTTCTACAAGGTAAGTTACTATTAGATATGTTTCTACAAGGTAAGTTACTATTAGGTATGTTTCTACAAGGTAAGTTACAATATTATGTTTCTACAAGGTAAGTTACTATTATATATGTTTCTACAAGGTAAGTTACTATTAGGTATGTTTCTACAAGGTAAGTTACTATTAGATATGTTTCTATAAGGTAAGTTTCTATAAGAAAGTTACTAAAAAGAAAGTTGCCAGAAGGGACTCGGTGGCCGAACGGCAGCGAGCTCGTCTTTTTTCCCGGGACTCGAGGGTGTCCCAAACTCTGGATGGGTACCTGACCTTAGTTGTGGTAAAGTATAAGCGGCTGTGCATTGTGCTGCCCAAACAATCACCTAGTATGCCGTGGCCACAGAAACTGGTGAACGCTGCTTCACCGACCCTATTGGATCAATTTGTTCCGAAAGGATACTTTACTTTGTGTATGTTTCAATGTGGTAAGTTACAATAAGGTAAGTGACTATAAGGTAAGTTACTTTAAGGTAAGTAGCTTTAAATTACGTTTTTATAAGGTAAACTACTTTACCCATTCGTGAGAAACTCCGACACTCACAGTGGTCCCCCCTCCACTGCTATGAGTTACAGAACCTAAAGAGTAAAGCAGATTTAAAAGGTCATGTCATAATACAACCTTTGTTCCAAAATACAATTCCATAAAAGCTTTACATTTTGTACAAACAGCTGATGCCATTAATTAATAATAAAACAAAAAATCATCTTGTCATATAAATACTGACTTAAAAATAGTCAGTGCTATTTAGTGAAATGCGTACAAATAGTCAATGCAATACATACATGTATGCAGCTAGAGTAAAAATCATAAATGAAATTTCTACTAAACGTCATTACCACGCAGTTAGCTATTTATACTAAGTCGATGCCAGATAATAAAATGTCTACATTCATATTATGTCATAATAAACTAAACACTATGACACAATTGATTATAATGAAGTAACTCTTTTGGTGAACTTGGAGATAATAGCGATGTAATAAATTTAACAAATTATTAGGCTAAACATGAAAGGGAATTAAACGAGACGGGTACGAATTTTGTACAATTTTCGTTTCACAGACTACAAGGAAAGAGCAACTTCTGTACACACCTTCGACTTTCAATCTTTTTCCTGGACTCTTCTCCACATCTTCGTTAGTATAAGTGTAAATATCCTCTAAAAATAAATACAAAATTATGTAATAGTCAACATCGAGATTTAATGATAAACATCACAATGAAATAACATCACCCTTTACTTGGTTGTTATTGTTCTGTTATTAGTTTAAAAAGTGCAACGACACAGTGATACAGTGATTAAACTGGCATATAAAGTGTTTTAGGCAGCATTTCCCTTTTGAAATTCATCATGACATATACGGGTTGGTCAAGAGTTAACATGACAACCCGGGTTCTAAGCCTGCCACCTTCTGGTCCCGGTCGCCATGCAGGAGATTAAGCGAAAGAAATTATTTAAAAAAAGTCTTCTTTCTAAAGTCTGTGGAAATATATTTGTAGGACTCTGAATAACTAGATTATTAAATCAAAAAGTAAAGTACCCTTCGGACCAATCTGATCATAGGGCTGGTGAAGCAGCGTTCACCAGATTCTGTGGTCACGGCCTACTAGGGGATGTGTGGCCAGCACAATGCCCAGCCGCCTTTACTTTACCCTAACTAATATCAGGTAACCCACCAGAGCTGGCTAGACTCAGGGACAGCCTCAATTCCCGGAGAGAAAAAATCCACCAGGATTCGAACCCAGAATCTTCGGATCGCCAGTTGAACGCGCTGCCGCTCGGCCACCGTGTCCTTTATAGGCTAGAGGTTTTTGATATTGTAGAGATTCCCCATTGTTTCTGTTTGATGAATGAATAAAAAAAACAAACTAGCACAACCCACTATTGCCATAACTTGCCTGCTGTAGCGATACTTCTTCTCATAGAGTTGGCGGCGAAACTGACGGTGGCAATAAGGACATTGAGCTGAGTATCTGTTTAAAACATAACGATTGATGAGACATTTTAATCAATCAATCAAAATTCAGCTTAACTCAATTAATAGAGTTTTAACGCAGCTAAACTTAATGAATAGAAGTTTCGTTAATCACAGATGGAAAATTGTCGAATGGGAAAAATAATTTCCTTTTTGCAAATATTTTTTTTGAAAAACCATGAATAGAAGTAAATTTTATAACACTTTTTTGTTAAACAATATTCTTAATGTAGAGTTAACAAATAAACAATAGAAAATGTTTTCCTAATAAATTGTAGTCTAAATGTCACTTGTATCAAAAGCGCTGATTTTTACATTTTTTTTGGTTTCAATATTGGCTCTTATTGTTTTCATTGAATTGCTATAGAGTATCGGCTACATCTAAACACATTTTTGTTAAAATATATAGTATATACATAAGTTTATAATTTTTGGTTTGTTTTCGTTAAAAATAAAGGTTGTTGTTAGGGTGTGAAATACGTCACCATTGGTTGTTGTTTTTATTCGCTTTGATAATTCCGTCAACACAAACAGTCCAGCGCTGACCTTTCGTCCTTCTTGCACCAGAGGATCTGGAATTAAGTACATATAATATATATATATATATATATGACAATATAAAACCACCTATTTATCTTACTAGTTACTTGTTTATCTATGTATCTGCGTATCTATTTATCTATTGATTTATAAATCTATTCATCAACCATGTATCATATATTTTTTATATTTATTTATCATCCTATTATCCCTTTATCTCTTTTAATTTTATTTATCATACATTTATCATCCACTTATCAACCATTTATCATTCATTTAACATCCATTTAACAACCATTTAACATCCATTTAACATCTATTTATCATCTTTTTCTCTCTTGATCTCTTTATAGCTTATTATCTATCTTTAGCTTTATTTGATAAAACGTGTATCTATATATTTATCGATACAACCATCCTTTTATCTGCCGTTCTCTTTGTATAAGTAAGAGGCCTAACAAACAATGTAAGATAATGTAAGATGATACCTTCTAAGAATGTCGATAAAGTAATAAGCCATCTGCTTTCTGTGGTGATTTCAGTCAAAATATCCCCAATTTCTTGTGCTTCAACTATTAAATAAAATACAATGTTAGTTGTTTTATTTTTTAGATTGCTTTTTGTTTCTTTGTTAAGTCTGTTTAAAAAGAAACTACACTACACACTACACATGCAAAAGAAGACATGCATTAATATAATTAAAAATATAGAAATATATGTGTCTATATGTCTGGTGTGTAATACACATAGTATAGGAGCCACAGAAGGTGCATTTAAAATAAGCCTGACATTAAATAACGTATGCAAATAAATAATTTTAAATATATTTTTATACAACTTTTTGTACATAGGCCTAATTTTCTGCTTTTATAATCACAATTTTAAATTATTTTTTTTTAATATGAATAACGTTATAATTACAAAGTTATTTACAGCATTAGACAGACGTTTTTATAGGAAATTCGTGTATTTTCATAATTGTAAAAATATATAGGCCTACATATTGCTGATTTTATTTTTACAATAAAGTTGTTCTAATAAGCAAGAAATAATTAAAAATGTTTTGAAACACATTCCAACCATTTTACCTTTACCGTTGCGATCATTCAGGTAAGAGTCGACCATTTGTGAAAGTGTTTCCATGGACAATCTTAGTTCTGATGCAGCTACACCTGAAAAATAAAGTAGGTATTATCGATTAAATATTGTATATAGAGAGATACTAGGCTATACTAAAAACGTTCTTATGTTAGTTGGGTGGTTAATGTTTTTGGACTGTTATTATATTGAGGAAGTACGGTTTATACCGTGTTCATAACGGATGTATATACTCGAAGTTCAATAACAAATAAAATTATTGGAGAGATATAAATATGGCTTGGTATCTCCCTTTTATAAAGTGATTTTTCCTGTAATTGTGCACCGTATATCTCCTACATACATACAGCTTAGATTTTTGTGTCGCTACTCGCTACCTAGCGGGGAAGATAATGATAATCACTTAAACCTATACACTCTAACATAATCATAAAATAAAAATATCTCTAGATTACCTTGTCTTGCTTTTGCAGCCACGTCATCAATAAATTGAGCGATGGTCAACTTGTCCATATTACCAGTAGTCCCGGCGGTTTCTTGTCCAAAAGTCGTCTGCTTTATTGTAAACAATATAAATAGAGTTCCGTTTTTTTTTTCACGTATAGAGGGTATTAAAATCAATCGTACACTAAATACTTATCTTATCTTATACATTTCAGACGTTCCTACTCTAAAGAAGATGATTGCGTCCTACGCTCATCCGTGGTCCGAGTCTAGTCTTGCATTTTTATTAATGTTTTAAATGATGTTAAGTTACTGGTTTTCCTGGTTTGTTCAGGCAAACCATTCCCTGCCCGAATGCCACTCGGGAAGAAAGAGTACTTATATGCATTTGTTCTCGCATAAAGGACAAGGAAAGTGTTTTTGTCTTTATGTTTATCTGAGCTTTGCAACAAGTTGTTACACATATCAGAATAAAAGCCTTAACTGACTTTAAGTTACATAATAATTCAAATGTACATAAAATGATGAATAAAAGTAAATTTAATTTTAAATAGTTTAACATTTACTTAAATTTGATTTAAAAAGTATAAAAACTTATTTCAAATATTTTTTTTCTATTGTATGTATGATTTTTATTAAACCTTTCCTTATTTTTTTTAATGATATTTTAACATGGTTCAACTACAAGTACGATTATGGCTAAAATAAAGTACCATCTGGCCTTAAATATAGGCATTGCGTTTATTTATATAAAAAAACTTTCTTATGACTACTGACTTTGACCTCATTAGGCTCGATAGCTACGGTATACAGTTAATACAGTGATGGAGTAAGTGGTTACAATACATATACACATTATCATTTCTTAAATGCTGTTCAAGTAAATATTTGTAAGTCTGCGGTTTCAGAAAAATGATGTGAACTAAAGAGAAGATAGGATAACAAGCAGACCTAGAGACCCAGGGCTCCTAGGCCCTAGACATTTGCCCCCCCCCAACCACCATCTCAAAGCTATTTTGGAAATTTAGCAAATTAAATGCACTAGTACAGAATTTATAATTTTTTATCGACTTTAATGACTTTAATAAACATCAGAATAATACAGTCTATGTTACTATAGTTGCGTTTTTCTATAAAATGTATAGAATCATACGACGAACTGTCTTCTGTGCAAAAGAACGAATGACGTCATCATAGTCAATTGACTGTATTATTTCTGACTCTATATTAAGTACAGAGAGTGAATTGAGCCTGTTCTCTCCTATGTTAGATCTAATGTAATTCTTTACTCTATTTAACGCTAAAAACGACCGTTCTGCTGAGCAGTTCGACACTGGTGTACACAACAGCATTCAATGCGCAATTCCTATGTTTGGATAAATGTCCAAAAAGACTTGAGCTAATGAAAAGATTCCGCCACCGGGGCCTCTAGGCTGGCTGGGGCCCCTAGGCTGGCTGGGCCCCTAGGCTGGGGCCTTGTAAGCCTAGGCAGAAATCCGGCACTGATAACAAGTCCGGACTATGTATATTTGGTAGACTTGATGAGAAATGGAAAAGATTAGTAACTTCCCTTTGCCACTATCATTCTACTTAATGGTATATCTTCTTATATCTTATAAATTTACAGACGATCCTTTTAGATAGAATATTATTACGTCCACTAGGCCCAAAACTCCTGCAGGGCGGAAGAACCCGAGCTGTCGTGGTAGACAGTCGGTGAACTAACCGCAGGACCAGCCGGCCTCATATGCAGCTCAGACGTAGCTTCGTATTTTTAGTAATCAATAAAGGGCAGTAGAACCGTTGGGACATTTTGCCCCCTGTGACTCTAAGTCCACTCCACACACACACACACATACACACACACACACACACCACACACGTTCACTTAATTTAGAATTAAAAACTAAAACAGTGACCCAAAAATACAAACACAACAAAAATTGTATTGCTTACCGCAAGGCCAATGGCACAAAGCAGAAAACCTGAAATCAGGAAACTTGCCATGTTCTTTGATTTACTTCTGAGATCGGCTGCTGCAAAGGAAGAGAACGCAACCAGTGGCGGTGAGATGATTTTCACCAGACACATCGTGGTCGTTATATGCAATCAGAGGTGTGAGAGTAAATCGCAGATGAGCGTGTCATCCTGTTTGGTTAAGCTGTTACATGTTGAGCGATAGATCCTTGTTTTCGTGCACTTTCTATCCGATGTAATTATTGAGTTTTAGTTTGTATCCATGATTATGTTCAATGGGCGACATTTAAGCTCTGACGTCTTCTCGCTAATGTAGACATTTCAAAGGCGGCGACTTAATTTTAGATTTGAAAAAAAAGTGGGATCAACGTGTGTATGCCTATTTCTGAACCGAAAGGCATTTTAATTTATCCCAAAGAAGGGTTTAAACTTTATTTAGCATGTTCGCTATTGCTCTTTTTTGGTTCAATGCATGCATGAACTTCTGGTTTATTTCCGGCAACAAACTTTAAATATATTTTTTTAATATACAAAGGCTACAAAATTAGTTATGAGGAATCTCTTTTTAATACCAAAAGTGACTATGCGATTATTAATAGTCGACATGTTAATCGAGTTAAGTTTAATTAAAATGCGTTAGTTTACAACTAACATTCACTAAACTAAACTATATAGGTCAGGTGTCAATGCATACGTGTATATCCGGTTTACTTCCGGTAAAATAAATAAAAAAAAAAAATTACACTCAAAATATGTGATTCTTCACGTCTGATGTTCAAAATCAATCGTTTTGCTTGAACAACAACTTTTGGAAACATATGTATCCACTATATCTTTTCTTACTCGCAGAACAACCAGGAACGCAGCATATAGGCATGTTTAGTTCGCATATTAACGAATGTGATCGGAAGTGTTGGAACATGGACCTTTTAGGCTCACTGTGTATGCACAATCATTTTGACTTGTCAATTTACTATATATACGCAGACCATGGATGAGCGTAGGACGCAATAATCTTCTTTATAGAAGGAGCGTTTTGTGAAATATAAGATATACTAATGCTAAATCCACGTACTATCGAAGTAAACACAATGTAGATTAAAACCAGTGGAATATGGTAGAAATCATGATCGTATTACGTTGCCAAGATGTTTCCCAGACATCAAATCTGTTCACCATTAAACTTTAAAGGTCAGTTGCTTAAAAAGCGTTATATGCTTCATATTTGTTCACTTCAATTATGAATATACAGATTCAAAGATAGACGAAAAGATGGACAGATGATCAGTCAGATAGACGGATAGACAGATGGATAGATGGATAGATGGCTAGATGGGTTGATGGATAGATGGATATATAACTAGAGTGTTAGATGACACTTCTGTAGCCATGGGCGTCAAACAGGCAAAGGGTGGAAACCAGGAGTACGCTTGCATCGGGAGTATTCCGGTGGGCTAACGCATGAGGGAAGCCCCTGCTGTGACTCCGGGTGTCCTCGTTTTCACTTGCATTCAAGAGATATGGGGCCCCGGTAGAGAGGAAGAATTAAATATGGCAATTATCAATAAACAAAACCGGCAGTACTGACTTTTTCTAAGTGAAAATGTTAATAGTTAATACTATTGTAAAATGAGATAGCTTTGTCTTTTGAACACGTTGAACGTCATTGTATTGATCTGCCGACTATTGTGTTCTTTGCTAAACTCAATTATTAATAATAATCATAAATTTTGCCTCATACAATTCGTATCAGAAAATGAAAATGAAATGTATTTTTAAGTAAGCTAATCTCTTAATATTAAGTTTAAACTGTTGATAATTAGATTAAATATTAATGTGTTTGTTTGTTTTTTAAACTATGGGAAAACATTATGAACGAGCTATAGCTCCTTGCCAGCCCACCCGCACACACACACCAGGCATTATTCGCTCCACCCTGCTACGCCACTGTTAATGAACCGTCAGAATCAATGCATTTTTACTTTTTATAATAATAGTATATAGGTGTACGGCGGACTAAACGACTACTCTGAGAGAAAATGTCTAAATTATCTCCAGTGCATTACATTCAGTTAATGTCTTGCGAATGAAGACTTCTGTTTTTACTTGCAGCTCCAACAACAGTGTTTGGATGGAGTGGTTGCACGTCTTTACTACAAGATGCAGTTCAACGTCGCTTTCAGAACTCAGCTTTCAGAACTCAGCTTTCAGAACTCAGCTTACGAGAACTTAGCTTTCAGAACTCAGCTTTCATAACTTCACTTTCAGAACTTAACTTTCAGAGCTTTCAGAACTTAGCTTTCAGAACTTAGCTTTCAGAACTTAGCTTTCAGAACTCAGCTTTTACTTAAGATTAAAATACCTTATTTCAAACCATTGTTGTTGTTGTTGTTTTTTTACAAATTTCTAGAAAGTGAGTAAAATGTAAAAGAACAAAACAACAACAACTGTTTGTTTACTGTTGTTTTATTTTAAATTTTATTTTGGGCAAAAAACAGCTGTTTCACTGTTAGTGTTTTTAAACAGTATCAGAAACGTTAGTCCTGTATATCAAAATAATAAATTTAAAGCGTCATTGACTGTATATGTTGTGTCCTTAACAAAACATGGTTCAAACTGGACAACATTTGTTATTGAGACAATGGTTGCCGTAATTTATTTTCACACTTGATAGTCTATGTCCGGAAAAAGTGGAAAGTTCACCTTATGGGCTGTTCATTAAGTACGTCCATGCTAGCTCAAGACTGTCTATCCTCTTTATCTATCTGTCTATTTATTTATATTCCATATTTATTCTTCACTATTTTTCTGTCTCTCTCTTTCTCAGTCTCTTGAGATGTCTATGATCGCCTATGCCACTTCTCAATGAAGAATCTCTGAAAAGAGTACACTTTTTAGGCTCTAGTTTAATTCAATAATACAGTACAATAATAGAGTACATAGTGCTAGTACAATCTGAAATTATGTACAGTGGCGTAGCTAGGGTCATCTGCGCCCGGGCACATGACACAAAGTCTGCACCCCTTCTCGGTTTATATGGTTTATTTTCGAAGCATCTGGTTTTTTAATGAAATGGAATAGTCTAATAAGTCTCTATACGATTGTAAACAATTTAATGGAAAAAAAAATATTCTACTAATTATACATGACTGGAATAGACATAGTCTACAACAAATTGATCCTCCTTGATTTGACTGTCGCAAACTCGTCAATCACGTTGTAAAAAATAATATTCTCAAATGTTTCTCTTTCGATGCTAAGGAGTCAATCAGATTAGGGGTCGGTAACCTTTTGCTAATTGTGTGCCAAACTAAGATTTCTAAACCGTTCAGCGTGCCAACAGCCGAAAAGTCAACCTGCTTTATTATACTTGTTTTATTTTATTTTTTTATAAGACAATTTAACTCCGTAGCAAGACCAAGACCAAAAGCAAAGGAAAGTTATGACAAAAAAACGGTAAAGCGTTTTATATTTAATAACAATAATTAACGCATTTGTGATTATCAACCTTTTTATTCGCATTTGTACCAAAAAAAATAATATAACCAAACTTTCACATTATTTTTGGTATTGATTTTGTAAACATTATCATTTGGTTGTCCAGATAAGGATCTAGCAACTGATAATTTTGATGATAGTTTATTCTCAGTTTAACTGAGATTGTCTTTAATTAGCTATATTCTCAAATTAAACAGTAGACAACTATGTACAGCGGCATTCGTATATAGTAATACTACAAACTGGGTAGTTAATGTAATGTTTAAAAAATGTGCATGAAATGTTTTAGTCATATAGAGCTAATATTTATTTTTTTATAATTTTCAACTACATTTTACAGTTTGGTCACTAGACTCTATAACGTTATAAGTTGTAGGCCATTTAGTCAATTAAAAAAGAAAAATAAGCAACACAATAATAGAAATAATAGCATAAATAAAACGGGCTAATTACCTCCCTTTAATTCAAATAATGTTTCTAATTTTGATTAAATATTGATGCCAAACAAGTTATGTATTGTAATATAACATATATTATTACTGACTAATTTATTTATTTTTATAAATCCAGCATTATGGTATTCATTACAATATTTAATTATTAGAGGTATACAATTGATTTACGTTAAACAGTAAATAAACATTTCCCACATTAATTGTTTGTCCATTTAACCCACTTGATTTAACCCGTCCTTGTAAATGCGTTCAACTAACTGAAATGTGTCGCTCTGTCATTCAGAAACATCGTCTTCAACAGTCAGTTTTCCTCATTAAGAACTGGAAAATGTTTGTTTTTTCATCAATAAAAAAACTTCTTTTTTCATCAATAAAAAAATACACCTCATGGAAGTCTCTCTCGTGCCATTGAAAATCGCTCTGCCTGCCAAATTAGGCACGCGTGCCCTAGGTTGCCGATCCTGACTCAGACGATCTTGTCCCATTCAATTAAATAAAGTAAGCTTCATTTAGCTGAAGGACCGCTAACAGCTTGCAAATGAAATCGTTAGAAGTATTTGCAGCGAAATGCGCAGATTCGGAAATATATAAATATGAAACAACAAAACCAAGAAGATCCAAAGGAGTTTCCGGTATAACTTCAGTCCGGGGAGCATTTTGCTGTACACCATTCGTGACCATTGACGTCAGTGTCGTAGAAATTTTGCAATTTTGACGACGTGTATCGACATTTGTCTCAGCGAGAAGAGTTTTGACGTCTAGTAAAAATCCTAATTTGGTGTTTAGCTTTTTTAGACGTAAAAACCGTATTGATATCTCCTGAGTCTATCAATTACGCTGTTCATATCAAGTGCAATTTTCGCTTCTGCAGAAAGTCCTGCATCTCTTGCTGATTCTCTAGGCATCCTCCTTTGTCGTCTAATTCTTCTGTCAACCTCGATTCCCAAAGTTGCGCATCTTGTTTTTCCATTGTCTACCGCAAGCTGGCTCAAATTATCACGAATGTTGACAAGTTCTTGCTCCAGCGATTTAAGATCAGATGCTTGCTGCTTCCCTGAAATTCATAGGATCCTGCAACCGTTTCTGGATACGAACAATTTTCCCAAGTATGATGTTCCAGAAATGTAACAAAACTAGGAAGTTAAAGTTTAATATACCTGCCAGCAACGTTTCTGCATAACTTCTGGTGTCAGTCGTCATAGTTGCATCTTCAGATAATTTTTCCAACAGCCCTACTAGTTCATCTAGTCCTTCATAAATAACTTTAACAGCTTCTGATCGTGCACTCCAACGTGTTTCAGACTCCCTCTTCACTGTGATTGGCACAACTCTTTTTAATTCTCCCCAAAGGTTGTTAAATGAGAGAAAAACAAATATATACTTTCAACTGTTCCAAAAAATGTGATAAGAACTGGATCCTGTTTAGCTGAGTGTACTCATGCTAAGTATATTCGACTCGAAATTATCTAACCTGTATAATTGTTAATTTTAAAACCAGATGCCACTTTCACTATATGAAGAATAATATTTGATCCCGAATTAATCTTTGTCAAAAAAAAAACGCCATCAGCAATCCTACATTGTGGATGTGTCATTTGTTGTATGAGCACAATGGTGCCACTTAATGCTCAATGGGGGCGCCAAAATCATGCTTGTCAACTTGTTTGTAAGGAAGATATTTGTGGAGCTCCAAAAGTCAATCTTGCAAACGTATTTGGGATACATTAGTTTACATCAAAATAAAATTAAATAATTAGTTTTAATACTCATTTTGGCGCCCCGTAACGTGGCGCCCGGGGACATATGTCCCCCCCTGCCCCTCCCTAGCTACGCCACTGATTATGTATATTTAGAGAACAATGTATACACACTAAAACAATTTCGAAATTATGGATATCCCCTATTAGGAGTTATGTTTGTTTCATTCTTAGCCTAGAGTTTATATCTGTGTTCTTAGTTGTATGATAAAAAATAAAAGTGCTCACTATTTCACGTACATTAGACACTAAAAAAAATTATAACACCAAAATAAAGCAAACCGATTGTAGATAGCATATATGAAAGCTTAAAGTATTCGGATGAGAGGTTTTCGAGTAATTATCAAAAATATACCGTGGACGGGTCAAATTGACCCACCTAGTAGGGATAGGGTATACACATATCAAATGGTAGCGAAAGCATACGTTTAGTCAAGTACTTTGCTCGATATTGACATTAAGTAGCAGCTTATCGCTGTGTTACCGACCCCATAATGCGCTTACATTATGCTGTTACGTCACTTACTTAGAGTAACCAAATGTGGCAGATGTGGAACAGAGCTGAGAAAGTGCGGCTCCAATTATTACTTTGCAAATATGAATTTGTTTTTTGTTCTTATGTTTCGAACGTTTTTTCAAGGACCTAGGTCTATCAAACAACTGTTAGTTAACATTATTTGTATATTTTCTCTCACCGTTTTGTTTCACTTTGTACATTGATTGCCGCAAAGTTTATATTTTTGTGGGCTAGGAAGGTCCATAACTTTAAGCTCTAGGCGCTGTTTATATTTTAAAAAAACACATTAATGACAGAAATGTTGCCGAAATTGTGTGCAAAATTTAACAGCAACAACCAAAACAACATTCAAAGGGAAAATGCGAATGGCTAGAATAATTTCAATGACCTGCCTACAGTAGTCAATATGTTGAGACTCCCAGAGACTACCGATGGTGCACTTGTTATGTTCGAAAGGTCAAAGGGCTTTCCTATCTGCTCATCGACCATAGTATGGGACAAGGTGGCCGTGCGGCAACGCGTTCGGCTGGATTACCAAAAGTCCCAGGTTCGAATCCTAGTGCAGGCTAGGATTTTTTTCCAGGTCTGGAGGGTATCCCTGAGTCTACCCAGCCCCAATGGGTACCTGACCTTAGCTGGGGTAAAGCCAAGGCGGCTGTGCATTGTCCTGGCCACACAATCACCTAGTAAGCCGTGGCCACAGAAACTGGTGGTTTGCTGCTTCATCGGAACTATGGATCAATTATGTCCGACGGATACACTTTACTTACATCGACCACAGTCGCTCTTTGGGCAACACAGTTCAATGCATCGTCCACCCTTAAGTCATTATGAGCCAACAGAGTTTAAGGACAGTATGTCTGTTGTGATTAAGTTATTGAACGCAGGGCTTGCTTTTTTTATGTCTACCACCACATCTTCAAGAGCATGTGTAAGACTAAAGAGCCTGAATATGGCGATATGTTTTATCTCACTTGAGTTTGATTTCTTGGTCGTGGCAAAGTTTTCAAATCGCGTCTCTTTCATCTATGAGGAAAAGGTATTAAGAGATATGGTCTTTAAGAAGTTATAGGACAAGATGTGGGTCTGTCTGTTCGGCTTCCTCGATAATATCAGTTCCTAGTTTAACAACAACCACATTAATAACATTTTGTTTGTGAAACTGCTCACCATTAGAGCCTTTTATGCAGTCCCATAATGTAAAAGTATGGATCAGTCTTAAAGCTTAGTCAATCAAGGAGATGGTTAAAGGACAAGAACAGTATTGATTCAAATACATAAAAAGAGTTCTGCATCTTCTATTCGGTGTCCTTGCCAAGGCTTCGTAGGGTCTTTTCTCTATTGGATTCTCTGCATACACTGAGTTTAAAAAACTTCTACAGGGTATTATATTGGCTCTACAAACCCCTTAAATACTCAAGCACAATTATAAGTATTATAATTTGGGTTTAAGATTTGGGAAGTGAGTTTCACTTTCAATAGTAAAAAGTCAAGAAAAAAAAAACAACGACAAGATTTTTTAATGTATTGTTTAATTGTTCGAAACTTCCAAAACATAATATATTTTAATTTGTTTTTTTAATTTAACTACAATTAAACATTCATCAGCTGGTTATGGCCGTTGGGTAATGGTTATTGGTCGTAAAAAACAACTGGTCTTCAATACAGATGATTTACTTTAGCCCCACGTATAGGACAATGAGGCACTGCCGCCCCAACCTCCTGGTCCATGGCTAACTTGAGCTCCAGCCTCCCAACCTGTAACAATAATTATTATTTTTATTCAACGTCGAATCCCGATTCCGTGTGTTTATGAAAGAGAAAAAAGGCTAGAAGAGACAAGGGGAATTAATTAAAAAAGTAATGTATTTATATACAATGATAAAATGATAATTTTAAATTTAAATATAACGAATATATTATATGAATATACGTTTTTATTATTAATATAATGAAGTAATAAAAGGAACGACATAGAGACTCATACGATAAAATAGACAAACAAAATGTTTAGCCATACACTTGACAGGTGTATGGATATTCCATTTCATGTCTTTTATGAATGGATAGACATGTAGTTTAGATAAATAGATAGACAAAGGTTAATGATGTAATAAAGAAAAAATATATCAATGGTTATTCATGACTAAAAAGATAGCTTTAATATTAGTTTGGATAGATTTTACATCAGATTCTTCGGCAGGTGGTGAATGAATAATTAGATTCATTTAATATCATTAAATCAGATACAATAATAGATTAAACTAAATAGAAATAGAGATAAGATGGATAGATATTTTTAATTTTATAATGATAACTATACAGACAGACATGCGGTGAGATGGATTGGCGATTCAACTATTTGCCATATTTATTTTTACTCACCACGTTCAACCACAGCACTACGCCTCTGAAAGTATAATATTCAAAAATTTCAAAACGAGTATTATCCTTCATTTAATTTTACTTTTAGTAACAGACAAAGTAGCCTAAGCATGTTGGTACCTTTGTTGTGTAATGGTGTTCTGTAAAAACGTATGGAACCATAGTTAATGAGAGTTACTTTAATGTAAGCTAGTTTGAATGTAAATTACTTTAATATGAGTTACTTTTAGGTAAGATACTTTAAGGTAAGTTTCTATATGGTATGTTACTTTAAGGTATTAAAGCTACTTTACCCATTTGTGACTGACTCCGGCAGTCCATGTGGTACCCCCACGGCCACCACTTGCTTGACCTACAGCATAGAGCGAATGTCAAAGGTCATGTTATATTATGAGCTTTGATATTAAAATACAATAAAATAGATACAATGTCTGCCTAAACACTGTGTACAAAAACCCAATGCTTTTAAATTAAATGTAAAGATGTTCTCAAGTCAGAGAATTCGGTAGTAATATTCAATGCAATGTACTGAATTGTGTACAAATAGTTAATGCAATGTATTGAAGATTACAAATATTGTTACTGTTATATGTGAAGCTTTTTACGAATAGTCACTGTCATTTATTGAGCTATGCGCTCTAAAGGTTTCTACACTTACATGAGGTTCTAGAATAGACTTTGTACAATATCAGTAGTTATTACAACTAAATCACATAGACTGGTGATCATATAGTCTTGGTGAAGCTATACTTTCACCACATTATTTGACTTACTATCAGAACACAGTTTTTAATTTACAACCTAAAGAAATAGCGTCCCTTATGCATACCATAGACTGTCCATCTCTTTGCTGGGGTTTTTGTTCCGTCCACATCAGCTTTGGTATAAGTGAAAATATCCTCTATAAGAAATGAAAAAAAAAGGACATAGCTATACTTTAAGATTTGAAGGTAAACATTACAATGAAATATTATCGACTTTTTCTTCTTCTAGTTGTTTTTCTTTTTTTATTATTAAAATGATAAAAACAACGATTGATGTTGGCATATCAGCGAAGAATTTCAGCCAACATTTTCTAAATGCCTGTCTAAATATAAGTATTTAGATCAAGAGACTCCATAAAGTTAAGCTCACCAGATCTTCTATTTCTTTTATAGTTTGTGCCTTTTTTTTAAAGATATAGTTGTAACCAAAAATAAGTATATATATATATATATACATTGTCGAACCAGCATCTCCGCTGACGGCCTCTCCGACGTTCACCTTTTACCGTACCCTTGAGGATTGTTTTTCGCAGGTTATTATGCCACAACACATGACCGAGCCATGTCAATTTGCGTCGTTTGATTGTTGTCATAATGTTTTCTTGAGGGCCCGCAATTGAGCATATTCTGTCCCACACATACGCATAAGTTCTGTGTTCTACGTAGGTGATTTGAAGTAATTTTCTCATGCATTTATTTTCGAATGCCTGCAACTTGTTTTCAGTTGCTGATAGCAGCGTCCAGGTCTCACATACATACAGTGCAATCGTTTTGACATAAGCTCTAAACCTTAGAGGCGTTAAACCTGCGGTCG
The DNA here is from genome assembly GCA_949126835.1 of Anisus vortex. Lineage (NCBI taxonomy): Eukaryota > Metazoa > Mollusca > Gastropoda > Planorbidae > Anisus > Anisus vortex. The sequence continues at coordinate 20,327,039 of OX421502.1, read as the reverse complement.
ACCGATTCCTGCCGCCATATAGAATATTTTTTTTTATCTTATGCATTGCAGACGCTCTTTCTGTAAAGAAGATTATTGCGTCCTACGTTAATCCGTGGTATGAGTCCTGCATTTCTAATAATGTTTTAAAAGATGTTAAGTTACTGGTTTTCCTGGTCTGTTCGGGCAACCCACTCCATGCCACTAGGGAAGAAATAGTTCTTATATGCATTTGTTCTCGCATAAGGTATAAGACAAGTGTCTTTGTCCTTATGTTTATTTGATCTTTGCAACATGTTGTTATTGTGTTGTATTTCTGAGTTTGAATTTAATATTAATGCCTTATGTATTATTACTACTTTACTCTCTGCCCTTCTGTTCTCTAGTGTATCTTGGAATCGGACTAAGGATGTAATAATCTTCTTTCTGAAATAACGTCTGAAATTTATATAACTGAAACCAAAAATGTTTTTTTTTTTTTTATAAACTATCTATTCATGATACTGTAAAGCCTATATAATGTTTGTGTTAGTGTTGATAACTGAAATAAAAAGTACAGGTACACCAACTCTGACTATACTAATTTCTTACCTGCAGTAGCGATGCTTCGTCTCATAGATTCGGCTGCAAAACTGGCAGCGGCAATAAGAACATTGAGTTGAGTTTCTGTTGAAAACATAAATAATGAGGAAGTTGTTTTGTAAAAATATGACACTTTTATATCAAATTTTCTATTAAAAAAATTTACTTGTTAGTAATATTTGAGTAAACTAACTATTTATCAACAAATTTAAAGGCAATTAAAAGCAATAATAATGTACTTAAAAATTTGTGTCTGTTTCTTTTGAGTTTTTAGATTTATGTTATACAATATAGATGTTAGTAAAATGTTTCTTCAAAAATATTTTTTTAAGTCTACGTCACCATTGGTTGTTGCTTTAATTGCATCTGATAATTCGGTCAATATAAACAGTCCAGCGCTGACCTTTCGTCCTTCTTGGACCAGAGGATCTGGAATTAAGTAGCGGGAAATATGTGTAGAGGGAAGTAACACAGGATTCTATGTAGCATATTTTACAAGTATGTTATTATATATATATATAGATGCAGATAATATTTTTTTATCTTATATTTATATTTATTTATTTATATATACACATATTATTCATTAAACTATCCATATATCTGTCTCTCTCTCTCTATCATGTGAATCAATCTATCAATCTAGACATATTATTAGCTACATATCTGTATATCTGAATATATGAAATAGTTTTAAAAACGACACTAAAAGTCAGATATATAAAGACGTTTATAAAGACCTTCTAAGAATGTGGATAAAGTAATAAGCCAGTTGTTCTGTGAAGTAGTTGCAGCCAAAACATCAGCAATTTCTTGGGCGGCAACTGTTTGAAAACAAAATAATCAAAATTCGTATTTTTGCTAGTAAGTGTTTGTGTGTGTGTGAGAGAGAGAAAGAGAGAGAGAGAGAGAGCGAGATAGTTGTGTGAGAGAGGTGTATTTAAATGTTTTGTTCAGGGTTATAATACATATAATAGTGGTCCAACAGAATGTGGACATAAAATATATTATATCCCTTATATAGCTTTTAGAGAAAATGTGTATAATAGTTTTTTGTTTTTTTGTTGGTTTCCGATAAGTCTCGCAAGACGATGGAATTAAATGTGCCCTTGACGAGTGGGGGCTCCTAGCCTTGCACGCTTTGCCGTGGATGTATTATCCCACGCGTGAGTGGCAGACTATGTTACAATTTTTTCCACATGAAGGTAGCATCGGTCATTGGTTGTTCATCTCTTTCCCTCATTCTGGTGCGCTTCTCGTCAGCAAGCTGTTGCAGATTGCGTTATCCGACTTGCACCCGGAGTTCAAAGCGCGTCTCCAGCTGGACCTGTCTTGAGCCATTTCCTTCAAGCTATTTTTATCTATGTCTAGGGTTTTTTAGGTCCATATTTCAGGCATCCTTGAAGTGGATGTGGGGCCGGTTTGCAGCCCTCTTTGCTGGCGCTAAGTATAAGAATATTGCTTCCTGTGTTATGTCGACGCTGTGAGGCGAAGCTGGAGTGACCTCTCCACGGCACCAGCCTGGGCGGGGTGGTTATAATTATATAGGTTATACATTATATAAAACTATACCATTTGTATTTTTGTATATAATACTTTCTCTTGCAATCGCACCCATTATAAATGTGGTTAAGAATGCGTATATTTCATTAATAGAAGATTGGATAAGGTTATTAAGAACATTAGAGAGACATTTTGTATACAATATAATCACTAGATCTAGTATTTCAGGAACTATTTAGTAAATATTGTTTCAGACTTCTTACGTTAATAATTTTGTGCATAACCAAGAAATAACTAAATTTATTTTCAAATACCTTTTGCGTTGCGATCATTCAGGTAAGAGTCGACCATTTGTGAAAGTGTTACCATGGAAACTCTCAGTTCTGATGCTGCGACTCCTGAAACAGAAATGAGGTATTATCGATGAAGTTTTTTAAACAATTTTGTATTGTATTTTGTTTCGCCTATTTCATTATATAGAGTTCGGGTATGTAGACCCTATAAGCAAAATTCCATATGCTAGGTAGGTAGCAATATTTTCATTGAAATTGGGCCGTTTTTTTTAGGTTCAAATACGGGTTAAACCCTGGTTTTTATAATAGAGATAATTACATCGATAAGAAATAATATACCTTACATTTTAATAACAAATATTGGAGAGAATTTTCTTTTAAAACGTTTTACTTGTTATCTCCCTTTTAAGTGAAATTAACTGTAACTATTTTAGTATATCTCTTGCATACATACATAAAGCTTTTTCTTTTATGTCGCCACCTAGCGGTAAAGATATGCTAACTATTCATAATTTTTTTTTATTGGTTTATTAAAAACAAAATACTCTTGATTACCTCCTTTTGCCTTTACTGCCACGTCATCAATAAATTGTGCGATGGACGACTTGTCTACATTTGCAGTAGTCCCGTCTGTCACTTGCCCAAGAGTTGTCTGATTTATTGACAAAAGTACAGTGTCGTGTTAGTTCACGTATAACAAAATTATAAATAATAATAAACTATTAATAAAATGTACAGATAAGATAAGAATAACGGCGACACACTGGCAACAATCAAAAACACAAATTAGATGTATATGTTTATTAAATGTTGTACACAAGTAAATAGAGATTTCAAAAAGATAACTGATTACTTAATTTTCAATAATATATTTCGACATGATTCAGGAATGAGTAGCCCTGTGACTATCACAAAAAAACAACTTTGAGCCTTAATTTTGGAATTCCATTTACGCGTCATTAATTTCACATGTCTACTGAATCAGACAAGATGTCAACAGATTGGGTGGCTACGGTAAGCGGCGTTGGATAGCGTGGCCTGCACAGTGCCCATACGGCTTTAACCCTCCCATTAATGGTTTTTAAAACGAGTACTTTGATGTCATCGGTCTCATTAAATAAGATGTTTTGCAAGAGAAGGTTACGACAACAAATCACAAATATGTTCGTCTTTGTAAATTAGAGTTGATCATGCGAAGAAAAACTAAAGCTGAAAAAGAAGATGCCGATTAGAGGTCGACCGAAATTCGGTTTCGGCTCCGAAAGTAGACGAATGTCCTCATTCGGTGTAGTTTCGGTTTCAGCCGCCGAGACCAAAAAGTTAGCTTTCGGTTTCTTGCGAAACTGATATTGACTTTCGGTCATCATCCGAATATCTATTTTAACTTTCGAAATTCAGATTGCATTGCTAGTGTTGTATCTAGCTCTGCTTATTGATAATTTCATTTAGTTAAACTGTTGCTAATTAATGTTTGAAGTATAAAAGTTAATAATAAACTGTCGAAAAATATAGTGTGGCTTAATAAAATGGTTTTGTGTTATGTGCCTATGTCACAACCTTTTTCTCTTTCATTGCATTTGTCAGTTTTGTGTTTTGTCTAATTTTAAATAAATTATGTGATTATGTTTAAATACAAAATCTTAAATTATAAGGTTTATATTGCATTTTTAGTTATTAAATCTTAAGGAGTATTTAATTCAAAATAAAATTATATATAATACATGTACATACAACTGTATGTAACGTGTTCTATGGTTTACTTAAAAAGAGTAACCTCCCTATAAACTAGTTAATATTACATAAAAAAGTTTCGGTCGGTCTTAATGCCGATATTTTTCTGAAATCTGACAAGCAATTCAGTTATAGTTTCATGTATTATTTTGAAATAATCCAAAGTAAATTCTATAGAGTTGATACTTTAAACTCCCACAACCCATTTTCCCATGCTTCGTTATTAAATTCTTTAGTGAAAAAAAATATCAAAAATTACTTACGGCAAGGCCAACGGCACATAGCAGAAAACTTGAAATCAGGAAACTCGCCATAGTCTTTGAGTTACTTCTTATTCGGTTGACTCAAAACAATAGAAGCTAACCGGTCGCAAAGAGTTTATATTCACCAGACAAATTGTGGTTCTTATATACAGTCAAAGGTGTGAAAGTCAATCAAAGATGAGTGTGTTAACTATTTGGTTAAGCTGTTACTTGGGAGACTACAACATCCTTGTTTTCGTGCATATGTTTCTCCTTTATAATTCTTTCTTTTTTTTTTCCTTGTTTTTTTTTTAAAGTCATGTACAATATCCCTTAGCAGTGGCGTAGCTAGGGGAGGGGGGGGGGGCAAATTCGAAAGTTCCCTCGGGCACCTACTTGAGGGGGGCCCCCAAAGGAGTGTCCGAATCGTTTTTTTCTCATGTCAAAATGTCGAATGTCAAAATGCAGGGGCCCCTAAACAGGCCAACCCCCCCCCCCCGGGCCCCCGAATCCTTAGCAGCGGCACTGTCCCTTAGTGTGTGTGTGGGGTGGGGGGAGTAGAGAGAGTGCGTTGTATTTATTTTTAAAAAAATCAAATTAAAAGAAATAGTGTCAGGACACATTCAGGAAACAAATGTAAAGGTTCTCATAATCAAGGAAATATACTTTTTTTTATTATAGAAAATAGTGATTAGGCATACACAAAGCTTTATTGGTTGTCAATACTTCAATGGATTCTGAGTTACAGTTCTTTTATTTGTTTTTACATTAAAAAAAATGTCACAAACAAATATTGGTCCAAACTAAATCCAAGATGGTCGTCATTGAAATGAAAGCCCAATCATTTAGACTTTTTATTCTGATACTTTGTATTCGATGAGTGGGTAATAATTAGGACCTACATTTAAATACAAATATGTTTATACAAAAGTGGCACAAATATTTCAAGAATTGGAGAAAATATAAGTAGACCTACGTATAGAATCTGTTTACTAAATTTTGGTTTCTTGTACGTGTCGGAAGGATAAAAAAAATTAATTACTTGGCCCGGATATAATTATCCGAGTTTGTTTTTGTTTGGCTCACACCAACGTTATGTTTTATTTTTACTCACGCCAAGCCTTGTCATAAATCAAGTCACTATTATCGGTGTTGTTATTCCTAGTTATTTTTCCCCATAGATCTATGTTTATTTTTTACCCAGGTCAGTCTATGTTCCCAGGGTAAAATGATTTAAAGAATCTAATTTTATGTTAAACTTTGTATATTTATGGTCATATTGTATTGCTGACAATGTTTTCTAATAGAAGCTCCTTCTGTTTTATTTTGTTTTCCACAAGTGGAAAAGGCAATACATTCTCGTCGGTCATTTCCTCTCAGTAAGGGCAAGTCTGTAGCAGTACCACTCTGTGGCAGGATGTTGGTATAGAGTATAGATAGTTGTGAGTTGGCTAACTAGTTGTTATTATGTCCTTGAAATCTCCAGTGGTTAAAAATAGAGATTGAATATCCACAATATCTTGTATTACACTTATTTTTATTGCTAAGCCCAATATTATTACTAAGCCCTCTTATTACTATTATACTAAATACGTTACACGAAATGCCTTTCTAAGTCTATATGGAAGAAATATTAAGTTGTTTTTCTTGATATTTGTTGATTTTTTTTTTGGGTTTTTTTGTTTTTAAATACTATTTCTTTGCTTTCCATGTTTTAAAAACAAACATTTTATGTATGTGGAATCTATCAGTAAACAAAAGTTGGCAGCCTTGACTATAGATATTATGAATACAAGTATTAAAGTATATTTAATGCGTCATTGACCGAGTTGTGTATGTTCTGTCCTTAACAAAACATGTTTCGAACTGGACAAATGTGTTATTGAGACAATGATCGCCGTAATGTATTTTCACACTTGATAGTCTATGTCCGGAAAAATTGGCCAATGTTCAATGTTCGCTTAGGCTGCACATCTGTTGGTTGCATATGGTAGCAAGGACATTGATACGCTGTGACGATACTTTTCTGTTCGTCTGAGGCTTTTATCTTGTATGTTATAGACGCTCCGTCTATAAAGAAGATTATTTTCCGAGAAAGTCCTGCCTATATGACTTGTTATTATTATTCTGAACACAGTTTCATTGTTAGTATTGTATTCCTCAGATCAAGTTTGTATAGCAGTCTAGGCTAATAGGCCTACGTGTAAGGTGATCCACGAAGTGTCATTGCAGTCGTCATGGATGTCAAGGGCGCTTTCTACAAGCTAGGAACAGAACATGGTGTTCTCAAACAACTGTATTCCAGAAGTGAGTGTTCCATTCGGCACGAGAAACTACTCACATTATCATCCGTGGGCACAGAAGAAAAATAACTACGAACCGTCGCGTCTTCACAATCACTGACATTCGGTTTCGGTTTCTCTTTTCGCTACGAAAGTAGGTCAATGGCCCCTTTCGGCGTAGTTTCGGTTTCGGTCGAAGCCAAAAAGTTAGCTTTCGGTTTGCTTTCGGTTTCGACCTAAACTGGTATTGACTTTCGGTCATGAGCCAAATTTCTTTTTTTTATTTTTTTATTTTTTTTTCTAATTTTATAAAAAAAGATCTCATAATATTTAAAAACAAAAATGTAATATAAACTATATAATATTGCCGTTTAGGTTTTTAAATCTTAAAGATTATTCAATTCTGAATAAAATGATATATAATTAATAAGATAATACATGAATATACAACTGTATATTACATGTTATATGGTCAAATGTGAGGTGATATTAGCCACTTCACGATTTGGCCGGCCAGTTCGCACATCGGCCGATGTCCGGCTTATCTTAGGCGTAGCCATAGGTTAGAAGGGAAAGTGGACCACTTTATCTAGCCCCCCCCCCCCCCCTAATATTCCAATTCCGATTTTTTTTTAAATATTAAACACGATAGAAAGTCTTTTTTAAAGTTCAATAATTATAATAATAACAGATATACTATATACTGAACAGTTAATTAATATTATTATACTTTTAAAATAATAATAAAGAAAAAGCTTTGGTATTATTTTTTGCCCCTCCCACTAATAGTGCACCTTTTGCCCTCCTTTTGATCTACTTGTCCCTCCTAACGACCCACAACCTACACCTATATTGCACTATTTGACCACCTCGTTGTATTCCTTCTTTTTTCTATCTATCACTATACGTTCGTTCATGTTCATGGTCATGCATTTATAAATCTATCTCACCGTGTTTACATCCATCCACGGGCTTTTACACCCACCAATTCATTCATTTTTGTTTTCATTTGCATATCATGTATTCCGTTCATCTCCTTTTCTCTCTCTTTCTCTCTTTCACTCTCTGTTTCTGTCTCTCTTGTAGGTGATTGTGATCGCCTATTATTTTGTCAATGTCGTTCCCTTGTATAGAGTATACAATTTACGCTCTAGTTGAAATCAATAATACACTACAATAATAGAGTACACAGTAATGAGTAGAAATCGACTTTTGTTATGTTGATTAGTCCCTTGTTTGTTGTGTGTGTACGCCATGTAGTGTTATCGTTTTTATACCGTTTTTCCCTTATAGTCACGGAGTTTTGATATGCATTTCAGCACACATAAATTGTTCGTGTTTTTTTTCCAGTTCATTAGCTTGCTGTTTGTTCATTTATTTGTTCGTTGTTTGTTCCATTGTTTGTTGCACTCCTTTAAAAGCCGCTGCATTCATGCCAGTGAATCAAGATAAGTCTTTGTATAGGTTTTCAACAGACCAAATTAACTTCACGGTACATTAAAACCAATCATGATAAGGATAAAAAAAAATGACGCATACCCGAATTTTTTAATTTTAACCAGGAACATTTCAACTACAGGTGTGTTCCTCGTTTGTGACATTTTTATCGGTTTCTTGATTTAGGGCCAATAAAATCTTTGAACAAGTTAAACGTGGCGTGGTAATCAAATGTATATGCTATAGAGAAGTGACTTTAAACTCCCACAACCCATTTTCTCATACTTATTTTATTAAATTATATGTTTAGTGAAAAAAAAGTACTGAAAATTAAGACATTTTGTTTTATTTATTAATAAACAAGTAACATTACCCGGCGTTACCCGAGGTAGCATTGATGCACACATTAAAGAACAGATGGCACATACGTTCTTCTCTAAAGTTAAAAAAATAGCTTGAATTTGATGAACTGTTTATTAATGTAGATAATATTGATTTATGTAAATTGGTATTGAAAGCAATTACGGAAACAAATGATCCTAAAAAAAGTAAGCGAAAAATTAGATGTTTACTAATTTAGAATTTAGACCAATTGGTATTAATAATGTGTTTATGCTATACTTATTCTAAGCCGAACCTTTACAGCTATAATACTAAATACAGATAGTTAACCTCTACAACAGAATTACAGAAAATCAATTATGAAAAATAAAATATAGGCCTATTTTTTAGGTCTCACTTATTGGAAACAATAAGAAAAAACTATTAATTCTGAGCATCTTGACTCTTTAAAGTTGAAATCATGACAATTTTATGTTTGGATTTTTTTTAAACATTAAATCAAAACCTGTTCTCGGAGGGGAAACAAACCCAGGCCGCTCGCGTGCCAGTCAGGTAATCTAGCCGCTATGTTAGAAAGAACACATGCAGGAAGCGAAATCACAAAAAGGTCAAGTGATTTTAAATTATCCAGTGCGAATCAGATTTGACACACATAGTCAATATATACATAGATTTACATAGATATTCCCGAAATAAATACTTCTTCCTTTGAAGAAAATGAATATCTTTTATTATTTTTCAATGAATTCGGAAACTCGCAAAATACCTTTACAGTTGCAAAAATTACAAAGAATAAATTAAATTAGCGTTCCATAATACAGACACTTATTAACTAAATATACTGCATGTTAATATGTGGCTATTAGTGGCCGATGAATAACTTTTTGTAGGTTGTTTTTTGTAGGTTTGGGTATTTACAAGGGAACAAAATAAACAATGTACGACCCACTAAACCTACATTTAACCGTTTGGTAAAAATAAGAACCAAATCAAGATTCGAAACACGTGACTTTTTGATTCAATAGCGTGACAATTATCATTTTTCCTTGTCGAGATCCAACTAATAACTACACGTCCCTTTGTTGATTTTTGTCCCCAAAAAACCATAACCCATCATTTAAGTGCTAGTATCAAAGTAATTACTTGAAAGTTATGCTTAAAATTATGTATGAATGATTTAATTAACATTCGGATACTCAATACACTATTTACAGTCAAAATCTACTGTTAACTCAATTTTGATAAAAAGCTATTCACAAGCTCTTTAAAATCTATTAGTTGGCAGCAGTCGACCATTTACATAAAATTGAAAAAGTAAGCCCAAGATGAAAAATATAGCTGTAAAGCTGTAGAAGCTAATAAAAAGAACCAACTAAACTGTGGCGCTGGACCCCACAAGGTAAAATTATCCAATCAATTTCATTGGTACGCCCTCCCCCCCCCTCCCCTAGACGAGTCGCTATCCAAATAATGCTTTTTTTCGACAAGTCAGAAAGTCAACTAGTATAGACATTACGGCGAGCCATAAACTGGATTTTCTCTTGAGTGGAGGTTACAATTTACATCGTGTTAAAGAAAACCGCCAAAAAGAACATTGACATTATTCGCTTACAGATTATAAATACATAGACTAAACAAAAGAAAACGGCATTATTAAACTGTAGGTAGGGAAACTTGTATTGTTCAACTTTGAATTCTGTTGACATATATTATGTCTTCGCAGCCGGAATTTCCGAAAAAAACAAACAAATGTGGGTTGGAATTATTATTTTGTTCAAATCAAATGTAATTTTTGACACATTGCGACACTGAAATCTTATCTCCAAAGGTTAATGCTAAACCTACCTAAGAGGAAGGTCTACGAGGCGACGCAGGAATTTAAGGTAATTATTAATAGTATGCTTAGGGATACTCATAGACAGGAAACGGTTAGAGGGCCCTGGGGCGACCACCAATTTTGTTATAGAACAAAGACATGAACAAATACAAGGGAACATAATATGTATATATATTAGAAAAGAAATTATAAAATCTATATAAAAATAAACATGATACGAAAGATGAAGAGATGCAGAGAGAGAGGGAGTAATAGAGAGAGAGTGGAAGAAAACAAAGAGCGATAGATTGATATAGACTTCAACAGATTGATATATAGACACACATATAGATAGATAGAAAGATAGATAGATTATAGACTATAAATAATACATAAATAAATAGAAAAATTAAAAGCAAATAGATAGATAGACAATATATATATATATAAATAAAATTGTAGATTGATAGACTGATAGATAGTTATCCTTTATGCGAGAACAAACGCATATAGGTACTCTTTCTTCCCGAGTGGCATTCGGGCGAGGAATTGGTTGCCTGAACAAACAAGGAAAACTAGTAGCTTAACATCATTTAAAACATTAATAAACATGCAAGACTAGACTCGGACTACGGATGAGCGCACGAAGGAAAAATCTGCTTTATAGAAGGTGCGTCTGTAATATACGATAAGATAGATTGATAGATAGAAAGATTGATTGATAGATAGATAATACTACTTGGTCTGAATCAAGTTTAAGTTAACTATTCGAAAAACAAATAGGATGGGACAGGATACGGGGTTGTGTTTCAGAAAATGTATTCAACAGGTGTGGTTGTGGGGGGGGGGGGGGGGGGGGTATGGGACAAGGAACATTGCTAGGTATTGTAAAAACAAGGAAGTAATGTTTTTTTATTGCTACACTTTCAGTGTATTGGGACATAAAGAGGTTATTTGGTTGAGAACTGTTTACAGAGGAGTCAGTAAAGCGAGAAGAGTCAATAGAATAATTTTGATGGCTTCACGCTGGGGATGAGAAAATATAGACAATTTACAGACAACTGGTGTCTAGCAAAACAAAACAAAAATGCACCTTTAACAGAGACATACATTTCAAAGTTTTAAATACGGCTCTGAACTAGATACAAGATATACTTACTTACTTACTTACTGCCCGTAACGCCATGGGCGCATATGGTAGCAACAAGATATAATCACGAACTTATTAAATGGTTTTTAGCTCTTCAGAAAGGGGGGGGGGGAGGGGGACGAAACCAATCTCCTGCACGAGGCATGCCAAATATGGCATGCACATGCTAGAATATTTTCAGTATGTCGTAAATGTGTGGCGCCTAGATCATTAACGAGGCTCATGGCTTATAAAATTGCAATTTGTCTTGCCCATAGGTGTCAAGCTCAAAGCAAGCTGTGTACTGATTACATTTGCGGGACAATTTTAATCAAAGTCAAACAGCGTAAGATCGAAAATTGGTTATGCCTTTTTTTTCTTTTTGTCAAATTGCTGGTTTTAAACAGTTAAATTTTACAGTATTCAATGCAGGTTTTATTCAGCAGGCTTGAGACATTAAATGCATTTTGCGATTGACTTAGTCAACCATTTTTTTAAAACTACGTTATATTCTCTGAAAAAAAGCCCTCTACCGAATTTCCGAGTAAAGCATTTTTCGTGTATATGTTACCAAATGGCTGATAGCAGCCCTGATGTCCAGTACGCTGTACTTTCGGGGTACATGTGTGGGGTCATAAAACAGTCCTGCAGTACCAAGGAAGCGTTTAGCTTCCGGGTTTGCACAAATTAAGTGTGTTTGGGGGGGGGGGGGTGTGCCTGGGTTTAACGAGTTCGTTTAACGACTCGAGATGACGTCACGCATGTGCCATATGCCATGTCATAGATGGTTTTCTTGAGATAAGTGAAGCCGGCTGGTCCAGCGGTTAGTTCACCCGACTGTCAACCAAAAAAACAACTGACAGGTCGCGTGGTCTATCCCTGCCACCGACGATCCCTGTCGCCCTGCAGGAGTTTTGGGCCTAGTGGACGTAATAATCTTCTATCTAGAAGGAACGTCTGTAAACTTATAAAATAATTTTAATGAAAGAATGACACGTATGAGAATAACGTTTTGGCGCAGGGTTTCCTGATGTGCGCAGCGGCACCCCGAGGAGCTGGTGTGTTTTAACTAGGGCGCCGCGGAATAATGCAAAAACGTTGACACATAGTATTTGCATTATCGAGTGAATAAAGAGAAATTTGACTTCTAAGGCTTTGACTTATTGAAGTTGGCCACGAGAAAACATATCTACTAAAAGGGCGCCACGACAGAAAAATGTTTGGGAACCACTATCTGAGCGAAAGGATTGGCAATATTACCTTTCTGTTTTATAGTTTTAAACATCAATGGATAACATTTTATGCTTGGATAATTTGGTAACCAAAACTCGAACCCCTTGAAAGCTATTGCATTTAGAATCCTTTATAATAATATTAATTTACTGTGATTAATTGACACACACACACACACAAAAGGAACTGACCAACACTATGTCCTGGTACCTTTACTCTTTCAAAACTAATGAAGACTTAAGTACATTATCCCAGAATTAGCAAAAAAAAAATGTATTTTTTTAAATTTATTTTACACCTATCCAACCCCAAAATCTCAGAAATCTCTTTCAGACAGGTTACCAGAAAATTATTGTTTTAGCGTTGTTGTTTTTTTTATAGGTATAGTATACTGATTATTCTGTCTTTTATGAGAGTTTGAAAAACTTCGCTCTTAATTGCAAAATAATATATGTTTAGATATCTATGGATAATTTGAAAATAGCTCTTGATTAACAAAATACTTAGCACCATTTCTCGAGTTTTTTAAAGTACGGCCTTGTTTTAATAAATTAACATAATTTTCGTATCTTCTGGTAACCTGCTTTCTGCCTCCATTTTGTTTACCAAAGGCGTTGTCGCCTCTGACATGAAAGCACATCGTGTTATGATGAATTCTGTTGAAATGTATCAAGGATCTTTATTACAAGTGAGAAGGTTGAATCTCTCACCATGAGAATGTCTTGGCTAGACTCATGTGGTGCAATAGAAGCTTTTTAAGCTGCTAGCGTCTTGTTAATCTCAAATAATTTGTAGGTTGTGAATCTACTGTAACACCGCGATCTACTGGTAGGTGCAAAATCGTGTTGTATTAAACGTTTTCATATATTGACGTATTAATAAATTTCACATCGTGACGTACGTAGGCCCACTGAAGGTTTACTTATTTTATTCACATTAAGATGTATTAGAATAGATATTCTCTGTGTATTGTTGGAGAAGTTAAATAGTAAGTTCGATAACTCTTAACAACAGGTCCGCTTCTCTGTGGTTTCAATGTGTATAATTGTGAGTCTCAAACAGGGGTTTCTAGGGGTCCATAATAGTACGGGGTGGGGGTGGGGTGGGGTCTCTACTTATTGCATGATCTTCATTTTCTAGAGCAGTACGCAAAGGCATATTTCACTAGTACAGGCGTAGCATTAGCGTAACAATTCGATTTACTTATATGCCAAACAGCCATGGTATTATCACAGCAGATCATGTTCTATAAGTAAACTCTAATTAGGTTGCACTATAATATGTTAAAGCACACTATACTAAGACCAATGACATCAGTATATCTTGAGTTATCTTACAACCATAAACTAATTCTTCGTAACTCAGTCACGTGATACGATCGTCTAGGGCTCTTTCCAACCGCATTCAGCATTAAGATTGATATTGATATAATAACATAAACATACCGATATGTACTGCGGGCTTCCCCAATTTACTTCCCAATTTCCGATGCGATAAGCGGCAACGGGTTTATTTAGTGGACTAAGAATTAAATCATCTAAGTTTTCAGTACAAAAAAATCAGAAGTTCAATCTTATTCCGAAGTTTTAGTTCTCAAAATTGTCAGTGAAATCACCCCACGATTTCAAAACCACATCTTAAAAATTACAAAATATTGCACTTCAGGGAAAGCGTCACGAAATGGGGGCTAAATCCATATTTTATATACAAATCAAAACGTGACATTAACTGCTAGGTTAGTAATTCATTCAATCCAGGTAAATCCAAAAGTTAACATTTTGGAAGAGTCTGCTTTAGAAATATCTAAATTCAAATGTTTACATTTTATTTTTAAAACGTACCTCGTTGACTAAACACTTTGTATAGGAAGATATCATAGATTTAATGTTTAATTTAACTTCCCTGTCAATATCAGGGGTATTCCAATATGATTAGCGGGCAAAGTAAATAATTGAATAGATTATATCCATTTACAGTTTATTTCATTACCAGGACCACTGTAATTCCAAAGAATAGTTTAAATTTGCTTAAGGTGTGCCTAAATGTAATACATTTTAGCAAAGCGCACATAATTTTTCAATTGTATTATTTTATTAAAACTATAACATTTTGACATGTTAAAATAAAGAGCTAATCTAGCACTGAAGGGTCAGGATAAAGGCTTTAACCAGCGCTGTCATTTTGACATGTCAGCATTGGTCTAACCTTTTATACGACATGTCAGTGCGATAATCTTTCGGTTCTGGTGTGATAATTTTTTTCCGACTTGTTATGAAAATCATATTCGAGACATGTCTTTCCACAATTCGACGTCAGTGAATAATGTACACCGTTTTATATTAAATACATAAACATAGAAAAAGTTTTCAAAAGTGAAAAATTAGTTTATTAATGTTGGAAATCTCCAACAATAGAAAAAAACGTATGGGAGTGGAAATTATTTAGTATAGATGGATTTTCTTATTTAAAAAAAAACAACACGAAAAGTCTAAAGAAAGGATTAGTTAGAAAAAAATGGTATGTTTCGCTAATCTAATGTAAAATTGAACCTTGGCTTATAAGGAAAAATGTTCGGAAATGGCCCACTGGTCAACTATAAGCTGCCTTTTTAAAAACAGAATGCTGTCATTACCAGTTACTAGAGTAACGAGCGACTATGAATTGGATTATATAAAATGTTATTCAACTCTCTGATGCAGAAGAAAAGGACTGATTAGTCAATAGTTGTCCAGTTTCACAGGCTTCTACTTATAATACATTATGTGACCAGGTTTTATTCCTAGACACCCTTTCCCCCCATCTGATGCCAGGTATCTGTAGCTACGAGGCAGAAATGGAGGCCATCAGACACGCCATTACAGCTATCGGGACAAGGTTTAATGACGAATCGTCTTTACTAATGCGCTCTCCGTTCTCCAGGCCATCGACGGCCTGGGGACGTGGCCCGAACGACTCTTCCGTACGCTAAAGGCTATCTCAGACCTGATCTCTAGGCACGGAGTGAAGGTCACGCTCCAGTGGATCCCGGGTCATGCAGGGGTTCCTGGAAACGAGATAGCGGACTCCCTAGCCAAGAGGGGGTCCCTGTTGATACCAGTGCTAGACGAACCGACATCGATTGAGAGTGCAATACGACTCATTCGGGATTGGGAAACTGACCAGTGGTATAGTAGTTGTGTTAACTCTGACAAGGGCCGAGGTGTGTGGCAACAACTGAAGAGACCCAACCGAACCGATCCGTGGTGATCCTCTGCAGAGGAGAGGCTTCAACAATTGCACAGGTCTCACGGGACACTGTCCAGTAGGGGGCCTACTTTAACAGGTTGAGACCCCTAGAAGACTCGCGAAGTAGAAACTGCAGAGAGGCGGTGGAGACGGTCGATCACGTGCTTGCAAGTTGCCCTGCCTTGCAGGAGTTCTAAGTGGATGGGGACGACCAACTGATTGCGCCGACCCTATATGGGAGTTTGTCACAGCTACGTGACACGGCAAAATTTGTTCTCCGAGCCTTAAGAGAGTAGTCTCGGCTCGTATTCTCGTTGAGATGTGGAGGTCAAATCTGATGCCAGGTAACCATCGGAGGGGGAGTGAGCCAGACTACATCTCTAGGTCCTAAGGACAAACACAATCACGTCGTTTTATTTATTTACCAGGATTCGAATCTCGAATATTCGGAAGGATAAACATTTTCTCTACTGATTAATTAACGAGCTTCATAGCCATGGCATTTTATTGAGAAGATAATACCTACGTGTACGCCACTATGCATGACTTATAAAGCGAAACTGAACTTGGTGCCTTAATCTGCATAAAGCGGTCACAGTGGGTGTGCCTCTAAAATAAAAACTAGCAGAGTTTAAAGTGTTCATTTTATTTTAGGGCTTAGTTGGGAATGTAAACAATACTGTGTCATGATGACACTGATAAAACCAAACCCAGTTGAGCCCGACTAGGATCCTTAGTCATGTAAAATGAGACATTAAATCATATAATAAGGTTTTCAATCATGATTTATCAGCACTAATCTTCTCATTGTCCACAGCGCCGTAAAAACAAGACAACAAAATATATAGTTTTTCGAGATTTCATTGCACAGACGAGAGCCACCGAGTATCAGTGGGGAGGTAGAAATGTGCGCTAAAGCCCGTCTCGTCAAGCTCGATGCCTGGAATTCAGGGTATATAGTCTTGAATTTGTGTTACCGGACGGCAGTGCAGGAATACGATTGCCACTACGTCATGCCCTATCGGCTTGCCGCGGGGTTTCTAGTCTCGGGCAGGTTCTTGTTGTGCTCCTCCCCCCCCCCTTCTCCTCTTCACTTTCCCACTAAAGAGCAGGAAGACTCGTCTGGTATTTTTTAGAGACATATAAGAGGAAGGAATGAAACAAAAACAAAATGCCTATTTGGTGCAACAGAACATTAAAATTTAACCCTTCCCGTACCGACCTACTTTCCCATGCATACCTTCAGTCCCGCTATATACGCGCCCGGGACTGTAAGGGTTAAGTCATTTACAAAAAAATCTCTTTATAGGAAGTATATACTATTCCAAAAAAAAGTATAGGTCTATGCTCTACAAGACATTGACAATAATTATCTTCAATTTGCTGAAACACTTGGCTTTCGCGTGGGCTTAAACTGTTCAAAAATAAATTTAATTACAGTCTCAAATCCACAAAGAAGTCAAAATGTCAAAATAGAATTTAATATTGTTGAAATATAAATTAACAATAACTACAATGTAATACAAAGTAAAAACATGACTGTCAATGTGTAGTGCCCCAGAATAACTTAAAACCATGACCTTTTTGTGCCAACACAGAAACTTTGCGTCCAATTTTAAGTTTATAAGTGGTTGAATTGTTATATTACAAGGTCTGCTCTTTACAACGATGTTGTTAAAAAAAATAAAAACCAAGCGTTAAGTTTTTTGGCCCACATTAATGAGTGGGGAAAAAAACTGGAAATTTGCGGGAGAAAAGGTTTCGATTTGGGATGGGGGGTTTGAATGGGGAAACGTATAAATTGGTTAAAGTTGCGTGTGGTAGCAATTGAAGGAATCTAACACCAAATGCACTATACTATATTTAATAGCGATTGTAGTTTTATTTAAATTCTTTCACGACAAAGTGGCAAAGTTTCGTTAACGGATTGTATCAGTTTATTGACTTGGTATGTATATAATATTAGATCTTCTTGTACTATTGTAAGAGATATAATGATATATATAGTGTTTTATTCTTATATATATATATATATATATATATATATATATATATATATATATATATAGAAGTAGAAGTCGGTAGGTCCTGCGGTTAGTTCATTGGACTGTCAACCGACAAGTCGCTGGTTGAATCCCTACCACCGACCGATCCCTACCGCCCTGCAGGAATTTCGGGCCTGGTGGACGGAATAATCCTCTATCTAGAGGGAACGTCTGTAAATAGTATAAGATAAGTATAAGATAATAGTATAAGATAAGGGGTTGATGGGCACGTGTGCCCTGGTCCCCATGGTTATACTTATGACGATACTCTAACCGCCTCGTAATAATCTAGTTTTATATACAACCGTATCGTCAACGTCTTCTGTAGTATTTGATTTATACTTTTATCCCTAACAACATTTCATGTATTTGAGATGATCCTAATTCATTCCGTACCGCGTCATCTGTCGTGCGTGAGAATAGCATGTCACCAACAAATTCACTTGAAGTAAATATTATTTAAACGCATGCATTAAGGTAATAATCACAACGCCGGGATAGATTTTCGTCAGCAGGTGAAAGCCAAAAGAAAAGTGGAATGGGGGCTGAGAGGGCATGAACAAGAAGTTTAATTTGCATAGTGCATGTCATAAAGCATCCACTTACTGTTCATGAATGAATACGAATATGAACCAGGATGTACCTTTAAATAGCCTGGGTGGGGAGGAGATAGTGGTAAGTTAAATCCATTTACGGTTGACTGATTTGTGTCCTCAAACACACACACACACACATATACACAAAAAGAGCAAAAACAATGTTTTGTTTATCATTTTTGAATTCGAGGACTATGTTTCTTTTATTCCTTCAGCTCACTGGGTTAACGGGATAATGGGATTGTGGGAACAGTAGCTAGTTCTAATTTAAACCAGTATTCTATGTAAACGCAAAGTTTGTGCAAAGTAGTGCAAAGCTTGAAGTAACTTTTGATTCAACATACCATGAAATTAATGTGTAGCCTCAGAAAAAAATTATCAGATATTGTGTTAGCTAATAGACTCTAGAATGGATAAGCTACTGGGTCTAAAATAACTTCAGCATGGTAAACTGATTGATGGGGGGGGGGGGGGGGAGTTAAGTAAAGGAAATCGATCATAGGGCCGGTGAAGCAGCGTTTACCAGCTTATGTTGCCACGGCATACTAGGGGATGTGTGACCATCAAAATGCCCAGCCGCCTTTACTTTACCCCAACTAATGTCAGGCAGACTCAGGGACACCGTCGAGTCCCGAGAAAAAATACTAGCCTTCACCAGGATTCGAACCCGCTCGGCCTCCGTGTCAAATGGGGGCCTCTGGGGTATAGATATGAAACTACTTTGACGATCGTCCAACTCAATAAAAACAGAAGCAAACAGTTCATGTACACTTTACACTATTATAAAACTTGTAGTAATAAAAAGTTAGAGAAATTATTTCGATGTATAACCGATAGGGTATTAAAAGGCCAGACAATGTTTAGTGAGTCGCGAAGCAAAAGTATAAAAAGAACCGGGTCATATGAGGTTTGATGAGGGGATAGTGTGGCCAGTATGATGCATAGGTCTCTGTTTGTCCACTCGGAGTATGCGTGCTCCGTAATGTCTAAAAATCTCCCTAGCTAAAGACATTTGATTACTATGGGGAGGGTAAAGAAACCACTGGGGGACACGCTAGGCTAGAACATAAAACCAAAGAAAATCTAAAGCATCACGTTTTTTATTGCGATTCTATTAAGAAGTGTCATATTTCATTGTTTAGTTATAGCAGGGGTCTCCAAACGTTTCAGTCCGAGGGCCGCAATATCTATCACACAGCAGTTCGGGGGCCGACTACACACTCGAGGTCCGAATAAAAAAGAATCAAAACGTGGATGTTGTTTTTTATTATTTTATTAATATGTCTATTATTTTATTCAGTTTTTATTTAATAACACATTGATACACTACATAATGAACACCTGTATTATTGGGAATGGTGAAGTTGTTTCCTGGACGCCAAAATAGCAGACATTTCTGGTAAATAAAAAGGTATCCACGGGCCGGATGAGAGAGCCTCGCGGGCCGTAGTTTGAAGACCCCTGAGTTATAACATAGAATAGACACCCAGAGTACTAGACAAGTTTTATGGAGAGGTCTGTTCTTGGTGTTTGTGTGAGAGGAAGCGGGGGCTGATAGTGGGAGGGTTGAGATCATTCCATTGAGTCATATTGTTTTTTTTATATAAATATTATATTATCGAGAAGTATAAAAAGCTAAGAGAGGAAGGTGTCCTCGGGTAAATGATTGTAAGTGTTTACTGTGTAGTAGGTCAAGTGTGATTGTTAGGCTGAACAGGCTTTTATCCAGATGTGTAGCAACAGCACTTGGCTTAGTAATAATAAAACAAAACAAAAAAACAACAACAGTGTAATAATGGTTCTTCTCTATTTGCCTGCAAAATAATGCTCCACATCTAGTTCAGACAATACACTGTATTTCATAGTTGTAGAAATAGTACGTTTTATAAAATTAATCTGTACACAGCACTCATTCAAAACATGGTGGCATTTCGAGTCTCAGAATTAGGAGCCTGGGATTAACAGGTGCTCTCCTCTCACTCATTGGCAGACATGGGATAGGACGTGATTTTAAGATGGAGGTGGTGTTGAAAGAGAGAAAATGATAAAGCACCCTTTAGCGTTAGTGTGTGTTAAAGCCTTTGATCGATTTGAACATGAAATGTGCAAATTCACAACAGTCTTTGCTGATGTTTTTGCTATAATATAGTACTTAGTGGGCAAGCTATAACCATCGCTCCTCCATTTTGAATGACTTTCACTTTTTTAAATTTTAAATAATAATAATTAACCCTTTACGCATTAATGTGTTACTTTTTCCTTTACCCTAATTATGATAATCTAATAAATGAATTACTATTAATTTTACTTATTAAAATTTGATATTAATTTTTTACATTTTCCCGTTTGATTTGAGTAAGTTGCCTTACGCCCTAGTTCCTTCCAAACGCTTTTATCATTCTTGGTTGCCGTGTTGCAGTAAATATGTTACTTTATGAATCTGTCTGCAACCTCAAAATTTCGCTCACGTTTGCTATAGTGACTCTATTCTATTTAAACATTAATACTGGCATAATATACTAAAAAAATAATTGCATGATATACAAACAACGTGTCAAAGAGTGTTAATCATTTTGTCTGGAAGTATGAGTCTGTCATTATGTCTGTGTGTTTGTGTATCTATGTCTGTTTGTTGAAGATGTTTGAAAATAAGACAAAAAACGGCTTGACTGAATGCAAAAGAAAATTCCCCTGTTTATTGAACCCAAAAGCTTTACACTATAATATACTTGTCAGATACTAAAAAAAAATATCCGGTTAACTATATTTAATACATTTAAAAAAAAACATTCCAAAGTTTTCCAATACACGACAACACAAAAACAACCCGCTAACTTATACCGAAAATTACAGACGCTCCTTCTATAAAGAAGATTCTTGCGTCCTACGCTCATCCGAGGTCCGAGTCTGGTCTTGCATTTTATTAATGTTTTAAATGATGTTAAGTTACTGGTTTTGTTATATCCTTTTCTCTCAGCTTTTTTATTCGTTATATCTTCAACAGCTAACACCAGAAAGACCTAAGTACTTGCAAACAAAGATATACAGGAAAATGAGTTCTTCGGATGAAGAGGAGATAAACAGGGTAATCATTTCTCGGTCACACTGTGCCCACTGTGTTTTTTTTTAATAAGACGTTGTTTAATGACATGGCTGCTCAAACTATTTGCTTACTCCCATAAGTAGTACTTTAGTTTCATACTATACGTATCCAATGTTATATTACAGAGAGAGAGAGAGAGAGAGAGAGAGAGAGAGAGAGAGAGAGAGAGAGAGAGAGAGAGAAAGAGAGAGAGAGAGAGAGCAGAGTTTCGCTGCCCTTCCCCGCCCCCATTGCAAAGTAAATCCGAATTTTGGGTCCATGCATTATAGTGTAGTGTAAAAATTTGTTATTAAATATTAACTGAATAAAATAATATTAAATAAATAGTCTAATTAAAAACAACATGTTTTGATGCTTTTTATTCGGACCTCGAGTGTGTAGTCGGCCCCCGAACTGCTGTTTGATAGTTAATGCGGCCCTCGGGCTGAAAAGTTTGGAGACCCCTGCATTATATCATTAGATCGTTCCTACTTAAGATCAGCACCGTGTACATTATATCTTTACATAAAGAAACGTATTGACCATAATTGTGTACATTATGTCTTTACATAAAGAAATATATTTCCCCAATTATTGTCTATATTGTTCTATCTTTATATTTATCATAATTGTCTGCATTATATCTTTAAAGTATTATTTCTATCCTTTTAGTGTTAAACATCATGTATTTATATTATAAATGATACCTTTTCGGTACACTGTATCATGATATTGTGCATTCAATCTTAATGTTTCCCAACTTTTTTATTATTCTGTTTGAGCACACTTTTCATTTACGAGTACATGTTTCCCTCTAACGTTATCATACCTCATCACTGATCTGAAATATGTATTCAAAAACAATCAATTTGAATGAATGTAATAAGCCTAAAAACATGTATAGGTTCTCTTTGTAGGTTCCCTTTTTACAATTAACCCTTACAGTACCGACCTACTTCTATCTATGCTGCCTTCAGTTCCGCTATATACGCGACCGGGACTGTAAGGGTTAATACCTAATAGTTCATTTACTCGTATTTAATTAATAGACCAATCATTATTCAATCACTTTCTAAGATTCAAATTTATTGGCTTTGTGTACCACGTCGACTAGTATTTTGTGGTAACAAAACAAAAAGAAAACATTTACTTTTAGCTTAACTATTTTTTTTTATTCTATAATTATTTTTAGTGCGAGTTACCACCCATGTCACCTTTGTTCTCCGTAACTGACGGGACGTCTTCATCCTGTAATCTAAGTCGCTCTATGTCTGGTAAGCTAGTTCTCAACTGTATAAACCAGTTGCAAACAAATAGTGAGAAACGGGACTTTTTTTCTGCAAACATCTAGTTAAGCTGTATCATCTGATTCAATGAGGACAATAGTGCACAGAGCGCATGGGGCGGAGGAGCGTATTTCAAATGTTAATTTTCATTTATACGTAAACTAACGTACGCATTCATTTTGAAATTGTCAGTTTGGTGCATGTACAAAGTTTTGTTCCTGGGGTGGTTGCCCCTTTCCGAGCGGCAGTGCATTCGTCTGGCGTACCGAAGGTCCTGAGTTTGAATCCTGGTGAAGGTTATGATTTTTTTTCTCGGGACTTGAGGGTATCCCTGAGTGTACTCAGATCTGACGGGTACCTGACATTAGTCAATGTAAAATAAAGGCGGCTGTTGAAAGCTGCTCCACCGGCCTTATAATTAATTTGGTCCGACGGGTACTTTACTTACTACTTGTCTTCTTAAACATGTATATGTCCAGCACACGTAAAAAATCTAAAACGATGACCTACAATTACTATTTGTCTCAACACATAAAATAATAATTTCTAACGAAAAAATTAAACCTGTAGAAACAAATTATTTCATATATTTATCTTATATCTACATTTTTTTATACAGACTTTAGAAGATTGTGCCCATTGCCACCCACATTTTAAGAAAAATAAAATAAACAAAAGTGAAATTAATATAAATACTTACAATCGAGTGTATCACTATACACTAAAACCGGCGTATTAAATATATTATTTTATGAAAGACTATAATAAGATTGACTACTTGCTTTGATATTTATTCTGCTTTTTTGATAACTTGGAATACTCTGTTTCGGAATTTCCGATCGCAACCGGAAGTCTCTATATCTGAATATATAGAGAAAGTTTACTGAAGTTAATATATAAGGATTTCAAAAATGAAAATGATTGTCTATTTACTTAAATAATCACCATATTAAAAATTTCCGTTTGTTTGAACAGGTAATACAACGGAAGTTAAGGTTAAGGATAAGGAGATAACCTTTAGCCAGGTAGATACAAATTTTTTTTTCTAATTGTAGAAGTTACTAATATTCTTCTTAGAAGTCACGTTTATAAATTATATGATAAGAATAATCAACTCCTTACATTCAAACCACTTGATTGTTTAAGGATTACTGTTCTTGACCGCAAACCTTTGTGAACAACATCATACAAAAAAAACTTTCCAAAATCGTCCATTTAATCTCCGAACTTGAGGTGAAAAAAGAAAAAAGAACGTCATTAATGTTATTTTTTGTGGTATTTTATTTTTAGAAATTGATCAACAAATATTTTTGGGAATTAACATTGCGCTTTTGTTACCTTTTTTCAGAAAGCTTATTTATTGGATAATAATATGTTTTGTTAAAGTGCTAAAAATAATAAAAAGCTAATTGTTACAAAGTGAATTTTGTTTTTAGTCAAATAGATTGTTGCTTCAAGCGATTATTTTATAGTTTACAGTAGCCTGTCAAAAGACACATATTTATACTTTTCAAAATCGCAGTATAATTCTGAGTAGGCCTACCCTACATATCGAGATATATTTCCTGTAATCGTCTGGAATTTTTTTTTATTTTAAGCTCATTACTGTCTACATTTAAAGTAATGAATTCTTGTGATTTACTAATATTGCTAATATGTTAAACGAGAGTAGCCTTACAGTAAGTAGGTTTACCATTTTCTTAAATAGTATTTATGTCCCATAAACTATGTATATTAACTTATTTCATAAACAGACTGCGGTGAAAAGATTCGCCAGTTGTGGGGACTCGCCTAGATGCTCAGCGAGTGATGACACAAGACCACCGTCTTATAATTCTTCATTTAGTCAAACTGGTAAAAAGTTAGAGACGTCAAAAGGCCACATTAAAACTAAAATAGTTTACATATAAGTATATAGAAAAATATGAAAATCTATAGGTAGTATGTAGGTAGATAGATGGATAGATAGATAGATAGATAGACAGACAGATAGATAAATAGATAGTTAGATAGATGGATGGATAGATAGATAGATAGACAGATAGATAGATAGACAGTTAGATAGATAGATAGATAGATAGATAGATAGATAGATAGATAGATAGATAGATAGATAGATAGACAGACAGACAGACAGATAGATAGATAGATAGATAGATAGATAGATAGATAGATAGATAGACAGATAAATAGACAGATAGATAGATAGATAGGTAGATAGACAGATAGATAGATAGATAGATAGATAGATAGATAGTCAGACAGATAGATAGATTAATCGATAGTTAGATAGAAGGATAGGTAAATAGAAAGATATATAAATAGATAGATAGATAGATAGATATAAATTGATTTAGTAGGTTACATTTTTTCTTTCTTTAAAATGTATGTTCTTGGGTAGCCATTTTTGGCTTGGTGTCGAAACCCGAGCTAGACTGACGCGAATAATAGATAGATAGATATATAGATATATATATATATAGATAGATAGCTAGATAGCTAGATGGCTAGACAGGTGGGTTGATGGGTGGATGGACAGATAAAAAGATAGATATACAGAAGAATGGGAAAAGAGGACGGACAAACAATGATACAATGAAATCAACTGATTTATTCTTATAACTTTTTCCTGTTTTCGTGTTCAGAAGTCAAGAAGAAACTAAGTGCATCACTATCTGAAACTGTTAGAAAGGTAGATGCCAGCACAGATACTAAAGACATTCCGAAAATTACAGACAGGATGTCCATGCAAGACGCCATCGAAATCTTAAAGCATCAACAAGAAGAGATCAAACGGCTGCAGTCTATCCACGAGCAGCACCTGAAGCTACTTCTAGCGAGTCAGGTCAGATGACATTGGACATTAGATTGAGGATAGCTAGTAAGAATACGTTTATACACTGAACTAGAACTTAACCTTTACTTCTGTCACCTTTCAACAGCCCAACTTACAGCAGCATCTAGAATTACAACAGAAAAAAGATGTTTGCGAGCAGACGAAACCAACACCGCCACACTTGGTTCTGAAAGAGGTATGAACATTCTAGATGAACCTCAACAGACTGACATTTCTAAATAGAAGCGCAGACTTAAAGATAAATAGATACATACAAAGACAGAAAGACAGACATACAGACAAATAGATAGATATGTCTCCTTAAGCTTAGTGTTAACTAGTCGTTTTTGTTTTATGAAAACATTGTCACTAAATATAGACTCAAAGTATCAATGTTTCAATAAACATTTCTATATTTCTTTAGTGTAAATTCGGAGCTCTGTTTGCAGTTCGAGCTTTAAAGACCAAGTGAAGAGCTTTTTATCAAAATTGAGTAAACATTTGATTTTGATAATAAATAGTGTATTCAGTATCTGAATGTTAATAAAAAACATTTATACAAAATATCAAAGATAAATATTAAGTAATTAGTTCAATATTGGCAATTAAATGTGTGTGTTTTTCGGAGGAATACTCCAAATCTCGTAGCCATTTGAGATGTTTTTATTTCCGGCAATATAGGAAAGTGACGTGACATAAAGGATTCCGACTAGGAAAAATGAATATTGTCACGTGTTTTGAATCTATTGCCACATGTTTTGAATCTTTTCCCGGTTCTTATTTTTAACAAAATGGTTAAATATAGATTTATAGCGTCTATTTTTATTTATTTATTTCCCTTGTGATACGTCACTGCCGTATGAGGCTATTCCAAATCTCGTTCCTTTGAGAAAAACCTCTTCACTTGGTCTTTAAACTTTAAAAAAATGTAGTAAATTGTTAACCTTGTAATATACATACATTATATTCAATGTTGTGCTATTTCTTAGACCAACCCAGTTGATTTGCTTGGCGGTCTACTGGAAGAAAAAATCTATGTCCAGCTGGAGCAGCTTTACGTGAATGCCAAAATATTCAAGACCACGCCGATAGGAAGCTCCAACGGTTTCTATGACGACGCCCTGAGAAGCGAGGTTAGCTCGCTGAAAGAAGCCAACAGAAAACTAAAAGAGAAGGCGAGTGCTGAATGCTTTTGTTTTCTTTGCTGCTGTTGTTGTTTGTTTCATATGTTCAATACCGTCAGACGCCGCAGACTCGACTGAATATGATTTAGAGTAGGGATCGGCAACAGTTTGCTGACAGTGTGCCAAACTAGGATTTCTAAATCATTCAGCGTGCCAACAGCCTTAAAGTAAACCTGCTCTATTATAATTTTATTATAAATTATTTTATAGGACATTAACCCCGTAGCAAGACCGATATTTTATTACTAAATTTTCACATTTAAGGTAATTATTGTCTAAACATTAGATCTATCGTTTGCTTGTCAAGATGAAGATCTAACACTTTGCAAATGTTAATTATATCTCCATCTCAGTTGAACTGAGAAGTCTTTTAATGTGTTTAACACTTGAACAGAAACACCTTCAAAACATCATTAATGGAATAGATACGTAGTAATCATACAAACTGGGAAGTTAATGTAATGTTTTAAAATATACATATAAATTCTTCAGTCATAAAATATTTTATAATTTTCAAATACTTTTTACAGTTTGATCATTTCAAAGTTATAAATTGGAAGTCATTTTTTTATAAAAGAAAAAAAAAATACAAATTAGAAAAATTAGCTCAAATAGAACTGTTTAATTCTCTCCCTTTTATTAGAAAAGGTTTCCACATTTGATTCAATAATATTGATGCCTAAACAAGTTATGTTTTGTATAACAAATATTACTGACTAATTATTTTTTCTTTATATCAATAAAAAAAAAAACATCTTGGAGGTCTCTCGCGTGCTATTGAAATTCGTTCTGCGTGCCTTAGGTTGCCAACCTCTGATTTAGAGCATACAGTTCTAATTTGGCATTGTCTCATAGAGAGTCATAATCTGTCTCTGGTAAAAAGGTTTAAGAATATTATAGATTATAGACGTTTGATCCTGGGAGCTTTAAGAGGAGTGTAGTAAAGCCTTTCTTCTCCTCCCCCTCTTATATACATATGATTTTTTTTTTTTAAGGTCTTGCTTGTAATTCATCCAGATTTTTTTTACGATTTTTTTTTATTACAGCAATATTTATAGCTATACTTTTCCTGCTGCTTAAATCTCAATTTTGACAACTCTAGTACCAAATTTAAAACATACATCTCAAGGGTAGATAATAATCTTTTGTCATTGTTTTAATATCTTGGTATTTTTATGCTTTAAAAATTTACGAATTGCATACAAATTCCATGCAAAAATGTATAAAAATATTTATGAAAAAAAATTGGTGTATTTATAATAAGTAACTAAAATGTCGCTCTTTATAATGAAGAAAAACACTGAGTATGTATCGCATTGTTGTCACGCGTGCCCATTTTATATGTGAGGATCCAAGAACTGCAACTCATTTTTTAAGGGCAGATATTCAATATTAAAACAATAGTTTTATTTAGTCTGTTATATTAAATATATGTTTATACTGTGTACGTTACAAAATTCTTAATACTTGTGTAGATAATGTAAAAATATTAATTCAATTAAAGGTTCTCATTCACATAACACGTGGCCACCACAGTATCGTATTGTGTATTTCATATCCCACGTGTGACCCTCAAGCCTCAGTGTGTTGAGCTTTTGGCAACGGAAATAATGAAATATTATGTACTTAAGATATCTGTATCTCTTATATGTATCTGTTTCTGGACCAAAAAATTATCTTATTGTAAAGAATCTCAAAGCAGCCCCCTCCCCTTTTGTACATTTGTTTACTAAGAGGCCAAACCATTAGTAGAACTGGATCTACTGATATAGTCTAGGTCTAGAGAATCAAGGTATCTGACCAAGATATTTTCCTTTTCGGTCTCTGACGAGGGGCAACACATTACGGTGAATCTCGTGTCAATATCTTTATCTTACTTCCCAAGCTATTTTAGAGTAGTAGATTCCCTGGGAACTTATAGAGAGAATCTATTTGACATTTGCTAGTTATGTCAAGTGTTTGTCCTATGGACTGTAGCTATGTACTGATACTCATGCCCTCGAGTTGTTCTCATATTCACAGGATTCTTTCACATTGGTATTGGCACTGAAAGTGATATTCTTTAAAACTTTCATTTTATTGTTAAAGGTATTGGAACTAGAGAAAAAACTACAGACCCAGGAAGCTCGTGGTCGGTTTGGATTCGGACTCCAAGTTCCAGACACTCCATGGTCAGTCAGCACTGGAATGAAAGCCAGCAAGTCTTTGACACGGCTGGATGATTGCAATATAAACACAAATGCTATTGCAGGTATTTGTATTTAACTAGATGAAAGTGGTATGATAGTTATCTAAAGGCACACAAACAGAGAGAGAGAGAGGGAGAGGGGAGGGGGAGAGTTTATAGCAGTATAACTAGAAGGTCAGATAAAGATATACATTGATAGATAAATAGATAATACTAATTCTATTTTTATAACACTGTCAACAAAAGATAATGTAAGCCCAGGGCGCAATTAACATTGAGCAACAAACAAGCAGATAGAGATAAATAGATGATAGATAGATAGATAGATAGATAGATAGATAGATAGATAGATAGATAGAGGTAGATGAATAAAGTAAAATATAAAGGGATATAGAGAGATATAAAGTGAAATGGAGAAAATAATATGAATGAATATGCACACTTAGTTTAAAGCTGAACATAGAGAGATAGCTAGATAGAAAGCAAAAAATATAGAAAAGAGATAGAGAGAGAGCGAGAGAGAGAACGAGAGAGAGAGAGAGAGAGAGCTATTGAAAGTGTTGTACAAAGTTACAAAATTGATAAAAAGCTGGTTCAAAAGGAAAAAAATTAACGGGTAAATCCACCAACTAAATTAATCAAACATGAGGCTTAAACCTTTTAAAATTGTTCGTCTTTTAACAATATTTTTTTTTTACATTTTACTGTGTGAGTCTGTAAGATCCAGCTATTAAAAACTCATTCAATATTCAAACAGGTAGACCCACTTCTCCAGTCCCCCCGCCTTTACTGATTCAAGACATACGCCCAATAGAGATGACCTTTAAGTGGACAATAACCGACTACACGAAGAAGTTAAGGGATGAAAGGAGGAACGGCAGTAAGGAAAGCTCGTGTCCATTCTATCTGTCACACTGTGGATATAAGTAAGTGCCCACTGCACTCATCCACTGCGCGGCACAAAGTATCCATAGCACACTAAAAATCCACTGTCCGTAGAGCAGCCACTGCACTTAAAGTATCCACTGTTCACAAACTATCTCCAGCACACAAAACACACACACAAAATTATTCACTACATTCAAAGTTTGCACTGCCCACAAAGTATCCATAGCGATCAGAGTATCCACTTTACGCAAAGTACTCACTTTACTCTAGGTATCCATTTAACTCAAATTATAAACTGCAAACAAATATCCACTTTACCCACAGTATCCACTTTACCCAAAGTATCCAATTTACTCAAAGTATGCACTTCACTCAAAGTATACACTGATTATTCCTAATTAAATATGTTAAAATATCACATAATATATGAAATACACCATACTATCTACGATAAAAATTGATGTCTAGCATTTTGTGCTTAATTTATCTATTGGTTATGTCCCTCTAGGGCCCAACTGGAAACTTATCTGAACGGAAATGGCTCAGCCAAGAACAGGTGCATTTCTGTGTTCCTGCGCATAATAAAAGGAGAGTACGACAGACATCTGAAGTGGCCAGTCAATCTGCATGTCGTGGTCATTCTAGTCAACCAAACAGGTAATGGGCATGGTGGTCGAGTGACAGCGCGTTCGGCAGGCGTACCGAAGGTCCTGGGTTTGGACGCAATTGAATGAAGGCGGCTGGGCATTTTGCTGGCAACAAAATACCATAGTATGCCGTGGCTGAACGCTGTGGTGCTTCGGCACTTCTCTTTGAGTCCCAAAGGACTCTAGGACAGTTATATAGAGACGCTATTAAATCCTTACTTTAAACTTTATAGTATTAGTATGCTATTCTATTTTGATTACATTTGCATATTTATGTGATTAATTAATCAACAACATTTTTTTTTACTTACAAGCTACGATCTGGAGTGTTTTGTTTCCTAACTCAATAATTCTCCTATCCATACTTAGACCAAACAGCTAATAGTTCTTCATTTTCTGATCTGGTTTAGAAAACCGCGCCGATTCTCTGAAGGCTGGTGGGAATTTGTTTCAATATACACAACCGCACGGAACGTCGGAAGCTGAAAGTGACAGCTGGGGGCTCGTGGAGTTTGTCCGGCACGAGGTCATCAAAACCAGGCAGTATATCCGGGACGACAAAATTGTTTTCAAGTGTCGAGTGACCATTTTGGCTTGAAGACCTTCACCGCCACAATGATATAACAAGCTATCCAGACCTAATGCGCATAACTGGCAAATGTTACATTGCCTGAAGCAACTGTCAAAGAACACAGCGTTGTCATGGAAACCAAAAAAAAAACGGCACTCATATTGGCATTCCGCAGCAGTCAGAATACAACATAAAAAAAACAAAGATTGTTCTGGTACTTATTTTTAACTTATTTGTTACACTGTGTTCGACCTTTTTAACTGGTTGGCTACAGTGTGTTGGTCTTTTTTTTTTCACTTTTTGGTTACAGTGTGATTGTCCTTTTTTTTTCTCCCACTACATATGATTTTTAAAAAACGTATTTTAGCAACACGTTTTTTATTGAGCTTGTTTCTTTGTATTGCGTATTGATACAATTTCAACTTGTGTCTCTCAGTGCAACAAAACAGATTTTACACAAGTATATGGTCCTTTTCTTTATACTATAAATTTGAGATAATCTTGCTAAGTGCTGGCATTATTTGTGTGTCTTTTGTTTGATATATTGGGGGTATACGAGTTCCTCGCTGGGAAGTAGCTCTTCCCTGGTCTATACTTCTTTTTTTTTGTATTTGGCCAAAAAAAAAAAAACAAGAATGTCTCATCGCTTTGAAAATGTATATATATTTGACTTTAAAAAAATATGTTTTTCAATAATTTTAGAATAAAAGGTGAATACAAACATGACATTATTTATTAAGAAACACTTCATCAATGTTCTTAACTGTGCATACCATCTCAATGGCTAGTTGATCTAATAGCGATTTACATTGACAAATCATTGGCAAAAGCTATAGATCTTACAGAGGATGTTAATTACTTCATGCAAATGTCTTCCCGTAGAGTCCAAATATTATTTTAAAAGCTGATTGATTTTAGTAAAAAAAAATATTTTAATCGAAATTATTCAATAAAGATTTAGGACAATTCTTTAAAAAAAAAACAGTGCACTAAATTCGCAAAAAGTTTGGCAAATGATTGTCAAATGAAATTTCCTTTGGTGATAACTGATGGAAAAGTATTCTTTCCTTTCAATTTTTCTCAGCTTCAGAGTAAAATCGATTGCTTCGATTTTCATTGTTTTATGCATTTAAAACTCAAACTGATTTTTGCAACATGATATGAATTTATTTTTCCATTTTTTTTTAAGGTGCGTTTAACAGATCTGTTTGGGTGTTTTAATATTTAATTGACTTAAGGTTAAGTACAACATGTTTTTAATATCAACATTTCATTATTTTCTTGTTTGTCGACGTGTTGGTTTCAACAATAAGGACTAAAGGTCTGATTTTCTCAAGATAAATATTTATATTTGCATTTCTTGTCTTTTGCATAATTTGTTGATTAAAAAAAATAAACGTTTTTTGAATTATGCATATGTATTACGATACTGTACAATAATAGTATACACATTAAATGGCGACTATGAATGGAAACGCCGAACATGAGTCGCCTAGAGTTAATTACTGTGGAATTTACTTACTCTTGGTTTTCTGCACTGGACGATTAGGGATATCTGACTTAAGGATATAGGGATATCTGACTTAAGGATATAGGGATATCTGACTTAAGAATATAGGGATATATCAAACAATATCAAGTAGACTCATTCGCATAAGAATGCATGCCAAACCCCAAAACCTCACGATCACACAAGTTTATGCCTCAACTTCCGACCACAAAGAAGAAGAAGTGAAAACTCTCTACGAAGAGATAGAACAAATCATTAAGAAAAAGCAACAAATAAAAACATTATGGTAATAATAGGTTAATGGAATGCAAAAGTCGACCCTGACGCTTTCCAGCAGTGGTCAGGAACAGTTGGAAAATTTGGAAGGGGGGGGGGGGGAGAAACAAATGACAGGGGAGTTTGATTACTAGGTGGTCGTTGAAAAGGCCAGCAGCGGAAATGCTGGTTCGACAATATACAAAATTGGACAAAGCTGCAAAAGACAGAATAATTATTGACATGCCGCTGAAGATAGTAAAAAACGGAGAAAGATGACTGCTAAGGCTTCCGTTCGCTCCCTCCAACGACCACAACGGTCAAGGGATTGATGTTGATGACGACTCAATACGGTGCATTACCTTTTTTATTTTATGAGAGATTATACTGATGTTTTAAATGAATTCAATATGCACATTAGGCCTAACAATATTTGTGTGATGTCAAAACTAAAAACCCCACACCACCTCTTTTTTTTTTTTCTAATCCCACATATCTCAGAAGGTGAAGGCCATTTTTGCCACTATACGGCCCTTTTTTTATTGAATAAGGCATGTTTAACCAAATGGCCACCAAGTGGTGGGGGTTTATTGTTTGGTGTAGAAATAAAAATTGTTTATACAAAATGTTATTATTGTTTTACTTGTATGTGTTTACATTGTGTTTATATGTCCATAAAATATCAGCTGCATCAATATTGTGTTTTTTAATTATGTTGTTATATTGTTTATTTTAATTTAAATAGGCACGAACGTTACATATTGGCCAGACACTATTTCACGATTCTTTTATGAATTTGAAAATTACTTACCAGGAAAAAAAGCAAGTAATATAACATTAATTCAATCGTTAATGTATCATTCATACTACTCATACACATGTTAATTTTCCCTAGACCACAATTAAAAGCACACAAATTTTTTTATCGTTTGAGAACAAACGTGTTTTAAAAAGCCCTAAATTTTTACGGCACATCGGACATTGTTTTCCCGCCGCCGAGGCTACACAGCCTACAAAGTTCGGCACGGCAACGCGCAACAAGAACTAAAAACTAGTTCTGGTAATTACCCGCGCCGGTCGGCAAATTTGTCGCCTCGAGAGACCCACGTCCTCTATGAACAACTGCAAATCAAATATAGTAACATTACTCGCACGACTTCGCTCGGGTCGACTCGCGCGTGCGATTTTCCGAAACCCGCCGCCTCTATAAACGTACCCTAAAGCTAGATCTAAAATAAGATTTATCTATGTAATTTAGTAATACTCTTTTCATTTTAGCCAGAAATATATTTATTTTCAAAAAGACAATGTTGTTGTTTTTGTTTTTTTTAAATTTAGCGACGAAGAACTCATTTTATTAGTAAATAAATGAAAATCGATTGTTACGAAAAAGCATTCAGTCCGCGAAATTGCTTTAATATTTCTGCTTTTTGATTACTCGAATATCTTCTTTTCGGAATTTCCGATCGCACTAAGTCCTCTAGACTTCCGGTCTAGTAATTCGCTAAAATGTTCTCAATGGAAAACTAAGTTTAAAATCGAAAGTATAGTATACAACGGAAGTCTTTAGGGAAATTGAGTCTTTAAAGACAGTGTGCGCACACAACAAAAAAACAAGTGATAAGCTCTAAAAATAGAGCAAGCTGTCCATCTCATTATAGTCTTTGATGTGCATCGGAAAACTTAAGGACGTTTTAAAGGCCGCACATGCGCAAACTAACATTTTAGCTCTAAAAATATAACAAGCGATCCATCTTATTATAGTCTTTAGTCAAATCCTTACCAAATAACGTATAACAACTTTTGGACTTAGAATTGAACAAGAAATGATCAAAACTGAAATTGAATTTAAATTTAAAAGATATATTATATACCAAAAACTCCACCATGGCTTTTTGAAATCCCGCCTATATACTTAGAAATAAACCATAGTAAGAAAACGGATCCCTGTATGAATATTTAGTGTTTCAAGTAGTAATACAAAAATACCCAAATTTATGTAGAAATATACACAGATGGATCGAAATAACGATACAGCGACATGTTCTATAGCTTTAACCTAAAAAAAAGTATTAAAAAAATATATATAATTCCAATGTCTCAATAAATACAGCAGAAAATTAGCAATAAGCCCTAGACTTAGACATTACAGAAGAATAAGAAAACCAAGATTTTATTGTTATATCCGATTCTTTATCTTGTCTTACAGCTATAAAAAAAATGTAATAATAAAAATATATTTGCCTTAGACATTCTAACAAAATATCAATCAATATATGAAAAAAGCAAAAATATTGTTTTCTGTTGGGAACCTAGTCACGCAGGAATAGAAGGAAACGAAACAGCTGATAGAGAAGCAAAAAACACCCTTTTATTATCAGAAAGTACGATTTCGATTTCATATCGAGTCTCGAAACCTATAATAATTAGACATACAATACGAAATTGGACTTCTTGAAAACCGAATGCAATAAACTGTAGTATATGGATAACTAAAAAAAACCTGGCTTGATACAGGCCAACTAATTCGAAAGGACGAAGTTATTCTCTACAGCATACATACAGGACATACTAAACTAACACATTCCTTTCTCTTAAAACGAGAAACGGACCCAATGTGTGCTTTCTGCAATGTCATCATAACAGTTTCTCACATTTCAAATAACATTTTGTTGGAATGCAATACATTAAAATTTAGTGAAATTCGATGTATTACTGTAGAGCTATTCGTGAAATTTTCAGCAAAAATAAACCAAAATGTATAATAAGCTAGTCTATATTAAAGACATCAAACTGTAAACATAATTTAAAGATATAAAAACAATAAAATGGATACAAGAAAAACATGACAACAACCTTAACAATGTTGATGTTGATGGGCCGGAAATACAACAATTCAATTTCAAATTTAATTTAAATGCACACGTACCAATTGTAGAACGTAAATCCGATCGGATTGCTTTAAGATCCCAACTGATGTTCTGAGTTTGTAAAAAGATGATTTTTATCATTATTTAATTTTGTTTACTCGTGTCTGTCTGTAACGAATTTGTTTTGTAATGCATGATCGATATCGAACCTGGCTTCTCTCTGCTACAAGTGCCTGAATGACTCTGCCCCTGACTACCTTCGCTCCTGTCTCGAGCTCTACACACATTCCCGTCCACTTCGCTCGGCTTCTGATGCACTAACTCTTCAGATCCCTCGTGCGAAGCTACTATACGCTAGCCAACGTGCATTCTAATATGTGGGCCCGTCCGCCTGGAATCCCCTCCCACAACATTTCGACAGAGCCCTAGCTTAGCCACCATCAGGAGCCGGCTGAAAACGCACCTATTCCGATAGCAGTATTTATCTGTACATCTATACATTTTCGTCTTGTATTCGTCTGTACTCCTGTAACTGTTGAGGGCGCATAGAACTGCTCCCAACGGGATATGCGCTATACAAGTATTATTATTATTTATTATCATATACTATAATACACATGGACTTTAGTATTTCTGCTATATGATGACTCGAAAGACTGCTTTTCAAAATGTCTGACTCGTTGTTTCCTTTGCACTTCCGATTTATTGAATCGCTTCGATTAAAATTAAAGTCGAAAGTTCTATACAGCGGAAACATTTAAGAAAAAAAGAGGAGCATAGAAGTAATTTAAGACAGCCTTATTGTACATATTATAAGCTCTAAAAATAGAGCAAGCGGTCCATCTTATTATATGTTATTATCAACAACTTAACACCATTAGAAACCTTCATCAAAATTCATTACTATATTTATTATTGAAATCACAAATACGCGCGTAAAATATTTTTAATCAGGGAATATCCGATGGTCCTAAATGCAAAAAGGAAGTTAGTATTAAGTAAATAAGTAATTCGTTCTTGAAAATACAATGGCGATATTGGAAGACATAGTAAAAATAGTAACAACATCCGTTTATGATCTTGGCATTGTAATTTTTAGCGTGTTTGCCCTCGTCTTAGCCAAAAAACAGCAACAATTTTTGAAAGAATCGGTAAGTCTTATTTACAGTCTTATGGCACGTTTAGCGATAAGGAGTTCAGTAGTTCCAATTTTGTGAAAAAGAAATGTTAATATTATAGTTATAGTATTGTTACGAATGTAGGTTATAAATTAATGACTGTCTAGTGCATTGACCTTTCCATAAGTGCGTATTAGATATTAAACGAGAGGCCAAGGTTTTACGTTAATGCTCTTAGTGCAAATTAAACCTATTTACATTGACAGGGCAGACTTTTGCATTCCATTAACCCATTATTACCATAATGTTTTTCTTTGGTTTGATTATTTGTTCTATTTTTTCGTAGAATGTTTCCACTTCTTCTTCTTCGTTGTGGTCGGAAGTTGGGGCATAAACTTGTATGATCGTGAGGTTTTGGGGTTCGGCATAAATTCTTATGTAGATGAGTCTACTTGATATTGGTGAGCAGCTGATAACTGATCTAGCCATCCCCTTTCTGACAATAAACACTACACCTTATTGGTGCTTGGATTGATCGCCCGCTACAAAAAATTGTGTAACCTTCATCTGTTGAGGTTTCTTTAAATCTTGGAGCTCATGTGTCAATTCTCTCACTTTCCCGCCTAGAAACAGGGTTTGGGCTGACTGGGTTGATTGGCTTTGGACTGGTTCCAGTAGCATACTTATTGTCCCCACCCTAGTAACTGTGATGAGGGGATTGTGTGGCCAGTACGATGCTCTCGTTACTGTGTTGCTCACCCGATATATCCTCACCTCACTTGGTTCGTTGTCTATGGGCTATGACGGCTGCTGGCTGAACTAGACTTGTTGCATCAACAAAGCTTGATATTTATTTTTAACGTGTTGTTTCTCTGGCGGTCTACCTTCCTTGCTTCACGTATTCTCATCAGAACAAACGAGTTCAGGTTAAGTAATTATATAAGTCGAACGTTTATTGCCGGTATTAAAGTGGCTATTTTACATAGTCACACATACATATAGGGATAATAAGGTGTCCATGACACATCAATTATATCCAAGCACATAAACGTCAATACATGGAAAATAATAATATATAAGCATAACTTCACAATACAGTAATTCCAAGTGAACAATTTATGTAAGTAATCCAATATGGAATAACGTCATGTAACATTTTAACCCTTACTGTCCCGGGCGCGTATATAGCGGGACTGAAGATCATAGATAGAAAGTAGGTCGGTACAGGAAGGGTTAAGAAGAAGTGTCCAGTCCCCAATAACACAAAGACTGCACCTTATATCTGTCCACTGGTCAGTCTAAAAAAGGCGACCCAGCGCAAAACTTGCACCCAATGGGAAAAAGTCTACACAAAAGACAGTCCAACTTTTGGTCAAGGGGCGTGGCCAGTGTCAAAAGAGATTAGTCCTAACACCTGGGCTAGCCAGATACGAGAGAAGGGGGAGAGTTGGTCTGTCACCACATTTCCTATTTTCCACAACTTTGTACATCTCGTGTTTTATACAAAGGACCCTAAACGACATGGCATGTGACTCGCAAGAACGAACAATAGGCCCAAATTGTTATCAATACCGATCGACGGCTAAAACAACCCGCGGCGCCCTGGCGTGCACCACTGGACACCATAGCCCTTCCCAGTTGCAAACAATAGATGATAAGGGTGGGGTAAAAGGTGCTAGTGGCAACAAAGAGAGATAATCTAGGTTCGTCACGGCCTGACCAAGCGGTTGATAAAGGCGTTGGGGTGTGGGGAAAGCGGTGAGGGATAGGTGTGTAGTGGAAATCATTTCTCCCAAACACGCACATTATACCTAAACGTATGCGTAACTAATTACAAAGCACTAACTTTGCATAATTAATTTCACATCATGACAGTAACCTCAATTGGCGTCGTTCTGAATCAATCTGGGACACGATCCACACCCGGCATGGTCATATTTGACTGTTTTGTATCCATTTGTCCTTTCTGTGAGTTTGTATACTTGTTGGCACTTATCCTCTCTCCAATTGAAAATGTTTTTACCATGGTCGAATTCAGGAGGGCTCAGTATCTGTAAAGTTGTGAAAGGATATTGGTGTGGCCAGCAGGGTGCACAAGTTTGCGCACCCACTCGGAGTATGAGTTTCTCCAGACAATGGTGCTGTCCTTTTGGGCACTTTTCCAGTCAAACAGTTTGGGCTAGTTGTTCTAGCAAACGAGTTCCTTGACTGCTATTGACTATTGGACGGTTAGTGCGTCAGTACGTTATTTATATTTGATGGACAAAAAGCTCCTTATGTCTTATAAGTTTACAGATTCTAGAAAAAAGATTATTACGACCACTAGGCCCAAAACTCCTGCAGGGCGACAGGGATCCGTCGGTGACAGGGATAGAACCCGCGACCTGTCCGTTGGTTTTTGGTTGGCAGGCCGGTGAACTAACCGCTGGACCAGCCGGCTTCACGGACCAGCCGGCTTCACACTTAGCACGTAGGCCTACACACTCAGGCAGGAGAATAATTTACAAAGATGCATTATTCATAAAAAATATCATTTATTATAACTAATTTCTTTTGTTTCAATTAGTATCACTAGTGAATTATCCGGTAACAATTAAGTTTACAGGAAATGTGTAATAATGTCTCTTACTAGATATACAGACTTTGAAAACAGAATTCAATTAGTACGACTATCCTCATACATCAAACAGTGAATCCAAGCAATAAAAATATAGATGCTTCACAGATAAAGTCCGTCCGCAAAAAGGAAATAGATAAAATATATACTAATTCCAACAACGTCAAGATACGTCCACTGTCTATCGCTCTCGCTATTGAGAATAAATTGTGCGAAGAACCTAGAAACGGTCGAAAGCTCCAGAAGCTGGTCTTTTCCAGTTTATATGCTATTCCAGTGTCAGTCTAAAGTCCCCACCCCGATTCCCCGTCTAGTCCAATAGAACCATGGTGGGTGGGGCTAGGTCACATGTCGCCACTATGAACACCTTGTCCAGGTAAGATAGCAGCTTCACGGGTCAGTCAGGAAAAGGGGGGGGGAATGTAAATTGGGAATTGAGAGGGGGGGGGTCTCCGATCGTCGGTATAGGTAGGGAGATCAATGAACGCTCCACCCCGTACCATGTCGACACACCTTGCAGTGTTGACTCTCTCTTATACCCCTTATCATCAAACCAGACAAGCTCTTTGCTATCGCGACTAGCGGCCATTGACACCCTTGCGGCTTATCAATCAAAAGTCTATCCTCGTTTCTCGTTCAAAGGATTTGAGGTAAACAATTCATCCACTTGACGTGCTGATTACCCCTCGAGGCCATGAAAGGGGATGGGGGGGGGGTCGACGATGAGGTCTCGTCTATAATCTGGTAATTGTAAGATTAATCCTTTGAATTTATCCGCGTGTCTAAATATTAAACTGTGTACTAATTAATCCCCCAACTAGTTAGTAATCACTTCGTGACACTATCTTTAACATAATATTTTATTGTTGCTTTTTTATATAGTGGAATCTCAACTTTGGGGAG
Source organism: Anisus vortex (assembly GCA_949126835.1). Lineage (NCBI taxonomy): Eukaryota > Metazoa > Mollusca > Gastropoda > Planorbidae > Anisus > Anisus vortex. Next base: position 20,286,649 of record OX421502.1, on the reverse strand, counting down.
TTTTTCGAAGGGAAACCAGACTTGTTAGTGACCTTGATTCTTTTTTTGGACATTGTGTGTGTAAGAGCAATCATTCATGTATCACACAAGTAAGTTCTATTTGTCTTACAACACTTGACATGATGCTTAACCCATTAATGCCCAAGGGTATATCTTAATGACTTTATCTGTGGGCTTTTTTTTTGCGTGTTTCTTAGTTTAAATGCATCAAAAAGATGGTAGGCCTATATACATGTGCTTTGATTGGTTGATGTTTTTCTCGAAAGTTACGGGGGAGTACTCTGGGAGAATACAGGGACACGGATGGGTTAATATATTTTTGTTGAGATACACTCTAGAGGAGTGCACTGTACATGACTGGCACCCACATGACCAATGGCGCGGATGGCGGTCGTGGAAGACATGAAGATACAGTCAATATAATTAAAGAAGACAAGAGAAAGGGAAATAGCAGGGAAGCTGAGAAGCTGAGAAGAGATTAGCGAGCTTAATCAGAGGCTTTACAATCGGCAAGAAAAACATTGAAAAAAAAGTAATGCTCATGATGTGTCGTTGTGGCAGAACCAACTTTTTATTATTGAGTAGGACCTTTTTTTGATCATTTAAAATGTCCCATGTTTTTATTATAAAAAATGAACCCATTTTAAATATTAAAATGAACCCACTTTTGTTTCTGAAAAAGCTCTAACTAGTTCTTGAAAAGGCCAGTTCTTTTTCTGAAAACAAATACAGTTTTTATTCTTTAAAAAAAATAAAAAATTGTATCATTGAAATTGCATCCCTTTTATTTAAAAAGAAACTCGATAATTTTATTTCTTACTTTTTATGTTTGTTTTCACATTTAGATATTGGCTCATGTTTATTGAGTATCTACACAGTGTGGAAGAAAAGAATGGTCGTCAAGATTAAATTGTATGTAAATGTTTCAGTTGCTGCTTATATTTAATGTCTTTTTAAGTTTTACCGACGTTACTTCTAGTTAGAAGATTGGGTTCACTAGGCCCAAAAATCCTGCAGGGCGGCAGGGATCGGTAGGCGGCAGGGATAGAACCCGCGACGTGTCGGTTGACAGTCCGGTGAACTAACCACAGGACCAGCCGTATCATCGTATCTTATATGTAAATAATAAATACGTCTTTATTTGTTTCCTTTCCTTCATAGATATAGTGTGAATTGTCACACTGGACACATATTCAATTTCTACACTGGGATAATGTAATCCTTTAAATCCGTTCTTTTCAATGTGACTCACTCCCAGCCAACAAAGACTTGTGTAGACACAATTCACATTTGAATAATTGTGAACTACTGTCGTGTGTGTAAAGCCGTTTGGAATGCCATTTACTATTTTCTTGTTTTTGAATGAGAAGTGTTTGTTTTTGCACATTATAGTCATTATAATTATTGACTTTATAATTACAGCTCAGTAACCAAGCCTGTTGAAAACTCCACCTACGGGCTTGCTAAGGTGGGCTTCAGGGCAGCTTTAAGTTTCGCATTTGCTTTTCTGCGCCTTGTCTGGAGGTCTGGAGAAGACGCTGACCATTGTGGGGAATTATTACAGGTAATGTTAAGAACCTCTCTTCTAAATGTATGCTTTAACAAAAAAAAATTGTTCGGTGTTCATTCTAGTAGTTTGACCCAAGCTCCTTTTGTGTGTTAATTCTAGTAGTTCGACCAATATTCAAACTGTTACTGCCAAGGGCTTGGAGACAGCCATCAGTCTGACAGCAAAGTGCCTTTCACTCCAATTACTATTTGTTTCCTTTTTGTTTTTACCCAGCCTGTTGTTTGTTTGTTTTTTTTTGTCATAAAAATTTATGTTTGTTTTCTCTGGAATATTCAATAATCCTCACACTTGCCACATAACATGAAGTCTCAGGTGGTGTTTCAATTATACTAATTTTTATTTTTTTTAATATATATGTTAATGTTTTGGATGTTCTAAGCACTATGTATGCCTAGCACGACTTTCTGATTATATTGTGTTGATTTTTTCCCTTGTGTTTTAGTTTTCTTCATTCTTAATTTCAATGTTGTTAGAAAAGTTAAAAGAACATCAAAACCGACTATCTCTGTAATAAATCAACTAAGGCTATAAGGGTCTCTATATATATATGTGCTGGAGGTCATATATATGTTATGCACAGATAGTGTAATTGCCCAGTTCATGTACTGGGCAACTTTTTGCTTTGATGGCAACTTTGATAAAGTAGAAAAAAAAGTAATTTCAATATTTTTGTCGGATCAAATTGATCCATAGGGCCAGTGAAGCAGCAGTTTATGTGGCCATTGCATGCTAGGGGATTGTGTGGCCAGCACAATGTCCAGCTGCCTTTTCTTTACCCTAACTAAATTCAGGTATCCATCAGAGCTGGGTAGACTCAGAGACACCCACCAGACCCGGGAACAAATTCCTAGCTTTCACCAGGATTTGAACCCAGTACCTTCGGTACACCAGCCGAATGTGCTGCCACTGCAACTATGTCTCATACTTAGAAGGCTATAAGGTTCTCTAGAAGGGTTAACAAAACAAACTTTAACAGAGTAGCTGTCATAAAAATAAAATATATCCAAGGTAAAACTTTGATCAAGTACAAAACTATTCTACAAAATGTAACAGCTATCGACATGCTACTAGATCTACAGACTGAAGCTATATATATACATATATTCTTGCTCCTCAGTCTCACTGCCATGATGTGACCCAAGAAATCATCGGCTTGGGTCTGCTGCCTTGGTCCAGCAGTGCCAACACTAACTCTCACGATGTGCTGGAGGTCTTCAACGACCTCGGGGGCGTCCAGCAGATTGTGTGTGCGGAAAAGCACCTGCTGGCCCTGTCCAGAACAGGCAGGGTGTATACCATGTACTACGGTTCAAATATTCAGGTACGTAGGGTCATCTTGGATTTGAAAACTATAATGGGTAGCTTGAGTGTGATGGGAGGGATGATCACATAATTGATAGTTACCTATATAAGAGTATACATGTCTAAAGCAGGGGTCGGCAAACTTTTGACAACATTGTGCCAAAGTATGATTTCTAATTCATTCAGCGTGCCAACAGCCTATAATCATCCTGCTGTAGCACTAAATCTCTCTTAAAAGAAAGTTGAATTGACTTTTAAGGCCTCTTCCGCGTGCCATTGAACATTTATCGGCGTGCCATGTCTGGCACGCGTGCCGTATATTGCCGACCCATGGTCTAAAGGTTACACAAAGGAAACTTACTTTCAGTACAATTTTTATGTATATTTAAAAAATAGCCAAACTATTTAATAATAGAAATTGTTATATTTACAAATTATAATTACATTACGTTCTGTGCATGGATCCCCAGGAAATAATTTTAGCTTGACAGTTGTCTGATCTTTATTATAACATAACATAACAGCTTTTTTTAATCAATAACATTAGATTTTTGTGTTGTTGTTTTTTATTTGCAGTCGCCCCAGCCTGTGACTTGTTTTGGTGAAAAGGAAATGGTCAAACTAGCAGCTCATGCTGACGGCAAACATTACCTGGCACTGACAAGTGATGGCGATGTGTACTCGTGGGGGGATGGTGATGGCGAACGCCTGGGTCATGGTGATAACATGTAGGTGGATTAATTAAAAAAATAATTGTATTTATAGTGTTGCGAATGTTATCTTGTAGATTTGCTAGGTTTTTGTTGCAGTATTGAATTTTCCTGCAAAGTTTTTGTTGCAGCATTGAATTTTCCTGCAAAGTTTTTGTTGCAGTATTGAATTTTCCTGCAAAGTTTTTGTAGCAATATTTGAATTTTCCTGCAAAGTTTTTGTTGCAATATTTGAATTTTCCTGCAAAGTTTTTGTTGCAATATTTGAATTTTCCTGCAAAGTTTTTGTTGCAGTATTGCATTTTCCTGCAAAGTTTTTGTTGCAGTATTGAATTTTTCTGCAAAGTTTTTGTTGCAATATTTGAATTTTCCTGCAAAGTTTTTGTTGCAGTTATGAATTTTCCTGCAAAATTTGTTGCAGTATTGAATTTTCCTGCAAAGTTTTTGTTGCAGCATTGAATTTTCCTGCAAAGTTTTTGTTGCAGTATTGAATTTTCTAAATATTGTATACAAATGATAAAATACCGCATCTAAAGTATCCATAATAAGCTGTGTAGATTTTGCGTACTGGTTAAGGATGTATGAGTGGATCAAAGATGTATAAAATAAGAATGAGTAAACAGAAAGGATGCAATATTTAGAAACAAAGATGAGAAACTGAGAGACTGTGCTTTTAATTACGCCTAAACAGAATCTTAAAGTGAAAAACAGAAACAATGTAATATTGACATACAGAGAATATAATTTTGGAAAAATTCAGAATACAGAATATTGAGAAACACAAAGAATACAATATTAACATACAATGATAACATATAATATGGTCAGAATATAAAAGGGAGAAAAGAATATGTATTATAAATATGTAGAATATTGACAAATCTAGATAATAGAATATTACAAATAAAAAACGCTAAAGTGTTTTACATAAAAAAATGATATCATCCTTTTCACTTTTCATTAGGAATAATTTTGCTTACATTTTTTTTTTCCTTTTCAGCACGAGAGGGGAGCCAACCCTAATCACCGCTCTCTCAGGCAAGCACATTGTCCACATCTGTGCCGGTAGCACCTACAGCGCAGCTATATCATCCAGCGGTGAGCTGTACACCTGGGGACATGGCAACTATGGCAGATTAGGCCATGCCTCGAGTGAGGACCAGTGCTACCCTAACCTGGTGTCCGCCCTGAAAGGCCACAGCGTCGTTGATGTGGCCTGTGGAAGTGGTGGCGCACAGACAAGTGCATTCCGTCAGATCTAATTAATCCATAGGGTGGTTAAGTAGCGTACACCAGTTACTGTGGCCATGGTATACTAGGGGATAGTGCGGCGAGCACAATGCCCAGCCGCCTTTACCTTACCCCAACTAAAGTCAGGTACTCATCAGAGCTGGGTAGACTCAGGAACACCCTCCAGACCCGGGAACAAATCCTGGTCTCCACCAGGATTCAAACTCAGGACCTTCTGTGTGCCAGCCAAAACATACTGCCATGGCATGGCCACCATGCCCATTTAAACTTCTATGGCACTTTAAAACAGTAGGATTGTGTGGCAATAACAAATTGTTGTAAAGTTTTTGAAGTTGGTAGATATAGTCAATAGCTTGGAGACCAGAGATGATTTGGTGTAAAACATGCAGGTCAGTCATAGATAGAAGATGGGAATTTTTTTAGACTCTTTTGCTTACACAATTGTATAAGAAAACTATGTCAAAGAGTGTGTCTGAATACAAACCAACGCACGGGATGGAATAGATAACTAAGAAAAGTAAATACCTGGGACTAAATACCAAAACGTCATCTTAAGACTCTTCAGGCTAGTTATTATTATGTGTGTGCGGCTGGTCCATTGAACAAGTTTGTTGTTTTTTTGCTGAAGATTTAAGCACACAAAATTCTGCACTTAGGTACCGTCTACTGCTGGTCTGATGGTGACTATGGCAAGCTGGGGCTTGGAGGAAGCGATGGTTGCAAGACACCAACAGTGATAGAGAAGCTGATGGGACAGGATGTGCTGAAGGTTTACCGCGGAGCTCAATTTAGTTTTGCTTTCACCAAATCTGGGTGTGTGTTTTCTTGGTTAGTTGCTTCCCCTTTCACTTTAGAATTACATTAAGATAAGATAAGATTTCTTTATTGATCCAAACAAATGGAAATTTGTCTTGATTACAGATGTTTTGTCTTTCAGCATATTTTAAATAATATAAAAGAATTATTTGTACTCATGCACAGCAATATACTTATAAAAATAAACCTGCACGCAGACAATCACACAATTTGTCATACAAGAAAAAGTTCATTAGTGGTTAACTATTGTATTCTGGCTGACTGAAGTCATGACAGTATATTTCTTGGTGCTTGTATTTTTTTGTGAATTCTCATGACAGATAGTATGGTCTGAGGCTGGCGCACAAAAATTCTATGTCTGGTGTGCATATCCTTCTTTGTGCAGTTGATATTGCAATATTGTTTGCTTATATAGATAGCTATCACTCGACCTTTAATTTTACCACTGTTGAGGGGTCTGTCTGTGAGAAGCAGATAAAATGTCCACACGGCCACATTTATTTCGCCTTGTTTGTGTAAATACAAGTTTTTTTTGTTGTCATTTTAATCTAAGATGGCGGTTAATTCATTAGTATGGACACTAATGGTGTAAAAAAGTTTCAGATCGGCAGTTCTTCACAAAAAAAGGATAGGAACAGTATTACATCCTAGTCTTTACATATTCACTGTTTTATATTATCAAATAGATTAGTGTGCCAAAAACCACATTTTTAATATGAAATAAAAGTTCAATGAATTAAAAAAAAAGCAATTTAAATCTGTTTAATTAAAACAGAGTCATAATTGTTTTAAATTGTGTAAGTATTCTGTATTGTAAATTGAACAAAATAATTTTCAGGGGCAAGGGAGATAACTTTAGGCTGGGCCATGGTTGTGAAGACCACATGCGCCGCCCCAAACAGATGGATGGTCTCAGCGGAAAACGTGTTCGCAGCCTGGCCAATGGTTCAATGCACTGGGTGGCGGTCACCGAGGAAGGATGGGTGTTCTGCTGGGGTAGGAATGACCAGGGTCAGCTCCGTGATGAGAGCCATGCAAATGTTACGGAGTCAACCATAGTGCCCGGATTGGATGGGAGGCATATAGTTTGCGCTACTTGTGTTCCATATCAGGTCAGTTGTAACACTTATATTTTCATACAACTTAATATGTGTTACTTTATAATAAATAGTCTGATACAAAAGCAGTTTTAATATATATAATATATTATCAAAAAAATGTCTCGTTATTAATGACACATGGTTTACTTTTAGAGTTTCTTCTGGTCATCCAGTGACCATTGGACTGTCGGCACGGGGATTCCGTTCATCGTGGATATCGACAAGGCCACCTTTGAGCAGCTGGACGATCTGTTGAAGGTGGTCTGCGATGGGATGGACGGACGCAGCGACTGGCCGCCACCCCAGGACAAGGAGTGCATCGCTGTGCCTGGGTTGAACCTTTTGAACCTTCATGCTTGGGGGTTTTAATATTCATTACATTTTAGTACATGTTTCTAATATATTTTCTTGTTTGTCGACAAAAAGGGACTAAAGTTCTGATTTTCTCAATAAAAATTATTTGTATTTGTATTTCTTGTCTTTTGTATATTTTGTTGATTTTAAATTAAATATATTTTTGTCGAATTATTCATATTCATATGTATTACGATAATTTATAAAGATCATATACACATTAAATGGCGACTATGACAAGAAACGCCAAACATGAGTAGCCTGGAGTTAATTACTGTGGGATTTTCTTACTCTTGGTGTGCTGCACTGGATGATGTAGGGATATCTGACTTAAGGATATAGGGATATCTGACTTAAGGATTTCTTAGATTGTCTAGTTGACATTCTAAGTACAAAATATAGGTTACAATGTGGTGTTGTTTGTTTGTTGTTGTTTATTTGTGGGCAATTGTTGATTCCCAATAGAGCATTTCCAATACACGTCACAAAATGTCCAGATCACGTGACCTATATAACTGACTAGTAGGTTATGTTCATGTGCGTCAGTTGATAATTACACTTAACTGTTAAGTATATACTATTAACTTAAGTATATGTCAAAGGTTGACACTTCATTTTTTAGTGTATGACTTTATGCTCAAGAAATTTTTAATATCAGACCGGTGCTTGTATTGAGATATTGTAAGTAAAGTGTCCCGTCGGACCAAATTGATCATAGGTCCGGTGATGCAGCGTTCATCAGTTTCTGTGGCCACGGCATACTAGAGGATGTGTGCCGAGCCGCCTTTTACTTTACCCCAACTATATTGTCAGGCATCCATGAGAGCTGGGTAGACTCTGGGACACCCTCCAATACCGGTAACAAACTTTAGCCTTCACCAGGATTCGTATCTAGGACCTTGGACCTTTGGAACGCAAGTCGAACGCGCTACCGCTGCTTGGTCACTGTGCCCAATATTGTAATACTCTATATTGAAATTAATCATTATACGCTTGTGAAATGTAAAATATTTAAAATTTAAACAAATTAAATGACTACATATCAGCGTGGTTATTATTACAAAAGTTTTGTCTGGTGGCAAACAGCAAAGTCCTGAGTAAGCCTTTGCTAGTCGTAGAATTGGGATTTTAAACCATAATATATAATTTTTTTAAAAATAATCTTTTTCACAGTGTATGGTTATCATTCATTCTTTAAAAAAAAAACTATTGGTAAATTAAATTAGCGTAAGACTGTAAAGAAATGGCTGCTGGTATTGTACCTCAAAAAGAGAAAGTAACTGTGTGTAACCTTATGTTACATGATTTTGGTCACGTGTTTGCAAAAGCCCAATTTTTTTTTAATATAATACAGCCTACATTTTCTTTTTGCATGAATAAAATATGTACACGCGTTACCTATTGAGTATTAAAAAAATTGCACATTTTCATCCGCGATGCTTTTAATTATTCAATAAAATGTCGGTTATTTAGTTTTTTTTTATAATATAAATTTATGATATTTTAATATTTTAATCTTAGATACTGTCATAAAATTCAAATAGTATATTTTCTATCATGGTAACCCTGCTTCACGCCCAAGTATTATTGCCGAGTTGCTCCGCCCTGGTGCCTGGATGTCCAGGCCTATAATCTGGAATTTGTGCTGCCGGACGACAGTGAAGGAATAAGAGCGAGCCACCACGTTAACGATCCAGTGGTAATTCCGCAGGCTGGGAGAGAAGTGTAGTGCATGTACTGCGTAGATCGTACCCTATGTTACGCCGATAGGGCGTGCCGCGGGGTGGCTAAACTCGGACATTATCTTGGTCTGCCCTCCCCATCGATCCACCCCTAGACTTAATAGCCGGAAGTCGTTCGGTATTTCTTGTTAGACCATTATAAATCGGTTAGTATTAAAGCTAGCTAAATTCGGCGACATACTTTAAAACATAAAAATATTACAATTTTAAGACAATAAAAACGCTGTGGAATTTAACGGGGATTCATACTTTCCTTATGTAGTTCAATTAATTTAACGGGGATTCATACTTTCATTATGTAGTTCAATTAATTTAACGGGGATTCATACTTTCATTATGTAGTTCAATTAATATCGCGATCTTTAACAGAGGCCCCATGATATACTCCAAGCCAGGGGTCGGCAACCTTTTGCTAACAGCGTGCCAATTTAGGATTTCTAAATCATTCTACGTGCCGAAATCCTAAAAGTCAACCTGTTCTATTATACTTAAAAAAAATTATTTTATAGGCCAATTGATTCTTTGTGATTATCATCCTTTTTATTTGCATTTATATCAAATACAATATATTATTAGGCTACCTAACTTACACAATAATTGAACATTTTGTGGGCACTTAAGAGGAAGATCTAACACTAATCTTAATTATATTGTGATCTCAGTTTACTGAGATGTCATCTTTTTTGCAGCAAAATGCAGACATGCAAATGCTACAGTTAAGTGGAATAGATACGAAATAGTCAGACAAGCTGGGTAGTAAATGTAATGTTTTAAAATATACATTGCAATTCTTTAGTTATAAGATATTTATACAATTTTCACATACTTTTAAAGTTTCTTCATTTCAAAGTTAAAACTTGTAAGCCGTTAATTTAAAAAAAAAAAGAATCATACTAAAATTATTAGCGAAAATAAATTGCTTTAATTATCTCCCTTTAATTAAAAAATAATCGTTTCCACATTTGATTTATTAGCGATGCCAAACGTGCCCTCACATGGTGGGGGGTAGGAGGGGGCATATGCCCGGGGCGGAACTTCCAGCGGGGCGTCAAATATAGTTTAAATATAGCAAATACAGCACTAAACAAGCAGTTACAGTATGCATGGGGGCGGCGCTGAAACTTTTGTCCCGGGGCGCTACATAAGCATGTATAGGCTCTGCAAACAAGTTATGTTTTGTATTATAAAAATATTACTGACTTATTTTTATTTATTTATAATTTATAAGTTGAACCAAAAGTAGAAGATCCGAATGCCTATCAGTTGAGAATAGCAGATGACTTTCCTAAGCTAAGAAGCATTCTTTCAGAATTTTTCCGCAAATGGGCACATTTGGATGCCCATTTTTGAAAAGTTTTTGAAAGTCTTGCCTTTGGTTAGAAAACTCCGCTTTGAATACTTCGATGTACTTCTGAAAAAGCCCTAACTATATATTGAAATATATTCCCTAATATTGGGATGTACATGCAGTAAAATGTTTTGTAATTGATTTCACGGCAAGATATATGTCCAGTTTAAATGCAAATCCATTCCAGTGGCCCGTGTAAAAGCAATTTCAACTCATTGAAATGTGTCTATATATCATTCAGAAACACCGGCTTCAACAGTTAGTTCGCCTTATTCAGAACCTGAAACTGTAGTTGTTTTTTTTCATCAATAAAAAAATTCTTGTAGGTCTCTGGCGTGCCATTGAAAATCGCTCTGCGTGCCAAGTTTGGCACGCGTGCCTTAGGTTGCCTACACCTGCTCTAAGCAACTCATGAGAACAGAGTTTGTTACTGCAACAAACCAGTTATCATAAGCTTTATAGTATCTCAATATTGTATTGTGTTGGTTTATCAAGGAAAGCCCCGGGATTAGACCTACTTTCTTTTTCGTCTAGCAATATTGTATTTAAAGTAATCGTGTTTGAATATTTTGACGACACTGCTTTAATACAGGGGTCGGCAACTATTTTTCTAATAGTGTGCCAAACTAGGATATCTAAATCGTCTAGCGTGCCAACAGCCTGAAAGCCAACCTGCACTACTATTTATTTATATTAAATTTTTATAAGCCAATTTATTTAGCGCCGTATCAAGACCAAGGCCAAAAGCAAAAGAGTTTTGTAGAGAAAATAGTTAACCCTTTCCGTACCGACCTACTTCTATCTATGCTGCCTTCAGTTCCGCTATATATACGCCCGGGACTGTAAGGGTTAATAAAGGGTTTTATTTTTAAAAATGAATATGGTTATGCTTATCGTCTATAGTTTTATTCTTTTGCATTTATAGCAAATACAAAATGTCAATACTAAACTTTCATATTGATGGTTTATTTATACAAAAAAATGACTGTAGATGTCAAGATCTGATTCTAGCTAAAACAAATACTTAGATTATATTTCAGATCTCAGCTGAACTGAGATTTTGTCCTATTATGTTTTCGAAATACAATTATTGTACGTACTAATGCTGCTAAGCGGAAGGCATACGAAGCCATCATACAAATTAAGTAATTATTGTAATGTTTAATAAAATACATATAAACTATTCAGTCATAAAATATTTATTTAAATTTCAACTTGTTAATTTTTGTATTTATCATTTTAACGCATTTATTGTAAAAAAAATAATTTCAATGTAAAATAGAAAACATTTGTAAATATTAACGCACATGAAACAGGCTATTTATCTCCCTCTAGTTAAATTAAAGTTAACGCATTAAATTCTAATGTAATGCCAAACATGTTCTGTTTGCTAATATAATTAATAAAAAAATTTTTTACACTTCTAGCATAGTGTTTTTTATTTCAATTAGTAGTTATAGGTATAAAATTAATTTACATTAAACAGTTTTCAATAAATTTTAATATTTTCTGCATTAATTGTTGACGTCCATTTAAGGAATGTTATTTTCAAGATTTATAATTACAATTACATAATACAATGCTAGTATAAAAACTTCTTTTATTTCTAAAAATATTAAAACAAATACAATTGTTCTAGAATTTATTATATTTATGCTTAATTTAAAAAGTCGAGCATAAAAACTCTTTTGAATGTAATTAGCATGTGCCCATTATTGAGCACCTTGTATTTGAATGCCTTGGCTAATTGTATAATGTTAGAGACATACTTAGTTACTTCTGAGTGGTCAGAAACAGTTTTAATGTGCGAAAAAAAACGTGTGTTCACATGTGTAAGTTGAACCAAAAGCTGAAAGTAGAGTGAATGCAAAGCAGTTTGAGAATAGTAAATGACTTTCATGAGCGATTTCCTTCCCAAATTGGCCCATTTTAATACCTATTTATTTGGATGTTTAAAATTCTACTTGCTGCAAGCCAGTCAGACTTAATGTGGTATGAAAAGATTAATTCATGAATTCGAAAGTCTTGTCTTTGTTGAGATAACCCTGCTTTGAGTGATTCAATTTACTGAAAAGCCCATCTATCTAAAAGTGATTTAAATAATGAAAGAAGCTAAATGTTTTGAAATATATATCACGGTAAGATATGTTCAGTTTCAATGCAAATTCAATCCAGTGGTCTAACAGTTCAAATGTTGTTTGACCCCGTCATTTCAAATGCAAGTTTAATTCATGTAATGTGTTCTTATGTCATTCAGAAACACCGGCTTCAAAAGTCAGTTCTTCTTATTAAATATCGGATTTTTTTTCATTAATTGCTTGGAGACATGACAATAATCTATCCAAAATCTATTCAAAATCCGCGTCTAAGGCAACGAACATTGTGTGTAACATCAGATCTCTATAATCCATATCACTTTCTTGTAGAATAGACTTAAGAATTATTTTTTTATCAATTAAAGGTGAGAATCTAGAAAATTTACTATTTTAACAATAGATTCAATTACAGATTGCAATTCCAAAATCTTCGCACACAAACTTTCATGAACTTAAACGATTTCCAGTGTGATTTTCATGTAATTTGTTTTAAAAAAATCTTCTAGATGTTTGAAGACCACTGAAACTCGCTATGCGTGCTAAGTCTGGCACGCTTGTTTTTGATTGCCAACACCTGCTCTAGAATAAAGATACTTACATACAACAACAACAAAAGGAAATTGTTAATGATTATTCGTCTTCTTTTGAGGATTCTGTAAAATTAGGTTTACGCAATGGATTAGATATTTTAATAGTTTATTAGCATTTAACGAAAAAAGTAAATTGTTATATACATATACATACATATGTTTTAATCCAAAAAATTAACAAGGGCTGGGCGCATCAATAAAAAAAAAACAAGAAAAAAAAAACATCTACTTTATTAATATAAAACATTTAATTCATACTTACAATGTAAAATACATAAGACATAAGACATAAATACATAACAAAAAACAAAAAATATCACAAGGTCCAGATGGAGATTAAAGTACATGCATTTTTTTTTTAAACCCTTTAGGTGTCGTAAAAAAAAGAGTTTTAACCGTTGTAACAAGAACATAAACCTCAATTACGAAGAGATACCTACTCTAAAATATAGGCCTTAATATTCTATCTTGGATACATTAACTAAAGAAAAAAATATTTAAAAAACACAACTATAATGCCTTTTAAAAACAGCTTTAAGAATCATAATATTTTGTATATACAAAGAGCGTCTGTAACATTTAAAATATAATAAGTGAATAATTACATTAAAAAAGTAAAGTATTACATTCTAAGGGAAAAAATGTTCTTATTTTATATTCAGAAAGACATAAAAGCTTTTTATACAATAAAAAAGATTCATGTAAACCTTACTTCTGCCGCGTGTGGGGTCCAGCGTGGAATGGGTTACTTAAACAAAAGCAGATAACGCTAAAATTCGGCTATAATACATACATATCTATATATATAAAAAGAGAATGTTTGTCCGCATACGGAGACCTATTGGTCAATTTGAAATCACGTGAGTTTGTGTCACTTACCTATTTAAGACTAGGCTTATATACTGTCTAATAATTTTTCACATTCCACATGTGTCTTCGCGAGCTCAGTGGTTAACGTAGCGAACTGCTGTGCGGGCGACCCGGGTTCGATTCTCCAGTTTGACTATACCTTTTTTTCGACAATATTTTTTTTTAAACTTTTAAAAACAAAAGACATTGTAAATCTTCGGGCATTTTAGATTTTTGTTAAATAAAATCCTTGCCTATTTTTTTTACCCAATTACAATATTTATTTTAAATTACTTTCCTAAAAGTCTTCAGTAAAAAACTAATAATTTAAATATTAGATTTATAGCTTTCTTTTAATTGTAGTTTATAAAATTTTTATCTGCACCTTATACAGTCCTGTTTCTATTTCACCCGGGCAAAGCCGGGCAATGTAGTTTGTATATAAATATATATATATTATTATATTCTTATGTGTAAACATTGAACGTCATCAAGTAAATGTATTCACTTTAATTAAACATTAGCTTACAATAGCATAGTCTCGTGGACTAAATAAGACAAAGAAGTCAATGGTGAAGATGTTACATATCATACAAACTAGCTATAAAGACAGTCCGTAGTTAAAATTAAAGAAATAGTGTTTTCAGGTTGGACTTATTTCTTTAAAAAATGCCGTTTGTTGGTCAATCGGCTAAACTTTGGTTCTAATCCCATGAAAAAATTGCGAGTCCTGTATCTCTTTATTGGGTATCTCCAGAGTCTATCCAACCCAAACCTTGATGAGGAAAGTGAGGAATTTTAGTGCTAGTAACACTCTCACGGTACTTTTGTTCGGTGTGTAACAAAACCTACGTATTCAGGCGGGCCTTTGAATCAAAATAATCGGAAATTATTATATTGTATTTTTCTTTAGATTTTAAAAACAAATGTTAAGTATTACTAGGCTGATACTATTCTTTTTCAAATTGATTAAACCGTAACTTCTTACTGCCCGTGAGATGTTAACAATATACAGTGAAATAAAAAGTGCTTTTAGTCAGGTATCGGCAACCTATGGCACGCATGCCAGACTTTGCATGCAGAGCGATATTTAATGGCACGCGGAAGACCCCGAAAATCCAATTCAAGTCTCTTTTACAAGTGCCAGAGAAGGCTGAGTTTTAGGCAGTTGGCATGTTTAATGAATTAGAAAATATACTTTGGCACACTACTACCTAACCTAAAGATTGCTGATCCCTGCTTTAAAAATTGTAAACTACATTATTCATCTAAACAATAAAACATCATAGTATGTCTGTATAATAATCTTCATGAATAATTTTTATAACAATATCAACCTCATGAAAAATGTATGTAAAGCACATAGCTTCCTTGCTGAGATGAAAAGGTATTCACAGACAAATACAGAATACCTCAATCCGAATAAAGAAAAAAGCTTAATTGACGCACAGGCCATTGCTATTTCATATATTTGTGTGTCTTTCCAATAGAATTGAACAAAAAAATTATTAATGTAATATTTTATTTTTTTAAAATATAGACTGGTATTATTGGAAAATAAGCTTTATGTGCAGTCAAAGAATTGTTGAAGACATTCTATAAAAAAACATATCATTCTGTGATCCTTACAATAACATCAACCGATTTTGTTCAAGGAAACAATTGAGACTAATACAATTGTCTATGAAGAAGTATCTCGGTTAGCATGTTGCATTCTGTTGTAGACGTCTGGGCGAAGAGGCTGGTATTGGTGGAGAGTGATGCGGGCTCTACTGTTCGGGGCCTGAGGTCTACTAGCACTACGGCTTTGAAAGAGTCTTGACATTAATTCGATCTCCGGTGATTGGGTGATAGAGCTAGCCACCTAAAATGTAAGGATTTCGAAAAATCGATTTGGAATGAGCAATAAAGAACTTTATTTTAAGGCATTATATTTAGCATATTGTATACATACTTTTAGGCCTATATATAATTAATTTATGTACGAGTATCGAGAAATGATTTGCAAATATTGAATTGTTTACATTATTTTTATTTGTATATATCAAATGTATTATTAAAATGATAATCAATGTATATATTGTTTGTTTTAAATGCTTGCTACATTTGCTAAACACATTCTGTTTGTTATCTTACATATTGGGTATTTTGCCAATATTGAAAGTTTATGTAAATGAGTTTTGTTTTATAATGTATTTTTCCTTCGTCTAAAATTGCATTTTGTGTGCTGAGTGGGATAGGGATAACGTGAAATACCTGTGTACTGAGTGGGATAGGGATAACGTGAATTACCTGTGAACTGTTGGTATCTCGCGCCCTCCTGCCTCTCCTGTTGGTTGGTCGAAAATTGGACATTTGAGTGCCGTCCCCTTCGTCCATCTCCTCGTGACTGTCGTTGAATGCCAAGGGCATCAGCTGGGACATTATCGAATGAGAGGGCCATGAGTCAGAATTGAAGCTGCTCTCGTCTTCATCCTCGCTGTCTGTGGTGGCCGCTCGCCTTACACCTGAGGTGTCGAGGAGAGGGGATTAATAGAAGTGAAGCAATTCTTGTTTATTTTAAAAGAAAACTACCACACTAATAAAAATACAATAAGTTATCAGATCTAATATAAATATCCACATTCGTTTGGTAAAGCAAAAGCAACCAGGCATTGAGCTGCCGACACAGACATCCCCGTGTATTGTGGCCAGCAGAACTGATGAGTTTTCAATTACCATGTATTCATAGACTCTACTAATGAAGCACTAATGGGGTTCCGTAGAAACATAGTATTTTATGTTTAATGTCAAGGTTACTCGATTTGATAAGCTCTGTCACTAGATAGTGTCATTTCTTAAGTTTTAATGTCTGTCCATTTTGCGTTGAGAAACAATGATAACACAAATACACATTTTAATTCAATTTGAATTTTGTGTATTCACATACACTTTGGAGAGGCTTTTTATAATGGGTACAAAAATAATACCGCGGCTCAGGGTGGTCTTAGTCTTGTGCGGAACAACCCCTACTATTGATGAAAAAATTGTAAGGGAAACATATTTTTTAACAATGAAAGCCAGCTTTACACAAGTTATAATGATGTTGATATTTGTTTAATGCTTTCAGGTAAAATTTAGATTTCGACTTGAGTGTTTTTGGTACTCATTAACCTAGCTGATTGATGTGTTACGTCATAATCCCATAGTATTCACCTGAAACACTTACTTCTGGTTTTTAATATCTCCAGAACCTGACAGTTCTATGAAAATAATAACATTATATTTATTTTGTACTAACCTTCCTGTCCTTCGTCGTTTCTAAACAGTAGATTTCTTATCTGCATTTCTGCTTGTTGATCCTGTTCAACCATTCGCCGTAGTCTATCTCGTTCTCGCTCCTCTTCCATCTCCAAAAGTAGAAGTTGTTGGGCGCTAATCGTCTCCCTAAGACTGGGGTCAGCCTTGCTCCTAACCTCCCCGAGACTGCTCAGGTCTGTCAGGAAGCCGCCCTCGTTCTGCGGCTCGAACTCGCAGGCATTGAACAGCTCGTGGTCGTCCAGGTTGGCCACCTCGGAGAAGACGCGGTCGCCGTCTTTAATCTGTTGGGCCAGGGTGAATATTTTACGAATGTCGTTGTTCTCCCTGCAGGACTTGAAGTCGTCGTAGAGTTTCTGGAGCTGAGCCCCGTTCTCGCAGACACTGACAAACATGGAATTGATCTTGTTCTTTTGCTCTTTAAACATCTGCGTGGCCTGGTGCGTAAGTGCTTCCTGGCGTTTCTCCAAGAGAAGGCGGTACTCGATGAATGTCTCCTTGATCTCTACCTTCATTTGCCTCTCGAGAATGTCCAGCCGCTTGGAGGCGTTAGCGAGTGCGTCGGACCGCTTCTTCATTTTCTCCAACACCTCTTTGCTTCTGTTTTCAACGCTGGTGAATTCCGCCACATTTTCCTGCATGGCTTCTGCTATGTCCGCGATCGCGTGACCGTCCGACTCTTTGTGGTCAAGAACCGTGCAGTCCCTACAGACTGGCACCAGGCATTTCTTGCAGAAAAAGTTGACCGGTTGGCGGTCGTGCTTCATGCACACCTGTTGAGATTTGCTCACCGCCTGGGCAAGAAAGTCCATCATTTGGACGACCCTGTGGTCATTGGGCAGGTCTTTGATCTTTTTGCGATTTAAAAATATCTCCACCCTGCAGGTTGGGCATTTCAGAGTCCCGTCCATGGCATCGTCCAGCCTAAGAATATTGCGCCTTTGTGTGGGCTGACTGTGGTCGTAGATTTGCATCAGGCACGGCAAACAGAAGGTGTGGTTGCAAGGCAGGGACTTGGGCGCCAGTTCATTTTGGTTGTACCTCTCGTGGCACACGGGGCACCGCAGGAACTGTTCCTCGAATACGGCCTCGTCCACGACAAGACTCCTGCTGGGCTCAGGCCCCGCTGCTGTGCCAACTGGAGCGGCAGCGGAGGCGCCATCAGACGAGATCTGGGCACTGGACATAATATTGTTTACCAAGGTTATCCTGTAGAGGAAACAAACGTTTTTTTTAAAGCGGTTTACATCAAGATTAAAGAGGTTCCCAATAATAATCAACGAGATGCAACATTTCTTTGAAAATTGTCTTTAAATAATAGATCTATATATTCTATAAAATTGTAATACAATCAAGCCAGCCGCTAGCACTAAATAATTTGACAGCTTAAAGGGAGGTAAACAAAAATATAGGCCTTACAAGCTTTTGAATAATTGGATAGACCTAAATTAGTTTTTATTGAACGCTGTGGTTAGTGCTCTTGGAGGGCCATTTAAAATGAGGTTGGAACTATATTTGTTCTCCAGTTGTTCCAGAGTCTTTGATGGGTACCTGACATTAGATGTTGGCTTTATGCGGGCCAAATAATCCCCATATATACCGGGCCCACGGAAACGGGTGAACGCTGCTTCACTAGCAGATCAGAATGGTTTAAAAAAAATATATTCCTTTCTTGTTACATATGATTCGGGTGCAAACATAATACACAACACATTAAATACAACTGTCTGTATGAATTTCCAGTAGATTATCAGAGCCATAATTGTTAAAGCCTTATTCTTTATTGTTAAACGTGATATTACACATTGACTTACTAGATTCATTATACTGTGTTTAATATTAAATTATATTACTAGATAAGAAAAACTAGTTGGCCTTATCTCGTTGTGATCTTAAATTTATTTGAAGTAGTAATCCTTATAGAGTTTAGATACAATGTCAAAGCGTCCATCCTCTTCCTTCCCCAGACCCAACCGCTCCAGATTGCTACGCCTAATGATACAGTAAAAACCAACCCTTATCAAAGCACTACGTTTGATAATACTTTATTACAATACACCAACAATGCAAGGTCCACAATGGCTTCTATTGTATAACAAATAAATAATATCCCACATGTAATGTTACTCGTTAATTAGTAACAAATTTGATGTTTTTTTAATGCCTATATTCGAATGTAAATTCTCTAATTTATTTATTTCATTTGAATTGTACGGATAGGAAATGGTGGTGATAAATTATTACCGCAGTTGATAAATAATTATATATAAATATATATATTTGTTTGTTTCTTTTAAAGATCGTAAGGTAAAAACATTACGTCAGGCTCATAAAAAGAAAAGTAATCTAAATAGTATAAACTTGTCTAATGTTTACCACCTACCGGTAGGAGATTAGGTATCAGACTACCGTAAAATAAGGTAACTTTAGTCCATCGAGGTAACTTTATACCAGGAAGAGGAATATCTTTTAAACAGAATAAACTAAGAGAAAGTATGGCACCTGTTACAGAGACATATAAATGATGGCTCAGACACAATAAAAGTGATCAAGGCATACTTTGACAAACAAGAAAGGTATATTTATATGTTTAAAAACAACAGGCTTGGATTTCTTTCTTCAAAGCTACATAGACAAAATCAGAAAGAGAATATGGCCATTTTTTTTTTAAAAAGCTTTTGCGTCTCGACATATTATCAGTGACTATTTGGCAAATTTAGTTTATATCATTCAAAACATGACACGTGAAAACATTGTTCAGATGACAAATGGACAACACAAATTTACCTACAAAGGCACACAGTCTAGAAATAGATGACAACAATCTTTTTTTTTAATTTTAATGTTTCATTTTCAGTTTGCCAATTAGTTTGTTATTTAATGTTGCATTGATTGTAATATAACTATAAAAATATACTCAAATTTGTTTTAATCGAATTAATATTTGTGGAACAAAGTAACCCCGTGTCGGTATAACTTTGACCACAATATAAAATACTTAAAAAAACTTGAATCTCCAACATAATTGTCTTTTACGTATTTATTCCTTTTTATGTTGTTGTTTCCCCTAGTTAAAGCTTTTAACATCGTCAAAATAATGAAGGATTGTGTGAAAAAATGATTCAGTATAAAAAATGTTCACTGGTACCAAAAGTAAAAAATTTAGGTCAGTTTATCAATTACATAGGCAAGTAGCAATAGATCTAGACTATAACAATTTAACTTTTCTTTCCAAGAAAACATTTTGTGTAATATCTGAAAATGTTTATTCAACTATGGCTACATATACCTATACATGGATGTTGTGTAAGAAAAAATTCGTACCATTCTGTTAGATATTATTTTTCGGATGCAAAATAATACTATTGAAAAACATACACTAAGTATACAACAAACAAACACGAAAAAAAAAGTTTTGGTAACAATAAATATTGTAAAAAAAAATATAAAAACTATAGAATCATCAAGATATTTTTTCTTATGTTATCATATTGTGACGGAGTAATGTAACAGAGTAGAGTAACACATCGTATTAGTTACAAAAATGAATCATAAGAAACAATTAAAAAGAACAAAAACTAAATACCGAAAAGAAACGTTCTCACTCCAGTTTTTATTATAATATTGTCTTTTGTCTCTCTCTGTCTTAACAAAACCCATTGTAGTCATTCTTTTCTCCGTCATTTTGACGGGCGTAACCACTAGAAAGGTAAAAATGCTGCATAGCGGCCTTTAATAGCCTATGTTTTATACTTTTTTTAACTTTTTGTTTTAAAATTATTTTTCTAAGTAAATATATGCCTGTTTGTACTAAGATATCAAATGCTGTTAAACATAAATAAAATAACTTACTTGTTCTTTTAGTTCTTGGCTCCTTCGCCTTGTTATATTGTACTGAGATTATCTTTAACACACACAAAAATGTCTCTCACACTTTAGAAAACAATACATTTAGGCTAATAGCACACACAATTTGACATTTTTCCAAAAAGCACGCAATGGCCTTTTATACCCAAAACATTGTCACTGCCAGATATCCACTTATATAGGTCTAACGAATATCAGTACAGATACTAGCTTCACAAGAGATAAGTTCCAAATCGATCCAAAAGGAAGGAGGAGAAGAGTGTGCGAAAGGGGATTCCGTCGTCTGTATACATAACCCACGACGGAGGTGCTTTAATAAACACGCGACGTCTTTGGAAAAGCACCATGACGCGGGTTTAAAAATAGACATCTAAAAATAACTCGATGACATCACGTGGCACGGTTTCCACAACAAAGACGAGAATGCACAAGTCAAACAGACAATATTGAAATTTAGAAATAGGGAAAGAGGGAGGAGGTGAGTAATGGGTGGGGTGGGGAGTATAAGGTACCAACGGGGGATGACAATAAAACAAAGCAAGTGAAGATTTTAAATCAAAGCAAGTGAAGACTTAAAAATAAAGACAAGTTCAGCCCAATTCTGATTCTAGATGACGACATCAAATCAAAATATAGAATCATTAGGCCTAAAGCTATCCGTGAACTTTCCGAGTGATTTGACCGTTTTATTCTCCACCTCAATATGTCTCACAATTCACAATTGAAGGTTTTCCCTTAACCTCCCTCAGTCAGAGCCACGACTGACCTGAAGTGTGCACGTATGTATGCCAGTTGCTACCATTCATATACTCACAATAACACATCTTACCCTTTCCTTCTCAGCACCAACCTAGTAGACTTTTGTATTCTCTTACCAAGACCAAGATAAATTGAGATAACATTTTATTTTTCTATTTTAATTTATTGCCTATTCATTTATATATTATATTGGTTTGAAGCCGCATTTTAATTATTTCATACACCCCCATCAAGGTTAAATATGCCAAAGTTATGGTAACGGCTTAGTAGATCTAATGATCAATTTATTTCTTTGTAAATAATATGTTGGGTATAAGACTTTTTTGTTTCAAGTCAAATTATTATTGTCAATGTAGGTCGGTGACTTAAATTAAAAGTGTGATTAATTGCTTTGTACTGTACGAGTGTTTCGTTTGGATGTGTTTAAGTTTCTGTGCTCTGTGGGTGCTATGATTTGTGAGAATGTAAGTAATTGACTTTTTATGTAAATATATTTTATTATTTGTAATATAGATATAGACTTGGGGGACTGTTTGGTATAAAAATGATGTATGTAAATATTGTTTTGTATTTTGTGAAAGCCCTGAAACGAGGTTAAGCGGCTAGGCCTTGCGTCATTTTTCGGAATTCTTTTTCTGATTATTTTTAATTGGGGTTTCGTTAGTGTAGTTTAATTAAAGTAATAGGTAGAATTTTTATTGTAGTTTAATTTAATATAGGGTTGTACATAAGGTAAATTTGTAGATATTTAGCAATAGGAGATTTAGAATAATATTTAGCACAGATTGACCGGAAATAAGGCAATGTTAGGGTAGTTAAAAAAGGAATTTCTGGTTAGCGGTCAGAGACGTTCGGTCAGCGTCTATAAATAGAACAATTAATCAATGACTTCCGTCTGAAATGGCCCATTTTGTGGAAGACCAGTGGTCGGTATATGGCGTAGTTGTGTGTGGCTTGTTCGGATATGACGTGAGTTGAGATTTAATTACTTTTTAGAATTTGTATGTTATTTTATGCTATGTTTTATTTGGTTATTTTATGCATATTGTCCACTTGTCTATGACAAGTGCATTGATGGGAATGGATTAAGTTGGAGGTTTGGGAAGGAACATTATCCGCCATGTTGGTTTCTTCTTTTTAAATGTATATTTCTTTTTATTTCATGTATATTATTATGTTAATGTAATGTTGCCTTTAATGGCCGGCATGGGAATAAGTTATGGTAGATGTTTTTATTTCATGCTTGGTTTTAACTGGTATGTATTAACCAGTGAGTGGCCTAACTCTGTGGTACAGAGTATAGAGCGGTGTTGTCTTGTTCTAGTCTTCATTGACTAGAGCTGAGTTGATTCTTATGTCATAATTCATATTATGTTATAAGATGTACAAGGAGTATAGGTTCATGTTTGAACTGGTTATAGTTGGGACTATGCTATGTAGTTTTTATTTACTGTATATAGTATATATATATTATGCTTATGTATATAGATGACCATGTTCTAATGTTTATTTTTATTTCTCTATTTCTATTCTATTATATTGTAGGTCGTAATGTCGGCCTATGTTGGTTTTTAGTGGGGAGTTGAAGTTTGGTTTTTAGTGGGGAGTTGAGGTTTGGTTTTATAGTGGGGAGTTGAAGTTAGGTTTTTAGTGGGGAGTTGAAGTTAGTTTTTAGTGGGGAGTTTAAGTTGGTTATTTTGTTTGGGTTCACAGTATGTTTAGAGTTTAGATAGTATAGGTTTATTGTTGGGGTTCAATTTGTTCTTTATGATTTTTATGTTCCCTTTAATGGGACGAGTGAATTTTCTTGAATAAACAGTAATTTGTAATTTAAATATGATTTTAGTGTTTTATGTTTAGTGTTCAGTGTTGTTGGTCTGTTTAGATTGTAATAATCCTTCTGTCCCAACGGAAGTGTCACGGAAGCCCAAAGTCCCCTCGTGCCCTAGTTTAGATGTATTTAGTAAATGATTGCTGTCCTTTACCCACAACCCTCTTTAATTAGTAGTAACTATAATATCAAATTAATTACCCCCCTTCTTCCCCCCACCCTGTTACAAATGGTGTCAGAAGTGGGATTCCGTGCTTAAACAGACCAATGATTACTGTTTTTAGCTTAGGAAGGTTAGGTTTAATGGGTGGGAGGTTAGGATATAGGTAGAAAAAAACCAACATAGGCATGGCTGGTGAAGAACAAGCCACACAGACAGTGTATGTCGTCCTGCACCGTGAGGAGCCGATCAAGCTATTCCACGGCAGTAACCACCCAGGTGACGTGGAGAGCTTCATCGAGGACATTAGAGGTGCCTGGAGGGCGAGACGAGTCACCGAGAACGAAGAGAAGAGAGACGTGCTATGGGCTCACCTCGGCGAGTCAGTGAGGGCAGAGTGTAGGTGCCACCCACCGGAGGTGAGGTCCAACCCTGAAGAGCTGATCAGGGTGTTACAGTCCGTCTACGGGGAGAAACGAAGTATCTCCAAATTAATGGGCCTGTTTCTCACAGTCCATCAACATGTCTCAGAGACCGTGAGAGCTTACTCTCACCGCTTGCAGGCTGCATTTGATGCCCTGTTAGCGCGACAAACCTGTCTCTCAGTGGCCCTCACAGATGCCGTAATCTTGAGGGACCACTTTGCAGAAAACTTGCTGGACCCCCTCTTGAGGAAGTACCTGCGAGAGGAGACCCATAAATACCCTAGGACCTCCTTCCTAGGCCTGCGGGATACGGCTATCCGCTGGTCCGAGGAGGAATGTTATGACCACTCGATGCACTCTGTAGCTACGACTGTTGAGCCAAAACAGCCGGGCCCAGAGTTGGAAAAATTGGTGTTGGCACTGGCCAAACAGGTGGGTGAGTTATCAACAACAATAGAGTATCTGCAGCTTGCACAACAAAGCCCTGATGCTCATCCATACCCGCAGCGTTCAGGTGAACCAGACCACTACGGTTATCACGCTGGATACAGTGTTAACTGTGGCAGCCCCGACCACCTTGCTGGAGAGTGCCTGAAAGGGAGGCAGTCAACTGTCGGAGCGAATGGAGCGATTCATCGCAAAGATGAGGATTCCACTCTGTTGAGCCAGATAATAGGCATCCGCCCTGCCGCAAATGTCAGCCTTAATGGGCTATGTTGTGAGGCCACGATTGACACAGGCTCCCTGGTCAGCACAGTGACGGAGAGCCTAATTACCAACCAAACTGCCAGTGTACTACCAGAAGTTGGGGATACCCAAACTGTTAGGCCCCAGTCAGTCATGTTTAAAGTAGTTGTGCCAACAGGACCGGTAGTAAATAAAGGAATGGTTCAGGCGGCGCCGTTATATGGCTTGAAAGTGGTTAAAGAAACGGTTTCGGTGGACCCTATGATAGTTAATGTGAAATCGGTGTGCCAAAAAAGACGTCAAGCTGTACCAGGAGAGGACTCTGCTTTTTTTTCATTACACTTCTGTTTACTTTTTATTTGTAACCATTTTCTTTCCTTTTTTTATGTTTTTATGAAAATGATATATTTACTTTTTGTATGCCTTTATTACCCATTTCATGACATGTTAACCCTTTTGTGTAGTGTGCGTAGATTTTTCCTTTTTGATGTACTTGGACACTACGTATATCTCATTGTGACTTTGATGTCAGATGTTTTAAGAATAGGTACAGCATTTTTTGTCCCAGTGAGACTTTCACATTTTCCACCTATCTTTAGGCTGCATGCTTTTTATGTATGTCCCAATGGGTAAATTTTTGTATTGATCTAGGGCCAGAGGGGTATTTTTTTTGTATGATAGTTTGTTTTTGCAGGGTCGCAAAAAGAAAGTTAGGAGATGAATGTAGGTCGGTGACTTAAATTAAAAGTGTGATTAATTGCTTTGTACTGTACGAGTGTTTCGTTTGGATGTGTTTAAGTTTCTGTGCTCTGTGGGTGCTATGATTTGTGAGAATGTAAGTAATTGACTTTTTATGTAAATATATTTTATTATTTGTAATATAGATATAGACTTGGGGGACTGTTTGGTATAAAAATGATGTATGTAAATATTGTTTTGTATTTTGTGAAAGCCCTGAAACGAGGTTAAGCGGCTAGGCCTTGCGTCATTTTTCGGAATTCTTTTTCTGATTATTTTTAATTGGGGTTTCGTTAGTGTAGTTTAATTAAAGTAATAGGTAGAATTTTTATTGTAGTTTAATTTAATATAGGGTTGTACATAAGGTAAATTTGTAGATATTTAGCAATAGGAGATTTAGAATAATATTTAGCATAGATTGACCGGAAATAAGGCAATGTTAGGGTAGTTAAAAAAGGAATTTCTGGTTAGCGGTCAGAGACGTTCGGTCAGCGTCTATAAATAGAACAATTAATCAATGACTTCCGTCTGAAATGGCCCATTTTGTGGAAGACCAGTGGTCGGTATATGGCGTAGTTGTGTGTGGCTTGTTCGGATATGACGTGAGTTGAGATTTAATTACTTTTTAGAATTTGTATGTTATTTTATGCTATGTTTTATTTGGTTATTTTATGCATATTGTCCACTTGTCTATGACAAGTGCATTGATGGGAATGGATTAAGTTGGAGGTTTGGGAAGGAACATTATCCGCCATGTTGGTTTCTTCTTTTTAAATGTATATTTCTTTTTATTTCATGTATATTATTATGTTAATGTAATGTTGCCTTTAATGGCCGGCATGGGAATAAGTTATGGTAGATGTTTTTATTTCATGCTTGGTTTTAACTGGTATGTATTAACCAGTGAGTGGCCTAACTCTGTGGTACAGAGTATAGAGCGGTGTTGTCTTGTTCTAGTCTTCATTGACTAGAGCTGAGTTGATTCTTATGTCATAATTCATATTATGTTATAAGATGTACAAGGAGTATAGGTTCATGTTTGAACTGGTTATAGTTGGGACTATGCTATGTAGTTTTTATTTACTGTATATAGTATATATATATTATGCTTATGTATATAGATGACCATGTTCTAATGTTTATTTTTATTTCTCTATTTCTATTCTATTATATTGTAGGTCGTAATGTCGGCCTATGTTGGTTTTTAGTGGGGAGTTGAAGTTTGGTTTTTAGTGGGGAGTTGAGGTTTGGTTTTATAGTGGGGAGTTGAAGTTAGGTTTTTAGTGGGGAGTTGAAGTTAGTTTTTAGTGGGGAGTTTAAGTTGGTTATTTTGTTTGGGTTCACAGTATGTTTAGAGTTTAGATAGTATAGGTTTATTGTTGGGGTTCAATTTGTTCTTTATGATTTTTATGTTCCCTTTAATGGGACGAGTGAATTTTCTTGAATAAACAGTAATTTGTAATTTAAATATGATTTTAGTGTTTTATGTTTAGTGTTCAGTGTTGTTGGTCTGTTTAGATTGTAATAATCCTTCTGTCCCAACGGAAGTGTCACGGAAGCCCAAAGTCCCCTCGTGCCCTAGTTTAGATGTATTTAGTAAATGATTGCTGTCCTTTACCCACAACCCTCTTTAATTAGTAGTAACTATAATATCAAATTAATTACCCCCCTTCTTCCCCCCACCCTGTTACATCAAGAACGGATTAAGAACGTAGTGTCTTTATCGAGGTTTCACTATTAATTGCTAATTAACAATTTCAAATTTTTATTTTTTTACTATGGTTAATTTAAAATTGTATACAAGACTTAAGTATTATGTAAACTAGAAAACTAAAATAAAAAAATATAATTTTAAGAGAAAGAAAATTAAAAAAAAAATTTTCAGAGTTTATTAATAGTCCAGGGATGTGCACACATGAGACCGAGATGATTCACACTTAACTCAACAAAGATATTTATAAAATATTTATAAAATATTACAAGTATTAATGCACACTTTTGATCGCAGTGCATTCGCAAATAAATCACAACCTTAAATTGGGGACTTTTTCATCAGGTCTAACGGGGGCTCCACAATACAATGAATAATAAGAAAAAAACAATATTTTATATTGTATATATTCACGAATAATTTCCCCTACTTCCTTTACTTATGATAGATTACCCGAAATCTGTAAACACTTACCCCAATCACACTTCGATCGATAAAATCTTTTACCTAGCCTAGACACCGAGTGTCTAAAACTGTTTAGGTGTTTTTCTCTGACGTTTTCTTTGTTCTATAGAGACTACTAAAGGTGACCTAGACAGTTACGCAAATTCAAATATTAATAGTGCTTAAATACGCATGTTATACTTTAAAGTTGACTGAGCTTCCCTACCAACAGGTGTGAGTCATTACTAAATATAAGCAAACACAACAGTTCCTAACTAGGATGTATCAAACCTTACCTAAGAAACGTCATAGTTTCCCCCACTGTATTTATTTTAATACCGCAACAAAATCCTTACTTTGTTTTTTGTAGGGGCCCCTAATTTTCTTTCTTTTTTTAATGATTTTAAACAAAATCAAACAAATAACCATTAGACTAATTTAAAACAAAGTCTCCAAAATATGCCTTCAAATGCCAGTTATCCTTGTCAAAGGATTGGGATTGAAGAGCGAGCAATTCATACTGTCCCCTCCCGACCCCCTCCCCACCCCCCAATCCCCTTTTCTAGAAAACACAATTCTTTTTCAAACTGGGGACTTTTTGAAAATTAAAAAAAATATTTTACAGAGACGATTTTACTTAGTCAGTGGTAACAAATGCATAAACACAATTTTTTTTTATAAATTCGTTCTATAAAATTGTCAAAATAATAATTACAATATTAAATTATGGCAATGGTAGCTATGATGTTCTAATTTGTGAAAACTTTGACTTTCCATGGAAATGTTTCTTAAACTGCTCCGTCTTTGTCTAGTCTGGCCTACAATAGTTTCTGTGATGTGTTTTTGTTTTCTAAACTTAATTATTTGGAATAGGCCTAATTATTAATTTAGTTGGATGCAATGTTTGTTCAGAAAACGAGAATTTAAAAATTTCTAACATTTTAGTAACATTAATTCTTAATATTTAGTCTAAAGTAAGAATAATTAAATAA
The DNA here is from genome assembly GCA_949126835.1 of Anisus vortex. Taxonomy (NCBI): domain Eukaryota; kingdom Metazoa; phylum Mollusca; class Gastropoda; family Planorbidae; genus Anisus; species Anisus vortex. The sequence continues at coordinate 20,258,010 of OX421502.1, read as the reverse complement.
TGTTTTCGTTTTTTAAATATGAAATTGTGCACAAGACTTTGCTTACCCCCCTCCCCCCAGTAGATTGCAGTATTATCTCCTTCTCACCTACCTTATACCACCATCCCCTTTCCTTGAACTGTTTGACCCCCCCCCCCCCCCAGGCCAGACCGACAAAGGGTAGGCTATTTTATTATTTTACTACTTCCAAATACATGTATCAATAGTGTAGCCAACACACTGACCTGGTTAGTCAGTGTGAAACAAAGCTGACGTATAAAAATAAATAAACAAAAGAACTAAATTTATTGTGTGGTCGGCACAATGCAAGACCACCATTACTATTAATAGGTAACCAAGAGTCCTGGATAGACTCGGGGTCAACTAACTCCCCCCCCCCCCCCGCTTCCTTTCGCCGGACCCCTTTTCCAGAGCCGTGATAAATTCCGGAGCATTACAAGGTTTTATAACTTAGCGAGACTTTCATTGTGATTTTATATCTTAATTTACATACAAATCTATATATTTTACTGACCTAGGCTAACTTTAAAATTATATAAATAATTGCACGTTTTATGCATGTCTACTTGTTAAAGCCGAAGACCGCTATATATCGGTCTACCCTCACCCTTTTGTTGTGGCTAAGATAAGTTCTTCTGTGGTTGACCCACTTTACATTAGGTGTACACAAAGATATTACACACGATAACCATAGGCTACAAATACGCACTAGTTTACACACACACACACGCACAAGAAGAGTGGGTTAACTGTATAGATTGCTATAAAAAAAAAAGAGGAACGAAATCGTTCAACACAGCAACAACACACGCGTGACCTACTTACCTTTTCATAATTATTTGAAGTTTTTGTCGTAGTAGAAATAAGTATCCGACCAGTCAGTGTGCATTTATAGACCTATCGAAAATTGTGGGTGGCGTTTTCCTTTATAAGCCAACACATGAGTTAATTTACTTTGTTGTTGTATTTTCATCAACTTAATGAACAAACACACGGCACTAGTGCATTTAATACCAAGCTGGTCTGGCAATGACTGTGAACTTTGAAAGACGGTAGGCCTATCGATCGTTCAATCGAACAAGCACAGAAACATTCACCTGACTAACCCAACATGCCTAAACTTGTCTTTTGATTGAGAAAAAGCAACAACACAATAAAAACAACGACAAGTAAAATAAAACAATTAGATAAGGTGTGTAACCTATAATGATATAATGTAAATATTGGATGGCTGTGTTTGACAACGGTCTATGCCTATATATGATGATAATGTATAGTCTAGAGTCTAGGCCTATTCATGTGTGGGATAAGAATACGATTTCTTTTTTAACACTAATCTGGGATATAGAAATAAACTTTGAAGGCGAGAGTTAGAATTTACATGTGTATATCTGATATGTGATCTGTCAATAAATCTCCTCTTTGTTTTTTTAATTCGTATTTAAAATTATTATTTAAATTTTGGGATATTATTTAGACAGTCATGAAATATGTGTAAGTCACACATAACATTTTCAACGCCGTTTCACGCAGTAATAATGATTTTGATGTGACACAGCCTAAGGGAGTTACCTCGCTGTTTGTTTACCTCTTTCGCCATGGAGACAGCACAGCACATTTTCATAGTCATGTGACGTGCTCAAAGCGTGAGCGATGCGTCACGTGATGTGGCTAAAAATAGAAAAAAAATGGGTATGGAGTCTCCCTTTGTCAGGCAAATACTTATAAACTAAATTTAAAAAATTATGTTATCTAAACGAAACCAGTCCAAGCCTTTTGTTATCAATAAGGCCTACTAAAAATAATCTTCTTTATAGAAGGAACGTCTGTAATGTATAAAATAAAATGCATAATTTAATAGTTATCAATGGCTTCAATAAAGGTACATTATCTCTTTTTATTTTAAACGGTTAGGTTTAATTTTTTTTTTATTGTTTTGTCGTCATGTAGCTAAATTGGGCCAATAGTTTTTAAGGGGTATAAGCAAAAGAAAAAAAAAACATGGGGAAGGGTAGAATGTACTCAAGTTGAAGATACCGTAAAAGAAGACGTTTGCAAAAAAAACAAAAAGTCGTTGCAACTAGTTATTTATTAATAATGTCAAAATAATTAGACTAGGGATGACCACCCTTGGAATCAGGGTCGCATTATTCATTGTGCTGATTAGTATAAAGCCTTTTCTAATTTATTATTATAAGGTGCAGGTGCCTATGCACAGAACACCCTACACATTCTTAATGTTGAAATTTGCAATATAGGGCCTAAATAAAATAATAATAAAATATTAAATAAGCGTCCCTAAAGGGCAAAAAAAAAGTCTAATTTTATTCATGAATACGTTTGAGTTAAAGAAAGAAGCGAAGAAGTCTGGTTATTCTAACAAAAAATAATTTCTAAGCTATAAATGATCTAAAACCAACATTTAAAAAACAATTATAGGCCTAACTATAAGACACATTTTTGAAATTAAAGATAGACAACTCAAAACTTTACTAGCCTACACTACTAGATTTGTTTTGTAGCATTTATTTCCCTTTATTTGGGTGAACTCAAATTATACTAAACTCATACATAATAATATTATATTATAGTATAGTTTTATTAAAAAATCTAAAAATGAATATGAAAATAACAAAACACAAAACAAACACAAATATAGATCTAGTATGTAAGCTATATTATATGTTTATTTGTAAAAAATTTCAGATTTCAGAGACTGCTGAGACCCTTTATAACCAACAGATCTATTTGTCTTCTTTTTGGCATTGGAAGGCGGGAGGTGGGGGCGGTCTTAAATCCTGCGCCTGGTGAAACTCAATTTCAGGTGCCTGTTTATCCTATCATTAATGTTTCGTGAATTATATTCCTTTCTAGCAAGTCGTATTAACAAGACCCGAAACGTGCAACTGGTGGCCCGTGGGCCATAACACGACCGGCCAAGCATTAGAAAGTACCATGCTCCCACCCCTCCTTAAATAGAGCTTCTAATGGCGATTCTGTACAAGCATTGCATAATTGCATTAATAACTAAAACAAATTTTCAGAACTTGTAATACATCTAGTCTAGTTGCATCACCTTCGTTATGGGTTCAAACGTCGAAATGTTTTGCCCACCACTAATTTAGACCCTTCAAAACGAATATAAATATATGTTTGCCATCAGCACTACTTAAGATTTTCACTAAAAATCGATTTATTGCACAATAAAAATAGCCATACTTTGACTTCTTATTCAGCGTACAATAATTATTTTTTTTATCTCGCTATAATGCTGTAATCCTATTTATTAGGACTTTAATAAGTTTCTTGCTGTACCGTACATCGAGAACAATGGAATCTGCGCCAAGCTCTCAATATTAATATTCTCGTAAACATTATATTGCATTCATTATAACGGAACTCTTTTCAACAAAACTTTACTTCGCAACATTCTCTGCTAGTGGAATAGGCATAAGGGGGGCCGCGCGGTTCAGGCTTTCATTGTTCGGGCATGGAAATTTATAGCTTTTCAATCATTCTCACAATCAGGACAATGGGCATTCATGAATGATATCTGCATACATAAACAGGAATGGACTAGTGATCGAAGGTCTATAGTTTGAACGACTCAATCATACGGTTATGAACGAAACCCAGAAACGTACAAAACAAATAATACAATAGTTAATACAGCGAATAACATGTTATGTTGCATAATACTGTCATGTTTTAAACAAATGGCAATGTTCTGTATGTTGATAAATGAGTTTTCTCTAAAAAAAAAACGTATGAGTATTTCAGTTTCTATCTTGTCAGTTCATAAAATAAGTTTTTGTAGACTTATCAGGTAGCCTAGATAATTTTAATCGTTCTTGTATAAAAGTAGTTCTTTGTCTGTTTTTGTTGCTTAGATTAAAATGCACTGTCAGCTTACAACATCTTAGTTGGCAGCGTTGTACAAATATATTTTTTATTATTGTTATTATATTGTTGTCTTTTTCAGAAATGTTCCAACTGTAGGACTTCTTTTCTATTCTCTTCTGCACCTTGTCCGTTTTATCTCACGTTTTGTTTACATGGGACCTTTTTATACACAAGAATCTTTCGTTATATCTTTGGGCGTTAGGTTTGGTTTATTCTTAAATAATGTTTAGTTATTGGTTGTCATAACTGATTCAAATAACCCATTACATGCTCTAAGGCCATTGGCGAAGAAAAAGAATATGAAATAAATAGTAATACTTTTCTAATGTGCATTTTCTTTAAAAAAAAATATAACTACGGACATTTTGGTCATTGCAAAAAACAAAAACACACACACACACAAACGATAAAGTATTTAGTCGGACCGAATAAATTAATAGGCTAAGGACTGTATTCATTATAGAAAGCGTTGAATTGTTAAATAACAAAGTTGCAAATATAATTTATTACGTTTAACACAATAAGACTTACATAGTTAAATAGCCTGTTAATTAAATGGATAAGCCCAGTCATAAGCAGATACTTTTCATTTGAAAATACTGGTTTATAATATATAGGCACTATGTATCAAAAAACAAAATACAAAACCTTAAGATCATAGGTAAAAGTAATTCTTTTATTCAAACTCTATAACATTTCAACTTTCAATTTCTGCATTTTGTTTTCTTTTTTTTTTTTTGTTTCACATGTAAATTTAGTTTAATAGAGATAATAACACATACACTAAATATATTCCTAAGTTTTATTATTTTCTAGTCCTACACATTAGTGCTGGTATCTATAACTTTTAAATTTCATAGGGGCAAAGTTTTTGTTCACAAGATGTGCCAAAGAGGCTACAGTGTAAGAACCACTTCTAGTCTACATTTCTCTGTGCAAACGCTCGTCTGTTTCTTTAAATTTAAAGGTCTACAGTCTACGGTATACGTGGTTGTGTTGTTTTTTTTTTGTTTGTTTTTTTCCCCACAGGGTGAAAGCCGCCCAGTTAATGAAACTATTGGCACATGCACAGGATAGCTTTCATAACAAATTAAATTCAGCAATATTTTCAATAATAATAATTGATTTGGGTTTATTTGTGTGTGTGCTATCGTCAGTATTACACATAAATCTAGTCTATATCTTCATTTAAAAAAAATTGTAGTGTTTTTTTTGTTTTTTTTGCATTACGTGCTTTTGTGTGAACAATGATATCGCTGGCTATAACTTCACTGATAACTTTCATCAGTTTCATTCATCTAATCAGTGAGTAGCTTTACATAATATGTTGCATTAACAAACATTCATAGATTTATAAATAGGCTAGGCCTAATTTTAATAATGCTAAAAAAAAAAAAGATAAACTATTGTATTATATTATTCGCATTGTTTAGGTTCTTATTGATGTAATTTTTTTTCCAATTATTCAAATGTATTTTTTTTATTTTTAACTTTGTTTTTTTTTTATCAGATGTCTTTTAGCAAAATTACCTTTTGCAATCCCCTGTTCGTCAAGGTGTTACTTACCTAACTCCAATTCTCTATTTTTTCACTTTGGTCTCAATTGAAACGATATAGCCTATGGGTGTAAAAAGACTTTATTTTAAATCTATTAACGATCTCCTGTTTTCTGGGAACCCTTTTTAATTGATCCCAAAGAGGAATTCGCTTCTTTACAGGTGACCTAAGAGTGGACACCAAGAGTTCTAGGAAGTGATTATTTTCAACTCAGTTTAAAAATAGGAGTTCTATTCTGTGCAGGGAAGAGAAGAGCGTGGTGGAGGGAGGTGTCACATCGTGTCAAAGTAAAGTACCAGTCGGACCGAGTTGATCCATAGGTCCGATGAAGCAGTGTTCACCAGGTTTTGGGGCCACGGCATACTAGGTGATTGTGTGGCGAGCACTATGCACAGCCGCCTTTACTTTACCCCAACTAAGGTCAGGTACCCATCAGAGCTGGGTAGACTCAGGGACACCCTCCAGACCCGGGAAAAAATCCTAGCCTGCACCAGGATTCGAACCCGGGACCTTCGGCTCGCCAGTCGAACGCGCTGCCGCTCGGCTACCGTGCCCCATACACATCGTGTATTAGGTTGTTTTTTTTAAAATAAATTTGGATTGATAACCAAACTCCAGCTCTGTGCAATCAGACCACCCTTCAACCCATGCAACTTTTATAACTTAAAATGTTTGTGACAGGGCGAGCCGAATGTCTTGGCTGTAAATTCCCTTCAGAGATTCAAGGCGACTGGAGCCGCAGCCGTGATGACGTCATGTTGACGTTCTCTGACTCTCATGTGTCCGGTCTCAGCATAAATTGGAACTCCCAGAAGATGAATCAGTTTGATTGCCACACAGAGTCCGCTGGTAATTTCATTATGTAAGTGTGTAAGCCCTACAGCGCTAATTGCGCCTTAACATTGCAACAAGTAAAGATTAAGTTATTCTTACACAATCAATTTATACTGACACAAATGTAATAAGAATGACTCAAAAAAATTATTCTTCTAAATTATTAAGAAGTAATAAAAAAATGGTTAACAAATTTAAGTGATTATCCCAAGTTTTAAATCACTTTATGCATATCGCATGTCAAATTTCACTCCAATTTTCAGAAATAGCACATTTGATTCAACCCTTGGGACTATGGACTTCTACATTTGCTGGAAGTTTGTTCAAATTACACCCTCAGCATATATACTGTATGAGCTATCAGGTAACTTTTGATGTTGTATTTATCAGCTATTCCTATCTCCATATCTAGATTTATTGATAAGCTTTGCAGATATATAGGGCCTACACTTTTTAAGGAATTAACGACGCTTAAACTCTATTATATCCTGTTACTTTCGGAAACGCCTCGCATTCTCTACTTGGCCAGGTGCGTGTGTGCGTGTGTGTGCGTTTGTACAGTGGCCAGGTTTTGACGCTAGGGGGAGCGAAATTTTAGGAAAAAGGCCCCATTTTAAGCAATTTTTCCAGATTAATAGAATAACTAAGAATTTACACGTATTTAGTGTTATAAGAAAACCCTGTGCCTCAGGATACACACACTGTATAATATTGCAGTTTTTATTTAACCATTCACGATTCTTTTTCTAACAGCTAATATTGATGGGAATTTCGGCAACATTGATTGCATCTACTGCTCATTTTCGGGATGAATATCTAGTATCAAAAAGTATTTATAGAATCCACGCGAATGCACGCAGAACTTGGCACGCAGAACGATTTTCAGTGGCACACGAAAGACCTCCAAGAATATTGTTTAATTCAAGTGAAAACAATGTATGTCAGCATAATTAGTGGGTGCTGCATGCTACATGGCGAACTACATGGGAATCACACTGGACGCCGACTGTTTTCGTTCAGGATTCTTTGTTTACAAAGCTCTTATCATTAGACTTGCAATCTGTGATTGAATCTATTGTTGAGATAGACAATTGTATAGTTTCTAAAGTCTCTTCTAGAAGAAAGTCATACGGAGTAGGCCTATAGGTAAAGTCTAGGATAGATTCTTTTCTTGTCTGGAAGCAATTAAGATGTATCTTAATGGAGAACAAAAATTATGTTATTGAATGAGGAGAACTGACTGTAGAAGCCAATGTTTCTGTATGACTTGGCGACACGTTTTAGTGAGTTAAACTTCCATTTACAAGACTGGGTCCAAAAGCACTTGAAGTGTTGGGCAACAAAAATAGATTTGCATTGAAACTGGGCATATATTTCCGTGAAATCAATCTCAAAACATTTCACTCCCTCCATAATTTTAGGCAAGTTAAGATAGATGAGCATTTTCAGAAGTACACTAGTTATATTAAAACAATTAACTCGTTTGGTACCACTAGCATCAAATTTGGAGAATTTACTTGAAGGGAGATAATTAGCCCGTTTTCTTTACATTAATATTTATAATATGTTTCTTTTTTGTTTCCTTTTAAATAAATTAATGGCTTACAATTTATAACTCTAAAATGATCAAATGACACATGATAGTTGAAAATTATATAAATATTTTATGACTAAAGAATGTACATGTACATTTTTAAATATTAAAATAACTACCCAGTTTGCATAATTATTACTTATCTCTTCCTTTTAATTGTAATAGCTAGGTTTTTTTCACATTCTTCCGAGTTAAAATAATATTTTAGAGTAAATCTCATTTATACTGAGATCAAACATTAAAGACTTTATCTACATCGATTACTAGAATAATTTCTTGACAACTAAATTCAAATGTAGATAAATATTAATGTGTAAGTTGAGTAATGAAATTGTGTATTAGCTACGAATAGATATTTTTTTTAAAGCTGATAATAACAAACAGGTTAATTTTTTATTAAATATAAAACTCTTTAATGATTTTTCTCTATTAAGCTCCGTTTTTTTTGGTCCTGCTACGGCACTAAATAAATTGTCTTATAAAAATAATATAGTTGATCAGTTTGACTTTCACGCTGTTGGCAGACTGAATGATTTAAAATGATTGTAATAAATTAAATTGTTGAAATGCAATTTAAAGAAGAAAATAAATAGAAACAGCAAAAATTGTGCTGCGTGGCTTGTTAAAATTATTAATTGAATTTTTTTTTTCCCGAAAAGGCCCTTTTCTTCCAAAATGGTCGTAGGGGGAGCGCCTGCTCCCCCTGCCCCCCCCCCCTTGGCTACGCTACTGCGTGTGTATTGGGAGGAGGATGCTAATGTACTAGGCATGTGTATGAATCGGCCTTTTTGACCTTTTAGACATGAAACACAAATACCATTAAGGGGTTTTCGAAGCTAAAATCAGGTCTGGAATTTCAATATATAGGCCTTAAGCACAAAATAAAAAAAACAGAGGCTTACTAGCTAATAACTATAGCGTAGAATAACGTATAAGGTTCTGATTTTATTTAAGCTTAAGACACATCAACATAATTTTTTTTTTAATCCTTTTTTCATTTCCTAGACTTGACGAACGTCTCAGGATTTGATGCCACCACCTTGGGTAACGTGCAGGCACCTGCAACTGCTTTGGAACTAGAAAAAGTCTGTACAAAGAAAACTTACTTCACTACGTTGGTGAAAAAAGGTAAGGAATAAGCTTATTCTAATAAACTGTAGTTGTTTATATGTAACTCTTTATTTGGGCGCATTCAAAGAAGGGAGAAAGATAGGAAAACAGAATAGAGCTGGGAGGAAAACATCATGGGATAAAAAGCTGGGCGATGCCATAGGACTGCAAAAGAGCAGAGGAATTGAAGTGGATGGTCTTAATGTCATCTGTGGTGACTCAACGGTCTAAAAAGACATCGGCAAATGTGGGAAGTGGGATGTAAGATGCAGTGTCTGGCGGGCTCGTATTGTAATTTCAGAAGTCTCTAGTTCGAATCCGTGTATTGGTGAGCTTTTAGATAAAACCACATTGTATCACGGCGTCGATTCAGCCTTGCACGTTTAATGTGCTAAGCACTCGTATTTTAAAATTAAATAGAAGTCGACATTGCACAAGCATGTTTTTAATTTGAATGAAATTTAATTGTTTATGTTTGCTCTAAATTTGAAAAGAAAATATAATTAACATAGAGATCGAGTTCTTTAATCTATTTCATTAATAATTTTCTCCTTGAATCCAGGAACGAAAACCTCTAAGAAATATTGTGTTTTCTTGTACATTCTAGATCGACATCATTTGAATATTTTTATAAAGTTTTTATTTTTTTGAATTAATAACGCTGCTTCACCAGCTCTAAGATCAGTTTGGTTCGAAGGGTACTTTACTTACTATATACAAGAATGACAACATCTGATTAATAATGCAGTTCTTTGATTGTATTTTTTAGGGGCCACAGCGTCTGATGTTGCCTCCACTTGCCCCTCTCAGCTGAATGCTACGTTCACATACTCTGCCTGTCCCACCACACAACTCGATTTCTGTCAAGATGGCCGTACTGGCGTTATGGACTATAGTTTATGTTCCACACAGTTATTCCAGTCAGGTTAGTTCTGCTTGCATTATGTTCCTTTTTCTAATATCCCGGTATTAATTTAATGCTGCTTTTCATGACGAGTTTATTTATGACAAGCTAAATTCTCCGGCGTTGCCCAGGGGAAAATGAAATAGGTCTGTATCAGCTACAGATAAAACATGTATAAATTACCATGAACAGAAAGCTGTAGATCTAATAGTTAAAAAAAAAATATTGTAATCGGGTTAAACAAAATGCATGTCTTTTTATTTAACAAAATGTTAGGACTATCTATCCCTGTTATTTTTTGGGGGATGAGAATGAAACACCCGTCTCCCGCATGCTTCTAACATGTAATTAGAGTCTATTAGATTTAACTTGCTGAAAACATTTTAGGAAAGCTTTAAGTCCTAAACCTCTTTACAATTTTTTTTAAGTAATATTAATGGAATTTTTTTTAAGTAGGAAAAGAAAATGAAAGCTATCGGTGGGGATTCGAAACCAGGTCGCCCGCGTGGCAGTCGGATACGCTAACACCTCCGCTAGAATGTTGTCACATGCCAGATTCTTATGAGTCGCTCTTCGAGTCGTTGCTCTTTGGGATGTTGCTCTTTGGGATGTTGCTTTTAGAGGTGTTGCTCTTAAGGATGTTGCTCCATAATATTTGCTTTTGCGACGTTCATCATTTTGACGTTGCTCACTGGGCTGTTCCTCCATGGTCCATAGGATGTTTCTCTTTAAAATGTTCCATAATGTTTGGCTGTAGAAATAACTTTCGATATGCATGCTTAATATAATTCGGGAATTGAAAACAAATTATGAACCTTTCACAAATTGTTTTTATTGTGCCCGCAATATTTATTTTCTTCAATTGACTAGAATTCTATTCACTTTAATCTTTTTCAACTCTACTTTAAAAGCGAATCTAGACTTAAACCATACATACTATTGATGCATAATACCATCCCCTTCTCCTTGGAATACTTAAAACTGTGTATAAAATATAATATAAAGGCCAATTGAATAATACACACACGCACAAAATTATTCAAAGTTTGTATATAATGTGACTCCAATCAACATTATGATCGAATAATATTTATCTATCGTAATGTAGTGATTTGTTGTTTTTATATCTATTTAAATGTACAGGTAGTGGTGTGATAACATGCATGGGTCATGTTATTGTAGGACAAGACGTTTTCATCAACTTGTATACGTCAGGAAAAGTAATATGTTTTGTAAGTGAAATAGTGTAACTACCAAAGAATGACAATATAATTTGAGCTATGACAATATGACAAATCACGGAGTAAAACATTGCACATGTAAATCTAGTTGACTTACTTTATGATGAGCCCTTCGACCAAACCAATCATTTCAAGTATTGAAATCACCCTAACGTTTTGTTAAGGGAAATTAAGAAATCAGACAAAGAGTTTATCTGACCAAATATGACCACACTAGGCAAGACCAAAGTTAGTATAAAGACATAAGATGCCCTTTTCATGCCATTTTTAGCCCATATGGCTAATGACCTTCCAGGGGTCATAATTTTCTTTATGTCTCAGTTGCCCACAAGAGCTGAGTGACGAAATCCTATTTATATGTTTTGCCTGGAATCAAACCTGAATGACCCCACAGTCTCAATAACTAAGCTTATAGCCCCTGTAAAATAAAAAGTGCAACACTTTAAAAAAAAAAAACTTTAACTGTCGTTGTCTTACTACTACAAAGGCACTAATTCTGAAAGGTTAGTGACAGAAGGACTTTAATGACGTCACTGTAAAAGTAAATGTTGCTATATTACATAAAATTTACATCACTTTGAAAGTAAATGACAGTAAAACATTCAATGAAATTACCGTAAAATCGGACAGTAAAAACGGGTAAATATAAACATAGTAAATAAATAACATATTCTGTTTGTTCAGAAAATACCGGACAAAGAAGACCGCATTATCAGTGTCTCTTACTACAGCGGCGACTGCAGCACCGTGATCAGTGGCAGCCCCACGCCCCTCACTTTGACCCAGAAGAGCCTGTGTCTAGCCTCGAACACCACCTCGACTACGGCAAGCACAGCAACAACAAGCACGCCAGCAGCAGCGGCTGAAACAACAGCCACCACTGGCCAGCCTGGTGAAAGTGCAGGTAATCAGTCGAGTGCATTTCAGTGGGCGTAAAACACAAGTCGATAATACAATGACATGGTCGTCTATCGCCCGTTCCAAAGGTACTAATTCACCCCATCCCTTTTCGGAGGTGTCCCCTCAATCTACCCAGATGTAATAATACCGTTACCTGAAATTAAATTTCAAAAAGTAAAGGTGGCTTGGCATTGTGAGTGCCAAACAATCCCGTTGTGGGCCGCAGCCATGACAACTCGCGTACGATGTTTCCCTTGCCCCATATGATCAGAACGGGATCCTGATTTGTAACCAAAGTCGAGAGATGCATGTATATTTATTATTGAATGGAATCATTTGAGTCACAAAAGTTCAGAGGGAAAATGACATCGCATGTCACAAAGGTCAGAATATAAATGACATACCCAAAGAACTTTTTCCTATTATTTCCCGCAGCAAAGTAATAAATACACAATTAAAAGTTAAAGTCATTTCATTTTCTTTCTTAAATAGGCCTATCTATTCAAGTTGCATGAATTTTATGACTTGACACGTCCGTTGTACAGTATAAACGCCTCAAATGTCCCGACCTCCCTCCCAAACCTTACACAGATAATCGTCTTTAAACAAAATTTAAACCCCATCCCAAAACAAATTAGAATTAAATAAAGTCCTAATACTTTTTGTTAATTAGACATTTAAAGAGATTAATTCATTGACAGTTGCAATACAAGTGTATACTTTTTATCCGTCCACTACATGTAGGTAATAAAAAAAAATGAACTTGAAAACACTATTGAATATATATATACATCTTTACAGTGACAAGTTCTGTACAGTCAAAGGGAGATGATTCAGTCACAGTTGGTGTAGCGGTTGGTCTCAGTGTCGGGTTATTCGCACTTGTTCTACTGGCTGTGCTGTTACTTGTTTTAGTTTGGAGACAGAAAATTAAGATCAAAGTATCAGGTTAATGCACTTCTTATTGAATACTCTTAATCTTTCATTGATTCGGTGAATGTAATTTTGCTTAAATTGTTTTGTATTTTCTTAAACGTAGACCTACACGCGTTTTATTTCAGACAAAACATAGGCTACTAAAGGATTGTGTGGTTCAACCACCTTTAAAATCCCTTGTACTTGTATTGTCGGGTTGGGGCTGACTCCGTATATTTCGTAAACGTCTTAGATATTGAATAAAGAAGGGGACGAGACAATGTTCCACACTATTTGAACCCGAGGCTTACTGAACAGATTTTCAAAAACTGAATTCTCAATTGAATTAAAAATAATGACAACCTTTAATAGCTTATAAACAATAGCCGATAAATTCTTGTAACGATCAACCTTTTTTAAAATTGTTTCCACAGATTTTTTCCAAGGTCGTGAAACAAAGAGCGCCCCCATAGAAGAATATGGACCTGGTGGAATACAAACGAACAAAGCAGACGCCAAGGAAGAAGAGAGCTGCAACAGCTCCCCCGAGGCCGCCTCGAATGACTTTCAGAAAGAGAACGAAAACTCCTGCGCTAATGTCAAAGAGACGAGCCTGCACGAGGAAGACGCTGAGAACAAAAACATCAGGAGTGAGATTGATAAACCTAACGACGTCAGGGCTGAGGAAAATGGGATAAAGCATCTAAACGGGGTCCCGGTCAATCAATGGGCCAAACCGAATGTCAAGCACATACCCGCGATTAAGAAGAAAGTTCTTAAGGACAATCAAAGTAAACAGAAGAAGATCGGGAAAATTAAGATTCCTGCAAAAGTGAAAAGCAAAAAATAAACTTCATGATTAGAGATATTTATTTTGACCTACACTATACTATAAATTGTGGCAGATTTTTGGGAGCCTGATCAACGGACAGTTTTTTTCCGAAACAGGACTCCCAATTCGATATTGTCAATTTCTTTTGTATCCTGTTGTGAAAGTTCTTTTTTCATTGACACAAATTTGATAGATTTTTTACTTTAAAAAGAAAATGTGCTGCTGTATATTATACTTTCTAAAAATATCTAAAACCTGGATAGGGATTAGAATACAAAAGTAGAACTCATTTCTTGCAGTGTTTAGAACTTTTGAATCGGAAATTATTTAACATTTAAAAAAATGCATATTGTATTATTCTATGCTTGTTAGAAGATAAGGGTAATATTTACGCATTCATTACAGCAAGAAATTGATATGATTATTCAAATGTTTATATTATTTAAGTTTTCTAAATAGGCATTTAGTTCAGTAGCAGAACTTACGTGTTTTATCTTATGATGTCCAATGATAACAAAATGAAGACTGATTATTGTAAAGACATTTTATTTTTAAAATATTTTTTTATATTTACATTATTTAAACAATGAATTGATTTAACTTGAATAATAAACACTTCAATACTCACACATCAATCACTCAATATTATTACAATGTAAATTGACAATTTTTTTTATGCTGAAGCTCTCAATAGTAAGAAGTAGATCTAACAAAATGTTGTCTTACTGATCAACTTTAATTTTCTTAAAATAAAATTAACTTATAGGCACATTTCAATTTTAGAAAAAAAAAACTAAATATAATGGACACTGAATATTGTTCAACCTTTACAAACTCATTTTCTCTAACAAAAAAAAAAGAAACTTCATACGCACCTGTCTTTAAAACATTAATTGAACATATAATAAGACAATAATGGACACATTACGTAATGTCATTTATGGACATTCTCTGACACAAGCAAACCTAGTTATACATCAAGACACAGACAAGAAACACTTGACAAAATAATAAAAGTGTGGATAATAAAATAAAATTTGACCTGAGCTGGTTATTGCCCTTAGACTGTAAATATCACTGTGAAAAAAAAGTGTAAATTTCAATATAGACAAAAATGAACAAAGATGTATGTGAAGTTAATGTAATATAAAGATGTATTAAGATATTAATGTAATATAAAGATGTATGTGAAGTTAATGTAATATAAAGATGTATGTGAAGTTAATGTAATATAAAGATGTATGTGAAGTTAATGTAATATAAAGATGTATGTGAACTTAATGTAATATAAAGATGTATGTGAAGTGGTGATGACAACGTGGTGATCTTTATTCAATAGATCAAGTATCATTAATAATTAACAGATCAAAGAACTGTCCTTAAAACATAGTTGTTTATATACCGGTACAAGAGGAGTCAGTCTTATTTAAACACAGCTCTTTAAAGGGAGTAACGTCCTGATTCTGCATAGCCTCCCTTTCTTCCCGAGACAGTCTCTCTAATGCTCTATACAGCTGACCAACAGTGTAAGGAAACATGTCCGCCCCCATCTGGTCATCCTCATCGCCGTTGTTGTGGTCCTGGTCATACACGTCGACCCACACCGGGTGGTCACTCCCTGCTGACTCATCGCCAGCGGCGGCGGGGCAGATGGAGGTGGGGTCCGACCTGTTGTCTTGGGCGTCCCCGACAGTGTTTGTCTGTGGGCAGCTGATGTCTGCGATGTTCAGCTCTGTCCACACTCTGGGCTGTCTATGTAGCGATGGTGAGTGTAGAGTCGATTCTTGCGTGTTGTCTTGTGTCTTGACTCCCTCATCGCTAGGATGAGTATCTGATGGAGAAACGAACATGTCAGAGTCTTTACAAACAAAAACAGTTTATTGATTATTACAAATGTACAACTAAGTCTGACATTAGCCGTTTCAAAATCAAAATACAAAGCATTTAAATCACAACTACAAAAAGTTAAACAACTAAAAATTCAACTATATATTAAAGTATATATATCATATCATAAAGTAAGTTAATAATTAAATATTACACGATATATGGCATCGTGACTATTTAAGTCATAGGCAAAGCATCAAATGGGATCGTAGGAATAATACAGTATGGTTATATACAATCTTTTTTTATTTACTTAGCTCAACAGATAAATTTGATAAGCGTTAGGTAGGCCTGCTATAGCATAAAATATAGCTACTGAACTGTTGAATATATTTGTAAAAAAAAAATGCATTTTTCAGTATTTACATTTTTAAAGTGAATAGCAAGACGAAGTATTTCTAGATAACTCTCTTTTTTTTTGGCAGAAAACAAACCTTTACCCCTGGACTATAGCCAACGTGTGAAGATAACGTTCGAATCTTTATTGAAGAATACTTACCTATTATTTCGGCATCATTCAATAGATGGTGGTGGTGGCTATGGTGGCTGTGATGTTTGAAACTTAGAACTGAATGAAGTTTGCACTTAAAACCTGTAGAAAAAAAAAACAGTAAATAAATATACTTAAATATCAATATGTTATTTTAACATTATATAATCATAAACAATGTAATCTATCAGCAGTGCCCTCACATGGGGCGGGGGGGGGTCGAGAGGGGGCATATCCCCGTGGACGACACTTCCAGGGGGGGGGGGCGGCAAATATAGTCTAAATATAGCACTAAACAAACAGATGCAGTATGCAAGGGGGCGGCGGAGAAACTTTTGCCCTGGGGCGCTACATAAGCTTGTAAAGAGCTCTGTCTATCAGACCTAAAGTGGCTATTTGCAGTGGCTATTTGCAGTGGCTATTTAACATAAATTTAAACGCTGGTAGCTTTATATGATGATGAGAATGCTTGCACACCGATTTTCGATGATGACCATCCTTTGTCAGAGATCTAGCCTATATAATAACATGCAGGAAAACTGCCTAGGAGATTTAGCTCTTAGAGGTCGGCATTAACAAATAGACTATGGTATGGTCAACAAGAAAACTGCGTTTACGTTTTTATTATCTGACGGCATGAATCCATAACAACCAAGAAGAAGCGGTGACATTAACCACCATAGCGGTGACATTAACCACCATAGCGGTGACATTAACCACCATAGCGGTGACATTAACCACCATAGCGGTGACATTAACCACCATAGCGGTGACATTAACCACCATAGCGGTGACATTAACCACCCTAGCGGTGACATTAACCACCCTAGCGGTGACATTAACCACCATAGCGGTGACATTAACCACCCTAGCGGTGACATTAACCACCCTAGCGGTGACATTAACCACCGTCACCGTTTTTTTAGGTGCACGGAGGTGTAACGATGGAAAGGCCGGCCATTACTGGAAACATTTTGGAGTTGCAATCAATGATTTTTATCAACGATTGAGTTTCCCAATTATCCGTCTCAACGGTGCCATACAAGCCAAAATGACCGGTCAACCCCAAAGTATCGCCATGCATCCGACTGGCGATCAGATGCATGTTCCACACGTTCCACATAACAGGGGCATCCACATAAAGGGGGTCCCCATACATCCCAAAACACAGGCTTACACAGACATGTCAGAAGGCAGGGGAGAAGCCACTAGCCCCCCCCCCCCCCTCACACACATAAATTTGGCACTTGGGCCATCATCCTAAATACGGCCCTGTTAGAAATAGACCACTACCGGGCATATTTTGAACATTTTGTTATATTTGAAATATATTTTAGCTTCGACCCAGGTGTAGAGACATAACCAGTCTATATAAATAAGGGAAATCATTTATATTATACGTAGGCCAACTTGTCGGCTTATAGAAATATTATAATGTTGCTAATTAATAGTAATTGGAATAACATTTTTTTTAATCACAAAAGAACACTAGCCTACCTCATAAATATAGCACTCCTTGCAAAACCTATGCAATTGAAACCTGCCTTATCTAATAATAAGCGTAACCACGGAATGGGGACGGGAGCAATAATCCAACAAACAATCCCCCTACACACACACACACATTTATTATAACGACACAAATTCGATTACATTGCCCATTTATTTATTTGTTATATTTATGTTTGCTGCTGAATCATAACATGGGTCTTCGATTGAAATATTTGTGAACATTACCAGTGAAGAGTGTTGTTTTCACTAACCGTCTACTGCGCCAGTAATATGATATTTATACTTGAATTCCTGAGAATCAAATACACATTTTTGTGTGTGCAAAAATGAGAATTTTAATTTTGAAAGCTATGTATACCTTTTACGCTTCAACTATTGATTAAATAAATATAAGTTTTCAATAGTTAATGAGGAAATTGTTCGCCTATCCACGCAACATTATTTACCAACACCTCACTTTAAACTATTTATCATTTACCTTCCCCATTCACCTCCGCCTATTTCGCACTATTTTTAGCCGTCCCCCATACATCACAAACCTGGATTACGCCACTGAATATAATATGTAGGTCATGGCCAGATGCACTTTTAGATTGAAATAAACATCCGCCTAGACTGGTTTACGATGCATGCAGGTCAGTGAATTGTGTTCCAACATTCATACTAGAACATTCTGTTGCTAACACACACACTTACACAGCGGTCAACAAGTGTAGTAGTATCAGGCTTTATATCTTTAAAGTGCAAAGCGTGTGTGGGGGGTTGGGGGGGGGGCTAATAGTGCAAGATAGGGAAATGTAATGCACGGTTTGACCCCGGAGAAGAAGGGCGAATGAATATATTATAAATACAAAGGGAATGCGATACAATATTGCTAAAGTTATAACAGCGTGAACGTTAACGGAATGTATAAATCGTTCACTCTCTATATAGGCCTATAATTAATTGCTTTTAGAATTGGGTTTAATTACGACTAGGAAATAATAAGGGGCGGTATGGATGAGGTTGGGTGCACGTGACCACCACTGGGCAGTGGCCTCTCGTAAGGAAAGGAAGATGGGGGGGGGCCTATGCCCGGATGACACTTCTAAGGGGGCGGCAAATGTAACCTGAAGTTCATACCAGAAATTTTAGGACAGTTGAAGGAGAAATAAAATTTGAAACACAAATTGTGAACAAAAGGAATAATGAATAAAGATAGAAGTGAACTTCGAATTTATTTAGGCTACACTCAAACTGTTTCATACAAATGTTTCACTTTTAATAGGCTCACAAATGATTCATAAAAGATTAGCTCATTTAGAATATTGTTAGTAAAAAATTGCGTTTTAAAATTTCTTTAATCAAAATAATTAACTAAGCGCAGGCACTAAACAGTTACAGTATGCAAGGGGGCGTCGCTGAAACTTTTGTCCTGGGGCGCTACATAGCCTTGTGAGGGCCCTGCAAACCCCTTGTCCCCTTTCCCGTGGTCAGCAATTGTGGGGATATAATCGTATTGTGGCTAAGTGTGGATATAATCGTATTGTGGCTAAGTGTCGGTGATTCACCAGCCTTAGAAACCTAAAAAATGGGTGTCATTAAATATATCTGGGTAGATCAAGTGTGATGCCCTTAAATCAATGAAGTTTTTAAACACCGTGACCCGGTTATTTTGTATACTTCTACTTTGTGAACCAAAAAAAAAATTACGACGCCTATAGTCGTCTACTAAATAAGTGACATGAATACCCCACAATTTTCATACATTTTAATATAGTGAAGTGCACGTTAGGCTGCTAAAAGTAAAATCGCGTTCAATAAACAAAACGCTTTGGTTTTGTGCAATATAATGCTACTAGCGAAACTGCCCGGTGCAGCAAGGGGTAACAATCCGCCTACATTGTTATATATCACAGCATATATTTTTTTTAATATTACCCAATAAGACTTATCGAAACCAGGTTACCCGGGTATATGGCGGTAATTTCTAATCACAAATACTACGGAGCACACATGTGTGTACCAAAAATAATCGCGTTAAAAATAAGACAATAAGGTCACTTGTGCTTTATATTGACCAATGGGCTTCGAAAATGATAATCAAATGACCAACTAATATATAGTTAGGTCTGTATCGCTAGTGCATCACCTAGTCAGACCCGGATTTTGAACTATTTGTCTTTATTTTTTTTTAACACCAGAAGGCCTAATAGGCTATATCAGAGACTATTATCATGCATAATAATAGTATATGGCTATATTTACCGTAACCCATACCCGGCGTTTTTTGGGAATATATGCTAAGTCATTTAACTTCAGATACTTACCCAGCGGGCAAATCGTGTCGTATCGACGGATATCAAACGTGGTTTCCACGTGTTTTCTTGGTAGGCCTATCCACGTTTTTGTCCCCGTCGATACGACGTGGTGTGCCCGCTGGGTAGGCGCAAACAGTTTGCTTTGACCGCTTAACTCTTGTAGATCACAGCTGTACGTATATTACGCACCTTTTGCATGGCTTAGGCTTAATGGCAATAGGTGCTGGGGTCTACACGGTTTCCGCGCTGTAACTGTGTACAACAAACAACTTGACCTAAATGTCGATGAGGGATTATCGGTCCTAATATTTAGAGAAGTTACAACTAAAGACCAAATTTTGTAAAGCGACCATGTGACCCACTTAAATGACCTACTAGTCTATATATTTAATAGATCGAAACAAATATATGTATATTTTCTTTGTACTTGTTTAACCTTAACTTTCATCGCCCATTGACGTCATTGGTAACCTTTCAACCTTTAGCAGAATATTCTTATCAGAAAACATAATTTTTCTAAAGGTTCAACTCGTTCACAAATGATTTCTTGCATCAGACAAGTGACTGTGTTTGTGTGTTGGGGGGGGGGGGTATATTTCGACCAACTGAAGCGCGACCGTGCGTCAATCTTTAACTATTCGACCAAAGTGTTGGTGTAGCCTAGACTCCAGAAGCTATACTATTGGTCAATCGCATGCCTGCGACCCAAATTTTAGGCCTAATACAAAGACCGTACGACTGCATTGACATTTCATTTGTTGCTACCTGGTAGCCTACCAGGATAGGCCTACGCTGAAAGCAATTATTGACGTAGTACAAAATGCATTAATTATTGATCTAATTATTTCTGATCAATTGTATAATTCAATGTTTACCTCGTATTCGTAATTCAATTGAGAGTAGGCTAGTATACATTGTTCAATTGGGCATTCTACTTTACTTATGCCTAACCTTCTTGACTGACCTACAGGACCTTACTGCCAGCAGTACGACTTCCGCACCAAAACAATAAGAGTAGGCCTATAGGCCTATGTATTAAATATAAATGGTCTGCATGTGATAGGACACTAGATCTACCTTCGTACACAACATGACCAGCGTTGACAGTCAGCTGTCTATACTGACTCTATACGTTCTATCGAACATGTGTGTATAAGTAAAAAAAAATATATATTCGACAATAGAAAGTTCAATAAACAACCCTAACAGAAAATTATATTGGCCCAATATTGGCCTACTGCTGCGCGCTGCTGGGGGGGGGGGGATTCCTAATTTCGATATATGTCAAGAACCGACAAATTACAAGTCAATTTCGACAAATCGCAAGTCAATTTCGACAAATCGCAAGTCAATTTCGACAAATCGCAAGTCAATTTCGACAAATCGCAAGTCAATTTCGACAAACTGCAAGTCCAATTCGACAATCTGCAAGTCCAATTCGACAATCTGCAAGTCCAATTCGACAATCTGCAAGTCCAATTCGACAATCTGCAAGTCCAATGCTACAATCCGCAAGTCCAATGCGACAATCTGCAAGTCCAATGCGACAATCTGCAAGTCCAATGCGATAAGCTGCAAGTCCAATTCGATAAGCTGCAAGTCAAATTCGACAAACTGCCTTGCTTGTTTCGCGCCAGTACCGACAAGTATGCGTCGATGGTGTACGATTATGCTGAAGCGTTTGTAAAGACAGGAAGAGCGATCCGGGTTTGATTCTCTAGCATGTCAATAACATTGTATAGAGTACTTTTAAAACGTCTAGGTCAAGAATAAAAATAGCTACCGGAGAAGCCCGCAGATCTTACAAAACTTACTCGTAAACAAGTATATTGCGTTGGCGTTGAGGCCGTGGCAACGAACGCTCTTTGATCAATAGACTTATAGCTTACACTATGGTCGATAGTTTAATTTTAGTTCTGATATATAAAGCAACACATTGTACCAATAGAACATTTTCAAAAACCTGAAAGGGGCAATATATCTAGTACCCAAATACGCTATGTTCTATTATAAAACCCCAACATGTCTAAAAAAAAAACAGTGACGTAATTAAGGAGGTTGTGCCTGGGGCGGGGTGTCAAAATTGGTGCCTAAGTTAAATGTTTGTTTCTAGCCGATAGATCTATAGATACGTAGACATTCAGTGTCCATTTTAAATTTTAGCGCCAATCAGAAACGAGCATCTATGATATACACTATAGCCTACATCATATAAAACATATTAATGAATTTTATGAACAGCTTACCTTGAAATCTGCTACTCAGTTTGTTGTGTTTAGAACATGTGTGCTCACAATTACAGGGGAGTGTGGCTGTGTCCATCTCAGTCCTCGAGCTCTGGGGTGTGTTAACCATTTCCGTACGAGTGTGATAGTCACGAACAGCTTATCAATTGCGATGCTTCTTCGAGTGTTTAAAAGCTAGTTTCTGCGATCTTTTACCGCCGCGTGTTTATTTATATCCGTTCACCTTTCCGACCCCAGTTCTGTAATAATAACACAGCACGCATACCCCGCCCCGCCGCATTTTATTGTTTTCTGTACTACGGAAAAAGAAAAGTAGGTCGCGTTTCGTAAACAACCTGGAAAAGCCTAGGTCAAATGTCCTTATGTCCTTCGACCGCTAAAAAAAAAAGTAGTTTTTGCAGGTTTAAGTTGACAATAACCTTGTAGTCGTAGTCATACAAATGGCATGTTTTAACCTTCACCCACCACCCCCACCCACCCCTTACAGTGTATTTGTTCCATTATAGTGTGCCAGCTGTACAACCCTTTAAAAAAAAAAAAAACATACACTTTTCAAAAGGATGTTTATTTCATCTCACAAAACGCTGACGTCGCATGACCTTGATATTCATTACCACATTTAAATCAATTTGTATTTGATTTTACAGAAAGAATAATGAAGGGGTGTAGGATATAATATGACAATGTCCATGATTATTGACTATAAGGCACTAGGGGCATACAGCCAGTGGCCTATTTAGGCATGTTCCACATGTTTTATTGGAACAGGGGCCCCCACACATCCCCCCAAAAATGTTTTAGTGACATCCCCATTCTTTCGCTGAAAATGTAAAATAAAATTCATTTATTCCCCTACAATTTTAAGCGCTCCAGTGCACCAAGCTAAGTGAAACATAATATTTATGATTTTAAAGAATGTAACAGGCATTAACGCCTTTTTCCTGAGGTGTGTGGAAGGCAGGGGCGAGGGCGAGACCACGAGGGGCCCCCCACATAAATTTGGGAACAGGGCCCCCACGATTCTTAATATGGCCTGCATACAGCACATGTTTTATTAAATTTTTTATCTTTAAATATAACTTGATAATATAAATTCCGCTGTCATTCAATGCAGATAACCGACTTGTCTAAACTTTCCCAGCAGCATCTTGTGAGCATAGAACAAATCAGGAAAACTTTAAAGTCCAACATAAAACAAAATTAAACAACAGTTGGCATATATAACTACTATTAGCAGGTGAAGTAATAAACAAACACTTACAATTCTTTACTTTTTCACCGTAATGTATCATGCTTTTTGGCAGAGTTGATAAAGTTTATTTTAAAGGGAGGGAGGGGGGGAAGAATAGGCCGGGAGGTAGAATATGTAGGTCTAGGCCTATATATAACTGATTAAAATATGATTCTTTGTTCATCTTTTTCTGTCTGTCTGTCTGTCTCTCTCTTGGCACCCCACTTCACTTCAAACTTCAGACCCAAATTGGGCCAAGTAAATTAAAGTTAGTTCAGCCAAATTTGCGTTATTTTTTTAAATTTTTCTACGTTTTAACATTGTTTTACCTTCAAAGACTACTTTGACCCCCCCCCCCCAAGACCGTATTTAGGATTGTGGGGGCCCTGTTCCGAAATGTATGTGGGGGGCCCCTCGTGGCTTCGCCCCTGCCTTCCACTTACCCCAGAAAGGTGCCGTTCATTCATGTTACATTCTGTAAAATCGTAAATAAATTTTATGTTGCACTTAGCTTGGTTGAACTGGAGCGCTTAAAATTGTAGGGAAATAAATGAATTTTATTGTTCTAGATACGCCACTGTTGCCCCCACTCTCCCAACCACCCCAAGACAACACGTGTGAATACATTTTCTCCTGAATAACGTAAACTTTTATCCACACTTTATGGAACACACACACGCATACTCCTGGTGGAACCTTTCCCCTCAATTGGTCCATTGTGGAAAAATAACCAGTACTGACCAGTACTCTATTTTGTTTTCGCACAACTCCAATAGGCCTACCGCCTCATTCCCATTCAATAGCTTTAACACAAGTCACGCAGATAACAATAGGCCTACACATTTCAATACACGTGATTTCAAGTGATTGGGAAATAATACATTTTGAACCTATCCACACAAAAGTTATAGGGCCTAATCATAAAATTAAATATGGACCTAGATCTATGTTAAACCAAAAACTATAATAAAATAGGCCACTTGCTTAGAAATTTATGCTATTTGATAACTTGAAACACTTAGTTTCGGAATTTCAGATTGCACTGGGTCCTCTAGACTTCCGGTTTAGTAATTCGCTATGATTTTCTCAAATGGAAAATTAAAATTAAAATCGAAAGTTTTATACAGCGGAAACCTTTTATGCAATCGTATGAGCGTATAAGACATTCAAGACAGCCTTATTGGTTGCGCACGGGAAAAAAAGAACATATAAGCTCTAAAAATAGAGCAGGAGGTCCATCTTATTATAGTCTTTGGTTAAACAGTAACAGTTGTGTTTTTTTTTAATAATAAATAGGCTATTAAAATGAGAGTATTATACTAGATCTAATTAGCCTATTGTTCATTATAATTACGCTAGTTCTTGGCTTCATCTCGGGTTAGAGTTTTCCAACATAAGAGATAGGTCAGAGTATGCATCACAAGAGACTCTAAGCAAGTGAAAGCTTTAATATGCTGCACCCACCCCATAGGCTAAATGAGTCAAATTCAAAATTATGTAAAAGACCCACACAAAAAAAAAGAAAACAAAAGAAAAAGGATATAGATCTCGATCAGGGGTGTGCAACAGGCGGCCAGCGGGCCACAACCACATTAGTGAACAAGTTTTGAGGCTGATGTAGAAATTTGAACTTGACCCTTCCAAACTGTGTGGCTTTACAACTGATATAGCAATCTCAATGACAGGGAGAAACAGTGAATTCACCATGAAGTTTTTGGACAGCATTGGTACAGAATGGGTTGTGGTTAATCACTGCTTTTATACACCAGAAGAACTTGTGCTAAAAGGTACTTGGTTTCACTGATGTCATGAAAGATGTGGTTCTGAGTGTGAATTAAATTCGCGTTCGCGGACTGAACCATCGGCAATTTAAGTCCTTTTTAGAAGAACTGGACTCTGATTACCCTGCTATTCTATATTTCACTGCAGTTCGTTGTCTCAGTAGAGCTGCAACTTTTAAAAGATTTTAGAACTTAAGAAAGGAAATTGAACAGTTCATGATAAATAAGTATCATGATGTTGCCCAATTAAGTAAAGATGACTGGTTAAATGACCTTGCTTTTCTAACTGACATCACACAACATCTGTTAGATTTAAATGTGAATCTACAAGGTAAACATTAGTTGGTGAACAAGATGTATGAACACAATTCTTCATTTGAGAAGTCAGTTCGCAGATGAACATCTAACAAGTCAGCTTTGAGTTGCTACCACATCAGTCAATTATTCTGTGGTCAGAGCTGACATTGATAAATTGTTAAGAAATACTAAATTCCAAGTTTAACATTAATAAAATAAAAAAAAATTGATTATATTTTAATTATTTCCAAATGTATTTGCAATGTACTTAGCTAGAGTTATCATGAGATTACATTTTCCTAAGGTTACTGGCCCTCTTTGTCTCTCCAAAGTTCCAATCTGGCCCAACATTAGAAAATGTTGCACACCCCTGATCTAGATATATTATCCTTCAACACAGTGACACGTGCCTTAGGCAGAAATCATATGTAGCCCACACTTAACAATTCAATTGATTCCAAAATAGTATTTAATATGGGAGTTGAGGGATCCTGGTTCAGCCAAACTTTATGCAGAACTGCATTATATGAGCGAAGGGCCTTCATAAATTATTGCTATATGGTAAGTTTCTGTGGTGCATCCACCCCACCCCCTTTTCCCTGCATTTGCTCAACTTGCTCAATGTTTAATCCAGCCGAGAAGGGGCAAAATGGGACCGCGTTTACATTTAATTCTACTAACGAATTTCCAAACACATAGATCTACATGCAAATTAAAAACTTAACAATATCGGATGTTCATGATACATCCTGACCCTCGTCAATTAATCTTTCCTTTACGCCTCACAAATAGGGCACTAACAATAAAGCCTGACAGGAAAACTCGGTTTCGAGCACTGTCTTATGTCTACATTTATTTATCCAATTAGGCGTTGAACTGCTATGCAGGTTTCCCTTGTCTTCAGTTATTTTTAACTTATAGAATATTTATACATATACTCTTTCTATAAAAAATATTATTGCGCCACACACTTATCTTATCTGGGGGCACGGTACGGTATCCGAGCGGCAACGCATTCGACTGGCGATCCGATGGTCCTGGGTTCGAATCCTGGTGGAGGCTAGGATTTTTTTTTAACCAGGAATTGAGGGTGTGCCTGAGTCTGCTCTGTTGGGTGCTGGGTACCTGACATTAGTTGGGGTTAAGTAGCGGCGGCTGGGCATTGTGCTGGCCACAGATCTCCTAGTATGCCGCTGCTTCACCAGCCATTTAGGCCTAATCAGTTTGGCCCGAAGGGCACTTTACTTTTTATACGCTTATCTGGAGACTGTAATCCAGTCTACTCATATCGGATGGTTAGGAAATATGCCTACTTGACATTATTTGAAGAAAGTATCAAAGCAGCTCTTTACAGTAGCGTAGCCAGGGGGAGCAGGGGAGAGCTCCCTCTACGACCATTTTCGAAAAAAAAGGGCCTTTTCGGGAAAAAAAATTAATTAATAATGTGTAAACAAGCCACCAAGCACAATTTATGCTGTTTCTAATTTTTTTCTTTAAATTCCATTTCAACAATTCATTACAATCATTTTGAATCATTCAGCGTGCCAACAGCAAGAAAGTCAAATTGATCAACTATATTATTTTTATAAGACAATTTATTTAGTGCCGTAGCAAGACCAAAAGAAACGGAGCTCAATAGAGAAAATCATTAAAGAGTTTTATATTTAATAAAGAAATTAACCTGTTTGTTATTATTAGTTTTAAAAAATCCACTCATATCTAATACACAATTTCATTACTCAACTTACACATTTATAGTTATCACATTTAAATTTAGTTGTCAAGAAAATATTCTAGTAATAGATAAAAAGTCTTTAATGTTTGATCTCAGAATAACTGAGATTTACTCTGAAAATATTATTTTAACTTGAAAATATGGGTCTACGTCAAAAAGTATTGCAATTAACATGTGATACCTAATAATCAAACAAACTGGATAGTTACTTTAATGTTTAAAAATGTACATGTACATTCTTTAGTCATAAAATATTTATATAATTTATACTTTCTTGTGTAATTTGATCATTATAGAGTTATAATTTGTATGCCATTAATTTTTTAAAAAAGAAACAAAAAAGAAATATATGAGAAATATTGATGTAAAGGAAACGGGTTAATTATCTCCCTTCAATTCAATTCTCCAAATTTGATGCTATTGATACCAAACGAGTTAATTGTTTTAATATAACTAGTGTACTTCTGAAAATGCTCA
This sequence comes from Anisus vortex, assembly GCA_949126835.1. Classification (NCBI taxonomy): domain Eukaryota; kingdom Metazoa; phylum Mollusca; class Gastropoda; family Planorbidae; genus Anisus; species Anisus vortex. Next base: position 20,230,264 of record OX421502.1, on the reverse strand, counting down.
TCTACCTTAATTTGCCTTAATTTAGGGAAATAGTTAAATGTTTTGAAATTGATTTCACGGAAATATTTGCCCAGTTTTAATGTAAATCCATTCCAGTTGCCCAACATTTCAAGTGCTTTTGGACCCAGTCTTGTAAATGGAAGTTTAACTCACTGAAACGTGTCGCCAAGTCATACAGAAACATTGATTTTAATAGTCAGTTCTCCTCATTCAATAACGGAATTTGTTTCCCATTAGAATACATCTCAATTGCTTCCAGACAAGAAAAGAATATATCCAAGACTTTACCTATACTCCGTATGACTTACTTCTAGAAGAGACTTGAGAAACGATACAATTGACTATCATAACAATAGATTCAATCACAGATTGCAAGTCCAATGATGGGAGCTTTGCATACAAACATTCCTGAACTAAAACAGTCGCTTTCCAGTGTGATTCCCATGTAGTTCACCATGCAGCACCCACTAATTATGCTGACATATGTTGTTTTCACTTGCACTAAACAATATTTTTGGAGATCTTTCGCTGCCACTGAAAATCGTTCTGCGTGGCAAGTCTGGCACACTTCCCTAAGGTTGCCTACCCCTACTATAGAGCATTCGCGTTGATTTTATAAATACTTTTCGATACTAGATCTTTATCCCGAAAATGAGCAGCACATGCAATCAATTTCGCAAAAATTCCCATCACTATTAGACTAGCTGCTAGAAAAAGAATCGTGAACGGTTAAATAAAAACCGCCCTATTATTTAGGGTTTTCTTATAACACTTGATACGTACAAATTCTTAGTTATTCTATTAATATCAAAATAATGCTAATAGTGGGGCCTTATCCTTAAAATTTCGCTCCCACTCGCGTCAAAACCTGGCTACGCCACTGGCTCTATATACTGGGATGACCACACAATCCACTTGTATGCCATATCCGCGGAAACTAGTGAACGCTGATCCAGGCGCTATACTGACACTTTCGCATTATCTAAGAAATGAATAAATAATAGTTTAAATATTATTAAACCCCATTGTTTTTTTAGTTACGCCACTGATCACATGGAGCTATTTTTTTTAAAGGATATTAGTGTTCACAATTCATTAGGCATATATATCTAAAGCTAAGTCACTCTGTACAATTCACAAGATTCACGTGGCTGTAACCACAGGTAAAATATTCACACTTTTCGTGATTGAAAAATAATAGTAATATAAAATATGTCAATATGTGCGTCAATGTTTGTGACAGTCAGGCTTCTGAGGTCAAGGTCGAGTTCAAACCAAATCACCTTCACTAAATACATGTATAAGCTTACCGACCAGCTTTAAATTTCGCCTGTCACCGTTGAGTTACTAGGCTATTTGAGGTTATAATTAGCTACTTTGTAAAGTTGTAAAACGCCAAATCCGAAAATCACTACTGGCTTTCACATGATCACATTTTGATTTTTTTTTTTTGGTTTTAATGTGCGGGTAGTCTAGGCACTACTTGTATGTGATTAATGCGCGTGTATTGGGGAAAAGGAGGTGCAGGAAAGATGGGATATTATTAAAGAATTTATGTCTTTATATTTTCTACCATCACCGAATCCTGGTGGAGGCAAGGATTTTTTTCCCGGGACTTGATGGTGTCCATCAGTCTACCCAGCCATGATGGGTAGCCTAGCTACCTTACATTAGTTGAAGTAAAGTAAAGGCGGCTGGGCATTGTGCTGGCTACACATCCCCTAGTACGCCGTGGCCACATAAACTAGTAAACGCTGCTTCACCAGCCCTAAGATCAGTTTGGTTCGAAAGGTATAATAGGCCCTACTTAACACTTTTACTGAATATAACGCCCGTGCCGCTAAGACTTTGATGTAGGCCTCTGCCCAATATTTCAAAACATAGGCCTAGAAATAACTGTAGTTCTTTAAAATGTTGCTTATGGGCCGTACTTTTTGTGGAATAGAAGTTATCTAGTCTGGTGAGATATGTTTAAAAAAATTAATCTTATATAGCTGAAAGATGGTTCAATTAGAATAATATATTCAATAGATATTCGATAATACTGTTCCTGATATTCGTATGACGTCATGGATCCTTCTATATTTCTTTTTTTTACATCAAAGTTTAAAATCGAGTTTTTTATTTTCACCCTGATCAATAGAAATGAAAGAAACTTGATTAATTTATTAAGTCACTTTGTCATATCATTTATATTCTTTGTGATCTAATTCTAGTGCAGCATATTATAGCCATAAGTGTTTAGCCACGGGTGTGTGGGTGGGGGGGGGCAACCTTCACCCCTTATAATTTTACTTTTGTAAGTTACAACTATATAATAATTACAAGAAAAAAAAAATTGGTTTAGGAAGAGGGTTGGGAATTGTCGTCCCCGTCCCTACTCTTGCACTCTTCCCCATTAGAATGTTTGCACCCCCTCATTTTACAGTATTTGTCCCCTCCCCCAACGTGCAATTCTTGCTATACGCCTCTGCACATGGCTTATCCAGACACAGCTTCACCCTGGCTTCTGATTTAGCCACATCGTTTCGCTTCAGGCATTATCCTATTAATCCCCCTCCCTCTCCTTCCTTCATTTAATTTGTTTTTCCTCGTTTACAGGTGGAAATTAAAGATGTTAATACGCTCTGTCATTTCCCCTCAAAACTGCATCTATTACTTACTGTTAATGGGCAAGAGATTAAATAAATGTAAAAATAAAACAAACAAAAAACCCAACGAGTTACTATTCTTAAACTCAGTGTCAAATATTCAAATAAGCCTTATTATAAGGAAAGAAATTCTTTTTATTGCTTGAAAACCATAAACAATAAGTCTACAAAAACATCTCTGTGAAAAGAACAACAAAAGAACTAAATAAATAACTTGACCAAAAAGTCTACAATTACTTCAACTGAATCATCCAGGACCAATCATAAAAATATAATATACAAACTTAGTCAAAATGTACAAAGTGTAAACAAATTACTGGAAAAAAAAAGATGTATCAAAGAATGATTTTAAAAATATATAAATACTATAATAAGACAAAAATATTGCTTCAAATAAACAGCTCCACTGCTGTGTTATTCAGTAGGATTTGGTAACAAGTACCAAGAATTCTTTAAAGGAGAAAAACAAATGTTTTCAATAACTATTTCATAGCATTGAAAAAAAAACAAGAACATGACCATAACCTCAAAAAAAAAAGCATATAAATTTGATTTATGATTTCTTTACCATTGAAAACAATGCACAAATAAAAAAACAAACAGCAAAAAATAAAAAAAATTAAAATATCACCAAGTCCCAGTAAAAAAGACTACTGTACTTTAAAATTCAAAATGAGGACATGAAACACTTTATATTGAAACAGCCCAAGGGATTTTTTTTTCCATCTGGTGTTACAGCATTTTGCTACAATTATGTTTCTACCATACTTACCTACTTTCCATTGATCTAACTAAGTGCAATACCAGAGTTAATATCTAGTTCTCTGAGGGAGGATTGACCTAGTGGAGAATTGATCTAAGTGCAATACCAGAGTTAATATCTAGTTCTCTGAGGGAGGATTGACCTAGTGGAGAATTGATCTAAGTGCAATACCAGAGATAATATCTAGTTCTCTGAGGGAGGATTGACCTAGTGGAGAATTGATCTAAGTGCAATACCAGAGATAATATCTAGTTCTCTGAGGGAGGATTGACCTAGTGGAGAATTGATCTAAGTGCAATACCAGAGATAATATCTAGTTCTCTGAGGGAGGATTGACCTAGTGGAGAATTGATCTAAGTGCAATACCAGAGATAATATCTAGTTCTCTGAGGGAGGATTGACCTAGTGGAGAATTGATCTAAGTGCAATACCAGAGATAATATCTAGTTCTCTGAGGGAGGATTGACCTAGTGGAGAATTGATCTAAGTGCAATACCAGAGATAATATCTAGTTCTCTGAGGGAGGATTGACCTAGTGGAGAATTGATCTAAGTGCAATACCAGAGATAATATCTAGTTCTCTGAGGGAGGATTGACCTAGTGGAGAATTGATCTAAGTGCAATACCAGAGATAATATCTAGTTCTCTGAGGGAGGATTGACCTAGTGGAGAATTGATCTAAGTGCAATACCAGAGATAATATCTAGTTCTCTGAGGGAGGATTGACCTAGTGGAGAATTGATCTAAGTGCAATACCAGAGTTAATATCCAGCTCTCTGAGGGAGGATTGACCTAGTGGACAATTGATCTAAGTGCAATACCAGAGTTAATATCCAGCTCTCTGAGGGAGGATTGACCTAGTGGAGAATTGATCTAAGTGCAATACCAGAGTTAATATCCAGCTCTCTGAGGGAGGATTGATCTAGTGGAGAATTGATCTAACTAAATGCAATACCAGAGTTAATATCTAGCTCTCTGAGGGAGGATTGACCTAGTGGAGAATTGATCTAAGTGCAATACCAGAGTTAATATCCATTTCTCTTAGGGAGGATTGACCTCAGCTCTTAACAGCACAATATATACATTTCCAGTCTGAGGATTCAGGAAAAAATTCACCAGATGTGGACATTACCAGAAAATCTAATCAACCACTTTTCCCCAAGTAATGCCAGGTACCCATAACAGTAGGAACATCTAGAAAGATCCAGAACAAAGGAAAATAATCTAGGTTTCACCAAGATAGCTTGGAACCTTTGACACAGTAACCTGAGCACTTTGCAGCATGATTATGATAGTATGAGGACCACTGACTTAAAGATCACTCAAAAGACTTAGGAAAACCTCCAAATTACAGCTTAACGAGAAACAAACAAACAAGATTCAAGATAGAAGCACTAATGCAGAACAACCAAAAAATACCTATTAATATGTTTGTCTGTCATTGACAGCAAGAGAGCAAACATCTACGCACAGACTGGAGATGAAGTACTATTAACTATTACCACCAGCAGGGGAATGGGAGCTGGTGTATTTTGAAAACAAATCAATGAGCATGAATGGTATTGAAATAACCTTTCATTTCATTCACAGCTGCTTATACCATTAATATTCATTTGAGTATTTGTTGCCTAAGGGAGTTAGATCCAATAATCAATTGTCAAATTAAGAAAAAAAAAAAATTGTTTGGTGTTTGGCAAAGGGTTTGCATTTTTCTTATACTTTAAAAGTTATAGTAATGACTGAAAGTTTTCTTTTAGTACTTCAAAAGATTCACAACATTTTAAAGATTTTTTACTTAAAATCAGAGTTCAAGGATTATATAGCACTTAGCTGTAAACTTATATAATCATCATCATCATCATTCTCGGATATAATGGTAAAGGAAACACTTTCATTGTCCTCCTCATCTTCCTTGTTGTCACAAACAAAATCCGTCAGAGATGTGACAGTACGGTCAATACCACCACCGGCCATCACCGAAGTAGTGATTTGAAAAATGTTTGATCCGGACTCAAAAGTATATGGTTGGTTGACACACTTGTCACTGACTAGGGTTTTAAAGTCAAAGTTGCAAAACTCAGCGCTTGACATGCAGGATTCCGACTGACCGGCCTGAGAGTCTGCTGGGCTCTGGTGCTCAGATGACTCGCTACTTACGCTTGGCTGTGAGAACATTCTCAATAAAAATGGCCTACGGCCAACATATTCTGGACAGTGCTCTAGCTCTTGATCCGTTGGTTGTTCGATGATTTCAAAACTTTCGCATGACTGAGTCGATCTGAGTAACGAAGGATGGATAGAGCTTGAATCTTGCGAAGTACCCCCATGTTTTATTGGGTAGGAATCCTGAGATGTGAAATCGTAACTGTCAATAATTGGCATACTGTGATGATGATAAGTGACAGACAGATGCCTACTGCTGGGCCGAATGTCACCTTCATGAGGCTGAGATTCATCCTCTGCCATTAACAGCAAATTGACAACATGGCTAAATGCAAACGACAATGCTCGACTGAGTGTGCCAAAAGAAAGCCAGTTTTTTGGGTGAGAGGCTCTCTCTACAATTACTTTAACAGAAGTGCTATGTCCAGTGTTGCCTGTTCCATTGGCCATCTCATCATTTTCATTTGAACCTCTCTCTATATGGAAAGGATTCTCTATAATTGGGATGAAATGCCTATGGCTTTCGTGAAGACTTTGATCATAAACAGATGTTACCTGAGCTCTTATTACTTTCCCAGGAAGTTTATGGCTTATATTCCGCAGTCTACAATGTTCACTTTTCTCAATACATAAAAGAGGATTTGGTTTTGAGCAGTCCCGTGCTATGACCTCAGAGACAGGAGACTTACAGATCTGATGTGGAATTCTATGCTCAAAGTTTTGATGGTTGATTGGAGGGGTGGCAGGAGGGCTCAGTATTTTACAGCTGGTGAATGGCATATGGGTAGTGTAGTTGACCTTACAACTCTGTTTCACCAGAAATGTGTTTGTATTTGCAGTAAGAGTTGGCGATGATTTTGAGAGTGTAGTGGTCACTGTGCTGGAGAACCCAGAGGTTTCTGGCTGTCTTGTGGTCGTCACATGATAGGTTTGTATAAATATGTTTTCAGGCTGCTCCTTGTGAAAGCTGTCACATGTTTTGAAAAGTTCATTACTATCGTTGCAGTTCTCATTCTCTTCACTCTGCAATTGTGGCACACCATCATCATATAAAGGTGATTTCAAAGCCCTTGATGTTTGATGCATTGACGGTTCAATGGTAACAATATCTATGGAATTAACAGAACTGTCTTCACTTCTGTTAAGCTCCTTTTCATCAATAGTTGCCTGACTTGAACTTAAGTTATGTACAGCATCTGAAGATTTAAAATTACATAAATTAAAAACTAAAAGTAAAATTCTACGTGTAAAGGACAATCTATAATTGAGTGATTGTCTAAGAGTGAGTGACAAATTTTAATTAATCTATGAAAACAAATGAGATAAGCTCAATAGGCCTATGTTTAGAAAAACAAAAATGTTCATAACAACAGATTTAGGACTATACAAATGTATGTCTTTCAGTTTACTTTTGTTAAGATAGAAAATGTTTTACATTTCCCACATGGACACATAATGGTCTTGTGGCAGTCTAATCAGGGATTTTTTCTAGGAATGGAGGGAGTCCCTTTCATTAATTTTTTGTATAGTGAATAGCTATAAGATTATGTGAGATACCAAAAAATAGTGTCTAATCTAATTTTCTAATAATTGTATTTCTGTTTCACAGTCATGTGTAAAGCAAAAAAGTCTATGTATTTAAATTTAAAAGAAATTGCTTGCAAACAGTTGTTGCTTTTAAAACTGATAATTGGATCTGTTTATCCTTGTTAACATTGTTTTTTTTACTTGAAAAACTTGTTATAATTCAAATTTCACTTCTATTTTCAGATGAAGCTTGAACTGCAGTCTACATATGATGAATGGAGACTGATTTGTGGGCTATGATTAGTATATCATCCAGGCAATTAGTTATTGATGAGCCAGTGCCAGGTGTGAACATTTAGGGAAAGCAGTACTCATCAATTAACCAAACAACAGTTACAAAAAGCCCAAGAGGGCCCAATAGATCAGCATCTGACATTTTTATTTATCTGGAGATTTTATGAAATATGGACTATTGTACAAACACTATAACCAAGACCACATACAGTTGATTTTGACTTAAACAATTCGCAAATAATGCATTTGCTAAGTTGCCTGACAAGACAGGTCCTTCCACAACCATAGTGTACTTTATTCACAATTCATTTGAGCATGGACAATTCTATGGCTGGATTTAATAGAAGAACCTGTGTGCATTTGGCAGTATATACAAACGTTCTCTACTAGGATATTAAGATGTGTTATCCACCAGACAGTGCTAATTAAAGATTTCTGTAGGATTACATAATGGCTGATGAATGGACCATGATATACTTAGAAAACTTTCACATGTGTGCTTGCCTTGACTTATTTATAGCCCATAGTATGAGCAGATCAGTTTAATTTTTCCTGTGGAAGCAGTGTGTGGTTGAATATTCATGGATTTATTCTTTGTATGCAAAAAAATGTATACAGTATTCTAAATGGCTCATATTTATTAATTATGAAAGTTGCTTTTGAAAATGATAAATCTTTTGGTTAAACTAAGTACCAGTACTCATTGTCAATTGTGGCATTTAGTGGTGGGTGTTATTTTTGTTAAAATATTTTCACTTTGAAAAATTAAAAGTTATCTGTATAATTTAAAGTGATATATATGTACTATACATTTTTCTGAAAAGACTTACCGTAACTGATCTGGTTATAATATAATGAATTTTAAATATATAATAATATATAACATTATAATGAATGTGTTGTTTTTTTTTTGGTAAACATACAACTTATAATTCTGTGTAGAGCTTACTTTTTCATATTGGTTAACTTCAAGCAATTTATAATCATGTATATATTTTTTTAAATAAATGTCTTATGTTCTGTACCCATTACTGTAGGCCTATTACTGTGCTTTTTAACCATATCACAAGTTGTGTCAAAAGTTTTATTAATTTTGTTTAATAATTGTAGTACTTTTAACGGTAATCATTACATAATATTTTAATGAATGTAGACCCTCTTTTTTGGTTAACCGTATGTGTGTCTGATTGTCTATAATATTCAAATGTATTCAACTGTATATTTTTTTTAAAGAAATATCTTATGTTCCATTTCCATTACTGTGCTTTTTACAATATCACAATTGGTTCAAAATGTTATTTATTATTATTATAATATGCCTATAGGAGAAGTATAATAAAGATGATACTTTATTGCATTATTTAATGTTTTGTGAAAAAGACTTGAGTTAGCATACTAAAATAATATAAGTGTGTGTGTGTAGTATAAAAAAAAATTACAGCCCTAAAATATCTTGTGTTCCATTTGAATCCATTGCTGTGCATGTTAATGTTTTTTTTCCTCAATATATTACATGTTTTTGTGTTAAAGATATTTTGAGTCCTTTTTTAAAATAAATAAAGCAATTTTAGTTGTAGGCCTATTGTGTAAAATTTATCTTCACTGTTGTAGGCCTAGCAAGAATGTTAAATTGATTAATTATTGGAATACATTATCGGTCTGCCCATTATTCAGGGTTAAATGATATTGTCCCATTAATCTTCCATTTTGCACTAATGCTATTTTATTGTTAGACAATAACATTTTTTTCTCCACAAAATTTTTAAAAACTGGTATTTTGAATGTATACCTATATTTTAAAATAGCTTAGCCTACTTGGCTTGCAAAGGCCTACATATTTTGTTTTTTATTTTGATTGCACACTGTTTACTTATAATGTCTGTTTACATAGTGCTATATTTTATCAATATATATTTCTATGTAGGCTTGTAGTAATGATGTAGGCCTATATATATTTTCCCATAAATTTTTTTTTTCCCATTACTCTGCTGCATGGCTATTGTTAAATTAATACATTAAGTTGTATATCAAGTAAAAATAAAATATTTTATCTATATTATATTATATCATATTTATTGTTTAGGCATATCTATATATTATGTCCAACTATTTTGTACTATTACACTAACTTTACCAAAATTATTTTATGTAGTTATGTAAAAAAATTTTATTAACTTCAATACTCTACCATTTCCATGTTTTTGCACTTTATTTACTGTCACCGTTTTGCTTTATTGATTGAATATATACTTTTTATTGTATGTTGCAAAAAAATATTTTGAATACAAATATAATAAAATATAAACGAAATCACTTTCTTTGTTTTGTTTTACTTGTTTTTACTATATGTGTTTATATAATAATTGTTTTTGTATATTGTATTATAATTACGAAAAAGTGGGTAAATAAAGGTAAAATCCGAATCCACCCAATGTTGGTTTGATAAGGACTAAATATACGGGTCAATGAAGGCAAAAACCGCATTGCGCTGGTAATAAACTACCGTCATTGGCCCGATATGGAAACGAAATGAAAAGCCGGAGAAGGGAGGGGGATATCCATTAGGCCCCAATGCCGGCAAACCCTAATCGCGCCCGCATGTCTAATGCCCGCATTGGCCCATAATCGACCCAGGTATCAGCGCGGGTATCGACGCCAAAATGGCGGCCATTCTGGCCTACTAAGGCCTCCTAGCATAGCGATATCGCTTTTCATTGGGGCGCCATGCGGGCAACTGCTGGCAACCTAATAGGTACGGATTACGGCAACGGGGGAAAACTCTAATTGATTCCGAATGGGGCCAATGCCGGCATGTTTAAGGGGACGGTATTATAGGTCTATTTTATATAGCCTACCATATATCATATAGCATCATATAGCCTAGCCATATATAAAAAAATAGTAGGCCTAGGCCTAATAAATAGGCCTCTATAAATAGCTAGGCTACTAAATAATAGTAGGCCTAAGTACCTATAACTGGCTATATTACTATACTATAACCTATAATATAAATTAACTAGGGCCTAGCAAAAAAAAAAGTCGGTAATTGTTTACCTGCGTTAGCCAACGAGTTTTTTGGTTCTGTATGACTTGATTCGTGCGAATTGGGCATGAATCTTTAAAAAATTTTCATACAGAACCAAAAAACTCGTGGGCTAACGCAGGTAAACAATTACCTGGTAAACTAGTAGTCTAAGTAGTAGGCATCAATATGTGAATAGGCTATATTATGATATAGCCTTCCTTATAGGACTTATACTTATAGGCAAGTTATAGGCCTAGGGCCTAGGCCTATGCCTATAGGGCTATAGTGACTATACTTAGACTATACTATAATATACTACTAAGACTATATACTATTATATAGTAATATAGTCATAGTGGTATATAAATATATAAACTATAAATAAATGCAAAGACATAATTCTATCCATAATTAAATATAAATTTATCTTCGTTGCAAAATGAAACTAAAGAATTATTTTTTTTACCATTAAAATCAAGAACTGTCTGCTCGAGCTCGTCTGCTAGGTGTGTAACAGCTGTGGAAAGCATCTTCTTTGTGTAATATAGCCAATGCGCCATCTTTCATGTTAATTTAGGCCTACTGGTACTAGTTAGCTATAGCGTATGTTGAGCACATATGCTTTCCTATTTATCTGTAGGTAGCAATAAGCATAGCACAATTTAAAGCTTATCTGCAAAAACTTAGAAGCAGATTCAAACAATGGGTAGGAAATGTAAAACATCAAGGGCAAACGATAACAAAAAATAAACATTAGTCGTACAACATTAGCGTGATGCAGTGATGTCCCCTGCATCCCTTGTTTTATTTACTGTATTTGTTTTCACCCAGACTTTGAGTATTGAAAAACTCAGAAAAACACGGAAAATTCAAATGGTAATAGTATTTTTTATAACTGTTTGTATTTTACAAATTTTACTACCATTAGTGGTCATCCATATTATAGGCCCTATATATATATATATATATATATATATATATATATATATATATATATATATATTACTAACGCACCAGAGAAAGGGGGTAGTTGACTTTTGGAAATTTTGCGTATTGATGCGCAGGGCCGGATTTAGACTTGATGGGGCCCTAAGCTCTTTGAGATATGGGGCCCTTTATAAGTCCAGAATTATATGTTAGTGCAAAATATTATTTTCGGATACATAGAGGGTTAAAATGAAATACAAATAAGAAGTATTGCCAATAGTTAGTGAAATAATACATTTTTTTTTTACATTTTTATTCATTCATAACAAACTTAAAATGCAAACTCTGGTAAAAAGAAACAAAAATTATTTTAAAAGGAATAATTTACAAAGACTTATTATCTAAAATATTTTCTTTCTTGCTTTTGCCAGAGCAAAGTCACTGATGACATCATCAAATGATAAACTGCGTAGTTTGTCACTTTCTATGCACATGAGACTGAGGGAACATAATTTATCTTGAGTCATTGTTGTTCTAAATTCATTTTTTATCCTCTTCAAGTGAGAAAAAGATCTTTCTCCAGAGCAATTTGCAACCATCATACTAAGAAACACTTAAAATCGCTTCTACATTATGGAATGCTGATTGGACACGATCACTAAATATTACCCTGAACCATAGGCTTGACTATATCTAACATATTGATGAAAATTCTTGACTTCTCCAACAAGATTCATTTCCACACCTTCAGGGTATGTTTGGCATAAAGCACTAACTCCTTCACGAATCTCTTCTTCTATAGCTTCTAATTTGGTTAAGAATGAAACATTTTTCGCAGCATCATTGTATACTGAGGCCCTCTGTGCCCGACTTGACTCTAATGCAGGGGTCGGGAACCCATGGATCGCGAGCCATATGTGGCTCTTTTGATGGCTGCATCTGGCTCGCGGACAAATGTTCGAGTATTTAAAAAATGTTTTTTTATAGACTTTGTGATCTACATAGTTTTTTTTATCAATATTTCATTCTACAAATGAGTTAAGTATACTGCAGCTCAGCATCAGAAGAATTCAGAGACATAATTATTGTACTTTTAGTGTTAAAATCACACAAAATGCACACATTTACTAGAATTTTTAGTTTTAAACATAATGTATGGCTCTTATAGAATTACTTTTCATAATATGTGGTGTACATGGCTCTCTCAGAAAAAAGGTTCCCGACCCCTGCTCTAATGCATCCATCACTGGTATAAATATTTTGATTCTGAACTTGTCTCTTGGCTCAAGGTTCTCTAAAGCATCATCTTCATCATCGTTGATAAGCCTTCTTCTATATCTGCTTTTCTTGTAATCAACATCAGACAATTTTTCCTTTGCTTTTCTTTTCAAAATGATCAAACATATCCCTGGAACCTTTAACAAAATCCGCAAGTGAAGCGTATAATTTCCTACATATTTCTAGACTAATTTGGGGGTCTTGCACTGATTGACTAGTCTTGTGAAATTCATCCAGCAAGTAACTCCACAAATATAACATTACCATACATTCAAACTCCTCCATTTTATTCAAAATGTTTATGGCTTGATTTCTTGTTTCGCCTTTCTCTGTAATGCAGCAATTATTTTATCATAACTATCAAGTAAGCTCATTGCACTTGTGGCCATTGAATGTGCTTCCCATCTAGTCTTTGACAAAGACTTTGGAAATTTTGAATCATCTTTGAAGAATGACAACAGTACTGCCCATCTATGTGTAGATGATGAAAAAGTAAATATATTTCATGAAAAATTCCCCCAAAGTTTATTGCTGTTCTACCAACAAGATTCAGGGATTGACCAAAGCATTGAATATACATAGCATACTTGTTAATCTTCAATATTATTTCTTGCATTCCCTTGTATTTGCCAGACATATTGGCATCATTATCATATGACTGGCCTCGACACTTACTAAAATCTTTTTTGCATTCACTTGTAAGGTAGTTGTGCACCATCTTAGACATACTTTCCCCTGTGTGGCAACCTATCTCATGAAAAGTTAGAAAACGTTCAATAGGGACCCCATCATCTGGTGAAACATACCTCACAATAATTTGAATAACAGTGGGCTGATCAATATGGGCCGGTCTGGAGTGGAATCTACAGAGAGACTGAAGTACCCTGTAGTTCTTAAATCATCTTTATACTTAAGCCGTTAAATGTGATTTTGCCTTAATGTAATCGAATATACAGTCACAACGTTAATTCAGTTGCATTCGCGAAAATACTATGAAGAAATCAATACCAATTATAATCGTTGTCATTTTGGCAATGAAAAAGTTTAGTCTTGTTGAAAATATTTACGAAAAATGCTGCTTTTTTTAACTAATCAAAGTCATAGGCCTAAAACGAAACATAGTCAATTATTTAGGTCAATGGCAGCATTTAAAAGTATTTTTTTATTTTTGTAGGCCTTAACATCTTCGTTCTTCTTTTTAAAAAGGAGGCCATTCAGGTTAAACAAGCTAAATAGTAGAAACCAGGATTGTGGGGGCCTTTTTTGGACTGGAGCGCTTAAAATTGTAAGGGAATAAATGAATTTTATATTAAATTTTCAACGAAAGAATGGGGATGTTACTAAAAAATTTCTTTTTGTGATGTGTGGGGGACCCTGTTCCAATGGAACATGTGGAACATGCCTAAATACGCCACTGGTAGAAACTTAGAGATGTCAAGTGCTATCGATAATAGATATATCGGTATCCACTATCGATAACAAACGCTAAATAGAAAAAACTAAAACACATTATTTTTAAAACTACACAATTTTATCTTATTTTAAATCTTTTTGAAAACAATTGGGTGAAGAGTATGGGATGTTCCGGACGTGCGGCATTGGGACAAATAATGCTGCAGTATATTTAAGTATATTATGACAATTGCTCACTCGAAGAATTTTTTTGGGGGGCCCCCAAATCAGTGGGGGCCCTATAAGCTATAGCTTGTCTAGCTTATAGGTAAATCCGGCCCTGTTGATGCGTACATACAGGTATATAAAATAAAAGTAAAAGAAAATACCCAGGACAAACATAGAAGTGGCAACCCAGATGCGGTTTAAAAATAGATTAGGTCACGAGATAAAAGTTGTTTACGTTTTTGTAAGGCATTTAAATGTGTTCCTGTTATGCGAAATAACAAATAACCAAAAAATTTATAAAAAAAAGAATTGATAGTCAAACACAAAAAACGTACTTTTAAATGTATACATTTTAAATAATAACAAATGTTTACACACAATGTGAATATGTGATATAGGCCTAAGTCTAGATCTAGCCTCAAAAACACAATGGATTCTAGACCGAGTAAGAGTAGGAGTAGGAATCGAAATGAATGATAAATTAAAATGATATGAATGAATGATTTTGTAGGCCTACCATTTTAAAATAAATACTTTGTAAAGATTTAAATAGGAGATAAAACTGAAATGGATCTAAGCCAAATATTTTTTTTGAAATAATAGAAACAAATTTTAAAGTCTAAAGTTTAACCAATATGTAGGCCTAGGCCTAGGCTATATAGGCCTATCTAGGCCCCTATAGCCCCTATAGGAGTATTATAATATGGGCCTAGTAAATAAGCAGGCTTATAACTACTTATAAGGTGAGCTATTGAAAGCTATACCGGTATGTACAGCTTAATGTTAGGCCTATAACTATCTACTATAATAGCTAGAATTAGGCTTATATTAATAACTTACTTTTAATTAAGTATAAATAGCTTAAATTGCTTTGTAAGAAAAAACTACATATTAATCCAACTATTTTATTACTCACCCCTTTGAACATATATATAGGCTGCTGCTGAACATATATTTCAAAGCTTAAAATAGAACCTACGTGTAGGGTAGCTTACGTTATGCTTAGGCCTATATCAATTTATTATTTGTCGATCATGTGAGTTTCTCTTTCTGAGGTCATTGCGCAACCTTATTTTAATCTTATGACTAATAATATGGACAAGGTATAGTCTATATATAGGTTGTATATATACGGCCTATAGGTATAGCCTATAAAAAGGTATAGGCCTACACATATACAGAGGGGCGAACTATCTATATATCCATGTAGCTAATAATATTTTTTATCAATAGGCCCTATTGCCTAGACATTACTAAAAAATATATTAAAATGGAAGCCTATATAAATATATTGCCATTATGTAGGCTGCAAATGTCATTATTATGCCACTTCTATCACATGTCTGATCACACAAACAAAACCCTCCTGTTTGAATTAATTTAATTATGGATCTATTGAAATATCACAACGGTAGCCTACTGACTGACGAGCACATAAGGGGACGTCCATTAATTACGTCAACAATTTTTAGGCGATTTTTACCTCCCCCCCTCCCCCTTGTCAACAACTGTCAAACTTTCAGAGACCCCCCCCCCCCCTATAAAATTACGTCAACAATTGGTTACCCCCCCCCCCCCTCAAAACAAGTAACACAATTTTAGACGCTTGCTTTTATGTTTAAAATAGATTTAAAACGGAAAGGTCTATACTATAGGCTAATTAATTGTAATCCATTTAAAATTTGTTTAAAAGATTTCTAATAGACTATAATTCTCATTTGTTTACTATTGTTTTTTTCATATACATATTTAATCATGTCTAATTCTACGTTTCACTCAAATAGCTTTTGTTACAATGTTAATTGTCAAATACTTTAGGGGGAAATTTTGCACCAGTTGTAAATTAGCCTCCTATTTTAACTAGGGATGTTAACCAAAAACCGGAATACCGAATTCCGGTTTTGAAACCGAAAACCGGTTTTGATTTTTAAAATCGGATTTCGGTTTCTTGGTTGGGAGGTAGACATCTAGGCCTAATCCTTATTTACAGTAGCACAGCCTTTTTTTTGGTTTGGTTTTTCTATTTTTAATAAAAAGGCTTAATGTTGGATTCACACAAAACAATTCTTGAAATGCCTTGCTAACACTATTTAGTCTTAGACTAGATACTAACTATGGATTGCGATAAAAACAACATCAAACCAAATGTTAAGTTACAGTTACAATCCTTTGTATCAGAAATTCTTTAAAAAAAAACGTCTTTAACGATGGCTCGTTGTAAACTATGTTCCCAACAGATAAGCAGGTGTGGTGGCAGTACCCTGGATTGCGTACGCATCTGCGTACTAAGCATCCTGGATTAACATCGTAATCCTTTTCATATGCTTTTTAATATCGTGGTCAACGATAATCGCAAATTTGATTATCACTATTGAATCGATTTTAATCAATTAGGCCAGATTTTTTTTAGTTCTAAAAATTTTTATGGTAAAGTTTACAAAATCATATTGTATAAAAAAAATGAACCTCTTGAATGCCCTGCAAACACTAATTAAATTTGAATTATTTTTCAACTATAGGCCTACCTACAAAACTACGCACATTTGGCTTTTCCGGCCTGTAACTTGTGACATTGCGTGGGATGGGGGATGGAGAGGGGTTGAGAAACCAAAATCCGGTTTATCTCATTAAATTTTTCCAGAAAATTAGAAATGAAAACGTAAAAATTACTAAATAGGCCTATAGAGCCTAATCGACCTAATTTTAATGTTTCACCTATTATAACGTAGTGAGCAAAAATATATTAGTTTATATATCAGAATTAGGGATGTTAAAATGAAATAAGGTAGGCTAAGTATTTCGTACTTCATGGGGTGGGCCAAGAATTATTTTTCTGAAGGAAATATTTTTAAAATAACCATGTTGGATATAAAAATTCACTTCATTCAATGCTTTGCAAACATTAGTTATAGTCTCGGCGAGGGCCTATTATTGTTTTTAGTTCTATTGTCAATCCCAGCCATCGCTTACATGGCTTATATAACGAACGCCAGACTCTGGCGCCTAGTCTAATTTAGATGTACTGAGCGGCAAAAAAAAAACTGGGTTTCTGAACGTTCTCTGCAGACAGTTTGTTGGTGTGTTTGTGTTCTTTTGTTATTCCAGCCACCATGTCTCGCTAGACTAGGGTTGCCAGACGTCCTGCAAAAGGAGGACATGTCCTCCTATTTAGACTCTTGTCCTCCGTCCGGCAGGCAAAACACAATACCTTTAAAATGTCCAGCTTTTGTAATATGTTATGTTTTGTAGGCATAAGGACAAATAAATTTTAAAATGAGTATTAACATGTTAGGTATATAATTAAAAAACAGATGATCATTTGTACAAGAAAATAATTATCCGTTTTTTTTTATAAGACGCGTGAATGAGCTTTAAAGTTGCCCAACCAAATGCAATCTGCCTTTCAGCCTACATTGAATTTATATGTTAGTTTTAACAAAACTGTTTCCTGCTCAGTTTACCAATACACATTTAAACTTAGTGGCAGCCCTTGTAATAAAATCATACTGATTGCAGGCTAAATGCGAAACTATGCAATTGAAACACAATGTCCTCCTTTTTGTCTCTCGGTGTCCTCCTTTTGACACCCATGTGTCTGGCAACTCTACACTAGACAGCGAAGGTGAGGTTTTCTACAATTGGCCGGTCACTTTGCCTTGCTAACAATTGCATTAGTTTCCACCCATACATAGATCTACAAACTAGCAAGATGGACACCAAAAGGACATATCAAATGTAGTTTCATAATTGATATATTTGTATTAACGTAAAAATTGTTGTTAATGTTATCTATGTAAGTTTAAGAGGACAAATGTAGAATTTAGTACTAAATTTGTTTCATTATTTACTTCATAAAAGGTAACATTGTTGACGTCAACTTTTCTTGAACTCCCCCCCTCCCCCATGTCAACAATTGTCAAACTTTTTCAGACCCCCCCTCCCCCCTATTTTGTTGACGTAATTAATGGACGTCCCCTAAGGCCCTCCCTATAAGTGGCTCGTCTGTAGGCTACCTGAGATTATAATTGATGATTTTGAAGAGGCTATAATATAGGCCTATAGCTATATATTGCAGATCTTTTGGGAGATTACTGTTGGCCTATTTGTTATCTTTTCTTATTCAGGCTATAGTAATTCGATTTAAAAAGGGCTAATGACAATAAGGAGTTAAATTCCATTAAAATGCTTATAATTTGGCCTGGAGTCTATGTAAATATTTTCCCCATGTGGGGAGGTTGGGGGGGGGGAGGACAACATACATTTATAATTAGAGTGCATCACCCAATCTCCCAAACCCATGCGAACACACAAAGATCTCCGTTTTGACGTAGCCCGCTTACCGTCCTTAAAAATTCATATTATAATATAATATGATTATTAGTCCAGGTTAGCATTTTTTTTTCCTCTATGGCCATTTGGATTCACAACCATGGCGAGTTATTAGGTTAAGAGTTAAGACAGCTCAACCAAATCCGAAGTTCATAGACGTTAAATTATGTGACCAAGGAAGGAGAACTCATATAGTGATTTAAATATAGACGAAAAATACTGTTTTTTTCCCCTGACTCTCTACAAATCTTTTAATAAGACATATTATAATAATTAATTATTATCCATCAGTCTGAAAGTGAAAGGCGTGGGTTTAGACATAGAGCGCTTAACGAACAGAACAAGTGTAAATATAGGCTATGTAGTTTATCGTTGCTGAAATAGTATTAATTACTACTTTTGTTCACAATTATTCCTATTTAGGCTAGGCCTATATTGGTTGAGTTTGCTTGCGTTTGCCGTTTTAATGAACCGTAAGTTTCCAATTTAATAATTTTTCTGTGCTTAGAGACTGTCTAAAACGTTGAGTTGGTAGGGTTTAAATATGAAGCATGCACAAAGCGCCCAATACGCCACGCCACTATGATTTACTCTACACCTCTTCGTTATTCCCAACCCTTAAGCACACCAACGTTGCGGGGAGATTATTGCTGCTGACAGGGTTTCTTGACAAACAATTGAGTTATGCTATAAAGTAAGGTACCCGCTTCTGTGACCATGGCATACCAGGGGATTGTGTGGCCAGCACAATGCACAGCCGCCGTCACCTTACCCCAACCACTGTCAGGCATCTATTAAAGCTGGTTAGACTCAGGGACACCCTAAAGTCCCGGAAACAAATCCTAGCCTTCACCAAGATTCAAACACAGAAATTTCGGTACGCTAGACTCCAGGGGTCGCAACCTTTTGAAAACAGTGTGCCAAAGATTCATCATCATCATGCGCCACCAATCAATTTCGTGTATTAAAGATCTAAATATCTTTTTGGGGGGGTCTTCCGCGTGCCATTGACATTTGCTCTGTGTACGAAAGCCGTAGGTTGCCGACCCTGGTTTAGAATTTTTAATATAGGCTACATTTAAAAAAAAAATGGTGCTGAAATGTATTATATTGATTTTCACTAATAATAATAGTGTTTCCCCAGCAGCAACTACACTGGTCCAATATCGGCCCACTATCGGACCAATATTGTAATCTAGTCATCATATCTTCAATTTGTAGCCAATGTATCGCCAAGGTTAAGAGCATTATTTAATAGTGTTCTCCCTTAAGGAACCCGAAATTGGCTCAGTGTTCCAGGAGCATAGGCCAGTTCACAGCTCTCTCCATGCCTGGTTCCTCGCAGATCAGGGGCGTATCTAGAATATTTTGCACCCGGAGACGAACTATAAAATTGGCGCCCCTGCCCCCCCCCCCCCATCCCCATTGAACCACATTTGTCTAAATACGAACGTTCTAAGCCTCATTTTTTTTTTTGCGCTCCTTTACCTTGATTTCACGGAACATATTTACCCCCATGCAATCCTTTCCCTTATCTACGGCTGTGTCGCAAATTACACAGGTAATATTAGGTCCTACTGCTATTTAAGTAGAAAAAAATAGAAAAAAACAAATAAAGCAACCCAACCAAAGGTGGAATAAAAATTAAAAAGGGAAGAAATTGTGTAATAATTACATTTTACTAGCCTATTGAGACAGTGCCTTTATAAAGGATTGTGCGAGTCTTAAAGTTTGTTAGTTTGTGCGTTTTATTGTTATCCAGACAGATCTCTTGGTGGTGACTCCAAGATTTATCTCCCTTGACTTACTTCACCACCCCCCAACTGCACTCTTGTTTATAAGTTTGAAACCCACCCCCAGCCACTATCCATCTTTCTTAAACAAAACCCAAACCGGTATCTAAGTTAGTTTGTCTCCGATTCTGGAAATGATATATAACAATTAAATAAAGTAAAGTACTCGTCGGACCGAATTGATCCATAGGTCCGATGAAGCAGCGTTCACCAGTTTCTGAGGCCACGGTATACTAGGTGATTGTGTGGCCAGCACTATGCACAGCATAGCCGCCTTTACTTTACCCCAACTAATGTCAGGTACCCATCAGAGCTGGGTAGACTCGGGGACACCCTCCAGACCCGGGCAAAAATCCTAGCCTGCACCAAGATTCGAACCCGGGACCTTCGGCTCGCCAGTCGAACGCGCTGCCGCTCGGCTACCGTGCCACCCATATAACAACTAGGAACCAGATATTTTGAAGAAGTTACAATTACATTATGTCTTTTTATATACTTCCCTGCAATCAAACAGTTAATAAAATTAGACCAAGTTCACTTTCGAATGTACACAGGAAATGTTTACCATACACTCAAGCCTTTGATTAGGTTTCCCCGGGAAGGTACGGAGAAGGGGGTGGTCTAATCCGTTACCATTGTTTTATATACTATAAATCCTGTGATTGAGTGATCAAGTACTGAAAAGAGTAAAAGTTTTGTCTTTGTTATATGGAGAAAGAAAGCCATCGCAACAGCGGCGCATCAATTCTTTGTGCAGTGTGTGTTATGCACATTGGCCGCTTGCAGCGAGTGGAGTCAATTATTCCTTTCAGACGATTCTAGACAATATATCAAACATAAAGTGAGATTTTTTAATATTTTGAATTCGGATACCTGATTTTTCTTGCATACAACAACTCTCCACTAGACCCCCCTCACTCGAAAAAAACAAACAAAAAAAAAACGTCTGCCTAGCAAGACCAAAAATCAAACCGACCAGAATTTGTACTCTTCGACAACGAGCTCCTCGTGGAATATTTACCCTTTGTAAACCTCCCTTTTATATATTACATGGATGTGCAAACACCGACGTGTCCAATAGCGATTGCACAGACCCCCAAAATGATCTTATCGTACATTTTAGTGACGCTCATTCTTTAAGGAAGATTACTGCGCCCGACGCTCATCCGTGGTCTGAATATAGTCTAGCATTTTGATTAGCTTGTGAAACGATGTTAAGTTGCAGGTTTGCCTGGTTCGTTCAGTCTATCAATTCCATATCCTGATATCAATCGGGAAGAAAGAGTACTAAGATCTTTAAACATTTATTCTCGTATAAGGGATAAGAAAAGAGATTTTGACCATTTGTTTATCTGAGCGTTGTAATAAATTATTATTTTGTTGTATTTCTAAGCTAGAATTGAATGCCAAGCATATTATTACTATTTTACTCTTTGCTCTTCAGTCCTCTATTGTTTCTAGGTTTAGAAAATTAACTATTGGTGTTATTCTTGTCAGTTGTGAATATTCGCTAGTAATAAACATTGCAGTTCTTGTACGGAATTTTTCTAATTTAAAAAAAAATATGTTCTTTAGTTGATGAAAGAATGAAGACAAAATAGCCATCAAACATAAAATGTAAAGCTTTAGCAAGATTACCACAAAGGTCTTTTGTTTTGAAGAAGGTCGCAGTAAGAACAGGACCTCGAGACCTTATAATCGTTATATGAGTTTTCAACGGTCACACCGTTAACTATTGTGATCTTACATAAAGTTTAAACAAGTATTTTAAAAGTGACATAATTAAACAACCTAAATAAAAAATAAGATTTTCTTTGACGAAAAGCTTTTTATATGTATTTTTGGGTCGAATATGCTCATAATTATAGACATACATAGCAGATAAATAAAGAACATACATTTAAGAATGTAATTAATCATAATACACAACAGACTTTATGTATGTGTACATTTTTTCATACTTGTACAAGCATCATAAGCGCTTTCGGAATAATTTTAAATGCACTGGAAAGAAATATTTTACATGCTTTTTGTTTTTTCTATATTCTAAATAGATCTATATTGCTTATTTTTCAATATAATTTATTCTTTATGAATCTATATGTTCTTCGTGTTTTCATATTATGTATTTGTTTCTTTATTCTGTGAAGATTTAGGCCTATATGAATATTACCTTCAGGTCCAACATTTTTATTTTTTGGTTGTAAGGACCTATAAAACCTATTATACAAACGTTTGATTGATCACTAGGAGCGGGATGGCCTCACTTTTAGTTCTCCAAGCTCTTGACTAGACCAGGGGTCGGCAACCTTTTGCTTATAGTGTGCCAAACTAGGATTTCTAAATCATTCAGCGTGCCAACAGCGTGAAAGTCAAACCGCTAAAATATATTATTTTTATAAGACAATTTATTTAGTTATTATCATCTTTTGTTTTAATCCATTCATTGCTACGATTTCATTGCTCAACTTATTGGTTAATGTATCAACATTTGAATTTAGTAATAACTAATAACTAATTATTTAATTGATCTTAGTATAACTGAAAATTTCTGCCATTAAATTAATGCTAGTAATCCTTAATGTAATACTAAATTATCGAATAGTTAATAGGAAGGGATGGGTAGTAAATATACTAACTGGGTAGTTAATGTAATGTTTAAAAAATGTACATATACATTTTTAGTCATAAAATATTTATATAATTTTGAGCCATCTTTTATAGTTTGATCATTTAAAAATTATACATTGTAAGCCATAGACTATATTCTTTTAAAAAAGAAACATATTAAAAATATTAACGTAGAGAAAACAGGTTCATTATCTCCCTTTAATTAAATTCTCCAAATTTGATTTTAATAGTGCGTTTGCATTCACGTGACAAGAAGCACGTGATTTTTGTTTACTTTGTGTAGTGGTGTACAAGTGCAATGGCCGCTGTATTAATAAAGTTTCATATAGGCTGGAGCTTTTTTAAAATGATGTTTTGTGTTTTAAGTCTTATTAAGATTTAAGCTGTATTATGTCTGTTAAATAAAATAGGCTATTTTATTATTATCATAGACATAGATCATAGACGATGTGAGCCTATTAGTGACTTGGCTAGATATCCTATTCACCAACACTATCACTTGGCATCGTAGCTGCTCTACTTAGCCATTAGCTCATTAGCCTAGCCTACGAAACATTAAAAGTGTAGGCCTATAAAGTGAAATTTAAAGTGTGAATAGGTCTAGCCGGCCCTAGCCTAATCACATTAATCAATTAATCTACAGTACTACTATTTACCTCTTTATTTTGTAGTAGGATAGCCAATATTCATGTGTGAATTGGGCATGATAAGAAACTTCACCATATGCCATATTTGTTCCTCTATTTACAAATGACGTCACTAAGAAACTTATGCTCAGCCCATTGCAAACGGTCTATTAGCAGGAGTTGCTTTTAAATTATTATTTCTTTATACAAATTCAGCATTATGCTGTTTTTTCGACCACGTCCTTGTAAATGCAAGTTCAACTCACTGAAATGTGTCGCCATGTGATTCAGAAACATTGGCTTCAACAGTCAGTTCTCCTCGTTCAATACCAAAAATGTATTTTTTTTCATCAAGATACACCTTAATTGCTTCCAGACAAAAAAAACGAATATATCCACGACCTTACCTACTCCGTATCACTTCCTTTTAAAAGAGATTTAAGAAATTATAAAATTATCTATCTTAAGAATAGATTCATTCAAAGTCCAATGATGAAAGCTTTGTATATAAACATTCCTGAAATAAAACAGTCGACGTCCAGTGTGATTCCCATGTAGTTCGCCACGCAGCACCAATAATTTATCCTGACGTACGTTGAATTGAATTGAATTGTTGAATTTCCGGCTCATCAACATCGAAGGTTATATGGGGCCTTTTTGATAACGTTGTTGTCATTTTTCTCTTGTATCCATTTTATTGTTCTTATATCTTTAGATTCTGTTGTACAGTTGTATGTCTTTAATATAGTTTATTATATGTTTTGGTTTAATTTTGCTGAAAAGTTCATGAAGAGTTCTACAGTAATAGAATTTACGTCGAATGTCATCAAATGTATTACATTCCAACAAAATGTGAGACACTGTTAAGTTGGCATTGCAGAAAGCACACATTGGGGCCATTTCTCGTTTTAAGATAAACGAATGTGTTAGTTTCGTATGTCCTGTATGTAGTCTGCAGAGAATAACTGCGTCCTTTCGAACAAGTTGGCCTGTATCATGCCAGGTTTTTGAATTTTCCAAATACTGCAGTTTATTGCATTCGGTTTTCAAGAAGTTAGTCCATGTTTGTCTTTCATGTTTAATTATTAAAGGTTTCAAGTCTCGATATGGTATTGGGATAATACTCTCTGATAACAACAGGGCGGCGTTGTTTTGACTTGCATTAACATTTTTCTTGGAGGTCTCTCGTGTGCCACTGAAAATCGTTCTGCGCGCCATGGTTGGAACGCGTGCATTAGCATGCCCACTCATGAACTAGACGATGTTGCCGATAATCAAGCCATCCTGCAGGATATTTGGACAATGGGCGTAACAATCTTTTATTCTTATCTTATCTTATACGTTTACAGACGTTCCTTCTAGATAGAAGATTATTACGTCCACTAGGCCCAAAACTCCTGCAGGGCGACAGGGATCCGTCGGTGGCAGGGATAGAACCCGCGACCTGTCCGTTGGTTTTTGGTTGACAGTCCGGTGAACTAACCGCTGGACCAGCCGGCTTCACAAAGGATCTAGAAGGATCGTCTGTAAATTTATAAAACAAAAGAACAAAAACAACTTGACTATTGTAAAACGTTTTCATATCCCTTCCCCCCTCCCTACTTTCTTGACATAGGCTAATTTATTGGACAGGTGACCGCCAAGTTATTTTCTATTTACCGTGTTATAACTTGAAATTGTTTAAATAGTAGGATTATGTAAGTTATGCTAAGATATGGTCTGCAATTTAAAAACAAAATGTAACTACTATTTTAGAAGAGAAAATGGGGTGTGTCCTATAGTTAACAACGTTGCTATCACTCTACAGAAGTTGGGTTTAATGCTTGTGTCCTATGGTAAACAACTTTGCTATCTTTCTACAGAAGCTTGAAGCGTTTACTGCTTGTGTCATTTGAAAGAACATTTAAAATTATTTTTTGCATAAATTAAATTAAAAGATCTATCAGTTACAGAGTTGTTACAAAAAATCTCCTGTATAAACGCTTTTTTTACCTCCCCCCTCCCTCCCCCCCCCAAAAAAAAAGAAGTAAAAAACAACAAAAAACAATAACAACAACAACAAAAAAACTGGCGGCTGGTTAGCAAAGTCGACAGCGAGGGGTTCGACCATCGGTGCAGTCAGCTATAAATCCAACGCCGACTTGGAGAGGAGATGGGCGCCGCCAGGTCTACCAAGCCCAAGAGAGGACACCTAGTGTCCATTAGCTGCCCCCAACGACCGCCAAGGTTAAGGGACTAAAAAAAAAAAAAAAAAAAAATAATTCTCTTTATGTTACTTATGTCTACTATTTTAAATGGTCTTGTATTCATTATGGCCAGGCCTGGATTAACCATTAGGCACACAAGGCACGAGCCTAGGGCACCAAGTGTTTGGGGGGCACCACAAGGCCTCAAGAAAAAATGTGTATATTGTAAAAGCTAAGAGCAGAAAATTAACGAATTATTTAGTTTCAGTTAAGCAACAGATGGAACAGGATTTTACTGACACCCTCAATCCTCTTGATAAGTCTACTATAGGCAGAGGCGTATTTGGGCATGTTTCACATGTTCCTATGGAACAGGGGCCCCCACATAAAAGGGGCCCCCACACAAAAGGGGCACACACACATTCCAAAATAAAAATGTTAGTCTTTTCTTTCGGCAATTAGAACAGTGCTGTTATAGAAGCGCACAATGAACAAATACTGTGAATGGGAAATCACATTATTTGATTGTTAAGTGACACTGGCAGGGTCGAGTCCACGAGGGGGCCCCCACATAAATTTGGCCCTTGGAACAGGGCCCCCACAATCCTAAATACGGCCCTCACTATAGGCTGTTCTGCAAATCCAGACATTGCATTAGTGCTTGAAAATGACATTTGTTGAGACCCATTTCAGTCTGCTGAAGATGATGATAAAGATGAAGATGATAAAATAAATCAAGCAGTAGATCCAGGACTGTGGTTTGATGTCTAGACTAATGTTGTGGCTTACTGGGTCGACTGTGGGCCCACTAACTGTCAGCATCACTATGGTCCCTTTGATAAATCTTGCTGTATTTATGCCGGAGGAAAAAT
This sequence comes from Anisus vortex, assembly GCA_949126835.1. Classification (NCBI taxonomy): domain Eukaryota; kingdom Metazoa; phylum Mollusca; class Gastropoda; family Planorbidae; genus Anisus; species Anisus vortex. The sequence goes on along the minus strand of OX421502.1, from coordinate 20,203,579 downwards.
TACACGATATTGTTCTCAAAAACTCTTCTATGGCACAAAAGCAAATGGTGAGCAGTACAGTAGAAAATGGTTATTGTATTCACCATCCACGGGATCTGTGTACTGCTTTGTTTGTAATTTTTTTGCGTGTAAAGGTTCCACAAGTTTGGCTGATAAAAATGGGTTCAGTGACTGGAAAAATAACATTAAAGTTGATAATCATGAATAAAGTCTACTCATAAAGACTGCATGTTATATACATAGCTCGTCGACTACAAAAGCTAGAAGAGCAAATAAATGAAGAGTACAGTTACTGAAAAACATGTTTTGAGGCGAGCAGTAGCGGTTATTTGTACTATAGATGAGCTTGGTCTGGCTTTTAGAGGGACAAATGAAAAATTTGGATCTTTACATAATTGAAATTATCTAGGGTTGCTGGAGTTGGTCAGTCAGTTTGATCCATTTTTAGCATCACACATTACGAAATATGGACATTCTGGAAAAGGAAATCCTTCTTATTTATCCAAAACTATATGTGAAGAACTGATTGAAAAAATGTCCCAAACAGTCCATGAAGTAAAAGTAGATGAAGTAAAGGCATCTGGTTATTTCAGCTTGTCGGTAGACTCAACACCCGAGATTTCACATATAGATCAGGTAAGAGTTGTTTTTCGATATGTGGTAGACGGATAGCACATTGAGCGCTTTTTTACTTTCTTGGACCTGCAGAGTGAAACCGGTGAAGGTATGGAGGAAGTGTTGCAGTACTTACGTGAAGTTTGCAATATTGATTTTGCGAAATGCAGAGGTCAGTCATACGATAACGCAGCTAATATGTCTGTGTGCTACAAAGGCGTGCAGAAAAAAAATTATAGAGGAAAATGAGTTTCCTTTATACATACCCTGTGCTTCCGATTCACTAAAACTGGTAGGCAGAAGGGCCGTTGACTCTTGTTTAGAGGCAGTAAACTTCCTTCATACAGTGCAACTGATCTATACTTTTTTCTCAGCTTCAACAAACAGATTGAAAAATTCTGAAAGGACGCCTTGTAAATGAAATGCTGGTAAAGTCTCTTTCCGATACCAGATGGGAAGCACATGCTGTTGCAACTGAAGCTATCCTAAAGTTTCATCCTCAGATTATAGAAGCGTTAGAATGTTTACAAAAAGACCAATCACAGAAGGGGGACTCCAGAAGAGAAGCTGAAAACATTGAAAAGAAGATGCAAGAATTAGAATTTGCTTTCATGCTTGTCGTTTGGGAAGAAGTGTTACAACATTTTCACAGGGTCAGTCAAGCTCTACAAAATGAGCACGTGACCTTGAAAACATGAGCTGATTTATATTCTTCACTAGCAGATCACTTGCATGAATAAAGGAATGAATTTGAAAGATTTGAAGAAGCTGCAAAAGAAATAACACCAGGTGTGGATTATAAGTCAACGAAAGTCAACAGTAAACGAAAGACAGTGGTCATTGATGGTGATGTCCCTGCGGTATCTCTGAATGCCAGAGACAAATTTCGTATATCTGCGAGTGGCATTCGGGCATGGAATGTGTTGCCTGAACAAACCAGGAAAACCAGTAAATTAACATCATTTAAAACATTAATAAAAATGCAAGACTAGACTCGGACCACAGATGAGCGTGGGACACAATTATCTTCTTTATAGAAGGAGCGTCTGTAATGTATAGGCCTAAGATAAGATAAGATAATAGTTAAAGACAACATCGAGTGTGCTTTTCCAAATGTAGAAATTGCCTTGCGCATATTTTTAACATTAATGGCTACAAACTGTTCAACTGAGCGCTCTTTTTCTCAGTTGAAACGTACAAAAAATCCAAGTAGATCGACAATGAAACAAGAAAGGCTTGATTCCGTATCTCTGCTGACAGGACCGGCTCTAGGGTTTTTGACGCCCTAGGCGAAAAAAAATTCTGCACCCTCATTAAAGTGCCTTCGGCGGGAAGAAACTGAATAGGCCTAGTGTTAGGTCATACTTTCCTATTTACTAAGACAACTTAAATAAAATACCCTTCGCCTTTCACTACCTAGATCTAGTAATTTGTCTGCTTATGCTAGTACTAAACTTTAATTTAGTTTATATTTTTAAATCCCCAAATATTAAAAAAAAATCCTCCATAAAGGGCTCACCCCCCCCCCCACACCTAATTTTGCGTCCTAGGCCGCCGCCTAGGTTCTTATATGCATAAGCCGGCACTGTCTGCTGATAATTGAGGCAGACTTGTTGCGCAAAATTAACTTCGATTATGTACTCAAAAACTTTGCCAGATCTTAATCTCGAAAAAAGAACTTTAAAATGTAAATGTGTGCTCTCTCTGATTATCTCATCTATTTAAAAAGTTAAAGTATTTTTGTTTATTATTATTACAAAATTAATTAACTATTAATTCTAATACAGAAATACCTTATTTTAGGTTTTATATGTGTGATAGTAGTACAAACATACGTGTTAGGTTTTTCTTTGTTAATTTTTTTTCATAATGTAACAGGGTGGGGGCGAGTGGGGGGGGGGAGTGGGCAAGGGAAGTAGTAGTGGTTATGGTTATAATAGTCGGGGCTCTAAGGGTAACAGGGTGGTGGGTAACAGGACAGCAATAGTTACCAAATTAGCATGGGGGGAGAGAGACTTTATCAAGGATGGACGGGGCTATATTCTGTCAGGGAATGGGCAGGGGGACAAAGCCAAAGCTTTAGGCGAGTTCAACTGGATAGGACAAGGGCAGTGGATCTCCGTGACATCCCTGTGGGTACGGGGAGGCTATACTAGCCTAAACAGACCAACAACAACACTACAAATAAAGAAATAAATCACTATTTTGTCACTAAAATTATACGTTTATTTTCGACAAGAAATAATCCCTTTAAGGGAAATCAATTATGAAACGAAATCAAACAATTACAACCCCATATAACAACACGTTTACAACCCTCTATAAAAAAAACCAACGATAGACAGGTCGATTAGGACAATAGGTTCGAACAATTCCCACAATCTTTGTCAAATCGCCACACAATAGCCACTGGCCACTTTACAACAAAGGCATCACCGGATATGTTTAATTACTCCCCTCTTATTTATACTAATTGACCGGACGTCCCTGACCGCTAACCAGAAATTCCTTTTTTAACTACCCTAACATTGCCTTATTTCCGGTCAATCTGTGCTAAATATTATTCTAAATCTCCTATTGCTAAATATCTACAAACTTACCCTATGTACAACCCTATATTAAATTAAACTACCAAGAAAATCCTACCTATTACTTTAATTAATCTAAATGGATAAAAACCAGATTTAAAATAATTGGAAAAAGAAATCTGAAAAATGCCATATGGTCTAGCGACTTAAACCCATTTCGGGGCTTTTTAAAAATATAAAACAATACTTATATACATAATGTTTACACCAAACTGTCACTCTAACACATCTTTATATTAAAGACACGAGAGTGTATTTAAGTAAGCCCTAAATTATTTGTACTTTCCCAAAACGTTAAGAGCCTCACGCACAAACTACATACATTCACAACACACTGGACAATGAAATATTTTATGAGGGACAAAGTAATTGATAAACCACGCCTCGACTTCTTAGTTAGATAATTTGGTTTAGAAATTTAAGCTAGGAAATGTAATTAATACTTTAGTCGTTCGGGAATGTATTCTAGTTTTTAAATACATATAATTTAGCATAGTTATATTGTTTAGTTATTTAGACATCTTTGTTTTAATGTTATAACAAATACAAAAGATAATTTAATGAAGGACAAAGTAATTCATAACCCTCTCCTTTCTCTCATTCAAAATCACTGACCCTTAAAATCACCGACCTACACATTCCGCCTACAATTTTTTTTTGCGACCCCGCAAAACAAACTATCATACAAAATCAAACACCTGACTTCAGATCAGGACAATAGGGTTTACTCTAGTGTAGGAACAAAAGGTGACAAAAATATTTAAGCTCATTATGTCTTCTGCAGAGACCTTCTTCACATAGCTTCAAACTTAGGTTACCTCGAACCTCATGAACAAAGTTACATTAAAAATATTACATAGTGTACTGTACTACCAAAAGTACAAATGTATAAGTATATAAAAAAACATTTGGGCAGGAAAAAGTACATTGAAAATGGAAGTAAAATTTGTAAGACTTATATACACATTTAGTACATTACAAAACGTATAGATGTATAAAAATAAAAATATTGGGGAAGAAAAAGTACAACATTGAAAATGGGAAAAGGTAAAACAATACGAACATCTAGCGTATGTACTACACTAAGTATAGATGTATAACATGACAAACATTTTGAGGAAAAAAGTACAGCATTGAGGAAAAAAGTACAGCATTGCAAAAAAAGGTAAAAAAATTATAAAAAATTGACAGCAAAAGAAGAGTACATATTCGGTGGGAGCCTATAGATCGAGTCTGGAGGGCGCTTTTCTAATGCGGGTAGACCTCCTCACCGAATCTCCTACTTGCACTAACGGTCGGGGTGCCACATAGACTGTTTCCCTATACATCCTTGGTTCCTCCAGAACGTTTTCAGAATATAATTCGTAATCCAATACGGGAATTTCACTGTTCAATGCTCGCAGGCTACTTTTCCTAATCATTTGAGTCTTTTCACTAGACACTTCCTTATAATCTAATTGGTCCGGTGTCCCCGGGGCGAATTTCTTGATTTGAGTCCCTGAGACCCTGCGCACAGTTTTTGTGTCTATCGACACCACTATGAAACACCCACCACTCTCTGGGGGCACAGAGGTGATGGCATACAGTTCAGGACCATACTTGTCCGCTATTTTGCAGCGACCTAATGGGTGCTGCCTGAGGAGGATGAGGTCCCCCACTGCCAACTCCACCGTCCCTGACCGTGTCAGCTGTCTTTCCCGTTGGTTGGCCTCCACTCGCAGTCTATGAGCCGCATGCTCATGCAGTGTGGACAGTCTTTCCATGTGCTGTCTCAGATAGTCCTCTGCTTTGTTTAAAGCAGGCTTACTCCGACCTAGGAACACATCGATAGGTAGGTGGGGCTCGACACCAAACAACAGCTGATACGGAGAATGGCCTGTACTGGAGTGTGGTGTGCTGTTATACACGAATACCAGTTCTGCTAGATGCCTGGGCCAGTTTCGTTTCTGAGCAGGTGGTAAGGTGCGAAGTAGGTCGTGCATAGTACGGTTGAACCTTTCTACTTGACCATTTCCCCTGGGGTTATAGGGTGTTGTCCTGGATTTATTAATCCCATAGTACTGGCAGAGCTCCGCGATCACTCCAGCCTCAAAGCACCGTCCTTGGTCAGAATGAATTCGTTTCGGAATTCCGTAATGTACTATCCAATTTTCTATAAGAGCCCTAGTTACTGTTTTTGAGGTTTGGTCTTTGGTAGCTACGGCCATTGTCCATTTAGTAAACACGTCAGTGAAAACTAAAACATTTTCCCTTCCATCCGAGGAGGGTTCCAACGTTGTGAAGTCCATAGAGACCACCTCTAGGGGTAGCGTGGCTAACAAGTGACCCGGGGGTTGATATACCTGGTTGTTGGGTACTTTTGCCTGCTGACATCGAACACATGTAGAGCATTGGTGTTTAATGTCTTCTTCCATATGCGGCCAAAAACAACGCCTTCTAAGCACCTGTAGACAGCGTTCTACTCCCTGGTGGCCATTTATGTTGTGTCCTAATTCTAGTGCCTTGTGCTTATACTTCTCGGGTAACACCACCTGGACCACGGGGTCACCTTCAGGTTCCGTAGCCAACCGGAACAGTACACCATCTTTTAATTGTAATCTCTTCTTCTGCCGCCAAAGAGATTTGCTGGCAGCGGGTAAGGGGGCGTTAGGTGTGGGAGCTGACATCCTACTGATTATGGGGCCAATGGAAGGGTCTTGAAGCTGAGCCGTGAGCATCTCTTGCTGGGATATCATGGGGAAAGGATTGATAGAGGACTGAGTGATAGGAGGGCTAGTATGTCCTTTGGATTTCACAAACATGTCTGAAGGTACTTTTGTTGTCGTTTCTATGGCATACACAGCTACATATTGTTCTTCATTATCTCTGGGCGGAGGCACTCCAACTGGATTTCGGGAGAGTGCGTCTGCATTATTATTTAGCCTGCCTGACTTGTACTTAATTTCAAAGTTGAAGACGTCTAGGTCCGCTACCCACCGCTGCTCAGTTGCACTGACCTTTGACGTCCGGATGTAGCTCAAAGGGTTATTGTCAGTGTACACAATAAATTTCGTACCCAGGAGGTAACCACGAAATTTTTCAGTCACTGCCCACTTAAGGGCTAATAGTTCTAATTTAGTGGCACTGTAATTTTTCATATTTCTTTCGCTAGGGCGCAGCGACCTACTGGCATAGGCGATGACCCTAAGGCCCTCTGATTGTTTTTGGCTCAACACCGCTCCGAGCCCGTGGTAGCTAGCGTCTGTTTCCACAATGAATGGCAGAGAAAAGTCTGGGTACCCTAACACGGGTGATGATGTCAGGGCAGCTTTTAACGTGCGGAAAGCGCTTTCTTGGGGCGGTAGCCAGAATTCGCTGATGGGCTGGCGTTTCTGTTTCCCTCTGCTATTGGCTAGGGTTGTCACTTCATGTAGGGGCTTAGCTATTTTCGCGAACCCCGGTATAAAGCGCCTGTAGTATGAAGCTAAGCCGAGAAAAGACCTGAGTTCATTCAATAACCTGGGTGTTGGCCAATCGTTGACAGCTGCGATTTTCTCGGGGTCAGTCTGGACGCCATTTGCGGACACAATGTGACCCAAATACTGGACAGAAGTGGCGCCAAATACACATTTAGCTGGGTTCAGCTTTAGTCCAATTTGCCTCAGCCTATCTAGCACCCTGCTGAGTCTTTCTAACTGCGAATTAAAGTCTGGCGAAAACACTAGTAAATCATCAAGATAGACAAGCATTATGTCCATAATGAATTCATTCATTATGCCCTGCATCAACCTAGAAAAGGTTTGCACAGCCCCACATAATCCAAAAGGCATCCGGGACCAGGAATACAAGCCAAACGGCGTGATGAAAGCCGTTTTGTCTTGATCTGCCTCATCCATAGCCACCTGGTGGTAGCCGCTAGCCAGGTCCAGGGTCGAAAAGAATTTCGAACCGCCTAGTGCGTCGAGTGATTCCTCTATCCGGGGTAGTGGGAAAGCGTCCTTCCGGGTCATACTATTTAACTTCCTGTAGTCGCAGCACAGTCTCATTTCCCCAGATTTCTTTTTGACGAGGACGATTGGTGCTGCATACGGACTGGTGCTTGGCTGGATGATCCCCTTCGACACCAGTTTCTCTATGTGTTGCTTCACGGCCTGGAACTCAGCAGGGGGCAGGCGTCGATACGGCTGAGCTACCGGTGTATCCTCCAGCAGAGGGATTTTATGCTTAATAAGGCTGGTAAAACCTAGATCATCGTCCGTCCAAGCAAAACAATCCATGTACTGGCTAAGCAATGTAACCAGTGCCCTTCTCTCCTGCTCTCCCAAGTCACCGGGAATCATGGTGTCAAAGGACGACTCTGGCACAACCGTCTGATTCTTCATAGGCGCAACTGTTATTTCCGCACTGACCTGGTTTAGTTGTACGTTTACCTCCGGCTGACACAATGACACTGAGTGGGTAGTCCCTATACATGTCCTAGGCGGGATGATGGTGCACTCATCTGACAGGTTGGCTACGCCCACCTGGAAACGTCCGTTCTCAGCAAACACCAGTGCAGGTATAAGGAGAAGGTTTGGGTGAAATGGGGAGGGGAGGGGCTGCACCAATATGTCCTTTTTTAGCATAGGGTCACAACCGGTAACGCTGATGAGCTGGATCGAACGGGCAGGGATGACAGTTTGAGATTTAACCGTCCGGGCATAACCATCTTTGACCAGGTCGTTGGGCTGACGAAATAGGGGTGAAAAACTCCCGATGTCTTTTAAAACGTTCATGCCTAATAGGCATTGGCTTGTCCGCATAGGGGTGTCTTTCAATACCAGAAACGCCTTATCGCAGAGAACCTGTCCGTGTACTGTGACTTTGGCGATAAAATAACCCAGGAATGGGATGGATAGACCATTGGCGGCTGTCAGGCGTAGACTGGATGGCTCAACCGGGAACAATGTACCTCGAAGACGGTTGACGAACAGGCTCTCCGTCACTGTGCTGACCTGCGAGCCGGTGTCAATGATGGCCTCACAACATAGTCCATTGAGGCAAATGTCGACTACTGGGCAGGTACCCACCAGTTTATTTATAAGTACAGAGTCATTTACTCCCTGACCCGTAGTGCGACTCGCCACTACAGTCGGCTGCCTTTTTTTGGGCACCATTTAGCAAAGTGTCTGGGGCTACCGCAGTTGTAGCAGCCTCTTTGGTGGAAGTTTTCGTAGTGGTCTGGTTCGACCCATCGCGGCTGGCTTGGCTGGGGTGTTGGGTCTGGTCGTGGTGACTGCAGGTCTTTCACTTTGGCAGCTAAGTCGCTCACCTGTTTGGCAAGCGTCAGCACCACCTTTTCCAGTTCAGATGTGGGAGGTTTCAGCTCGGGAGCCACAGCGGATGAACGAATCTGCACTTCGCCGCATTCATCGTCGGACGACCAGCGTATGGCCGCATCTCGCAGGTCCAGAAAGGAGGTCCCTGGGCTCTTGCGGAGCTCTTCCCCCAGGTATCTTCGTAGGATGGGGTCGAGCAGGTGCTCCGCAAAATGGTCCCTCAAGATGACGTCATCTGTGAGGGCCACTGAGAGGGTCGTTTGACGTGCTAGTAGAGCATCGAAAGCGGCCCGCAAGCGATGTGAATACGACCTCACCGTTTCTGCAGTGTGCTGATGCACCATCTGAAACTGCCCCATCAGCTTGGAGACGCTCCGCTTCTCTCCATACACTGCCATCAACACCCGGAGCAGTTCCTCCGGGTCTGACCGTACTTCCGTTGGGTGGCATCTTAGTTCTGCTTTAACTGTTTCTCCCAGATGTGTCCACACCAGGTCACGTCTATCTTCCAAGGAGAGGTCCCGCCTAGCCTTCCAGGCACCTCTTATCTCCTCAACAAAACGCTCAACTTCCTCTGGATGGTCCCCGCCGTAGAACCGCTTTATGGTCACCTCACGGTGTGGTATGATAAACACCGTCTGCGTGGGTTGTTCTGCACCTGCCATGTCTATGTTGGTTTTTTTTTTTATCAACTAACCTCCAACCCTGCTAATCCTAACCTTCCTAAGTAAACAAAATAAGTATTGTTGGTCTATTCAAGCACGGGATCCCACTTCTGACACCATTTGTAACAGGGTGGGGGCGAGTGGGGGGGGAGTGGGCAAGGGAAGTAGTAGTGGTTATGGTTATAATAGTCGGGGCTCTAAGGGTAACAGGGTGGTGGGTAACAGGACAGCAATAGTTACCAAATTAGCATGGGGGGAGAGAGACTTTATCAAGGATGGACGGGGCTATATTCTGTCAGGGAATGGGCAGGGGGACAAAGCCAAAGCTTTAGGCGAGTTCAACTGGATAGGACAAGGGCAGTGGATCTCCGTGACATCCCTGTGGGTACGGGGAGGCTATACTAGCCTAAACAGACCAACAACAACACTACAAATAAAGAAATAAATCACTATTTTGTCACTAAAATTATACGTTTATTTTCGACAAGAAATAATCCCTTTAAGGGAAATCAATTATGAAACGAAATCAAACAATTACAACCCCATATAACAACACGTTTACAACCCTCTATAAAAAAAACCAACGATAGACAGGTCGATTAGGACAATAGGTTCGAACAATTCCCACAATCTTTGTCAAATCGCCACACAATAGCCACTGGCCACTTTACAACAAAGGCATCACCGGATATGTTTAATTACTCCCCTCTTATTTATACTAATTGACCGGACGTCCCTGACCGCTAACCAGAAATTCCTTTTTTAACTACCCTAACATTGCCTTATTTCCGGTCAATCTGTGCTAAATATTATTCTAAATCTCCTATTGCTAAATATCTACAAACTTACCCTATGTACAACCCTATATTAAATTAAACTACCAAGAAAATCCTACCTATTACTTTAATTAATCTAAATGGATAAAAACCAGATTTAAAATAATTGGAAAAAGAAATCTGAAAAATGCCATATGGTCTAGCGACTTAAACCCATTTCGGGGCTTTTTAAAAATATAAAACAATACTTATATACATAATGTTTACACCAAACTGTCACTCTAACACATCTTTATATTAAAGACACGAGAGTGTATTTAAGTAAGCCCTAAATTATTTGTACTTTCCCAAAACGTTAAGAGCCTCACGCACAAACTACATACATTCACAACACACTGGACAATGAAATATTTTATGAGGGACAAAGTAATTGATAAACCACGCCTCGACTTCTTAGTTAGATAATTTGGTTTAGAAATTTAAGCTAGGAAATGTAATTAATACTTTAGTCGTTCGGGAATGTATTCTAGTTTTTAAATACATATAATTTAGCATAGTTATATTGTTTAGTTATTTAGACATCTTTGTTTTAATGTTATAACAAATACAAAAGATAATTTAATGAAGGACAAAGTAATTCATAACCCTCTCCTTTCTCTCATTCAAAATCACTGACCCTTAAAATCACCGACCTACAATAATATTTAGCATACCAGCGGGGGCCCGGGCAGAAGGGGGCACCCATGTGGGTTTGTGCCTAGGGCACCAAGATGGCTTAATCCGGCCCTGATTATGGCCTTGGTTAATTAACCGTAACTCAATATTTGTCGTTTTGTCGTTGGCTGTTTTTTTTTTTAATCTTTAAGATAGTAAATTATTGTAGAAGTGGGAGAAAGAAAAGGGGAGGTTTGGGGAGGGAAGGGGGGATTGCTGCAACAAGTCAATTATTCAGTTTTGAATGTTAGCGCATGCGTCACTACAGAACCACTTCGCGGAGAGTACTATGACCCATAAAAACATAAAAGTTTTATGTACATTTGTGTGTGCTAAAGTATTTGAGTTTTTTTTTTTCTTTTTTTTAAAAAGAAGCCGGCGTGTCCTTTTTCACGGTCTCTGTGTGTTAATTCCCAGGCATCCGCGCTTTCTATGTATCTGCTGCATTTTGGATTATTCGGGGATTGTAACTCAAGCAGGTGATTACCTTATGCATGGAGTTCATTATATTATATCATATAAGTTGTTTTACTTATCTACATGTTATTATATTATACGGTGTGGCCCACTGGTCCTGCGGTTAGTTTATCGGACTGACAACAAAACGGCCCGGGTTCTAGTCCTGCCGCCGACCAATCCCTGACGCCCTGCAGGAGTTTTGGGCCTAGGGGACGTAATAAATAATCTTATATTTATGTGTCTGTAAACATATTGGGCTAAGTCAAGTTAGTTAGTTAGATAGATAGAAGTAAACCTAAATATATATATATATAGATAGCGTAAAACACATATAGATAGGCCTAGATATGTAAATATATAGCGATAGAAGACAGACAGAAGCACATATATTTATATAGATAGAAAGATTGAGATAGATAGGTTACATAGAGAGATGGACATATATTTAGATTACTAGATAGAAATAGACATAGGTATACAGATTTAGACATATAAGCCCATCTATTGTGTAAGCTATTAAACTCTATGTAAAATATTTACAGATTCATTGTACTATAGGCCTAAAGATATAATCTAGTTTCGTTTATGGCTGTGACATTCGTGCTTAATCAAAAGATAATTTTTCGACACACTAATTATTCATCCCGAAAAGTCTATAGTCCAGTCACTACTATAGGCCTATAACAAATTACTTTTACATTCACTTTCCTTTTTTTTTTTTTGGTATCGGAAAAAGTCAAGTTATGCCAATTTTCTTCAAGAAGCCATCGCCATATCTGGTTTTTGCAAAAGTAACATTTTAAAACGAAATAAATTCAATTAGACACGCGTTGTTCACGCATTGTTCCAATTGGGAGAAAAATATTACGTAAATCATGAATACTCGCTATACACATTATATCATATCTGAAACAGCTTTGTTGAAATTAGTTCTATTGTGACTATGCGTTTTTGGTTTAAAAATGAAACGTATCTTGGCGAATGGGGCCCACACGTATATTTTAAGAGAGTTTTTACAAAATTCTCAAAGAAGTTTGTTGACCCATTGTTAAATAGAAATATTTAAAGTGTGGATTATCAAATCATGATAAATTGCAATCATATAATCTAAAAATGTTTTTTTTAAACACAAACATCTATGTAAGAGGGTTTGAAACACAAAATCTTAGGATATTATTATAACTTTGTTTATTCCTCAGTATAGCAACTGTCTGTTTTTTCTTTGTCTCTTTCTTGAAAAGTGACGTGAAAAGTTCAATGGGACATACTTCCCTTGCAAATATTTAAAACTGGGACATCCAGGCATCACTTTATACTTTCTTATATTTAAGGCGTGCAACTGTATTCATTTGTTCAAATCTTGTCATAATTCAACTTCCACACATGCGCGACCCACAATCTGAACCGGCTTAAGATTATGTGAGGCCCCAAGCACTGAAAACGTTTTGTGCCCGTTCTTTTTTATATCAGTAATTCAAAATATAAACATAATAATCTATAACAGATTTTTTTTCTATCGCATGTACAGAACACTTACTGGAATATAGGAGGAAAAGTTGCTTTTCTTGCTCTATAGATCAACTTTAACATTATATATTTACAAACATTTCTAAATTTTATTAATTTTAAAATGTATTAATTCTTTGATTCGATTCTTTTTTTTTGTCTTCTGTTTTATGGATCTTGGTTCATCTGCACCATTATTGCACCATTTGGACCACAAATTATTATAATGGTAATTCCGGCCGTGGAAAATTTCAGTTGTGCCCTTTTTACTTGATCTCCCAACACATCCTTATTTTTGGTAATGGTCAATCTAGCCATTCCCACAACCAACTTCTTTAATGTCCACAATTAACGTCTCTGGGATCCCGGCCCACATTTTTCTTTGCGGCCCACAACCAACATCTTTGAGAGCCAGCACATAGGCCTATATCAGTAAGCAACAAAGGCTTATATTTCTACGAATACGAATATATTTTTTTTGGCCCATAAAATCATAAAGGTTTGTTGACTCGGTCGTCTGTGCTGACCCTTGAGTTTGACGTGCATGCAACCACTAGTACGACTAACACGCGAATAGGCCTATTAGTTTTAACAAATAAATTGTCTCAAGTTTATTAATCTACCACTTAAAAGTTTATTGTACGACATCAAGGGCGTGTAACTTAAATAATATTTGGCAAAGTGACAACTGTCTGAAATAAATTTTCAAAAAGTAAACTAAATTATTGCTCCATTTGGCCCACTATGTTTTTGTGTTTCTTTACACAGGGCAGAGCTATGCAATTCATTTTGCTATTTTTGCTACCATGTTGAAATGTAAGCTTCTTTCTTTGTCTCTTTGCAAAACATTTTTTCTTATTTGCATGGCTATTGGTAAATTATATTGCGTGTAAACAAAAGGAAGCAAAAGGTGGGGTGGATATTTAAATAGGTATTTCTTACTTATAACGCTAAACGTAGTTTTGGCGATCTCTATAGTTTCTTCTATGATAATTCTGCTTTATTGACTCAAATTTATTAATTTTCCCCTATATTACTAAGTGTTGAGTATTTATCATTTATAAACTATTAATAAGCATAATTAAAAAATACTATATACAAAAAAAAGCTATTCGTAAACCTATAAAAAATAAACTACTATTAGAAAATAGACATCTAAAATAGAAACACACACCCACACACAGACACTCATATACACACACAATAAATTCATTATTATTATTATTATTTCTGTAACATTATATATTATTTACTAATGCTATAGGCCTAATTTTCTAGTTATGTCTTTGACTATGACAGCCTTTATTGTGCTTGTGCACTATGTGGCAAATAAATATTGTTCAACCTAGCCTAACACTATTCATACAAGATTAGCACAAATCACCTAGTTGGGTAGTTTGCTCTGTTGAAGCGTTTCCCAACTTTTCAAATTTAGGTCTAGACCAAGGACTACTGAAGATAGTCCTTGGTCTAGACCTATCATTTATTCATATTATTCTGACCTAAATTGTGCTTGTTTTTCTTTTGCATCCCGGTAATTTCCATTTGTGTGGCCCGGTATCTGCTCGCGTACCTTCGTCAACACTTAGAAAGCTATTATTTATCTTAGCTAATTGCAAATAGACACCTTCCGTTAAACAATTCTTCAAGAGATGTAAGTTGAGTCTGTGGAATACGAGATGCCTCTTGCATTAGCCGATCTATATAGCGTTTATTTGGATGTAGTGGTATTCAGGGGCGAAGCCAGAAATTTTGTCCAGGGGGGGCTGAACTTTCGTGTGACAAATATTTACCAAATACCAGGGGAGGCTGAACTTTCGCGTAATAAACATTTACCAAATTTTTTGCGAATTTAATACTTATTTTTTTTAAAATCTATTGAAAAAAAATATTTTTTTTTAAATTCCAGGGGGGGCTTAGCTTCCCTTAGCCCCCCTGTGGCTTCGCCCCTGGTGGTATTGCCATACTAGCAAGTGATAGCAAAAGCGTAAATTTAAAAAGAAATGTATTATCAAATTGTGTAATTTCGTTAGACTAGTTAACAAAGCTTTGGATGGATTTTCTTATAAAAGCATTGGCAGTGGTCAAACCATGAAAGCTTGCAGATCATCAAGCTGACGTTTTACCATACAAAAGTTTACATTCAAAGTCTTTCGCTGCTTTTTGTTTTTTCTCACATTTAATATTAGCTCCCATCAATGCGTAGAATTCTGAGATTGTCTTGAGATACAGATTTACACCTCTTGGAAACGAGAGCCCAACAATGGCTCTATCTAAGGCGTATTTCAACTGTATCGACTGCCGGGCTCTGAATGTCATTTGATATATTATAGTATATTATATTCTAGATGGTATTTATAACGGGAGATAACACGTAGCCTAGTGACGCTCCAGTGCTAGTTCTCTGATTTGTGAGATATGTCTTAACGGAATTTCACGGTCGTATCTTTTGTCTTATAATTTTGTTAGACACTATTACTAATATTTACGCTGCATGCATTAAAATTTAAAATATATAAAAAAAACGCTCGAGCCTACACATTTAAAAAAAACCAAACATGCACTAATGATATACATTTTAAACCGGATTTAATTTTCCATTATAATTATTAACGTTAAACCTAATGTGGAGTGTCACTTAAGCTAAATGGATAGCCACCAGGATATAGTTCAGCTCCTGGTGATAGCACGCCTAGATCTAGCAGATAGTTATACAACCATCCGCTTAAACTTTGCCATTTTTCAAATTGTCCTTTTTGTTTTTGTTAAATATTTGTATCGTTTTGTAGCCAATGACTCAAGGTTTCCTGAAGTGCTTTTAAATGTTTCACTGAGAGAAACTTATACAAAGAATCCGCTATTTCATCAGGTTAGTAGGCTACTAAATCAACTATATCCTATACCTATTTCAGATTCGTAAAAAAAACTATTCATTACGACGACAGGGTTGCAAGTGTACACACACACAAACACAAATACGTACACACATTAATCGATTTATAACCACACCTTTTGAAATGTAGACAATAGGCTAATCGAATGTCTGTTTTCCTATGCAATTTTCGATTCGAATTGGTCTGTTATTACATTGCCATAAACAAAACATTGTAATATGCACACTTAATTTTCTCGATAAAAAAAACACACACATACAGCCTTCATACACACTCTAAAACTGTTTTTCCATTTTACGTAACATCTAATGAAACAAAACAACGAAACAACAGCACATATTCAAACAACAGCTGTTGCTTTTTTTATATCAAGATCTTTTATGGTCTATAATAATAACAACACTTTAGTGGTTGTTGTTCTTAAAATGTCGTTTTACTCGATACAAGATTCGACCAAGTCGAACTCCAAGCACAGTAGCGTAATTAAAAAAAAAATGGGGGGGGGGGGGGCGTAGTAGTCGACTAGCCCAGTCGCCAATGTTTGAAAAAGACCCTTAAATGGCACTTTACAAAAATAATATCAAGACAAAATTAGCTGACGCACATTAGATATATTATTATAAATTTTTTTTATTGTATACAATTTCAATTTTAGAAAATTTTTGTTATCACATTACCCGTTCGTAACATCTACGTACGCTAGCTGAGGGGTTGGCAACATTTTCATTCAGCGTGCCATGAACTTAAAAGTGATCCTGCTCATGTATTCAAATTCTTGTAAAAAAAAAAAAGTCTTTGCCTTTTGCAGATCTTCCACGTGTCATTTAAAATATCTCCGCTTGCCATGTTTGGTACGCCTGCCTTAGGCTGCCGATACCTGCTACAGCTTAAAATACCGGTAACCGATGAACGCTGCTTAACCCTTACAGTCCCGGGCGCGTATATAGCGGAACTGAAGGCAGCATAGATAGAAGTAGGTCGGTACGGGAAGGGTTAATTAGCCCTATGGACCAACATGTTTTTAAAGTTGTAGAGCACTTTACTTTTCAATCGTGTATCTTACAGACTCTGCTTCTATACAATTGACGTAAAAAATGTAATAGTTAACTATTAGATCTATATCAGCCCCTTTAAATAGGAAACAAGATCTGTAAAATATAACATTAAAAAAACATAAAAACATAAAACCCACAATCTCATAGCACTATCGTGGCTATATTCACCCCATCAACATCTATCTTTGAGATCTCGGAGTGTTTTTTATTTCTATTTTAAGTTTGTTAAGTGTCACAATGAAATTAATATGCCAGTCAAAATGCGGGCATTCATTCAACCACGACCTAGTGAATTACAAGGAAGGTCTCACTGCTACACTGCGATTATCTAGGCTGGAGGCCATCCTCGTGCATTGTAGTTTGTAGCATTTGATTTCCGCCTTTATCTTTTAAACTATAGACGTATTTAACACTACAGGCGCTTTCATAAGTAAGTCTTCTTTAATATAATAAATCTAATTATTATCTAGGCCAATAAGCTATGATACATTTCTTAACTGTAAAAGATCAATGCGCAACGTACATTTTGTATATTCATTGATGCGATGTTTTTAGAGTATCTACCTTTTAAATGTAGATCGTTCTTCTGCTTTTGAATACTTTAAAAAAAAATATTAATAATGATCTTTTTTTGAATCTGTATATCTATCTTTATTTCCGTCTATCTGTCTATTTTGTTTGTCTATCACTATAAGTCTATCCGCCTATCGGTCTATCTTTCTATCTATCTATTAATCCGTATATTCGTCTATCCGTGTATCTGCCTATCTGTCCATCTGTCTATATACCTAGTAATCCGTATATCTTTCTATCTATCTGTTTATCCGTATATTCGTGTATCTGTCTATTTTTCTATCTCTCCATCTTTCTCTCTATTTATCAATATATCCGTCTTTATGTCTACCTATCTATTTATCCGTATATCCGCCTGTCTGTCTGTCTATTCGTATAGATGTCTATCTGTTTACTTTTCTTTTAGTATTGAATTGTCAGTGTATATCTAATTTCTTTTAATGCCCACTTTTTCTGCAAATATGGAGGCCTCAAAAAACTTTCTGATACATTTTTGCTTTCGACTGTAACTATGAATACTATCAGAAAAGCAAAATAATCTTTTATTGCCATGCTTTGATACTATTGGATGGTTACAGACCGACATGCACCATTTCAACGCTATATTCTTCAACTTCCTGGCACGCTCCTGTTTGGCTAAGCCTACGCCTATATACGTGCCACGTTGGGAAGTTGTTAAATTATTATTTTATTTGCACTTCCGTCTTATAATAGCATGGTTTTCTTTACTGCGGGTAAACCATTCCGGATAAATCAAGATTTGAGACATCGTTTTGTCGAAATATAGGCCTATCTTGTCCAAAAGCAAGTGCTACGCTTGCAATGGGTGTCGCTTCTGAAAAAAAATTGAGTTAGAAATACATAGAGTCTAGATGTTGTTTAGAATGTAGGCTATGTTATAAAATAAAACATGAAAAAACATATATGTTGATTCATTTGGTTAATAACAAAACGATCACAATAACTAACGATTAAACAATAACTGACACCAGTATTTAAGGTGAGTTCTCTTACAATCAAATTAAAGTTACTTAAAACAAATCATAGAAACACACGTTTAATTGAATGTATTGTTGTTTTTTATCATTATTGCTTTTCGGTCAAAACTTTTTAATGTACCTTCAGAACTTTTTTGTCACTCAATCAGATCTGGGTCAACCGAAGGTCACGCCCACGAATTTAATAAAGTCGAACCCAAGACCTTCGGAACGGCACTTAAACTTTTTTTGTTCACTACACCATCGCTCCCACCCTTTGTTGTAATAGTCCAATGTAAATGACTAACATAGACTGAGTCAAGATGGGATTATTCATCCCTTTACTCACACTATCATTTTTTTTGCATGTCAACCGTTACAATAATCTCCGCCCACACACAATTCTTCCCGTTTATCATGTAATTTGCAAAAAGATATGGTGACTGAGAGGGGTGCGGTGGAGGAGCGGACGCGCGTTCTACTGACGTCACGAAGGTCCTGATTCGAATCCTGGTGAAGTTTAGGATTCGAACCCGGGACTAGTTTGTGTCCCAACTCTGTCCCGCTTCACCGGCCCTATGATCAATTTAATCCGACGGGTATTCGCGTTGTGTAGGTATGCTTTACTTATGGCGATATTGAGTCGCGAAAGTAAAGCAGGACAACATTTAGTCCTGCTGATCCAATAATGACCAAATATTGGTCCAATATTTAAATCTTGTCCTAATGTTATACCAATGTTTGGTCGATATAGTGTTCTGTTTTGATAGCAGAAAGAAACAAAAAGTAAGATTATATTTTTAGGGGGGGGGGGGGGCGGGTTAAATGGGAGCCAAACTTTTACCATGTCGCTTCGCCCTACCCCACCCCCCTCACCCCCGTTTTTGTTAGTTAATCAAAGTTTCTCATTTATTTTTAACGTGTCACTGTACGTTGCAGTAATTATTGATACATGTATCTCGTTTATTGCATGTCATGCACGCGAGTAAACATCTCAAAGGGAACGGTCACCAAGAATTTAGCGATAGTATTTATACTTTTTTAGACATTCCTATCACTCTCAGCTTTAAGTCCGCATTCTATTATTCGTTATTATGTTGTTTTTGTGTGTGTGTGGAGGTTGTTGAAGTGTTTCAAGTGATTCCACTGAAGTTTCCTGGACTACTTTTATTCTCAGTATGTGTAGGTGGAAATATTATGTGGTCAAATGTAAGACAACAGGATACAGAATCTGCAGCTTTCTAAAAACCCTTGCTTGTCAAACACACACACAAGCATTTCTTTTTCGATACTGTTAATTAAACTATATAGACCATTGACATCAAAATTCTTCAAACTTTTTCCTTTAAAGCGCATGACATTAAAAAACAACAACTAAGAAAAAACCCATGCTAATTGGAAGACGAATTAATTATAAATGCCCCTGAACTCCTCATTCAAAACTCTGAACACAAAGTATCAATAAAAGTTAAAAACTATGCAATAATTTTTTTACGGCAGCATATAGATCTAAAGCCAATTTACAAATAATGAGGTTACACAAACTGTGTGTCTATATTTTATTAAAAAAAAACAAAAAAAAACAACAACAATTTTCTACCTACAAACAAAAATAAGTTATCACCAACTTGCAGTTGTCTACGAAATATGTTTCTGTTATTTTTATATCTCTCTAGCTCTCATCAGAATATTTTCAATAATTTTCTTGCCACCTGTAGGCCTACTGCATAAATAATTTTCAATAGTTTTAATTACTAGCTTATATTCATTGATATTTCTTTCTGTACAAGGTAAAATATATTTCTTATTAATATCTAGTGGTGCTTTAAGGATTGAAACCAAAATTATTTCAAATGGACTAAAGTCGGTTGTATCTCATTCACGCCTACCATTCCAACTTACAATTATTGTTTTTTTATCCTATAGATAACCCTCCCTATTTGTTGAGAAGAGTTCTGGTGGAATTTATTGCCTGGTTTCATTTCATTTTTACCCCCGTTTCTCTTAACTCGTACTGTCTGTCTGGTTAATTGCTTGTAAAACTTTGCATCGATTTTTCGACCACTTCCGTTCGTCCAATCGAGCTGAAACTTGGGCAGCAGACTTGTGTCAACTAACAATACATTCTATCAAATTTTCAGTTTAAAAACTAGAGTATACTATAATCATGATATTTTTTTAAAATTTAAGGCTTTGTTTTGGTTTCATGTTGAAAATAGCGGTCCAACTTTTTATAGTTTTTCGTCACAAACTTTGCGCTCTAGCTTTGCGAATGAAGGGGGAAAATTAAAAAAACAAACTAGAAAATAAAACGAAACAATTCATACTGAGTTAGGAGATATTTTTCAGATTTGTGACACAGATATTTTTCTGTAGGCCTACATGTTTAATTTCCAGTAGTCAATCAATTATTTAATTACATGATGGTAAACTTAGTTTACAAAGAAAAGGAGTATAATAAAAACTTGGTTTTTATGGGTTAGTTTATTTAAGTTTCAGGACTTTGTTGTAGGTCAATTTGTACAATTGTTTTATACCATTTTGTTATTAACGCCCTAGATTTAGTCTTACATTTTGGGGTGTCTTCCGTTGCATGAATACATGTCAAGTTTGATAATAAACTGTAGATGTGCGGGGCTGTTTTCTTTTGTTTGCTTTTTGTGTGTGTGTCTGCAAACATTCATATTATATCACTTATCGTTTTCCTGACACTTGTGTTTAAATCTGATACCCAGATCCTGAAAGAGGACATCATCAGACCTATACTTTTAAACTATAATGGCTAAAAAGAGCACAATTCTATCTCTGATAAATGTTTTGGTTGTTTTGCGTTTTCAACCAGGACACAAAATCTATAATTCTAATATCGTATGGTTGAATACACTTTGAAATTAAATCATTTTTTTATCACAGAAGCTTAATTTGAATGTGTAGTTTCAAAAGTGTAACACTTAAACTACAGAGTTTGGAAAAGAGGTTAAGGGGCGCTGATGTCCCCTAGATGTTTCGGGGGCGCTGAATACGACGTAAGACAAGACGTAGGTCTACAAACTGGCAGTTGATACTGTTCTAATAATGTTTGAGATGTCCCCTAGATGTTTCGGGGGCGCTGAATACGACGTAAGACAAGACGTAGGTCTACAAACTGGCAGTTGATACTGTTCTAATAATGTTTGAGATGTCCCCTAGATGTTTCGGGGGCGCTGAATACGACGTAAGACAAGACGTAGGTCTACAAACTGGCAGTTGATACTGTTCTAATAATGTTTGAGATGTCCCCTAGATGTTTCGGGGGCGCTGAATACGACGTAAGACAAGACGTAGGTCTACAAACTGGCAGTTGATACTGTTCTAATAATGTTTGAGAATTAAAAGTATGATTACCGTTCATTGTTTATTGAACGAAATGTCAATGAATCATTAATTTAAAACATTTTTACAATTAAAATTGGCATAAAAAGGTCGCCGAAGCTCAACTTGCCCAGGGCTTCAGAAAGCATTGAACAGGCCCTGTTTGTGACGATTGTAAAAAAAAGAAAAAAAAAACCACTGTCACAGTTTCGTGTTATAAAACCCTATCTTATCATCTAGCTTGCAATCCGTGATCAGTTTAGAGTTCAGACACATCCTTCAAATCAGCGGATGTGTAACTGTTACGTGTGCGCACTGCTAAGTTGTTAAACCTTTTGTTATTTTATTGACTGTTGTTTTCAGAATGAACATAGACGATCCAGCTTTCTCACTACTTAGCATAGAAGAAAATGATAGTTCCCAGCTTGTACGTCAGAGCTACGAAGAGCCACAACTAAGAACTAAAGAGGTAAATCCATTTTCTGTTATCTTGAGCTGGCTCATCTTTCAGGAAGTACTTTTAAATGCGATAACAACATACCATGTCAAACATGACATATAACAGCACTGGCTTAAATAGAAGATCTAAGTACACATTTTTTTTTTTGGTTTTTCTTACAGCTACTCTATGGCCTTGAACTTTGTATTTGGTTTACCTTTAGAGTGTCTTAATATAATACGGTTTTGAAATCATTTTCATGGGCGTCTTATCTTGTTTTATATATTACAGACGCTCCTACTATAAAGAAGATCATTGCGTCCTACGTTCATCCCTGGTCCGAATCTATTTTTTCATTTTCATTAATGTTTCAAATGATGTTAAGTCACTGGTTTTTCAGTTAACCCATTCCATTTCCGAATGCCACCAGGGAAGTAAGATTGTTCAAACTATAAGTTTCTTTTTCTCGGATACTCGTAGCATTTGGCTTTTTTTCTGGGACGTGTTCCAGTTAGATTCCCATTGTGTATTCATCTAGTCTAGGTCTTTTTTTTTTGTAAGAGTTCACTATATTTTTATGTCCTTATTGTTCTATAAACTATGCAGTCATCTGCAAACAATCATACTTTTGTTCCTGTTTTGATGAAATTTGGTAAATTAGAAATAGTTTGGGTCCTATAACAGTTCTTTGTGGAACTCCTGAGTTTACAGTTATTGGTGATGATTTAGAGCCATTAATTATCTATGTTTGTTCTCTACCTAAGACAAAAAAGTCTGGAATCAAATGATGTAAGGGAACAGAGGTGTCAAAAGATTTAAGTCTTAATGAAATGAAAACAAAAAAAAAGAAAAAGTATTTTCATATTAGCAAACCCAAAGTGAATGTTTTTTTACATTTCGATCGCAGGATCCTGCTAACAGATTCTCATTAGAATTATTTCTGCTGCAAGAGATTCTTCTGTTTTGTTTTGTGTTTTTTAAAACTTGCACGAACAAGTTGATTGTTGTAAATATTTTCTTTTTGCGGATGCTTTTAAGAAGTTGTTTTTTTCTTGTGGCAATGCTTTAAAATGTCATTGTTTCGTGGTCTGGTTAAAAAAAAAAACGCCATGTTTTTATCTTAGGTCCGAGTCTGCGATCTTAGGGCTTGGAAATAAAGTCTAGATATTCAATTTCTCTAAATCTGCTCTATAGTTCCAGCTTCACGCTCTAGGCAGTCTATTCGTAGATGTTCGATCATCTCTTCCACCGAAGACGACTGTTCTATTGTTGCCTCTTCCACTCTGCAGACACTTTAACCTTATAAATCATCTCAGACCGGTTTTATTAGCTCTTGCCACACAGCTCGGCCATTGGTCAGAATCGTCCCATTTTTTGTAGCTTACCATTCATTCACCTCCCATTTCCCGGTGTATATGTGGGGACTTGCAAAAGAACACCCACCTAAGAGTGAATGCTAGGTACTCCTCTATTCGAGGGATAAACATCCTTTTCTTAATAGTGTACCAAAGTATGATTTCTAATTCACTCAACGTGCCAAGATATTAAAAGCCATCCTGCTGTTGCACTGATTTTCTTGTAAAAGAGACTTGAATAGACTTTAAGGCCATCGAAAGTCCATCGGCTTGCCAAGTCTGGCACGCGAGCCATATGTTGCCGACCCCTGCTCTATTCTATTTGGTTTTCAGGGACGCCTTCTTGCAACGGGAATCTACTGTGTCACCAAAGGTACACACGTATCGTCGGTTGAAAACGAACATGTATCAATGACGATTGCAATCTTTAAGGAAGTTCACAATTATTAACACAGCTAAATTATAAATGTTATAAATACTGAGTATAAAAGCCCTTTATAAAATGTTAAAATTTTTAAGGTTTTAAAAAACGTTAATTAATTAAAAGCTACACCAACAACAAAATATTTGTTTTAAACCAACCAAAAAACTTTAATCCGTTTTATTCAATCTTTACAATCAATTTTTTATTCGTTTTTATCCAGCTTACAAATTCATACGTTAATTAAGAATTCATTTTTTTTAACCTTCCGTGTTTCGTTACTTTGCAGCCTGTGCAATCTGTTAACCTTTTGACATTACAAAGGGCAGTAATATTTTTTAAAAATAGTTTTCCAAGAAGTGTTTTCCGCTTCAATTCCTTGAAAACATCCAAAGTAAAGAGTTTTGTTTATAAGGACTTCGTTTAGTAGTCGCTGGGAAAATTTTCTTTTCCTCTAGCATGTGTGTTTGTTGTCGTAAAATGTTTGTTTACAGCTCTCTATCTCTTTCGCGCGTTCACTCTCTCTCTCTCTTTCACACACACACACGCCACTCTCCCCTTCTCTCATTCATGTCTCTCTCTCTCTCTTGTGCTTCCTAAATCACACATTTTCTCCACGTCCTTATCTCTTACTCTTTCTGTCATTTCTCTTTCTCTCTCTCTCTCTCGTTCATGATTTCTATTTCTTCTTCATTTTCATGACCGCCGACTGAACATTTATTTATCATAAAATCCTTCTACTAACCTACCGGCCTGTCAGCCTACCCTACTCAGCGGCCACACCACGTCGTATTGACGGGGGGGGGGGGGAAACGTGCACTCCACGAAAACACGTGGAAACTACGTTTTTTACCCCATCGATACGGCGTGGTGTGCCCGCTGGGTAGATATTTACCTACTTAGAGGCCTACATACCTACATACTTGTTCACCAACATAACTACCTACTTGCCCACCTATTTACCCACCTACTTACCCACATACCTACTGATCAATCTACCTAGGCCTACCTTTCACTGCCAAGTACTAATGACTTGGCCAGACCCTCTCTGCCATCAATGCCTTACATAAACTTGTTAAATTGCTGCACATAGATAAACCTTTACCTCCTTTTTGAAAGAAACATTTTATCGAAACTTCTGGCCAATATTATAATACAAACCTCCCCCCCCCTTTTTATTTTATTTACCCAAGTGAATGTTTTAAATCTCACTAAAGATCTCTTTTTCATAATTAGATTATTAATGTATGCAATTTATTTGTGGAGATAAGGTATTATACACAGCAGCGTACATCCGAAATTATATAATGCACTCCCCCCACCTTTCCCCCTCTGCCCCCCTCCCTCCCCTGCCCCCGTCCCTCCCCTGCCCCCTCCCTCCCTCCCCTGCCCCCCTCCATCCCCTGCCCCCCTCTTCAAGTGAGTGATTCTGTGTGACATGCGAACTTCGTCCTGTAGCTAGTTGACAAGTTACGTCGTTTCATAAAGATCTACTAGACACACACACCATTATGTGCCAAAGAATTACAGTTGGTGCAACGGTCCGGAATAGTAGGGTGTGTGTGTGGGGGGGGGGGGGGTAAGGGTTATGGGGGAAAGGTGAAGGGTGAAGCATAGTTCAGAATAGATCCGGGTTTGTGGCTATTGAACCATGACTGCAGGCAGCGAAGACGGGTGCACACTGTACCTCTGGGAGACTCTTGGTTTGTTGTGTTGAACTGTCTATTAGTATTAGTGAGCTTACAGTTAATACAGCACCCTTTTTTAAATACCAACTATAGAGACGTTAAAGTGAGAACACGTTATTAAATTGATAACAATGGTAAGTTAAAAAGTTAAATTACTCTATACAGATTTATATATTGTAGCCTTTGACTTAGACCCGTTATATTTTCAATAAGACAAGATTTATAATTTAGAGGAAGCTAAAACTTCTACTTCTAGCAGTTAGGTCTGTAGTTTACACATTTCGTTTACGTTGTTTCATTTAACTTTGAAACCGATAGGCCTACAGTGTAATCGAATCTTCTTTAGCCACAAATACCATCAAGTCAATTCTAGACCATCAGACTTTTGTATTGATGTCACCTACATTTAGATCTATATTCTCTATATATAGTGACATACCCATACATCTGAAACAAACAGAGCTTTGAACTCATGACGAGCAAGCTCCATAACTTCATAACGGTGTTCATCATTTCTCTCTCTTAAGACTTATTAGCTTGTTAAAGGACTAAAAAATATTGTAGGGCCTGCGTTGTAAATAATACTTTTACTTGTAGGTCTATATGACAACATAGTTTTTATTTTAAACACATGTCTATTCGTTATCACTTGGCCAAGTCCAAGCACAGATCTATAGTAACAATCTTTTTTGAAGAAAACAAACAATGAAATGTATAAATAAGCTAAATCCCTGTCGGCTTGATGAAGACGATATAAACTTATATAAATATATTATCTCAGTGTTGGCCATAAATGAGGTAATGTTATATCTTGGCGAAAAATTGGCCTACTATTGAGACTATGTATTTTTTTAATTAATAATGTCTGCTGACATGGAAATGGCTTGTAAGCCTATAATGTTTAACGTACACAAATAATGTGTATTGAAGTGTAGTAGCTATATATCTATATAGTAGTAAAGACGTCTAATATAGTCTATATTATTATTGACTATCAGCCATTAATAAAACTAATAAATTATTTCACCACAATTTTAAAGTATATTATATACATAACTACATTTTGATATCCCAATATCATAACCATAAAGTTTGGCCTTAAATATGGGTATTTTACTTACATTTCGTAAATGACCAAACCATACTTTTTATAGGCTACTCCGCAAATTATTATTATTATTTTTTTTTTGGCAATGATTTAAATTTTTGACCGTTTGACCGACATTTAAAAAAAAAAAAAGATAAATAGACTACCGGTATATTATTGAAAAAACAAAACAAAAAACACTAAACCATCTTTACTCATAGCTTAACTAGTAGAGTAAAGGACCAACCACCATTGCGGTAAATTAAAATTCACATTCTGCCAAATTGGTTAATAGATGTTTTTGGTATTAAACCAGGATATATTGACGTTGTGAAGTGGGGTAGGGGAAGTAAAGGGTTGTCCATTATTTATGTCAAGAATTGTTAGGCAAACAAGTCCATCCTCCATTCCCAGTTACTCAGTTAGCTTTTTTTCTCTCACTTGTCAACACTTAGTTGGGTGGAAGGATGGATGAATAGTCGCAGATTTTCAGAAAATGTAAGTAAGAGCAATATTCCTGGCATTAATGACAATTATATATATATATATATTGATACATTGATATATGTATTGATAAATAGATGGATTGATATAATAATATGGTTTATATATAAGTTGACATATAGATTGATAGACAGATTGACATATATGATTCAAGCAAAGTGACACGTTTAAAGGAAAAATCACTAGTTTGTGTGGCATCATATTCGCTTTTACACCATTTCAAATTTGCTATATGCTTATCTGGGCAGATGACACCCGTGACCTTAAAATACAACAAGAAAAATAAACAAATGTACTGTTCCTGTTACCCTTATCTTACGCCCACACGGATTTTTTCGGGCTTCACATGTTGCTCGGCCCTCCCTCCAAACTTGCAATTATAATTATTATAATTTTTAAAAAAAGTTTGGTCATAAAGAGTTAAGAGAATATTAACTTGTATTGGCATTTATATTATTATAGGGTTAACAAAATGTTAATATTTATTAGCATTTATAGTATTATAGGCATGCAATTTCATTTCCTGTGTAAGTTTATTTAGTTTACCAGTAATATATTAATATATGGCCATTTCATGCTGATCTAAATGTTTATAACTTTGGCTTTTCATTGTAGGCCAATGTTTAACATGCCGCGTCAATATTAGCACTGGCAATCTAGTATTTCAATGCTTTTTTTTAATTTAATTCTCGAAAATAATTATATAGACTCTATATTGTTCTTAAACATTAATTTTTTTTCAGTAAAAAATATTTTAAAACGTTGAAATATTATAGTTATATAATGTTTAAGTTTCAAATTACTAAATCTTAGATAAAATAGTCGTTTTCAATGGTTCAGGGTGAAATTATGCATCATTATATAATTCGCCTGCTTTTGCCATGGCCCTAGGCTACAGTGCACTACCCCCCCTTCCCTTTTTTTCCCCCGCTAATAACTTTAATTGTAAACTCCCTCTACAACACAATTTACGATATCCCCACCCAACCAACCTTGCACTCTTAGCTACGCCTTCTGATCAAAAGCACCTATAAATATGCACCTTTGTGTCTTATTTTATCTAAAAACGTGTATTTTTACACAGATGAGCTCCACACAAGTTTAAAGTACACAGATGCCATTTTCACACTTTAATCCACACACATGTAATCCCCACACATATGTAATCTACACACATGTATTCAACCATCATGTATTTAACCGTCATGTATTCCACACACATGTAATTTACACACATTTAATCCACATATACATGTATTCCAACGTCATATATTTACCGTCATGTATTCCATACACACATAACCCACACAAATGCAATTCTCACACACATGAAATCCACACAAAGTATAACACAACAAAAAGAAAAAAAAACACGTCTTATTTCTAGTCTTGAGTCTTGAGTGAATGAAAGAAGTTCGTGTTTTTAATTTCTATTCCCAGCCACACGTACCTTTAGAAATTGAGAAATTGTATTTACTTGTGATCTTTAAAAGAAACCAGGAAGTTTCTTGTATATAGTACATGGTCAACGCCTATGCTTTAGTTAAATATAATATTGATTTAAATTGGAATTGAAAATTTTTAGTACAAGTTATTGCAAGTAAAAAAAATTTAAATAAATAACATCCAGTGAAGGTTTATAATATAAAAAATAGATATATCATTATATCTGTAAAATATTGCTGAAATTTAGTATGGCTGGGGAAAATGGCGCTCGGAAGCCAAAATGTATATAAGACTTTCATTTAAGGTAACGGATTTGTAAACTTGTCCATCTATCAATTTCTCTATTATAAATATCAAGAATATTTTAAACATGTTTCATTAAAAGTATATCTTGGTGGTTTTTACAGGAAGACGATTCCAGCAGGGAAGGAAATAGAAAAGGATTTATTGCTAAAACAAATATAACTCCAGGTAATAAAGTCACCCGTTTCATCTATCCATCGCCATCGTCAATTTATTTATCTGTTAGCCTGTCTGCCTGTCTTTGTATCTCAATTCAATTTGAAAACATGGATATTTATTGGGCGTTTCTTTTACTTTTTTTATTTCTTTACTTGCAGATTTTGAAAACACAGACCAAAAAGTAAGCATAGACTATACATTTTATAAGCGAAGAAAAGCATGATTATTTTAACATAGGGTAAAGTTTTGTACCACGCATCAATGTTTGGTTGAGGTTGTTAGTTAGGATCTTGAAGGCCATAACGTTTTTCTGACCTCTCTGTTAATGTTGATAATGATGGTCATCGGTCCATGTTGTCCCATCCAGCATGCTTAGTGCGCTCAGCTTTCCACAATTTATGGATATTTTCCGAAATTTGATGGTACTTTATAAACCATTATTCAAAAGTCGCTTATCTTAACGCCATCTTGTTTCCTAATTACTGCACCTGAATGTATCCTAATCTTCGTTTAAGTAAGGTATCCCCCATTTAGAAAAAGACGCATATGGCCAGTGAAGCACTGGAATTGCTTGGTCCATTCAATGCTTAGCCGTATCTAATTTCCACATAGAGTTCAAACCATTTGAGCTGAGTAATTTCATGGATATCTTTTAAGCCCGGAAAAAAGTTCTTGCACTTTAAAAAAATTCGCATTTGCCTTGATTTGAACAAGATACCATCGAAATGCCAATTTAAATGTCTGCCGTTAGACCACAGCGTCCCGCATTCTGCTTTGTTTGACCAGAAGTTCAAGTCTTGATCTAGAGATAGAGCTACTAGTAACTATTGAGAATGTTCTTGTAAATCTGATTTCCAGTGTGAAACTCACACGCTGAAGTGTCTGCCCGGTGACCGTGTTGGAGACGGCACATTATAGTTTCTTAGTTGGTCTTTCTGTTGGTTAGATTCGTTACATATGGTTAGTTTATTCTATGGTTTCTTAACATGTGCGACGACTGACCCATTGATTATAGTAGGTGCTTTGGTTCTTGAATAAACATGACTGAAATTAAAAATAGATACATTTTACCCTTTGTTAGATAGCCTACCTTTGTAAATCAACTATTTAAAACAAAAGTTTTACAAGCGTCATTTCAGAGGTTTATAAAATCGGCGATGTTTTATTTTAGACGTTTTCATATGTTTTATTCTTAAATTGAGTGGGATTCGTTCAAACTTGGCATACTTTTGCATAATATATAAAGTTATGCCTTCAGCA
Organism: Anisus vortex; assembly: GCA_949126835.1. Lineage (NCBI taxonomy): Eukaryota > Metazoa > Mollusca > Gastropoda > Planorbidae > Anisus > Anisus vortex. The sequence goes on along the minus strand of OX421502.1, from coordinate 20,173,447 downwards.
GTGGATCAACTGAGTGGGGTTTTAATAGTCTAGTCTAAAGCCAATAAAAACTACACACGACAAATTATGAATTAGATCTGATTGTAGGGCTTGTCGTTGCTAAATATTTTAACGGAAATTTCTCGAAATTGAAATGTTGACACTTTTGCTAAACTGAAGACTAAGCTTAGATGTAACAGATAAGCTTAGATAACAGCGTATTATGTAGGCCTACTATATTATGTACAATAAAAAGGATACTAAGGCCCATACAATATACTGTATTATTAATTTCAATTTGATAATCGTTTAAAAACTAACTACGTTTAGGTCTACTTCTAATGTCCCAACAGTGCTCCTTTCAAAGATTCCACTTTTCAAATTGATTTCCAAACCTGATATGCAAGGAGTAAAAAGTAAAATACACATCGGACCAAATTAATCATAAGGCCGGTGAAGCAGCGTTCACCAGTTTCTGTGGCCACGGCATACAATGTCATTGTGAGGCCATCACAATGCACAGCCGCCTTTACTTTACCTCAACTAAGGTCAGGTACCCATCGGAGCTGGGACACCCTCAAGACCCGGGAACAAAATTCTACTCTTCACCAGGATTCGAACCCGGGACCTTCGTTACGCTGCCGCTCGGCCACCGAGCCATCTAACATGTAAGGAGTAGCCTACTGTATATTAATTGCTTAGGCCTAAATTTCATTTGACCCTCCCCTCCCCCTATTTCATGGACACATATCCTGGATCCGCCTCTGATGAAACGGATCGCATTTTATTTCCCAGTCACACCATTAGTCTATACTACTCTATACAATAGGAATAGATTATGTTATGTCCTACTGTCACACTGACAGCATAGTTTTATTATAGTGTAAAACAAAATAATTCAATATAATGTAACAAACAGGAAATTTCCTTCATTGAGCAGATATTAGAAGCAGCTTGCAGAGAGTTCGAATCGCCAATGTTTAGTCGATTTAGCGAGGATCTAAAGCCCCAAGCAGGCGATATTCCTCCCTCATACGAGCGAGCAATTAGCGACAACAGCATAACTTGTAAGTATGGTGTTTTAAAGTCTGTAAATGGATATAGGCTAATATCTTTGCTGTGACATTGCGAAGCATAGTTCAAATGATGCAAACGGAGGTGGAGAGAGAAAAAGAGAGAGAGAAAGAGAGGGGGGAGACAGAAGCAGAGAGAGAGACATAGGCTACAGGTGGGTGTCAGAGGAAATAAGCTAGAAAGATTTGGGATGGGAAGAACGACACAGAGAGAAAGAGAATTATTTGTTAAATCCAGGGTAGCCTATTAAAAAAATTAAAAGAGCACTTTGAATTAACACAACTTTATATATACTCTTCAACTCTGCGAACATATTAGGCCTATATTAAATGGTTTCCTTTCTACATTTTCTATAAACTTATTCTATTTTTCACTTAATGGAAATGGAATAGATGTGCATATCCTAGCTGTTTGCCTAAGATTTCTTTTTAGGTGTTTTGTTCATACTATCTTAATGCCATCTATCCTAATATAGGACCAATTTTAAGTCTATAGCCCTAGAGCTATATTATAGGCCCTAAGCCATCATTACTATGTTTATTACAATAACGTAAGCATATCTATAATGCCTTATAAGTTATAAGCTATGTTTTTTTTTGTTATATAGGTTTTAGCCTACCTAAAGGCAGTGCCGTTGCTAGGGATTTGGGGGCCCGGGGGGCTTGGCCTCTTTAGGGGCCCCTGAATTTTGTCATTCGACACTATGATAGAGAAAAAAAAAAATTCGGACACTCCTTTGGGGGCCCCCCTCAAGTAGGGGCCCGGGGGGACTTTCGAATTCGGACCCCCCTCCCCTAGCTACGCCACTGCCTAAAGGCAAATATTATTATGCTATTCCGTAAGCCTTTACTAGGCCTATCTATCACAAGAGATCTACGATAAGCTAGCAATAAGGCACAAATGTAGCCGCTATTATACCATCCTAATATCTTTATGATATTTTATATTTTGACATTAAATTAAGCCCGGGCCAATTTAAGTTTACGCTACCTACCACAACAAGCGTGTGACTTTTAAAACTTGGCGGCCGTCCATTTAATTAATGACTTCGCGCGATTTTGGCCATAATCTCCCTCCCCTTCGTCACTAGACGTAGGCCTACGTGGTAGCGTGTCATTATTAGGCCTAGGCCTACTGTCTTGCCGTAGGCTAAAAGTCTCAGGATATATAATTTGTATTTTGTCTCCTAACAAAGTTTTGAAAAAATTTCATTTTCTTCGCAGATCCTAAAAAATTACCACTCGGGTATAAATCTTCCGATAGTGAGGTGAAAAGACTGGTATCCATGGATTCTATGGATTCTGACTCTGACAACGAAGATGACATAAACCCATTGGACCCGCAGCAGTTGCTGAAGGAGATTGAGTTCATTAGAAAACAGCAAGAAGAGATGAAACAGCTGCAAGAAAGTCACGACAAGCGCTTAAAGGAGTTATTAGAAAGAGAAGTAAGAGTTGTTATTATTAGATGTTAGAAGAAAAGCGTTATTGTGCACATGTGAATTAAATATATAGGCCAGTGGCGCATAATATAGTAAAGCGAAGATAGCTAACCAATAACATGAAGATTCTCCACTCCATACTTTATCTATAGGCCTACTTCTATAGATCAGTGGTAGGCCCTATAAGCATCTTGAGCTTGATTGAATGAACTGTTCTTAATTTGTAAAGATATATTTTTGTTTAAAGTAATTTTATAGGCAAAGGCCCTTGCCCTAAATATGATGGACGACATAATATATATCTTTCCATTGGTTGCATAAGACATCCGTGATATGAAAGACATAAGATATTTTAAAAGACTAAGATTATTTGTTTAAAATTAAAAGGTTGGTTGATTTGAGGTAATTCTACTTGCTCACTTGCTGACTAAGGACAAGGACTTGCTTAAATTAAGTTTACTGTTATACAATTTAGAAATCTTTTGAAATGTTAGTTAAATCATACTTAAATTATGTTTAAAGATATATAGCCTAAATATATAATGTATGCCTATATAGAGAGATAGATAGACATATCTATATATTGATAGGGCCTAATTATCCTGAATTAGTAATAGTATAGAATATAGATAATAGGTAGGTCTATATATAGGCTAATAGGCCTAGGGCATATATTTAGGGATAGAGCAAGCCTATACCTACCTATAGCCCAATGTAGGCATATATTATATTATTGTATATATATATATTAAAAGTAAAGTAGACTTCCACCTTAACCTTTACGCGATTTATAACTTTTTCATATAGGGTCTAGGGGTACCTATAATATCAAAAGCCAGATGACGTAGCAGTTGTTTTTTTTCTTGCTAAAGATTTGTAATGATTTTTATTAATTTTAGAAATGTTAGTTTATGCAGACAATTTACAATAATTACATAAAACTGCACAAGTGAATAATAAGTAGCCTAGCTTCTATAAAATACTCTACTGCAAAAACAAAAACAATAACTTATAGCCTATATAGGCCTATAATATATAGGCAAAAACAAAAACAATATCTTATAGCCTATATAGGCCTATAATATATAGGCTTAACCTCTAAATGTGCTTATAGGCATATATATTATACATTTTGAAGCAGAAAGTGCTAGAAATAGAATGGATTTTAATCTGAACTTTTCAGAATGCAAAGAAAATATGCGTACTAGAAATATATAGAGACTACAAGAACATATAAATTTTGTATGCAGAAAATCTCTATGTCATAATAAATAAATCTAAATGAATTATTAATACAAGTCTGAATACAACATGCAAACTATTTAAACATTGCTATACACATATAACAAAATGCACATACAAGAGAGTAGACATATGTATAAATGCAAATATTTGCTTAAGTCTTATTATTTATTAATTATATTATCATATTATTTATAATTACTTATTGTGTTGTTTCCTTCAAGCCATGTGTTCATCGAAGACTAGAAACCATTCGCCAAAGCACAAAACATGCTGAAAGAAAAATAACAACACATGGGATTAAGTTTGAAAAAAAGGTAAACTACTGCAATGCCTTGACTTACTAAACTTAATCCTGTGGTAGGAGCTATAGGCCTATATATAATAAAAGCAACTTTAAGAAAAAGAAGTTTATAGTTCTTAAATTAGTGAATATTTCTAAAATAAAAAAAAAGTTTCAAATTGTGTAATCAGGGCTTTGAATTCTATTGTAAAGCTAGTAAAACACAAGGGATCCAGCATTGAGAAAAGTTTGTGGATTTTAGTAGCTACCTTTTCCTAACAGAAGATTTTTCAGACCAACTAAAGCTAAGTATCCCTTTGAGCTTATGTTAATTTACAGGGCAAGTGAAGCAGCATTTAGCTATTTCAGTGCTCATGGCACACAATGGGGATTAAGTTTCTGCACAATGCATAGATAGGAGCCATGTTCACTTTTCACAACTTAGTCAGGAACTAAATAGATCTGGATTCAGAATGACAAACCCACTGCTGCTAGACTAATGCTTACCTGGCCTGGTAAGAAAAATGGTGTTCATTAGAATTTGAACCCAAGACAGTCACATTAAAAGTCCAATGCTCTATTCCTGTACCATGTTTACAAGGCTGCCCTTTTGAGTTTTAAGTATTTTTTTCTTTTTTTTAAATACACCTTAAGCTTAAAACATTTAATTTATTCAATAAATTATTTATTTCAGGGAGGCATGGTATTCACCCAAGAGAGTATTTATGTTCAACTGGAACAGCTTTATGAAAATCTACACCGGCTAAACTTTCCTACCAAAACCATTCAGTCTGTTTTGGGAAACGACTACTACTGCAACAGCTATTCTGATGCTAATTCATTTAGTGAAATAGAATCCTTGAAAAAAGAAAACAACATGCTCAAAAAAAAGGTTAGTTGTAGAAAAAAAAGTAAAAATCAGAATAGAACTCCTAGTGGGTTGGGGTTTCATCAACCTTATGAACTTCTAAATATTTTAATCTGAGATGCTCAAATTGTTGCTAAGTTTTTGTAGAGATCAAGCAAAGTAGGTTATCATTCTCTCCCTGCTTAATCTGATAAGTAGGCTGCAAATGTAAAGGATCATACTTCATTTTTTCATCTTTCTCCATAAATGTGCAGCATTTCAAGTATCTTAATATATCATATTTTATATTGTAAACATTCTTTGTTGCTTCAATAACATGTTTTTCTTATTGAGCTAGTCTTGTTTGGGTGCAAATATAATAAGCAATTACAGATTAGAAAAAAGTTGTCTTATATCTTTCTTAACACTCAACATATTAAGCTGCAGCCATTGTGCATGTGTGTTAAGAAGAGTATGTATATAATTTATATGCTAAGCCCTTTTTTCTATTTGACATGCCAAGGGAAATAATTTAGATAGAATGCATCAAAAAAATTAAAATTAAAAGAAATATATTTCTTTGAAATAAAAGAAATGTTTATAATTAAGAAAATGTTACAGCAGGATAAGTTAAAAATTATAACATCTTATAATTAAAAAGATATAAATTGGTAAAAATTATTGTATTTTATTTCATACTTAAATAAATGTATTGCTGTTATAATTTATATATATATATATATATATATATATATATATATAATATATATAATATATATATATATATATGCTTGATATAACTGTGAAATATCATTGCCCATTTATATAAGGAATAATGATAATTTCATTGGTAAAACAGTTAGTTTTTTTTTGTGTGTTGCTAGATGTCTAAATAATGATTTGTCTTTCAATTCCATCCATCTCATTTTCCACACTCACAGGTTTTGGTCTTGGAAAACTCCTTAAGGGAAAACACCTTAAGGGAAAAACCTAGCTTTCTGCCACGAAGAAGATCTCCCCCACGAAGGAAATCCCCCCCGCCTCCATGCAGGACAATGTTGAGGACAGCCTTGGGTCAAATACAAGCCAAATCAGAGACTAATCTCATTGACGTTGGTACAAAATCAACTGGATTTGTCGCAGGTAAGAAACCAGACCACTGATATGGTCTTATGTCTCAGTGTAGGGGATTCAGCAACTTTAAATCTACTACCCCCTTACATTGTTTATATCATATCTGATTTTATATATTATTACCACCCTTATTATAAGCTTATAATGAAGGTTACTGCATCCTATCTTATCCGTGGTCTTAGTCTAGTCTTGCATTTTGATTATTGTTTTAAATGATTTATATTTTTTATATATATATTTATATACTTACTGAATACAGGCAGGCCCTCTTCGCCACCACCAATACTGATGACTCCACAAGAAATAAGGCCAGTTGAGGTCACTTTCAAGTGGACAATTTCTGATTATTCCAAGAAACTGGACCTTGAAGTTGCTAAAGGTTCTAAAGAATGCTCAAGTCCATTTTATCTTTCACACTGTGGATATAGGTCAGTGAATCTTACCTAACTTAATTCATTGTTATGTAATGTTCTTATAGATTTAAAACGAAAAGCAATCTGTAATATGAATAAACATTATTAGAATAAAGCATAAAATATTTTACACACAATAATATCATAATTTTATTTAATTTTTTATGCGCGCAGAATAAAAAAGTATAAACAATTTTGTACAAAGTTATTAAATGAATTATTTTTCTATAACAAAAATTCTATAAAAATAAAAGTGCTATCTAGAAGTAACCCATTTTTGAAACTGTTTTTTCAATACATTTATTTTACTAACCAGAGGTCAAATGGAAGCTTACCTTAATGGCAATGGAACAGCCAAGAATAAATGTATTTCAGTCTTCCTGCGCATCATCAAGGGAGACTACGACAGGTTCTTGAAGTGGCCAGTCAACTTACATTTAGTGGTCATACTGGTGAATCAATCAGGTAAATAAATGGGATTAACCTTGCAACCCACATTTTCGTTGATCTCAATGGAAACATAGCTGCATCACATTTCAACCTTAGAGTTACTATCCAGGGTTCTATGGTTCAGAGCTATCCCATCTCTTAACGATCTAGAAGTTTTAGTCTGGTAATTTAATGTAAAGTACCCGTCGGACCGAATTGATCCATATGTCCGATGAAGCAGCGTTCACCAGTTTCTGTGGCCACAGCATACTATGTGATTGTTTGGCCAGCACTATGCACAGCCGCCTTTACTTTACCCCAACTAATGTCAGGTACCCATCAGAGCTGGGTAGACTCAGGGACACCCTCCAGACCCGGGAAAAAATCCTAGCCTGCACCAAGATTCGAACCCGGGACCTTTGGCTTGCCAGTCGAACGCGCTTTCGCTTGGCTACCGTGCTCCTTAAAACAAAAGTAAAGTACCATAAAATCTTGAGTATAAGCCAGACTTTTTTAACAAAATGTTTCGGTCTGAGAAGGGAAGTCCATTCATATTAAATTGGCTAATGTACTATAAAAAAAAAAAATATTGATAAAGAAATTATACTGGTAAACCAAACAGATTTTGGGTGCGGCTTATACACATGAACTTCAATTTTACTTGCTTTTGAGCTTCCGAAGTATACCTGTGGCTTATACACAGGTGCAGCTCATAATCAAGATTTTACTGTATTTATTTAGAGTCTTTGGGATATATGTTTCCAAAAAGAATGTTACTCTACAAATAAAATAGTGTCTCTTCTTGCTCCATTAGTTTTATTTTTATTTGCTGCTTGCAGGTAACCAGCAGGACTCTCTGAAGGCTGATGGGAACCTATTTCAATACCAGAAGCCTTGTGGTGTCTCAGAAACTGAATCAGACTGCTGGGGGCTAATTGAGTTTGTCAGCCATAAGATGATACAGACGAGGAAATACATCAAGGATGATAATATAGTACTCAAGTGCAGGATAATGATGTTACCGATGTAAATGAAAGATGTACATCTGAGGTGTAGAATATTGTATTCTAGACATTGGTTGATTGATTCTACTAATGTAAAGCTACAGTTAGGTTGATGGCTAATGCATTTCTGACATTACATCTGGCTTATTATTAATCAACAGATACACTGTAGGTATCATAGATTGGGTTTGCTTGCTTTGCTTAGTTCAAGTATTAAATGCAAGTCTCTATTTTGTTGATTGACTTGGTTACCTATATTTTATATCTCATGATATAACCTCTCATGTAGAATTTGTATATAATTTATCAAAAAAATCAATTTAAAATAATTCAATTTCACTATCCATTAGTGGCAATATTTAAAAACCAGATGAAGAGAGTATTTAAGACGTGTGGTTGTTGTGCCTTAAAAACATCTTTTACCCCCTCAATAAAGTATAAAATCCCTATTTAACCATTTTAAAGCAAACTTCACTAGTTTGTGTAACTAAGGAGTAGAAGGGCATTGTGTGACTGGTGCACTGCTCATCAAACTCTGCTAGGCATACTCAGAGACACCCACCAGGCCCATGAAAAAGTCATTTATATTATTCTCCATGGATTTGTGCTAGGGATCCACCAGATTGCCTTCCAACAAACCTCTTCAAGACCACCATGCCTCACAACCGCCTTATTCGAACTACTCTTATTACATATTGAAACTTTAAAATTTACAACTATAATAATTAAATATGCCCATTATGTTACAAGCAGGATTGTGGAACAGTTTCCTTTTTTTTCAGAGATCACCTCTTGGGTCAATTTTTTTGTTCCAAGTCCCAACATAAAAATCAATTATTTTTTTAGCATTTTTTCAATATTTTTGTACTTGCATGTTTATTTTATGTTTTTAACAATAGTTTTGAAGCTTGGAGAAGTAAGAATTGTACTATTTCCAGCTTCAGACAAAAAAAAAGAAGGAAAATCATCGCTTCACAACCCTTCACAACCCTTCGCAATACTTTTTTGTTTGCACCTTTTTTAAACAATGCCAATGCTGTTTATGAAAACCATTTCTGTTTATGTTATAATGTTTGTTCACTGATGCTGGCTATCAGTTTTTGAACAACAAAAAAATGTTTTTTTTTTATACCTGATGTAATGATGTTCATTTTTTTTTTTGTAAAAATGTAAATAAAATGTACGAACTAGATATATAAATATATGTATTGAAAGATAGATAGCTGGAGATATCAAAGACTCAAATACAGTCTATGTGTACAGGTCAATAGAATTCACCAGAGAATATATTTTGAAAGGATTGTGTGACTTGCTCAATACCATTATGGAGGGGTATGCATTGTCCAGCTAACGCCTATTGCAAACTCAATAAAGATGAGAGTATAAAGGAGTTGTGCTTTTAGAGCTGTAAACAAGCCTGACTTGTTTTTTTTAGACTGGTAATAACAATGACTTTTGCTATCATTACAAGAAATGTCTAATTTGAATATTAGTCTAAAATGTAGTTTTAAATTTCCTTCAAAAACTCAAATTAGTATTTCAATCCACTTTCTTACAAGATAAGATTAACTTAATTTTTCAAAAATTCAAATAGCAATCCAGTGTCTTTATACTTCTTCTATTCTTTTTATATTGTCTTTATCTTATATTAATTTTCTCTTATCTAATCTGTATCTTAAGCTTATAAAATTAAATGTTACAAAAATTCTATACACAAAATTGTTGCATTGTCCTTCTTATGGATGTTACTTTATATAATAATTTTAAAGATCCGGTGCTCAAAAGTGTCAAGATTTTTAGTAACTGCTGGAACAGATTACTTAAAAATTACATTTTCATTATTTGTTTCTTGTAGTAAAATATTTTACATTATTCTTACAACATTTTTTGTTCTTACATTCCCTGTCCAATCATGAATTTGCTGATGTCATTTAACAATTGCTTTATAACACTACCTGTTTTAAAATTTAATAGGTAGTTGTTTTTTTGTGTAAATCTTCTATATATATGTGGCAGCTTAATTGAACAAATAAAAAATGTTGATACACATTTTAGTTGTATAACTTTTGTTGTTTCATAGCTTTATTTTCTTTAATAAATTTATAATGATGTTACCTTTGTTAGGTTATTAAATTGGTATCGTCATAATATGAAGACATTGTTTTTTTATTTAAGATAGACAACTCCAATATTAGTATTTTATAAAACTGATTACCAGTTATCTCATCATAACCATTTTGTTCTGTAGTACGACATAGCAATCTGTTAAGTGTCTATAGCATATTATAATAATAAAAATTTTATTTTTTATTTAGAAGTGTGTCGCTAGATTATCTAGAGTTATTCTTATAAATTATGTTTTCAACATTTATCAAGTGGCTTGAGGGTGTTATTTCATAGTGAACAAGATCCTAGACAGACAACAACAAATATAAAAAACTGATTTGTGACATAATTGATTAAAGAAGAGTGGTTAAATGGTTGGGCATTGGGCACAACCGGAAGATGTGTCTTCCAACATATGCCCAAACCAGATGAAAATGACCGAATAAATGCCCTACAGATAAAAGATCAAGTAGGCTAATCATTTTTCGCCTGCGCTCAGGGCACATACATCTAAACTCGCATCTTAACCACATCGAACCAGAAACCAAAATGAACAAGCAGTCAATCACCCTTTTGACTGTCCGCCACTACAGGACATACGAAATGTCAACCTCCCCTCAATATCCAAATAAGTTCAAAAGACTGGAGACGATATAAACAATATTTCATTACGATGTTAAAAAGTAAATAGGTTAATAACTCAATTCATTGCAAACAAAGTAAGATGAAATATTGATTCTGCTTACATTTGAGCTTCACGAACATATCTCATTATCGGTCTTCATTTTTGTCACTGAATGTATTCGCGAGGATCAATTTGTGCCCCTCCCTCAGTTCCTGCCCTATCTTAGACCCCTATCCTACATCAATCCACCTCTTTTCTGACAGAAGCATCTAATTATTGGCATAATATATTCTTTTAAAATGGCAACACTTATTATCTACTTGTTCATCATTGTTTCAACACACACAACTTCATGTGAGAAAAACTGTTGCTGTTTCAGAAAGTCACGTTGTTTGCGCTAAGTCCACACGTTTACACAGTGACCGACTACGTGAATTTATAGATTTCAATAATATTATGTCAACATCATTGTATCCTTCATTATGTATTGTCGGTGGGAGAAGGAAGTTGTTGGTGGTGACAAAAGCTTTTGAGACGCTCAAATACGTTCGCATTACAGCTAAGTGCAGGTTCGCATTACAGCTAAATGCGTTGATCAGATTCAATTGTTTTCTCCAACTGCAACCATGTCGAAAGTTGTCCTACTCTTGCAGTGTCTCTTTACCGTGTATATATTTACCGTATGTAAGTAGAAATACCTTTTTAACTGATTGTCAGTTTAACACCTTACTAAGGACAATGCATTCATTTATTTTAATGTATATTACGAGTATTGCTTGTGTAACGCTGTGGTCGAACAATAGAATGGTGTAATGCTATAATTTAAAAAAAAAATAATAAAAAAAACTTTTTTTTTCACCGCGGCCTTAAGAGTTTACGTCCTCGGTCCAAAACACCTGCGGGGCGGTAGGGATTGGTCGGCGGCAAGACTAGAACCCGGGCCACTTTGGCGACAGTCTAGTGTAGGCTACTAATTACAGGACCAGTCTCTACTAAATATCTTCTTTGGAAAAATATTAAGGTTGCTCAGCATCTACTGGGCACACGATATCATTACATTTATAGAGTCTAGTTTGAGAATCATTTGTCTTCAATTAGCCTTCGAGGCTCAGGACTATAATAATATTAGAAAACTGTTTTTCAATTTAATCTCATAACTTTTTACTAGCAACTGGATATGGGAATAATTTACGTTTTAAGGTAGATGAAAATTAATTTAAAAAAATGACATTACAATAATAAATGTTTTATAGTAATACTACATAATAAGCCTAAATTAAAACAATTGCTTTTTGGTGTCTTATTTTCTTTGCTTTCAAAGGTAACTCTGGACCAACCAATCGCGAGAAACGGTTTTTCTTTGACTTAGTTATTGATAACTGCATTTCCGATGGCAGCAGCTGTTCGGTTAACCCATGCACTAGCTTGAAGTGTGAGACAGGCCTCAAATGCATGGCGTAAGTTATGCTCCTTGTTATGTCCTTGCTGTATCACTTGTTCGCTAAAGTGCTCCTTGTTATGTCCTTGCTGTATCACTTGTTCAAAGTGCTCCTTGTTATGTCCTTGCTGTATCACTTGTTCGCTAAAGTGCTCCTTGTTATGTCCTTGCTGTATCACTTGTTCACTAAAGTGCTCCTTGTTATGTCCTTGATGTATCACTTGTTCACTAAAGTGCTCCTTGGTATGTCCTTGCTGTATCACTTGTTCACTAAAGTGCTCCTTGTTATGTCTTTGCTGTATCACTTGTTCACTAAAGTGCTCCTTGGTATGTCCTTGCTGTATCACTTGTTCACTAAAGTGCTCCTTGTTATGTCCTTGCTGTATCACTTGTTCGCTAAAGTGCTCCTTGTTATGTCCTTGCTGTATCACTTGTTCAAAGTGCTCCTTGTTATGTCCTTGCTGTATCACTTGTTCGCTAAAGTGCTCCTTGTTATGTCCTTGCTGTATCACTTGTTGACTAAAGTGCTCCTTGTTATTTCCTTGCTGTATCACTTGTTCACTAAAGTGCTCCTTGTTATGTCCTTGCTGTATCACTTGTTCACTAAAGTGCTCCTTGTTATGTCCTTGCTGTATCACTTGTTCGCTAAAGTGCTCCTTGTTAATCCTTTCTGTATCACTTGTTCCCTAAAGTGCTCCTTGTTATGTCCTTGATGTATCACTTGTTCACTAAAGTGCTCCTTGGTATGTCCTTGCTGTATCACTTGTTCACTAAAGTGCTCCTTGTTAATCCTTTCTGTATCACTTGTTCCCTAAAGTGCTCCTTGTTATGTCCTTGATGTATCACTTGTTCACTAAAGTGCTCCTTGGTATGTCCTTGCTGTATCACTTGTTCACTAAAGTGCTCCTTGTTATGTCCTTGCTGTATCACTTGTTCGCTAAAGTGCTCCTTGTTATGTGCTTGCTGTATCACTTGTTCAAAGTGCTCCTTGTTATGTCCTTGCTGTATCACTTGTTCGCTAAAGTGCTCCTTGTTATGTCCTTGCTGTATCACTTGTTGACTAAAGTGCTCCTTGTTATTTCCTTGCTGTATCACTTGTTCACTAAAGTGCTCCTTGTTATGTCCTTGCTGTATCACTTGTTCACTAAAGTGCTCCTTGTTATGTCCTTGCTGTATCACTTGTTCGCTAAAGTGCTCCTTGTTAATCCTTTCTGTATCACTTGTTCCCTAAAGTGCTCCTTGTTATGTCCTTGATGTATCACTTGTTCACTAAAGTGCTCCTTGGTATGTCCTTGCTGTATCACTTGTTCACTAAAGTGCTCCTTGTTATGTCCTTGCTGTATCACTTGTTCACTAAAGTGCTCCTTGTTATGTCTTTGCTGTATCACTTGTTCGCTAAAGTGCTCCTTGTTATGTCCTTGCTGTATCACTTGTTCACTAAAGTGCCCCTTGTTATGTCCTTGCTGTATCACTTGTTCACTAAAGTGCTCCTTGTTATGTCCTTGCTGTATCACTTGTTCACTAAAGTGCTCCTTGGTATGTCCTTGCTGTATCACTTGTTCACTAAAGTGCTCATTGTTATGTCCTTGCTGTATCACTTGTTCACTAAAGTGCTCCTTATTATGTCCTGGCTGTATCACTTGTTCACTAAAGTGCTCCTTGTTATGTCCTTGCTGTATCACTTGTTCACTAAAGTGCTCCTTCTTATGTCCTTGCTGTATCACTTGTTCACTAAAGTGCTCCTTGTTATGTCCTTGCTGCATCACTTGTTCACTAAAGTGCTCCTTGTTATGTCCTTGCTGTATCACTTGTTCACTAAAGTGCTCCTTGTTATGTCCTTGCTGTATCACTTGTTCACTAAAGTGCTCCTTGAGTTTAAGTTTCCCTAACCTATTTTTAAGAAATATATGATATATTTATTTTCTTTTTTTTTTTAATGTACGGGGCTTTCAATTTAACATCAAGGGAAATCACGGACTAGAATGGTAGGCCTATAATCGTGTTCGAACCCATCCCCTACCACAGGCACAAACACACATACACACACACGTAAGATCATGGGACAATAAGGACTTATAGAATCCTTTTCGAATGATAATGAGGCAAAGCGGCCGTTCATAACTAGCCTCATGCCATTTTTGACACTACATGTACCTCCCCACATCGTCTCGAAATGTCGCACGCTCTTCCAGTAAGAAGTCTAAGCGCTATTCACACCTCTCTCTTAAATAAAACAAAAAACAGCCCACTGTGTTTCCGATTTCAAAATTAGCATGTTTAAATTCATTTTTATTGTCGTATATGCATTACAATAAACACTATAATTACAGTAGTCATTATTTAAAACATGTTGAAGCGAAAATGAATAAGTGTTTTTCCGTATTTGACGTCACGTTGTTTAAACATCACCAACACAAATCGTCATTTGTGTAACGTGGCGTCATTTATGGACGACCAAGTAGCATATGCCTGAATCTGCCACACACAACACTCTCCCCCTCTTCCCTCATCTTGGTCTCTGTAATGTAAACATTGTCCACCCCCACCACCCCCAAGCAGAAGAAGTGGGTTCTAGTGTGTCCATTAGAGCTTTCCATAGAGTTCCTTTTTTTTCGGGGAAGGGTGGGGGAAGGACGGTACCCTTCATAAAAGCTGCTAACGTGACCCACCCATGGCAGTAGGCCTATGTGTTGTGAGAACGGTGTGCACTTACTTCAGGAGATCGGATTGGTCCTGTCATCTCCAGACACGTGAGACCAAAGATATTAAGAACCAAGACTCTTGGTAAAAGTCATGCAACGCTGTGAATCTAGACCGCCCAGAATGACCTGGATCACGGACGTGCAGCATATTTAATCATAGGGCCGTATATATGGAATTCGTAATAACACCCATTTTGAAAATTTATTATTGCTACAATGAATTTTAAAATAAAATGTCACTATGTTCTATGGTTGTAACACTGAAAGGCTTGGTGGTCTTTAGTGTAACCCGCGTACCGCCTGTTGCACACCCCTGACCTGGATCGTAGATGTAGCCTATGGTTTGTCCCTAATATAATGAAAGAGCTATTCTTTAAATATATTTTTTTCTCAATCAGCTGTTCCAATTGTTCAGCTTCTTGCAAAGTAGTCGTTAGCAGCAGCGGATGAAAATGACAGCTTTAATGCCAAAGAGATCAACAGCATCGTTGTAGCATCTCTTCTATTATTGTGTACATTTAAATAAAGCAATAACAAAATTACTTCAGCAAAATGGAGAAAAAATATTCCCGTGTTTTGCTTTTTTTTTTCTTTCTTTAGTATAACAAAAAAAAAACAACCAACAGCTTATTTGCTAATGGTTATATCAAGTTATATGCATGAATGTGTGTGTGTACGTGCGTATGTTCTATTTCTTATTATATTCAACATGGGGTATTACATATGGAAACTAAAGTAAACTTTACCACAACGTGTAGGTCTCCGCCAAGCAGTAATTTATTCACACCATAAATACAAATCGTAACTTCAAAGCAGCCATTAATCTTCTTTCACATCCACAGATGTAAGCTCAAAAGTTGTTTTTAAAGGGATTTGATTTGGTGGCCATATTGATTTAATACCGGCAGTGAATTTTGACTGCAAACTTTTTACAATTACAATATACAGGAAAAATATGACATAGATCAGTAGTAACGACAATTAATTATAACTTTAAAAAAAAATTCCACTCATCGTCATGATGTGTTTTTTTTTTTTATGGTACAAATACGCCTCTCTCACACTTTAACCGTCCAGCACTGGCAGTTCTGGTGCAAATATAAACGCTATTCTCCAAAGTTAACCCTACATCTGCGGGGTGTATGTCCCGATGGAGGAGCAAATGGCCAGTCCTAAGCTGTAAGCAGAAATGTCACATCTTGGACACAATTAGATATAGATCTAGTCACAATATTCGCTAACCTTTATGTTTCCTGAAAGGATATCTCGAGTATGACAAGAATAAGTGCGTTTGTCAAAGATTGACGCAGTCATGTCCAAGGCAGTATCGACGTTCTGGAAGACCAGCGTAACGTCACGGTTCTGTGTAGGGATAAATTGTCGAGTCTCAGCGCGTATGCTTTGATGGAGTCTTTGTCACGGTTCAGTTGTGAGTAGGATCATACGTTCTTGCTCTCGCGTTTTAAAGTCAAGTTGATAACAAAAATATCTGTTGCAATTTGAGTTCCCCATGATAGCTCTGAATGAATCAGGGTTGATAAAGTAAGAAAAGCGTCCAATGTTGGTCCGAATGGCTAATAAACTTTACATTACACAAATCACCAGTTTCCGAGGTCACAGTAAACTTTGGGAAGTTATGGCCAGCACAATTCAGAGCCACTTTTTACTGTCCTGCAATTTATGTCGGTTACCATTTACAGAGCCGGTTAGACTCAGTGACACTTTTTTTTATGCCTGGTGAAAATCATGGCTTTTTTTTTTTAAACATGGATTTGACTTACAGAAACGCCTCGACGCTCTTCTGCTGTAGCCCTTTTGTTAATAATGAGGCTGGGCCGCCGCTAGATTATTACTGCAGATTTCATTTTATCTGATAGAGTACGCCTGCATGTGAATTTATCGCATGCAGAATAACTCTGAAAATGCACAAACAAATAACACGATTTGTTACTAAATGCATTTCTATTCTTACATCCTGAAGGTTAGACTTCACACCTTCGTTTCGACAGCAGATCTATGGTAGCCAAACCGCCGTTATTTTCCCACGTATGCCTGTTGAATATAATAAAGTAATACTGTAAATACATAAACTATCACAGTGATCCTAGTCTGAACTACATGAGTACGTTAGGGATATAAATAGACCGGCTGCTCCTGCGGCTAGTACACCGGACCGTCAACGAAACAGACCGGGTTCTAGCCCTGCCGCCGACCAATCCTTGCCGTCGACCAATCCTTGCCGCCGACCAATCCCTGCCGCCGACCAATCCTTGCCGCCGACCAATCCTTGCCGCCGACCAATCCTTGCCGCCGACCAATCCCTGCCGCCGACCGATCCCTGCCGCCGACCAATCCTTGCCGACTTGCAGGAGTTTTGGAGCTTAGGACGTAATCGTCTTTTATCTATCTAGAAGGAACGTCTTATAAGTCAAATTATCTTCTTTTTTTTTTTAAATCGGACAAACATCTATCTTCCAATTAGAATTAGAAGCATTAAGCTTTTAAAACATTTTGGTGGCCAATATAAACATGTCATTTTAAGTTTTATAGAAACAGGGGGGGGGGGGAGTTATGCAGCAATCGGTAGGCTATAGTTACGCCTATCATTGCAACCTGTTGCAATGCTCAGATAAAACAAAAGGACAAAAACACTTTCCTCATCCTTTATGCGAAAAAATCATGCTTATACGTATTCTTTCTCCCCGAGTGGCATTAGGGCATAGAATGGGTAGCCTGAACAAACCAGGAAAACCAGTAACTTAACATCATTTAAAAAACACTAATAAAAATGCGAAACTAAACATGGACCACAGATGAGCGTAGGACGTGATATTTTTCATTATAGGAGGAGCGGCTGTAGATCTAATATATAAGATAAGATCATGGGATGAATCATACGGACAAGAAAATTATAGGTCTTTATTTATTGCGTTGAGTCTCTGTTACGTCTCGCTGTCTAGGGTGGGCGGTCTTATCACAATTACTTCTCAGTTCGCTTGAAGAATCCTTTTTCTCTCGCCCAAACTTCCATCCAAGTAATTATAAGGACGCCGGGAACAATAATTATTGACAACATAACTTATAATTTAACATAACACCGAGCTCAACACAAGTCCATCAAAATAATACAATTTAAGAAAAAAAACACAAGTAGTAAAACACAGCCTAACCAGTCTCTCGATACACTCTATTCTCAAACTCTAACTACACAAGGTGTGTAACACACCTCATGGCCAGACGTTTTCCTTCCTTCCATGGATGCTCTAAGCGCGTGCCTTTTCTTTCTTTTCTGTTTTATAGGTTATCAGTTTTGGTTTATTTATCGAGAGTAACAAGACGACAAACAGCGCCTCTAAAGGCCGACTATTAAAAGTGTGCATAACGGGTTAAAATGAACGGAATAATCCATACAGATTATCTTAATCCCATGAGGACTTACAAGTATAGGATAGGTTGCCTGAACCAGACTCTATTTAGGAAAATAAAAACCTCAACTTATAAGTTTTACAGACATTCCTTTTAGAAAGACGATTATTATGTCCACTAGGCTCAAAACTTCTGCTGGGTGACAGGGATCGGTTGGCGACAGGGATAGAACCCGCGACGTGTTGGTTGACAGTTCGGTGAACTAGCCGCAGGACCAGCCGGGACAATACGTACAAGGCTATTAGAGGTTATTTTCGCTCGAGAAATACAAATTATACGCAATAAAACCAAATTTTTGCACAGAAAAAATCATTCCTTATGTCAACAGATTGATTAAGACAAATGTGATCGCCATACTAACATGTATTCATGCTTATCAAGATAGCGTTGTACTGCTGGTTTGATTTTTGGAATACCGTCTTTGCTGTGAAGACCTCTTCCGGTAATTACATACACAAATCTGTTAATCCTTCGGTAATGGCTTCTATGATAATCTAAGCCAAAAAAAAAAAAGAAAAAAAAAGGTTACAATATAAATATTAGTATAAGTATTAGTTTCGAAAATTTATTTTTAAAATCTTAAATTGATTCATTTACAAAGACGGCTAAAAGTGACCTCGTAATCATGTTAACTGCATTTAAGCTCTAGAGCTCTACATGGCAACACATTTCGGTTACCCAATAGTACCGTGTCCTTGCAACTCAAGTCAACAGATTTCGTACCAGTAACATAGGGGATGATAGCAAATAGACTTGGGACAGATTATATCAGGCTGAGGGCAACACACGTTTTGTAAACTACGAATTGGAACCAGTGACCTGCCCCCCCCCCCCCCCCATCTCCTCCTCCATTATGCACGGGTCTAACTTCTGACCCCAAGAAACCTCTCCTAATGACATGCAATATGGAGAACTGACATATGGGAACTTACACTCTTGGAAACCAACTCGTTGTGAATATTACACTCGTCATTCAATTCCTCCATATACACATTGAAAAGGAAGAAGAATAAAGAACAAAATTCAACCTTTTACAGCTCTGCCAACTGAGATATTCGGGAATTATGGTTTTTCTGTATTGAATTTAAAAAAATAAAATGATGGGTAATATATATGGCATCCTTCCATCCTCTGGGGACGACGGCGCAGTCTCCCTTTTCTCTGCCTCTCGCCTTTCTCCTGGCTCGCTTCTCTTCACTCCTTGCAGTGAGGATGACTTCTGCAGCTTGAGTGCCCTCGCGCACATTGGACCGCCAGGAGGTGCGTTCCTCAGCAAGGCTCTCCCACGTTTTGGGTTCAATAGGCAATAAGTAACAATAAAATAAACATTAAAATATATGTTGTTCTTTTTTTTCCCCTTTTAATTCTTATTGAAAGATAGGTCTACTGTAATGTGTCATAATACATTTCTTGTCCAAATAATTCATATAAGTTTACCTTGTCTATAAACTATTCATTATAGACCTATTTGTATAAAATCAAATAATGCATCGTAATGTTTATACAATATTTTATCATAAAACCATCTTTTGATTCCAGCTGTTATTGACTTTTTTAAAAATCCATTCCAATAACAAGCTTTGCTTTCAACTATTGTTCTATTAAATTCTTCGACATCTCTCACCTTACCAATAAAAGAAAAAAACGTCTTTCAAAATACAAAAACCAACATGACTTCCCGGCAGGTCCCGGCTTCATTGTTTATTTTAAAAACTAGATTTGACAAAAATATTTATTATGTAAAAAAAAAAAAACACTCAAAGGCACACCGTCTAACTGTACATTTTTTTAATCATTAGCTCTTAATAAAATTCAAATTATATTTTTAGAGTTGATAAATGGGCCTATTTATCAATATAATAACAGAAGTATCCGTTTTGCGAATCGATTCTAATCAATTCGCTGATGTCTGATTTAAACTTAAACCATTATTTCACAAATAAATAGAAGAGTTGTCACTTTTTCTTACCCTTTTCCACTGTATTTAAGAAATTTACAAATCGATTCATGGCGTCCCCAACAAATAAATAATGCAGATCTATAGTTTTATCAGGATTTCTGGAGAAAAAATGACACTAATAAATAAAAACACGCAAAAAAAGAAATAAAAAAGGTTTTAAAGTAGGTCGTATATATTTTTTTAACTTACGTAGCATATCTTTGCCTAGAATAATCTCCAGATTCTGAACGACTTCTGCATCGGCCTCTACGTCTTTGACTTGATCGTCCTCTTCTATTGGCGTAAACTATGTTTTCGTCTTCTACCTCGTCTTCTTCGTTATCTTCTTGATTATTTTCTTTCTCATCTATTTCCTCATCTGTTTCATAATTGGCGTCCTCATCCACCTTACCATCTGCTTCCTCTTTATTATCATGCTCAGAATATTCCTCAAATTTTAGCCGCTGTGCTGTTGGTTGAAAAGCAGCTTTTTTCTGACATCTTCGCGGGAAAAAAGTTTGTTTTTCTAATCTTTCCTGGTTTAAATTTAGTTGACCTGCTGCTTTATTCTGAAATCTTTTTTGTGACGTACTTCGCCATACTGTTCTTTCCTGTTTTGCTTTTTCTTGAAATGTCCCAGTATATTGACATCTTTGCTCTAATAAACCATGCCAAACTAATTTTTCCTGTGTTAGACTTTTCGGTATTAATTTTTCTTGTTCTACTCTTTCATTAGCTAATCGTACCATTTCTAATCGTTCACACTTTAATCTTTGCTGCTCTAATCTTATACTATCTTCTTGCTGATTCGTTCGAGTAAATCCTAGATCTACCTGTCTTGCTGCATTAGCATCAGTTACTGCCCCGGCGTTGCACCTTGCAAACGATGGTATGACATAATCAGCAGCTCGACTTTCAATGTCATCCTTTGCACAGGGTCGACACTGGTGGCAAAAGATGAAGGTGAATCAAGTTGTTAAAACTTTTGTATTCTTAATTTTAAAAATGATTTAATAAAAGAAAACGCATTTTTATTTATAGATCGTTATAGTAAAAATTAATTAAAATTATAACTATACCTTTTTACACCTCCAGCACTGTGAGGAGAAACAAATAGACTCTAATTAGTGTAGTATACAACATTAAAAAAAAATGCGTTACATTTAGATATCTTTATAGCCTTGGTAGTTGGAATAGATGGCTTTATAGCTGGATGGATGATTGGATGGATGGATAGATAGATGATTGGCTATATTGATTAATGGATGAATGCTTAGCAAAATGGATGGGTAGATATGTAGATAGATAGTCAGATATGTAGATAGATAGAGAGACAATTAATTATTTATTTAATACATGTTGTTGTTTTTTATTTACATTTACAATATAAACGTACAGCAGGCCTAATGTATTATTGTTAGTAAAAAAATCATCTTTGTATTTTGAAAGAAAAACACCTTACAACAATCTACACTTTTACCTTGCCAGTTGACAAGTAAAAGCCTTAGGCCTACATGACAATATAAGCTATATTTTTAATCATTTGTATAGAATGAAACTCTTTAATTTACTACCTTATACCAGAGAGTCCTTTTTTTAAAGAACCTGTTTAAAAAAAAAATTCAACTCTGCATTTCAGTAGGCTATGTTATTAGTTGAATAACTTGCTCAAATAAATAAATATCATTTTATTTTTAATTTCTAAATCGGTCCAACTGTGTGCTAGCATCCCAGATTGTTAGTAGCCTATGCTGCTTTACCGACCAATTGCTTTTATGTCATGGACTACATTTCGATTACAGTAACAGGAAAACAAAGAAATTAACGACACCCAAAATGGTCGATGTTGTTTAAATGGTCTGTAGCGTAGCAAGGTTTTTAATAGGACTACTTGTGTTGAGGTTTGATATAATGGGCCAATTCGAATTAAAATAATACAAAAATGTTGCATGCAACATAAACCAGGTAGCCACATGAAACAAGTTTTATGTTATTTACAAGTGTCGTGGATTTTGTCGAGGTCAAAACTGAAGTATAGACACATGTCTGTAAGTGCCGGGCATTTGAATATTGACAACTTTCTTCACCCTTTCACAATCTATTGCTAAGACGCCCCTGTCAACTTAAATTTATATCTAAGCGGTTATGATAATATTAGAAGGCTGCTTTAATCTACCCTGAGTGTATGTGAGGTAAATAAATGCCATAGATGTAGTAGAAATAAAACGAAATTATCTGAACAAATTACAAGATTGATAAAAAATTTAAATTGATAATTTTTTCCTATAGTTTGTAATCAACTATCTTTCCGATTTTATTTTCATAAAAATTTTTGAAAGCAACAATAAATTATTTTAGGTTACTTTTGCTTTGTTTTATGTCCTACGCACGCAACGCGATCGGTTTACGCAGTTCTTATCAGCAATGCGCCAAGGACCGGGGGATTTATGACACACTTCCCCCACCCTCTCCCCTCACCAAAATATTCCGGCACGACGATAGCGAAACACACACTGCCAGCGTGTAGCTGGTACACATCTCATTGAGAATTTGTTTTATTTGTTTCTAAAGAAGAATGAATATAGAATGTGCTGTTGTGTATTATGCTGCGTGATCTAACAAATGGCGGAGTCAAAATCCTGCAGAAAAAAAAAATGCATCACTGCATGTAACTTAATCTAAGCTTAACGGTCTTAAAAATATTTTATTCATTTTATCTTATCTTTTATATTACAGACGATCTTAATATAAAGAAAATTATTGCGTCCTGATCGGTGGTCTGAGTCTAGTCTTGAATTTAGATTAGTGTTTAAAATGATTATTTGTTTTCATATATTGGGTTAATAATGTATATAAATTAGCAATAGTAATAGTAAAGGAAAGATACTATGGGAATTCCTTAGTTTATAATTATAGGTATCGGTTATGATCCATTCATTATTACGGTTTATTCTACCTATCAAAAAGTTCTGAATCTATCGGTGTAATCTTTGTTTAGTAAAACAACTAATCTATTTAAATTTAAGTCAATTGCCTTCACGCCTGAGTCATGCATGTTTAGATAAACCGTCCTCAGTTTGTCGGATTAAAGGGACGTATATCGAATGTCCTCAGTTTGGCGGATTAAAGGGACGTATATCGAATGTCCTCAGTTTGGCGGATTAAAGGGACGTATATCGAATGTCCGAGGATCACCACAAAATTCGTCCATTCAACGATTTATAACTGTCTCTAAAAATAAAACCGTACGAGCCGTCTAGGTAGTAACGATGTCCAGGGATTGGATCAAGTGGGGACAAACCAAGATTCTGTTCCCGACAAGCCACCCTTTATCGGCGTGCCGCTTGACATAGGGTAAGGTCTTCGCGGTACAGGCGCTACCGTTCCTCTCTCATTAACGTCGTGGCTCGCTCGTATACCTGCATTGTCGCACAGTAGCAATAATCCCAGACTATAGGTCTGCACATCCTGGCACCAGGTGTTGAAACGGACTGTTGCGCTCATTGCTCATCTCGGAGCCTCTCGGCAGTGCAATGATCCTCGGTCGTGCAACAAAGGATGGTGTGCTTTTAATGTAAGCGTATCGGTGGTTTCCGCACTATGCCAGCGATGAGGCCCACAGATACAGAAGTGCGTCCATTCACCAGTTCTACATACCATCTAATATCTACAATGACATTCGTAGTCGGGCAAGTGAGACAGTACCAATAAGCAAATTCATTGATACATGGTAATTGTAAGCTTTGTTTCCAGTGATGAAAAATCTCTATCACAAAACAATATCAGATTTCTACACATGGTATGAAAAGAAATCACCTAATGTTGAATGTACTTAAAACGAAACAAACGATTGTAAATTTGTTTAATGTAAAACACTAGCTTTAAAAAAAAAAAAACACACACACACTAATTAATAAGCTTAGATCAAGTCTCGCATATATAATGAGAATATCTAGGCGTGGCTGTTAATAACAAACTAGATTAATCTGAACACTCAAATCCTTTAAAAAGAAAAATTCACCCAAAAGCTTTCTGTCTTAGGGAATTACAATACATAATTTAATATAGACAACACGATCAAGAATATTTATTTTTATACATTTACAACTGGTAGAACCATCACCTTTGCAGCAGTCACCTGCTGAAATGATGATGTCAATTCGTCGAACAAACACCATATAAGCGTAGACCAGGGATGTTAAGCTTAAATCGAATGTAGGGCCGCAAATGACAATTGAGTAGGCCTATACCGGAGGGCCACACTATTAAATCTAAGAAACCAACCTTATAATCATTAAAAATTAATATTTAATTAATTTACACGTAAGCTACATTTGGATGTGCTACAGCACCAAATTTATTAGTACAAATCAAACATTAATTTACGACTATTTAATCATATGTAGATTAGGCTAGTTTTTTTTTCATCAAGGTCTCTTTTTCATTACAATTTTATGTTTTAAATGTGTATTTGCAGTTGTGACTTTATCATAGATGACAAGTAAATTTTACATATTTGTTGTTATTGCCTGGGAATGCTTGTTGAATATAACAGTGAGTTATAGACCTACTATTGACCATTTTCTTGTATGAATATAATGATTATGTAAGTGTATCTTTGTATCTTTGTTTGTGAGTAGACTATGTTTATTTTAGATGTAAATTTCTGTAAGTACATATTAATAGTTTTCTCTTAAAATGCATAAACAAATGGTTCATATATTATAATGTTTGGATTAATAAAAAAAAAATGTCATGTAAATCTTAGTTTATTTCTTTAGATAAGTCATCTATTAAACTTATTTTTATTGGGATATACATGAGCTATTTTTCCTAAAGCCGCATAGATATTGACACATTCAATCGGGGCATATAGATATGACTATTGTCTTCTTATATAGTGTGTTTTTAAAAGATACAAACAAATGTAACAACAACAATAATACACAAAACGTTGACTCTGTTACTTACGAATATGACAATCGCTGTTATTAGTAGTCCTACTGAACCTCCAACAATTAATGCAATATTCAACCAATCCTCCATGTTAATTTGAATGTTATGAAGTTATTTCATTGTTACAATCCACACTCCTATTTGTATTAGCCACACTGTAGGCTACTATTAAAATGAATAGCCGCCGTGTTTTGTTTTTCTTTCGGTCTTAACTAAATATCTTGTCACAACTATGCCGTAAAAAATCGGTTTTATTGCTGCCTATTTTAGACGGTAGGAAAGAAAGGCCGGGGTAACAAGTTTCTATTCCCTTCGTTTTTAAAAAAAATCAAAATGTGATGTCTAAGTTGTCGCTCCATAAAACTGGTCACATGGAATTTTTGTAACAGAATACGTATTATGAACTAGTTTAGGGTTCGGCAACCTATGTCACACGTGCCACACTTGGCACGCAGGGCGATTTTTAATGGCACGTAAAGGACCAAAAGAAAAAAACTGGCAATTTAAGTATGTTCTACAAGAAATTGGGTTCAAGAGTCGGATCAAGTTTAGGCAGTTGGCACGCTGAATTATTTAGAAATCCTACTTTGGCACACTATTATCAAAAGGTTGCCGACCCTTTAACTAGTTAATAAATGGATCAATAGACTATTACAACCAGGGCCCACGAATTACCGCAGCCCGCGGAGTTTAACGTTTAATTTAAATTTTTAGCCATGATGCTGCGGAATTATCCTAACTCCGCGGAAAATACTAAATTTGAATAAATCACACTAAGACTAGACTCGATGAATAAGCGTGGGAAGCAACCATCTTGTTATAGAATGCGGATCTGTAACGTGTAAGATAAGATATTATGGTAAACAAAAAGAAGTGATATAAAGATATAAATTATTACAAAGAAGTGTGCTACATTAGGCCTACATCCTTAATGTGTCCAAGTATAAGCCCGCGACGTCATAACTTTATTAGTAGACTTAAATAGTTAAAACTATACTGCGTCCGCAACAAAACAAAAGCTAATGATATAAAGGCGGGAGAAAAAAATTCTGCTAGCAAGCACCTCTGTGGTATTCTCTATTAATAGAAAACATACATATGCAGTGCCGTTTTCTTCAACAATCAATATATAAAAATACCGTAACTTTGTTTATATGTTTGTTTATATATTTATATATATGTTTGTCCTCTCTAGGCTCCTAAGTTTGACTAATCGGGTCAAAAGTTAAATGTATAAATTGGAAACGTCCTCTTAAAGAAATTTTAATTCTATAAACAATATTGCTTCATTCGTTGTTGTTTTTTTTTAAATGATCTTAGACCTATTGATAATTACCGCATGTTAAAGCGCAAAACTGAGCGCCATTTCAGAATAATCTCCCTTTGAAAAGCTTTCAATAAAAATAAAAAAAGAACAAAAACTAAATAACGAAAGATACGTTCTCACTACAGTTTTTATTGTAAAAGTGTAATTTTTTTTCTCTTTTAACAAAACACATTGTAATCATTGGTTTCTGCGTCATTTTGACGGGCATTAATTTCATCCTCAGAACCATTACACGATAATTTGTTGAGAACAATATAGGCCGTCGTATTTTCATCATCCCTTGCCGAAAGCAAATTTATAAATGTGTGGATTAAAATCTGTTGATGGGAACGCTGTGTTATAGGCTACCCATTGTTTATTAAAAATGATTGATTACAGAATAGGGCGTTTGCAATCACGTGACAAAATCACGTGATTTGCGTTTACTTTCTGTAATGGTGTACAACTAATAATGGCCGCTGTATTAATAAAGTTTCATGATTATAGGCTCGAGCTTTTTTAAAATGATGTGTTGTGTTTTAAGTCTTATTAAGATTTAAGCTGTATTATGTATGTTAAATAAAATAGGCTACTTTATTATTATCATAGACATAGATCATAGACGATGTGAGCCTATTAATGACTTGACTAGATAGCCTATTCACCCAACACTATCACTTGACATCGTAGCCTAGCCTACGAAACATTAAAAGTGTAGGCCTATAAAGTGAAATTGAAAGTGTAAATAGGTCTAGCCGGCCCTAGCCTAATCACATTAATCAATTAATCTACAGTACTACTATTTACCTCCTTATTTTTTAGTAGGATAGCCAATATTCAGATGTGAATTTTGCATGATTAAGAAGTACTTCACTTTCACCACGTTACATTTGTACCTCAAGTGGGTTCTTTATTTACACAAATACGTCACTAAAAACCTAAGCCACGCCCACTAAGAACGCTCTATTCGGTTTTTAAAATTTGCATTCATTTTAAGTTAAGAATTAGCTTTATTTGTATGTAGCTTTGATACAGCACTTGCCGTGGTAAATAGTAGGCTATACTTATGATTTATAGAAGGTTTAAGTAGGCCCAGTTAAGAGAGGAATTTATTGCCTTTATAATACAGTAGAGAGAGGTATTAATAGTACCTATGAGCCAGTTGAGAGAGAGAGATTAACGGCTCCTATAAGCCAGTTGAGAGAGAGATTAATGGCCCCTATGAGACAGTTGAGAGAAGGATTAAATGACCCTATGAGCCAGTTGAGGGGAGGGATTAATGGCCTTATAAGCCAGTTGAGAGAGGCTTAATGGCACCCATGAGCCAGTTGAGAGAGGGATTAATGGCCCTTATAATACAGTTGAAAGAGAGATTAATGACCCTTATAATACAGTTTAGAGAAGAATTAATGGCCTCTATGAGCCAGTTGAGAGAGGGATTAATGGTCCTTATAATACAGTTGAGAGAAGGATTAATGGTCCCTATGAACCAGTTGAGAGAAGGATTTAATAGCGCCTATGATATTAAAAAAAAGTGTTGCCTTTTTAAGAAAATATTGGAGGACTTACAAGAAAAAGTGGCACCTTTTCAAGAGAAATGGCATATTCAAGCAAAAACTAAAGAAGTTAAAGCTCGTTCAAAAGAGTATCAAATTTGCAAAAAAGGATGCAGAATTGTCATTTATGAAAACACAAATATTCTCTAGGTCATAGTTAAAAATATACAACTCAAAATGAATTATATATACAATTTGAAATAGCCAACACAATATGAAAATTATTTAAACATGTTAAACATATATAATATCACCTTCCCTTTTAAAGAAAAAATAAGTTTTCATATATAAATGAATTAAGATATATATTAGTATACGCTCTATATTCCGATGGCGATACCTTTGGTTTTATTATTTATTTGTCTTTTAATAACATTCACTTTGTTAATTTAACAAATTGGTAGCGTTACATTATTAAAAAATAATATAAAAAAATATTCAAGATAGACAACTCATATAATATTAATATTAGTCCTTGAAAAAACTGAATACCCATTATCTCATCATAATTATTTGGTTGATTTGTAGTAGGCATAAGGCGTAGCTAATTGCTTAATGATGTTTTTTTTTTTACAAAGATATAGATAGAAACAGTTGTTATTGTTTTAGTTTTTGCTATACATGGCATTCGTCCGTCCTCTGGAGACATGGTGTAATCTCCTTTTCCTCTGCCCCCTCGCCTTTCTCCTGGCTCACTTTTCTTCACTCCTTTCTGTGAGGGTGGCTTCTGCGACTTGCGTGCGCTCGCGCACATTTGACCGCCAGGGGGTGCGTTCCTCACGCATTTATGATCAATGTGCGCCAATAGCGTGTCTTTTTTTGCAGACGTCTTTAAATCTGCCAGCTCTGCAATTGTTAGTGTAGGGTTGTGGTTCTGTTTCAAAATAGCAAAATTATTCAAGACTTTATGATAGGTAGAAGACAAACTGTAATAATAATTAATGAATCTAAATCAGCACCAATAAATTTAAATTCAGTAGTTCCATTAAGGAACTGTTTTAAAGCCAATTTGATAACAAAAATGTATCTGACAATTTGTTCTTCACGTGTATCTCTGAATGAATCAGAGTGGATAACGATGAAAACCATCCAATGTTTGTTCAAATGACTAGTGAAATTCACCAGTTTCTTAGGCCACAGTATACAATAGGAGAGTTATGGCCAGCGCGACTAATGCAACTATTGTCAGTTACGACAATCAGAGAAGGGTTGACTGATTTACACCTGTTAAAAATCATGGCGTTTTTTTTTAAACGTAGATTTAACTTACAGATAGGCAATAGACGCTCTGCTGCTATAGCTCCCTCATCACCTGAGGTTAGGATATTATTAAAATGTCTTGACGTCCATTGCATCTGATTTACTACATGTCAATTTATAACATACCGAAAAACTCTGAAAATGTACATGCAAAAATTGTTTCTTACTTAACGAAAATTTTCTTACATCCTAAAGTTTAGACTTCATATCTTCGTTTCGACAGCAGATCTATAATAACCATACCACCGTCATTTTCCCACGTATGCCTGTTGAATAAAAGTAATACTATTGTAAACATAAACAATTACATATAGCTAAATATTAACTACATGAGTAGCCCCTACAGCAGGGGTCCTCAACCTTTTGATGATAGATTGCCAAAGTAGCAATTCTGATTCATTCAGCGTGCCAACAGCAGAATAGTCATTATGCTCTAGCACACAATTTCTTGTAGAAAATAAACATGAATTGCTTTCTTATGGATCTTCCACGTGCCATTGAAATTTGCTCTGCGTGCCAAGTATGGCACGCGTGTCGTAGGTTGGCGACCACTGGCCTGAAGTATCGATACGTCGATTTTTATGCAATTTGATTTAGATCGTATCATATTACTATCATTATCATCATCGTAATAACACCCTTAGAGCCTCTAAGCCTTTAAAAAAAAATTGTTACCAATTTAATTATGTGATAATAATTTTATTGATAATGATGATAATGGTTACATTGCCTTTTAACCCAGGCTATTACATTTAGCTTGCTTAGTTCATTCTTGGTATAAATTGCAGTGACATATGTGTGGGTACGTAAAATAGTCTACACGGCTATGGGAAAAGTCTCGAAACTCTTTTCAAAAGACACTTTTGACTCAGAATCTCAAAATGTCTGAGGCAAGATTTTCCATATAAAAGGTGGCACAGATTCTTATCTTATCTTTTACATTACAGACGCTCCTTCTATAGAGAAGATTATTGCGTCCAACGCTCATCCGTGGTCCGAGTCTAGTCTTGCATTTTTATTAATGTTTTAAATGATGTTAAGTTACTGGTTTTCCTGATTTGTTCAGGCAACCCATTCCATGCCCGAATGCCACTCGGGAAGAAAGAGTACTTATATGCATTCGTTCTCGTTTAGGGATAAGGAAAGTGTTTTTGTCTTTATGTTTATCAAACGATTCAAACGAGTACACGCCAAATGACTTCATTTTTGTGTCTTTCCATATTCAATCAAATATTATAGTGAAACAAAACTAAATTTTGTTAAAATAATTATTAGACTACGCGTCAATCAGGATAGATGTCAAAAAGCAAAAACAAAAGAACATAACACAAAGATTAAACAAAGATTAAACACCAGTAGATCCTGGTTCAACTGCACCACGAGCAGTAGCAGTATATGGAATATGGGCCTAGGACCATGGTGAAATTTTGCAATTCTTTTGGTTCCCCTGCCCCTTTTTTCTCACATGATTCTATAAGCACGTGCTTTTTTATTTAGCTCTTTATGTAATCTCTTTAGGTAATCCATCCCTTCATCCTTCGCTTGCTATGCTCGTTCATTTATTTAGAAAAAAATACCCCCCCCCCCAAAAAAAAAAATAAAAAAATAAATAATAATAAAATTTATTTAATTAATTAATTAAAAAGAAACAAAATAAACGTTAAACAAAGGCCGACTATTAAAATTGTGCATAACTTGTTTTGCAATACAATGTAAGGAATAAATCATACAAAATATATTTCTCCCATTGTGGCTTTTGAACATGGAATGGGTTACCTGAACTTTTCAGGAAAACAAAGAACGTAACATCAATAGAGCGCACGTGGTATTTTGAGTCTTATTTTAGTACTACTACTACGATACTATTTGGCCTACTACCTAACTTTTGTACTGAAATATACATTTCTTACGTCAGCTTTGTAAAACAAAAAAGATTAGATAAGTAGGTGACAAATAGAATGATAGTGATAGATAGATGGATGAATAGACTTACGTATAATCATGCTTATCTAGATAGCGTTGGACTGCAGGTTTGATTTTGGGAATTCCATCTTTACTGTGAAGACCTCTTCCAGTTATTACATACACAAATCTATTTATCCTTCTGTAATGACTTCTGTGATACTCTTGTTAAAATGTATTTTTTTTTAAGTAAATTTTTAGTTTTTTAAATACCTTAAATTCATTAGATAATTATTACACATTCAATACAAGTGTTAAAAATAATAAAATTCCATTTTTTTTTTTAAATCCTTTATATTAACTTTGCGAAAGTTTTAGGCTGGCAGCCAAGGCTTATTGAACCCCTTCACATCATTCCATTGATCTAAAATTTGGTACATAGACTCGTTGCCGATATTAACATATTATTATTTCAAATTTCCAACATTTTGCCCAATTTTTATTTTTTAGGGGGAGGGGGGAGATGATTTAGATATATGTTTCTGCTTGGTTTATGATTATTATTCCCTCTCTCTCAGGACTCAAAATCCGGTTTGCGTATCGATTTGCCGACTAATTGCACAATACTTTATTATGATGTTATTCCATTTGAACCATTATATGATAAACAGAAACGTGGACAATTTTTCTTACCTTTTTCTACTGCTTTTAAGAAGTTTACAAATTGATTCATGGCGTCTCCAACAGAAAAATTATGCAGATCTATAGTGTTATCAGAATTTCTGGAGAAATAAGGCAAACGCTGATTCATAAATTGAATAGGAAAATAAAAGTAAATAACCACTTAAAGGAAGTCATACGATTTCTGAAACCAGTGTATTATAAGTACATGGAGTATGGAGACGTACACATTGTATTAACTTACGTAATATCCCTATGCTTTGAGTAATCTCCAGATTCTGAACGACTTCTGCTTTGGCCTCTATGTCGCTGTCTTGATCTCCATGTACTGCTGGCGTAAACTACGTCGTCTTCGTCTTCCTCCTCCTCTTCTTCCTCATCTGTATCATCTTCTCCTTCATCATATTCGTTATCATCTGCTTCATCCCCTTCTTCTTCGTCACTACTTACGTAACAGTCTAAAGCTTCCTGTAATCTTTTAAGTTCTGCTTTTTGTTCGAATGTTAATGTCTTCTGAAATCTTCGCTGTTCAAATTTTTTCTTTTCTAATCTTTGATTGGCTTTTCTTATATTTTCTAATCTTCGATTCTTTAATCGTTCCTGTTCTAATCTTTCATGTTCTAATCGTTGCTGCTCTAATTTTTGATTGGTTAATCTTTGCTGCTCTAATCTTAGGTTGGCTAATCTTTGCTGCTCTAATTTTTGATTGGTTAATCTTTGCTGCTCTAATTTTTGATTGGTTAATCTTTGCTGCTCTAATTTTTGATTGGTTAATCTTTGCTGCTCTAATTTTTGATTGGCTAATCTTTGCTGCTCTAATCTTAGGTTGGCTAATCTTTGCTGCTCTAATCTTAGGTTGGCTAATCTTTGCTGCTCTAATCTTAGGTTGGCTAATCTTTGCTGCTCTAATCTTTGATTGGTTAATCTTTGCTGCTCTAATCTTTGATTGGCTGATCTTTGCTGCTCTATTCTTTGATTTTGAAACCTTTGATATTCTATTCGCTTGTGCTCGTCTTGCTGATTCGGTCGAGAAACCCATCTACTATGTCTAGCGTCCCAGTTTTGTTCAAATAGATTTCGCCTCTCGTCCAACACATGAACTGCTGCATGGCCATAAGCTACTGGTCTTGCGTTGTACCCCGATAATAATGGTTCGACAGATGCAGCAGCTGTATTTTCAATATCGTCATTGGCACGAGGTCGGCGCTGTTGGTACAAAATGAAATTGAAGCAATGCTTAAACAAATTACTAATAATTTTATATTCTTGATTTTAAAATGATTTCAAGAAAACACAGGTTTTTAAGTTAAATTATTGTAAAATAATTTGTACTGAAAGTTATGACTATACCTTTTTACACCTCCAGCACTGTTGAAATAAAAATAAAAAAATTCTGATTAGTAACACAATCAAGCAAAATGTTCCAAAATATGTTACGGGTATATGAAAGTAAGACAACCCTGATGCTTAAGATAGATACATGTAGATTTATAGACATTTGAATGGATGGATTGATTGATGGATAGACGAACAGACAGACGTACAGACAACACAAACGGATGGGCTTACAGAAGATAGTAGATGGTTGAATGGTGGGATGGATCTGATGCTTCAAGCGTATTTCCGTTTCAGCGCATAGTTTTTGGATTCATTCAGTGCATTTTCAACCATCTTTTCTCTATTCCTTTAAAAGGTAATATTTCTCAACGCTGTGAGCTTGACAGAAATTTTCGCAGATGCAGCCCTATCATTTCAAGATACTTCTGTGCATCATTGATTTCCCAAAGAACAGATATCCAAAGACTCAGCAACAAAAAGAAACGGAAACGTTTTCCGATTTTCGTTTAACATCCCTAATTACGACACCTCGCAAGGCAATGCAACATTCTATATTCTCGTCTGTTCTCTTAATTAAAGACGATTTACTTACTATATTTTAAACAGTGCAACATTATTATTTGCTACTAAAATTAGTCTTTTCGCTCGGATATCTTTTAAGTTGCACAGCATCTTTTGCCTCTCACAGGTTCAGAAAACTATTGGAAACATTGCTTGTGACTATAGTAGTAAAGTACACATCGAATCAAAATGATCATAGGGCTGGGTGAACCAGCGTTCACAAGTTTCTGTGGCCACGGCATACTAGGTGGATGTGTGGCCAGCACTATGCACAGCCGCCTTTATTTTGCCACAACTAATGCCAGGTACTCATCAGAGCTGGGTAGGCCCAGGAACACCCTCCAGACCCGGGAAAAAAATCCTAGTCTTCATCAGGATTCGAACCCAGAAACTTCCTAACGACAGTCGAATGCGCAATTATGGGGAAAAACATAGAGAAAGAAAGAAAGAGAGTAAGAGAGAGAGAAAGGGAAAGATATTGAGAGAAGGGCAGAAATAGAGAAAGAGAGAAATGGAGAGAGAGAATAGAGAGAGAATAGAGAAAGAAGGAGGGTAGAGAGAAAGAGAGAGGGAGGTATAAAAATACAAAGTTTTTTTTGTGTAAGTAAAATATGGATGGATGGCCACATAATTTATTCCGTTCTACGCCAATGCGCTCAATGCTGGTAATGTGTGCCACCCCCCACCCCCCACTCCTAAAAAAATATTTTTAAAATAAAAAAATAATAAAGATCCGTCCGATTGCAATACCGGTACGCTATATAAGGATTGCAGTGTGATATTACCGGTAGTTAAAAATGTGTAGTTGGTAGGTCTACGCATTGCATACACATTGCAAGAGAAGCTCCTAGTATTGGTTTGAAAAGGGAAGATCAAATGGAGGCGTTTTATTTTTAGTGTCTGATGTAACGAGTTATCTAACAAAGGAGGTGGGATTAATATCTTAAAGAAAGAAATGAACACAACTGTATTAGGCTACACAGACCAATAAAATGCTTTCATAATAGGGCCTACCCATAAGCGTAGCCCACAGGGAAGGATTTAGATGTGGGGTCACATGCAACCTCTCCCCCATCCATCCTTCCCCCCCCCCATCGTTCTACCGTTCTTTTTGTAAACTCGCTAAGTAATTATATGGAGAATTAAAAGAATTGCAAAATGTGTTAACATTCACATTATCATAACATTAAAATATTTTATTTTCTATTAGCTTATTTCACTATTAATTTTACGGCAATTAGATCAATATGATGTCCTTCCATTTTATCACTTTCACTTTCTGTCACTAACCAATAAATAAGGGAAGTTGGCAACAAAAACACGGGAGAGGTCAGCACGGTGACCGGAGAAGAGAGGTGTATCGAGCGGTCAAGAAAGGGATTGTTTGGGGTAGTGTGTAAGATCGTTGTAAACATCTGAAGATGGTGATGGTGTGTTGAAGTAGCGGTTGATGTTGAGAGAAGGTGAAAGGAAATGAGGCTGAAGGTATATCCTGAAATCTATTTGTATTGTTAATAGTAATAAATTGCTTGCGGAAAAGAGACTTGTTGGAGTTATTCATTGTGTTGGAGAAGGAATGAAAGTCGGCACTTTAGTAGTACATCGTCTCTAATTATGTCACATTGGTCACGACAGTATTGCTAAGAATAGTGACAGTGACACTTTCGATAGAAAAGTTTTTGACCATACTCATACTGCATCATTGTTTGAATTAGCTGTTGACTGTATCATTGCTGTGTTATTATTCAAACTATATTCTGGAGAATAATTAGATATTTCGTCCCACAGAACTTTTTTTTCTAACAAACGATAATATAAATATACGAAATATTTAATGAATTTAATGTTTACGTTTCAACTATCTGTTGATATAATTAGATAAAAAAAACTAGGCAATTTTTCAATAGTTTATAATTAAATTTTGCAGCTGTTTACAATTAGCCTGCTATTGCCTCACTATTGAACCACCACCCTGTTTTGCACTATTTGCAATCTACCCCGAAATCATGTCTACGTCACAATTGATATTCTAGACCGCCTCAACCACAATTCCAGGTAAGCTTATGGGGTTTTCTGGTTTCATTTAACAAGACTTGTGTTTATTTCAAGAAAAATAAGTTTAAGATTAAGGACATTATGGCATTTGTTTTTCATCAATGATGATTGCCTAGCTAGAGATTTTAATTGTTGATTTATTCACAATTAAACGCCAAACTAATTGTTATATTTGTCTATCTCTTTAAGGCTGGAAGAAATGTTAATATTTCAATAGCACTTTTATATTATTTTTGACTTGGTGGAAATAAGTACGTTATATTAGTACTAAAAGGTTTCACACATACTTAATTATACTTTTTTTTTCATTTGTATAATGACATATTAAATTTATGTATTAGATCTACAAGTCAGAGAAGAGAGCACCTTAACATTAGTAAATTAAAAAGCAAGATAAGACACAAGTCACGAGCAATTTATTGTTTCACTAAATCAAATGTAAATAGACTGTGAACCACAACAACAATACAAACAAAGAGAGAGAGAGAGAGATAAAGAAAGAGAGAGAGAACGTAGGCAATGTAACTTACCCAGATGGCAATCACAATTAAAAATAGTCCTACAGCTACTATGCATCCAAAAATTAATACAACTATTAACCAATCCGGCATGTTAAATTAAATGTATTATATCTGGCCTATTAAGTATTATGTAGTCTGTATCCACACTAAATTGTGTAAAAATAATACTACTCTTATCTCCCTTCGGTATCAAACTATATTGTATCATCAGAAAGCACGCCACTACTGAACCAGTCCATGTTTTATAACTTGTCTATTTTATCAGGTTGGAAAAGGAGAGGAGCGGGGTAGGCTTCTTAGAAAAGGAACTGTTTCATTTTTCTATTTTTTTTTCTTTTTATAATTTTTTTTTCTAATCGAAACAAATATGAATCGAAAATTGTGATAGAAAGTTATTTTTTTCTGGGTCTGTGTAGGAACTGAGACGATTGGTCATTTATAAACCTAGTTGAGGAAGGGGATATTAGGCCCCTACTAAGTAGTCTAATTGAGAACTGGGATGGATGGTGCTCGGTACAATTGGCAAGGGTAAATTCGGCAGCGGTACTTTAGGAAAGGTAATTTTGGCAAAGGTAAATTCGGCAAGGGTAATTCGGAAAACTCAGAAAAAGCGGTAAAATTGGCAACGGTAAAATTGGCAAACTTATAATATCAACTGTTTTTAATGAAAATGATGATAGGATTACACTCTTGTCTACTAAATAAAGCTCATGGCTGGTCACTAGGTTGTCTCTGTGAAAGATTAAGTTAATATTGAGTCCCTTAAGTAAAGTATTAGGGACACTTGTAAAGAACCATTTTGTATTTACTTGTGTAAAAGACTCATTCTAAACAGAAATGTTATGTATTGGTGAATTTTAGGGATCACGCTTCTAACCCGCTTTGTAAGTCTTTTGAATTCAACGTTATATTGTATCCTTCTCTACACGCGCTTACTCCGTTCAGACACGACCATAATAATTCCTTTACGTAATGAGCCCAGGTTTGTTTAGATCGTACGGCAAGCATTGCAAACACATAGCAACCCTCCTAAAGGGTAATTGGTCACGGTATTTTTTGGGGTGCCAACCGCCTTAATGTCCTCCTGCTCTTTTCATGCAGAAGATACTTAAACTTCCTTTTCGGTGGTCTTTTACGTGTCATTTAAACCATACTGCGGGCCAAGTCTGGCAAACATTCCATAGGTTGCCCATCCCTGGACTAGAGTGGAGGCTTACCAATACGGTCAATAAAACAGTTGAACAATACCAGCTGAGAAAGTAGCTGAAGCTATGATTGATTTCTTCTCCCGCTATGGTCTGCCCTACTCGGTACAAACCGACCAAGGGTCAAATGTTTTCTCCAAACTATTTATGCAAGTGTTGGAGAAACTCCAAATTGAACACCACAGATCCAGTGCCTATCATCCTCAGACCCAGCGCGCACTCGAACGTTTTTACCAGACAATGCTGAGAGCCTATTGTCTGGAACACAACATAGACTGGGACTGAGGCTTACCTTTGTTGTTGTTCTCTATCCGAAAATCGGTACAAGAGTCGTTAGGATTCAGCCCATTAAAGCTAATTTTCGGACATAGTGTGAGAGGTCCTCTTAAGTTACTTAAAGACACTTGGATCGCAGACCAGAGCAAGGAGCAGGATTTAGTCAAGTATGCTACACATTTTAAAAGCCAATTGTATGATTCTTGGCAATTAGCTAAATCTCATTTGGGGAATGCACAGACAAAAATGAAATTCTGGTATGATAAGGAAGCCAGGACTCGAACATTTTCCCCGGGAGACAGGGTATTAATATTTCTACCGGTTCCCGACCAACCCTTGTCTGAAAAATTCAGGGGCCCATATTATGAGATAGAATCCAAGTTAAGTGATCTTAACTATTTAATGAAAACACCTGATAGGAGACAAACAAAGAGGCTGTGTCATGTGAATATGATTAAACCATATTTTTCAAGGGAAACCACTGAATTAAAAGCCATAATACCGTTGACGAATTTACCCTTGCCAAATTTACAGTGATTCGGTTAGATATACACTCTATGTCACTTGTATTTGTATTATATGATTCACCTGCTCACGTCATTAATCAGTAGGCCTATTTGTAAATAAAATCTCAGTATGTTACAATACGCCTTACTTATCGATTGATAGAATACATGTGTGTGATGCCCAGTGACAGTGTCAAATAGTCAACAGTTCAACTCAGCCTAAATACTAGCCACGAAACCTGGATATAAATTTGTCTTAGCACCACATAGAAACCATAGCACTTCGGGACCTACATACCACTAGATAAGCTGCCAAAAATCAACCCACCACATCACCATGTATGCCGTGTTGAACTATCCACTAAGTCTACACTGATAGCCTATGCTAATTAAAGGCTCGGTGATGGATCAACTTAGACCAGCACGCTACAGTAGGCCCACTTGATCTAGTTGGTAAATGAGCAGTAGCCCTTTCTGGACTATTCAAGAAAGGAGATAGTAAGCCCATTTAATTTGACCTTGCATGGAATATGAACAGTAGGCCCTTTCGACCTACTTAAGTAGGCCATTTCTAAGGTGAGAAATGGAATAGTATGCCAATTCGACCTAGTTGAAAAATCGAATAGTATGCCCATTCGATCTAGTTGAGAAATGGAATAGTAGACCCTGTTGACTCAGTTGAGAAATGGAATAGTAGACCCTTTTGACTCAGTTGAGAAATGGAATAGTAGACCCTTTTGACTCAGTTGAGAAATGGAATAGTAGACCCTTTTGACTCAGTTGAGAAATGGAATAGTAGACCCTTTTGTCTCAGTTGAGAAATGGAATAGTAGACCCTTTTGACTCAGTTGAGAAATGGAATAGTAGACCCTTTTGACTCAGTTGAGAAATGGAATAGTAGACCCTTTTGACTCAGTTGAGAAATGGAATAGTAGACCCTTTTGACTCAGTTGAGAAATGGAATAGTAGACCCTTTTGTCTCAGTTGAGAAATGGAATAGTAGACCCTTTTGACTCAGTTGAGAAATGGAATAGTAGACCCTTTTGACTCAGTTGAGAAATGGAATAGTAGACCCTTTTGACTCAGTTGAGAAATGGAATAGTAGACCCTTTTGACTCAGTTGAGAAATGGAATAGTAGACCCTTTTGTCTCAGTTGAGAGTATCCATGGGTTATTAGTCATTATTACCTACGCTTTTCACCTATTTGAGAAGTGACACTTTGGTCACAGTGGCGTAGCCAGGTTTTGACACTAGGGGGAGCGAAATTTTAGGATAAAGGCCGCTCCCCCTGCTCCCCCCCCTGGCTACGCTACTGAGTGGTCACAATAATATCTTATAACTTTATTTTGTCTTAAATTGTATTAAAAAGGCAGCTGAAACAGAAGATATAAGTTAGTTAAAACATGTAGCAGGCCTATTCTGTGCGGCACTTATATTATTGTGTTATACATAACCATTTCTATGTTTGATTAGTGTTGATTACACTTGTTTTGTTGAATAATGGGTGTTCCATACCACAACACTTGAAGCCTTTATTATTGTATTCTTATAGTACAATAACGAAACAATGTCTTTAAAATTCAACATTTTAATAAATAACATGTCTATAGTATAACTTGCAAAGAATAGTATACGTTTGGATATATTAGACTTACTGTTATCTTGCCCTTCTTTTTTTTATATACATGTAGCTCTATGTCTAGGTATAACGTCAAATAATAAAATCAGATCAAAGGATACAACAAACAAAAACATATCAAACGACTAGTCAAAAAATGACGTAGCATAAGTCAAAAACTTTTCTATAGAAAGTGGCGTTATCACAATTTAAAGTAACATAAAACTGCCAAAAATATTCAACATTATAATTTAAAAACAAACATTGATAAACAATTATATTTTTAAGGTATAACAATGCGAATGCAGTTGAAATTTTTCAAATTTGATTACCGTATTCCATAATAAGTATCTTTGTTGTTATTAAATTTTTTTACCCAGTGTACAAAACAGCAACTCTTGTGGGTCCCCAGATGTTGTTGGAAAAAAGGGGGGGGGGAACATGCCCTTAGATGTTGTTGAAAAGGGGGGTGGGTGGAACATGCCCTGCAGCCTTTTATTGTACATTTATCTGGGCTTCCTCTTGCTCCTGAGACTTGACATGTCATGTGTGACGTGATTTCGGAACTATGCAAGCAGTGATTTTCGTGAGAGATTGTATTACATGTATATGCACAATAAATAGAAAGTCATTTACGAATGTATATATTATATTATGCTGCCTTTAAGAACACTCCACTTATTCTGAATACTAGAACGAGATTGATACGATTATCCCAGTTGATGCCCTTGCATGTTATGGTCTAATGCTGTCTTGACCCTTGAAGCGCTTGCAATGTGGGATAATTGTAGGTCTTTGAATGTAAAATGAATCCAAGTGAGCATGACCACGCGAACAATGCCAATGGATCACATAAACGTGACCACCTGAATTCTTTCAACATTTTGAGTCAGTAGAGTAGTGACAAGTCAGCAGTGATCAACATTTTATCAGCTTATACAGATTAAGTTAGAAAATGTCCTTCTTTCGGTTGTCATGCTTTTAAATGTTTCTCTGTAAGAATTTGTGTCAGAGAAACTGTTGGCTCATAATATTTGTTTCTTTTTTTTTTTATGTTCCTACATGAAATTTCTTCTCTGGGAATAAAGATCAATGGTGACCAAGCCGCCATTATTTTTCCATTCATGGCTGTGAAAAAAAATGAAAATAATTAGTGCGCGGCATTTTTTATAAGTCGATCAGAATGATATTGGGTATAAATATAGGTCCCGAAAATTCAGGCTCACGACAATATTGATTACAATATTTTCTCATTTTGTAAAAGCGCTGAATCCAACATATTTCTATATTTAAAAAGCCTACATAGATTACAAAAATACATCTGGAAATTTGCCTTTCGGTTAATACACACACAAACACACGCTTACAAATATATATATATGCATAAATAGATAGATGAGAAATGGATAGATAGATAGACTTACGTATAACAATGTTTATCTAGATACCGTTGAACTGCAGGTTTGATTTTGGGAATTCTGTTTTTGCTGTGAAGACCTCTTCCGGTTATTACATGAACAAATCTATGAAGTTTTCGATAATTACTTCTATGATATTCTGAAATGAAAAACACCAACATATTAATTTTGTATATACTAACCTGAAAAAAACAACATATTTTGTATATATCAGGCAGTTAAAGTCAAAGTTCACGTCTCTAATTGAAATTGACAGTTAGTAAACTTCAGATGTCTGAGATAAATTGTTTACAAATCTTACACTTTAAACTTTGGTTTTCCTTAGTGAGTATACAATTATTTTGTATCGTCTTTCAAAATTGCACGTAGTATCAGTTTATTAATTAGTAACAGTGTTGCAAATTATTGAATGAGTTTTTGAAATAAATTATAGCACATCACATGTTTACTTTTTTTTTTAGAGACTATGTCTTAAAAATATCTATTTCAAGTTCAATTGACATTTTTTAAAACTAAAATACAAATATTTATCATAACGATAACTCATGTACAGTAAAAAAAAATGTGATTGAAAGTCTTACCATTTTCTGCTGATTTCAAAAATTGTACAAAATTGTTCATTGCATCCCCAACAGATAAATAATGAAGATCAATAGTTTTGTTAGGCTCTCTGAAGAGAGAATGTTATAGTTTTAGCATTGGTGATCAGGTGGGTGTTTAACCAAAGTATTATTTGTAGCTGTAACTAACTTACTGTATCAACTTACGTAACTTCTCTTTGCCTTGAGAAATCTCCAGATTCTCCACGATGTCTGCTTTTGTCTCTATTTCTCTGTCTTGATCGTCCTCTTCTTCTGTTTTGCGCTCCGTCATCCTCTTCTTCGTCATCTTCATCATCCTCCTCCCTATATTGTTCTTCTTCATCGTAATCTTCTAGCCAGAGATTTTGCAGCTGCTGTTGTATTCTTTGCTGTTCTAATATCTGCTGTTGTTCTAATCTATGCTGCTGTGCCCATCTCTGCTGCTGTTCTAAAATCTGCTGCTGTTCTAACCTCTGTTGTTGTTCTAGCCTCTGCTGTTGTTCTAACCTCTGTTGTTGTTCTAACCTCTGTTGTTGTTCTAACCTCTGTTGTTGTTCTAGCCTTTGTTGTTGTTCTAGCCTCTGCTGTTGTTCTAGCCTCTGCTGTTGTTCTAGCCTCTGTTGTTGTT
This sequence comes from Anisus vortex, assembly GCA_949126835.1. NCBI lineage: Eukaryota > Metazoa > Mollusca > Gastropoda > Planorbidae > Anisus > Anisus vortex. The sequence goes on along the minus strand of OX421502.1, from coordinate 20,130,996 downwards.
CTAATATCTGCTGCTCCTGCTGAGTCTGCTGTTGTTGTCTCCTACCTTCATGTAGAGTTTGCAGTATCGTCCGCCTCTCCAGTTCCTTGACTTCGACTTTCCCCTTGTTCTGCATCTCAACTGCAGCCTCGATGTTAACAGTTGAAGCTTGAAAAGCAGCATTCTCTCGCCCTGCTAATGTGGTTCCAGCATTAGCCTGTGAAGCTTCCGAGACAGCAGTTTGAGTTTGATACTGACTTTCAACTTCTTCCTTATTACACGGTCGACACTACATGGAATTGGACAAAATACAAATTGAAATATAAATATTTTACAAGAACATTAAACAAAAACCATTAAAAAAGATAATAATGTCTAAGAAAAAAAAGTTTAATCTCGCAAATAATAATTAAGAATATACCTTTTTATATTTCCAACACTGTGAAAATAAAAATAATATAGATGTTATTAGTGCATTGGTGTCAAAATTGTAGCATTGCTATATTAATAAACTAAACTATTTATTTTTATATTGTAAACTGATTAGTCAGACAGATAGAAAGCATCTAGTCATGCACAACGAAAGCGATATGGGCATACATATTGCAAAAGAGTAATTTTAAGACAGAGAACTCTATAAAGATGAGTAATATTTTTTTTTTTATTTAATACACTAAAGATAGAGAGAAGGAAAAAGAGCTTGAGGGGGTTAAGAGAAGAGAAAAAACAAGATTAATATAGATTTAACAAAAAAAAATAGAAATCAGTAGACAGACTTCGCCTCAATGTATAGACTTAGATTAGACAATCGATATTTTAAGAGGGTCTAGAAAGAAAAAGAGAATGAAATAGAGGAAAATCGTATGTGGGTGAAAATTATTTGATCCAATTGGTATGCCTATTGGTTAGTATTTGACTATTTAGCTACACTGTTTATTTAGTATATATAAATAAGAGCTTATGGACCAGTAATTAATGTTCTTTAAGGAAAATACCAGCTTTACATTCAATAATAAAGTTAATTTTCATGCTAAATTACTTCGTGGCTATCCTAATCTATCTTCTTGACCTTTTCAAACGGCCTAGACCTAGTAGTACTAAAAGTTTACCAACATCTGGGCTACTAAATATAATGCATACATAACGTGTGAGACAAAATCCCACTTCTGCTTTCGTTTATATGAATGCTTTTGAAGACTCATTGAAAAAAAAAATTTTGTGAATGGGTCCCGTAATTTGTTATATAGTAAGGCAATCCTGTTATACCAATTTGATCCATAGCGCCCTGTGAAGCAACGTTCACAAGTTTCTGTGGCCACGTCAAACTAGGGGATTGTGTGACCAGCACAATATGGCCTGCCGCCTTTTCCCTAGCTAATATAAGGGACGCATTAGAGCTGGGTAGACTCCGACCCACCCTCCAAACCCGAGAACAAACCCTAAACTTCACCAGGATTCGAAACCATGAGCGTCGGCATGACGTCCGAACGCCCTGCTGCTCCGGCTGCTCGGCCACCATGTCCCGAATCCTCCAAAAAAATCTTTTTTTTTTTAATTAGGACAATATAATTATGAAGACGCTTACATCTAATACCCACATACTGCATTGCACAAGGCTGTAGGCCTACTCTAAGTTTGCATGCATCCCTAGTTTGGGGACGACAAAATACTAGTCCAATATTCAGTTATGGAGTCCAATGTAAAAAAAAAAGTTTTATCTTAGAGATGTGTAATGTGTTCACATAAAAACAACAACAGTTAACTAGACCATGGATCGGTAACCTTTTGATGATAGTGTGCCAAAGCAGAATTTCTAATACATTCACCGTGCCAAGAGTTTACAATTTATTCTACTCTAGCACTGAATATTTTTGTTAAAAAAGACTTTGATTGTCTATTTCATGGAGTCCTTCTGCGTGCCATTGAATTACTCTCTGTGTGCCAAGTATTGCACGCGTTGCGCAGGTTGCCGACCCCTGCACTACACAATAGCATCAAAACTAACCAGATTCTAAAAGATAAACCCACTGAATCCCCCCCCCCCCCACCCCAACCATACTCTCTCTCTCTCTCTCTCTTTCTCTGTAAGGCCTTTGTGTGTATGTGTCTGTATATTCTTGTGTGCGTGCGTGTGTGTGTTCTTGTTCTTAGATGTTTAGGCCTTACACTGCGAATAACGAACTATTTTTATACAGCGTTTCTTTAGAGGAAACAATCTGCAGACATTTGATGATAATTTAATTATGAAATAAAGCCACGTAAAACAATTATCTTTGTGTGTGTGCTACAACGTGCTGCTTGAGATAACATGTGCACACATTTGAATAGCTTTGAAATTACACACCAAAGCAAAGCGGAAGATTGAGACACAAACAAGATCACCTTTGTACAATACATATTTTGTTAAATTCTTGAGGTGACAGATGCTGCATATTTTAATATATAAGGCATATCTACTATTAGCCCTACATAGGGCCTACATTAATCATATTTATTCCTATTGGACTGATATAGAATTTTTAAAAGCTAAACGGTCAAAAAGAAAGTAAAGCTTAGACATTCAGCTTCATCGATATTTAAAACATGTACGTAATGAAGAGAACACTTTAACTTGCCGTTGTATTGAAAACAAACTCGTTATTAAATAACATGTTTATATCAATACAATCTATGTTCTGTTAAATATTTGTAGAGTTATTTTAAAAAGTATAAGAGCTTATATTAAAAGAATGATTTTTGTTTATATATTCTTTTGTAAATCCTTCGATACGGATCGTCAGTTGCATGTAGAGGTGTTGGTAGGCTATTTATTGGCCTTTATTTTATGTTATATATTAAAGTTGTTCTTTTATTACATTAAGGCCACAAATAACAAATTACATATTTATATAGCGCAATTCATAACGAAGTCTTCCAATGCTCTTTACATTTACCATATGTTATTAAGATAAGTTATAAATAAGCTTAAAGTTTGCTCAAGTAGAATTTTTCTTTAAATTGTCTAATTCGTTATACGCATTTCTTTAAAAAAGCAAATAATGCATTTCCCCAGTTGTAAAAGAAATATAGCGATACTTTAATCGATCTCGTCGATCTATTTAGCTCTAGCATAAAAGCAACATCGATTAATTACATGGCCTATATATTTAGATCTAAGTTTTGACACACATAGTGGTTACTTATTTGTAGTTTGGGTTAAGTGTTTGTGTAGCAAGATCGGTATTTGGTCGACCACCTTTGTCTTTAATAAAATTTGTCAGATTGTTAAAAAAAATTCTCCGCTAATCAGATAAATTATCTGAACATTATAAGATATTATTTGTGTAAACTTAATTTAGATGTGCCAATCATTGAATCTGTTGGTCTTCTTGCAATAAGTATCGTCTGCTAGAATCAAACGTACATTTATGTATCGCATTTTAAGTGTAGGCTATGAAACTTACCAATACGATTATAATAATAAAAAACACTCCAACGATACACGATACGATTACAGCAATTTGCCAATCCTCCATTGTATTTAGTATAAAAACCTACACAATATTTACAATATAAAAAAAACGGCTATGAGCTCAAATTGGACCTACAACTGCGTAAGCGATTACACTATAGACTAGCCTAGTTATCTTCATTCTTAAATCTCGTCACATGCCATAACGGACAAGTCATTGATTTTTTTGTAACTGCCATTTCGAGTTATGAAAAACTTTAGGGTGGGTGACTCTTTCTTGGAAGAAACACTTTAGCGTTACTTTCAGTTTGAATTTCAACTAGGACCGAATACAATAATTCTGTAGGGCATGGGTCGGCAATCTTTTGCTAATAGTTTCCCAAACTAGGATTTCTAAGTCATTCAGCGTGCCAACAGCCTAAAAGTCAAACAGCTCTAGGCCTACTGTATTTATTATTCATTTTTATAACACAATTTTTTTAGCGCCGTAGCAAGACCAAGTGCAAGAAAATCGTTAAATTATTATCTTTCTTTTTCGCCTAATAAGCAAATAAAAATGTTCATTACTAAACGTTCACATCATGTCTGAAAATTGAATATAGTGGTCAAGATTTATATGAGCCCAAGTCAAAAGGTGCTCTTTCAAGGAAAAAAATTTCATATTCACAGAGAGGTGTAAAAATGCACTTAAGTATTGTCAGAACCTTCCTACACATGATTTGAATAGTGGGAAGATAAGTAATACACTGGAAAAGACACAGTGGCGAAAAACGCAAAACAAAACAAATGGCTACTATAGACATCTTGGTGTCCCTTAGGACAAATGACAACAAAAAATTGACTTCAGAAAAAAACATACTAATTCTTGATGGATTTCTTCAAGAATTTAACACACATATCTCCATAGCCTATATTAAAATTTATGATATTCAAGAGTATTACAAGCGTAGGAGTTGCAAAAGAGTGGGTTTAGGAGCATAAACTCCACTCACTTGAAATGACAACAACTGTCCTAAGCAACACTATTTTTTTTAAACCCTTGTACAAAAAATATCCCTGCATCAATTTGAGCAAACTTTGTGGCAAATAGTTATTTAAGGGCTTCTTGTATTCCCCAAATGAGTTTGAGATACAAATAAGGCTCCTAGGTTATTGAAATAAAGTCTAGAAAAATTGCATGTAATTAGTCACTTAGAGTCACCGGCAAAAAACCGTAACATTCTCATCAAAAATGCGTTATGAGGCATATTTGAATCAACCTAGGTCAAAATGCAATCTCATGCTATCTCGTTGTCCATGTTTGGTGTGAACTGTCCAAGTTTTAACTATTTCATTGCATTTTGACCCTTTAATAGCGAATTTAAAAATATCAGTTTTGAGGTACGACCTTTGCACTTAAGCTCATATATTCCAGCACCTGCTTAAATATCATTATATTTGGATCTCACCCCGAGATGTTTATGAATATTTCGAATTTGATCTTGCCAGATTAGAGTGTTAAGCCAAATCTGGTAATCATAGATAGTGGGTAGTTTATATTATGTTTAAAATGTACATGTACATTTTTAGTCATATAATATTTATCTAATTTTCCTCTATCTCTATAGTTTTATCAATTTAAAGCTATAAATATAAGCTGCTTATTTTTACTTTATGAAGAAAAAATGGAAAACATTTTGAAATATTAACGCAATATTAAGGCTAAAAACGGGCTAATTATCTCCCTTTAATATTTTAAAGAATTTGAAAGTCTTGCATTTGATAAAAAAAACTCCTCCTTTAGTGCATCAATGTACTTTTTAAAAAAGCCCATCTGGTGATGCTACCGCACAAACTGGTACGGAGGTGAACAAATCTGAGTTTTCAATAAATGCAAAAATAATTTGAAAAAGGGACTATGTAAATTTTTGAAATAATAATTGACAAATTAGACTCTATAGCTGTGAAATTTTACAACTAACATTACTGTTGTAAATTACTTTAAAATGTGTTTTATGCAGCTTTTGTATAAAATTAAAGAAAATGTCATAATCAGATTTTAAAAAGTTAACTTAATATAGTTTAAAATATTTAAAATTGAAACATTTTGTGTGTTGACTAATTACAAGTGCATTTGCTAAATTTCATCCTAGTAGGCTAATAGATATATTTAAATTTAAATGTCTGTTGCAATGCTAAATTGTTAAAAATAAGTTCGACTTCTCTAACTTTTCTCATGTAATTTTCAATAACTTTAAACTAATTTATAGATCTTAAAACTTTTCACCAATTTATAGATGAATGAATTGGCTTCCATAAATCCCCTTAAACTAATTATGTTATTTGACCTCGTTCAGTACCATTTCGTGGGGTTGCATCTATCTTAGTGGGCCATAAATGAAAGAAGTAGTTATATAGTTTGAAATTGATTTCCCGCAAGATATGTCGAGTTTTAAAGCAAATTCATTCCAATGGACTAACAGTCCAAGTGATGTCTGAACCCGTCCTTGTAAATGCAAGTTCATAGAAATTAATGTGTCCCTATGCCATTCAAAAACATCGGTTTCAACACTCAGTTCTCCTCATTTAAGACTGGTCAAAAAATCATTTATTTCATTAATGGCTTACAAACAAGAAATGAATCTATCAAAAGTCAACCTCGTGTAAGGCAACAAACACTGGGGGCAACAGCAGATCTTTATATTTTGTATCACTTTCTTGTAGAAGTGACTTGAATTGCCTGTAAAAAAATAGAAGGTGCTAGTGCTATAAAGTTGACTATTATAACAATATATTCAATCACATATAGAAGGCGAACGATGAAATATTGACATGCAAACTTTCCTGAACCTTTACATTCAACATTCAGCGTCATTTTCGTGTAGCTTGTATAATTACATTTTCTTGGAGGTCTCTCGCGTGTCACTGAAAATCACTATGCGTGCCAAGTCTGGCACTCGTACCTTTGGTTGACGACCCCTGCTGTAGGGCATGGGGTAATAACCTTTTTTATGTCTATGTCTATATTTAAAGTGTAATTGATAGGACGAGCTGTGATGGTAATTTCAATTGACAACATCAAACTGAGCAATAGATATCTAGACGTTTATTGTTTTTTCGGTTGCACTCTCTCTCTCTCTCTCTCTCTCTCTCTCTCTCTCTCTCTCTCTCTTAATCTCTCTCACTCACTCACTTTATAACGACATGAATATGCGACATCGTCCAGCTCTAGCTACGTTTATTCGGGACGACCCAACACTGACCTATGAGGCTTACAGATGCACCGAAGATGCCATCTTATTAACGTTAAAAAAATGCACCACCATTAGGATACAACAAAATATTAAGTCCGAATGCTCTACATTGATTTTCCATTTGCCTTCAATACCATCCAACCACAGCTTAGAATACAAAAACAATCTTCATTAAATGTCAGTCTTACAACGCCTACAAGCCTGGGTCATGCACTTTTTGATAAACCGCCTTTAATTTGTCAGTAGAGGGATGTACCTAGCAAACCAGAAAAATAGGCACGGGAACTTCATGACGTACATCGTCTATCTGGTTCTATACCATCTATATTCTACATCAATGACATTCAAAGTCCGGCAATCGACACAGTACCCTTAATCCAATACGCCGATGACACGCAGCCATTATCGGCCTTGTTTCCATTGATGATAGGCCTAGTATCTATTAAAGACATAATTATGTCAGACTTTTACAAATGGTGCGGAGTCAACTAACTAATATTGTAGGCCTATTACACGTAAAGGAAAGAAATTAATGTAGCCTTTCGGAAGGATCTGTATATAAACAAGCAAATCAAGTCTCGCAATATAAATATCTAGGTTTTACAATCAATTCAAAACTGTCTTGATCTAGCCACTGCCAAATACTCTGTAAGAAAATTCAACTAAGGGCATTTTTGTATTAGTAATCTACAACAATTTCATCTAAGCAAGACAATCATTACATGTCAACTGCATCATCACCTTCTCAACCACCTGTTGGTATTGTATAATTTAAACGCCGCTTCGTTAAACCAACACTGTAGGCCTATATATATATATATATATATATATATATATATATATATATATATATAGACCACCTAATAAACAAAGCCTCTCGTACAACACAGACCCAACTACCAGCTCTTAAGGATTTTGTACAACTCAAGCCGCCTATCAATAATTTATACAATCTTTCTGACTTTCAGGACTATATGCGCAACCAAAACCACGACATCAGATATAGTCGAAGTGGTCGGTAGCCTATATTTCAATTAGGGCTAGCACAGAAAGACTCTAGAAACTCTTGTGTTCAACTGTCAGTGCGAATTTTACAACGGAATCGCCAGTCAGCCAGAAATACTGACCACTAATGATACATTTTCTTGTATTAAACAAAATAACATGATTGTGCACGTGCGTGATGATTTTATAGGTTATATATATTGTGTCCTTGTGTACCAGTAGTTATTCTATATTGTTTACAATTTTGTTCATTGATGCTAAAAGACGGGAAAACTGTAATAAGTCGAATTTCCATGTGTTGGTATCAATAAAGGAATCATAATCTTTATCTGTACGTTGTTCGTCCCTTTTGAATCGTTTTAATCACCCCCTCCCTGCCCACACACACATACACACATAAAAGAAGGGATATGTCTTTAAAGGGAGCTTACGAAACATGAACAAGCAAACTACGTGTATTTTCGTATAGTCAACTCTCAGAAAGCAGGTGATATGTGCCCCTATGTGCCCAGCTTCCGAAAACGCGGAACATGTCCTTCAAACCTGCCTCTGTACCATACTCTATCCGGTCAGCCATTTAATTTGCCTATGCGATAGGCCTACATTTGTTTATTATTGGTCTCAATCGTCCTAAAATAATAAGCTTATATATATATAGAGAGAGAGACTAAATAAAACGATATGATTAGGGTTGCCATATCTAGCTGGGACTTCGTCGGGACACTGAGATGAGGGTGTAGGCTAAAAATGAAGTAAAAAAATAAAAATAAAAATAATTTTCTCGAATAATAGCGCAAGATCTAGAACCTATAAGGTACTTGCATCATCGATACAGGATACGCAACATGCTACGCCGTATGTGAGACGACCTTGTCAACAAAAACTTGTTGACATAAACAAAAGAAACAACTGAGGCTGCATTTACATGTTGCGCTAACAGATGACATTACTTCAGAAGGCCTACTTGAGCCAAACTCATAACAGTATTTTGCATAATCGGGGACAAAATTGGGTCTTGTCGGGATGTCGGAACAAGAAGGTCCATAACGGTGACGGTCCCGATAGATTGGGACGGATGGCAACCCTAGATATGATTCAAGAAACAATGCATTGTGGGCCTGCTAGAAAACTGAACCTAGAAACAGCACCTTGAGCTGCAATAGAACGAGATAAATTGAGATCTTTGGCTTTCGCCTCAAGCGCCAGCAGGCACAGAGAGGATAAGAGAGAGATAAATGACGACACATGTTTCGACCCATTTTAGCCCCCCCCCCCTCCTCCTCCGCAGCTTGTTAAAGTAGAATTGTCATTTAAAATTGCATAACTTTTTGGTTGTGACGTCACATTTTAAACGTGCTTCCCCTACTCGTTTAATAAAGTTTGACGCCCTAGCTTCCCTCCCCCAGTTGTGTGTATGACGTCATTTAGGCCCTATGGAGACCCCTTTAATAAAGTTTTAATATTTATTGGTATTTCATGTTTTAATTATTTAAAAACAATTAAATTGTGTTTAAGCAACTATTTCGTTCACGGTCCGTTAAATACATGCAGGCCTACCTTTAACTTGAAATTGGCAAACCAGCATAGATATTAGCTTTTTATTAGTTATAGGGTTGCGTCCACACCACAGAATAGACAAATAGTCTAACACCTTTTGGTGACAGTGACTGGCGCCTATAAATTTATTATTAAATGTAGCCTATATAGGATATCTTTGATAAAAACAAGTAAACAAAAAGACAATAATCTTCTGCATACACCATAATAATAATAATAATAACATAGGACATAAATAAGACGAGCCAAAATAAAACTGTCTTGGACGATGGAAAAAACATAATGTGTAGCAGCCCTGACCCAAATAATACGCAGTTTAAACATGTATACTCACTGAGCTCTATATATAGCTCAGTGCTTATATTCATTTTGAAGACTATAATTTTTGTTTTCGCAGATATAACTAGTCTGCGTGTCTGAACGAAAACGTTAACGGAATTTAAAGTTATTCTTCTTCTTTCGATTTCGTATCAATAATTTAACAATTTTTAATATTATAAAACTTTCACTTATTAAAAATTATACGAAACATATCTCTTTACTAGCTCTGTATGAAGGCTATTTTGTTTACACATAACAACAGTGTAACAAGAAAAAAGTGAGATGCGCTAATTACGAGCATTGTATAATTATTATGTATCATCTATAATATTGCAGACCTAATTAACTATAGAAATAAAAACAAAAATTATGCTACTTTATTTATTATATTACAATTTGCACGGATAATCATTCATTCATATAGTTCCACAGTTAAAAGTTCTAAAATAATTCTAATGGGGCCCTGATCACTCATGAAAATCCACCATATTTTTATTTACAGTATTTATTTAACGTGTATATTCAGACTTTTAAAACCTTAAATTCCCTTTACGTACTGTTAACAAACCACTCTTTACAGTAATGGTCAGATATCTACACTATTTACATATGTATACAGTAGTACACAGACACACTTCATAAATCGCACAATATATTTTCTCATATAATATAGTTATATACTCATATACTCATATAATATAATGTAAAAATCTGCAAAGTCGAGAATCTGCGAATGTTGAATCGTGAAGTAGAGTGGGTTCACTCTATATATAATTATTTAATCTAGGCCTATTCACAACACATTTATTTCTAATTTACATTAATGATCTGCCAAATTGCATCAACACAGGCACAAAAGTAAGATTATTTGCAGATGATTGCATAATTTATAGAATAATAAAGACAGGAAAAGATAGTGAACTTTTACAAAAAGACCTAGATGAACTACAATAATGGGAATCAAACTGGAGTATGTCTTTTCACCCAGAAAAATGCCAACTAATAAGGGTATCCAAGAAAAAGAAACAAATAATAACAAACTACTTCATTCATGGTAAAGAACTAACTCAAACTAGCAATGCTAAGTATCTAGGAGTAATAATAAATGATAAGTTATCTTGGAACCCTCATATTGATGAAGTAATTAAAAAATCAAACAAAACATTAGGATTCATAAAAAGGAACTTTTACAAATGTAATAAGAATATAAAACTAAAATGCTATCTCACATTAGTTAGGCCTATACTAGAATATGCAGCATCTGTATGGGACCCATCAACTAAAGAAAACATTAAAAAATTAGAACAAATTCAAAAAAGAGCTGCAAGGTTTATAACTAGTGAATTTTCCCAATTGACAAGAGTAACACCATTAGTCAAATCACTAAACCTAGAAACACTAGAGGACAGAAGGGCAAAGAGTAAAGTAGTAATAATACATAAGGCATTAAACTCTAATTTAGAAATACAACCCAATAACAATCTGTTGCAAAGCTCAGATAAACATAAAGACAAAAACACCTTCCTTGTCCCTTATGCGAGAACAAATGCATATAAGTACTCTTTCTTCCCGAGTGGCATTCGGGCATGGAATGGGTTGCCTGAACAAACCAGGAAAACCAATAACCTAACATCATTTAAAACATTAATAAAAATGCAAGACTAGACTCGGGCCACGGATGAGCGTAGGACGCAATAATCTTCTTTATAGAAGGAGCGTCTGTAATGTATAAGATAAGATAAGGCCATTAATTATGTTCATATACAATTATTTTTATTAAGCCATAATATATTACCACCATAGTAGCAGACCCATATAATATGTGTATCTGAGACATAATATATATATATTACCACAATTTGTTTTACACTATTTGCCAGCTTTAAGGCCCATGGGTAAGCTGAAGTATTGACTAGGATCAAGTTGTGTCACGTTACCTATTTCCACCTTGCAATTTATGCTGCCCTGCAGAGGGTTGGGCATAGGATGTTATCTTCTTTCTATAAAAGAATGTTTTTAACTTACAATGCATATGTTAAGATATAAAATATTATGTACAACAAAATTTTGTTTTATTAATATTTTTTAATTGACATAACTATTTGTGCAAAAAGATTATAGCCTAATTTTTTTTACTCTACTGTTTTAGGTATGAAGCTGGTGCTAATGAAATTCCATTAGTAATAGCAAAAATGATTTTTATGCATCACTGTCAAAGAAAAATAATTTTGTAGGTCTATTTCTGAAGGGAACTATCCAATTGGAGTTATATCTTATAAGTTTACAGACGTTCCTTCTAGATAGAAGATTATTACGTCCACTAGGCCCAAAACTCCTGCAGGGCGACAGGGATCCACCGGTGGCAGGGCTAGAACCCGCGACCTGTCAGTTGGTTTTTGGTTGACAGTCCGGTGATCTAACCGCTGGACCAGCCGGCACTAATGGGGCTTGAAATATCAACAGTCAAGCAAGTGCTTAGTGTTCAGTCAATATCAGAAAACTGCTTGCCTTTAACACCTTACATTCCTTTTCCAAAATACCTCTGGCCATGCAACAGCAATGGATTGGTGACAGATTTTCATGTCTTACCAGAAAAACTAAGTAAGTCTCTTTGCATATTCTTTTTCATTCTTAAATTTATTTATTTTTTAATGGGTCTCAAGGGCTTCTTTGTGTTAAATATGTTTTAATGCAGATTTTAGTACAGGTAATTACTATACACTTTCAATTGTTTAATAGTCAATGCTAGTTTTTTTTTTTTTTTAATGCAGTGAATATCCATGCATTTAATTAGTTGGCAGGACCAATTTGATCCATAGGACATATGAGGCAGCGCTCACTAGCTTATATGGCCAACATACACTAAGGAGTTGTGTATCCAGCACAATTCCCAAGCCACCTTTGTTTTTTTTACTTTTGCTCTAACTAATATTGGGTACCTGTCAGAGTTCGGTTATCTCAGGGACACCAACCAGATCAGGAAGAAAATGCTGTCTTTCACCAGGATTTAAACCAGGGACTTTCGGTGTGAAAAAACACAACTACTTGACCACCATGCCTCTGTCATGCCTAACAGCACACTATATTGGCCAAATATTTGCCCAATGTGTAGCCAAGATTTAAATATGGTCCCGATTTTGGGCCGATAGAGTGTGCTTAAGTACACCTCTTTACAAACCTTGAAGGATTTATAGAGCTACTGATTCAGAATTTCGGTTCTTTTGTTTAGACTTACGAATATGACCACATAGCCCGGGAGACTTTATTTTTACCAAAGGATGTTGGGCAGGCAGTGAATAATAGACTTAATAATCTAGTCAGGTTGAATAAATTGATCATAAAGACCCTCAAAGTGGCAATCTATACTTTGATGTAGACGAACGCTAATCATTGACCAAAGACAAAACATTTTATATGAGACTTAAATTAAATATGTCATTCCTTTCTTTAAGGGTCAAATAATCAGAATAACAGATGGTACTGGTGGTGTGATGCTGAGTTTGTTCCATTCAAAGACATCAGTTTGTTTACAACATCTTCTGTGTATGAGCCGAGAGCTGACAGACGCTGGGCACATATTCCGCACATCCCAAATGGCAAAGTAGTTTTATATAACCTTTGGTCTCCAGATGGAATTCGTAAGTAACTAAAATTAAGTCTAAAAGTTTATTAAACATTGATTAAACAGAAAATATTGATATTTATTTTTTTGCCAAATAAAAATTGTGAAAATTTGTATTATTTTTTAAAGTCTTTTATTATGTTTAAATTGTTTATATACGAAAAATCTTAGTATTGACAGCATATCTTTTCTTTCTTTTATTAGAATGTAGTATATACAGCCGAACCAATAGCACAGTATTTCCTAATGTACACCCACACCCTATTGGTGAACTGGTGGGTTACTGTGGCACAGGAGAAGTTGTGATCATGTCAGATAACGGGGATCCAGCATACTCCAGAAGTCGAGACTTGACAAATGCTGTCCATGTTTACTGCACCATTGCCAAAAATGGCATCAGTTTTGCTTGCTTAAAGCGAGGGATGGGTGCATTCTTCTTAGAGCATCATCACCTTGACTCTTCTCTGATGATTCTTGATGTCATAAGATGTCATCAAATTTGTAGAGATTTCATCCCTTTGAAAACAGGAAATGACAGCGTCGCCTGCAAGTTTTCACCCAACTCAAAGCAAATAGCAGTGAGCATATCTTCAGGAAGTTTGTTTGTGGTTAAGCGAAGTAGACTTGAGAAAGTTTGCATAGTCTGTCCTGATATGTTGCAGCAGAAGCTATCTTCTGCACAGTCTTTTGATTATGACCCTCGTTTTGCCTCAGAAATTCTATCGCTAGCTACAAAAGACAACATAATAATCACAGTCAATATAAACACTGCAGAAATAATGACTTCACTTGAAACTAGTGATTCTGTTGACTGTCTGACTTATAGCCATGATGGCCTCTTTGTTGCTGTCGGCTTCCACAGTTTTGATATCACAATCTATGACAGTGAAGACTTGGCACCTGTCAACCAAGTGTCAATGTCCAGCCTGTGCCTAGAAAATGGCAGAATTGTACGAGATTACCCTAGTGTCCTGCACTTAAGTTTCTCACAAAATGGAGAGCACCTGGCCAGTACATCATCAGACGGACATGTAAGACTGTGGAGAATAGAAAGGATGTTCACCTTACAAGAACTATGCAGAGACAGAATATTAGCCAGTATGCCAGTTTGTAAAGTCAAAAAATTAAACAGCATTCCAGAAAAGATGAAGAATTTCATTATCTACAAGTATTTTTGACTCTAACTTAAAGCTCTTGAAAGTTACTTCCCCTCATTCACCTTTATTATGTACATTTGCTAAAAATTAATCCTCATTCACACTAAACATAATAATGTTTTAGTATAAATCTTGTGAAAATGAAGTGACAATATTTTAATTTTAATAATTTACAGTGTTACTTCTATGGTAATGAGGATTTTGTCAACATTTTGTCAATTAGATAATGCTTTAAATAAAATAAGTTTAATTCTATCTCTTTTTTTCAAAATGGCACAATTGTATTATTAGCTATACTGTACTTAAATATATGTAAAATGATGCTTTGTTTTTTACATCCTAAATATCTACCAATAAATGTTTGAGTTAATAATGTTTCTTTTATTCTTTTATGAGTTATAACTAACAAGTTAATTCAATACAATGAAAGGTTAGCTGGTATTTTCACTTGCAAATGACAAATGCTACTTGGGTCTTGCGTTTGTCCATACTAACAAAGAATAATAAGTGCTGTCTGATTAAGTTAGATTCTATCTTCTGTCTGCTAGCATCACACATATTGCCTGTGGTAGCTCCACTGCTGTCATGTTTTCTATTAAAACTACTTTACTGCTCAATAGGGGCCTACTAACTTAACTGTTCAGGTACACTTTGTGTTTGAGTGATTCTGAGCTGCTTTTTTTTTCATATTCAGTATGAATGGAACATATTTGTATGTGTTCTTTAGTTGTTCAGCTCCACTGTAGAGCTTGGTGGATAAACTTGTTTGATGGTGTAAGAGGTTAACCCATTTGCATACCTTTAGAGATGACTTAACTGTGGATTGTGCTTACAGTCACTACCTGGACAATAATACATATTTCCCAACCTATTGGGGTGGTGTTGCTTAGATTTAGATGGCAGTCTGCTGGATAAAAGATATTATAATTTTTGTTGTAAGGGTGAGTGTTATTCTATGGGCTATACAGCAACCCTCATTTTATGTAGTTAAATAACAAAGTTGGAGAAATGAAATGTACAGCTTAGTAAGTTGTTTAAAATTTGAATTTATTAAAGTGATTTTATTTAGCTCATAGCCAATTTATCTCTCCTTAAAAAAAGATATGTTTCCCTTATGCCATTATCTAAGGGCAACATTTGGGGCAGACATCACAAATGGTAGACTCTCTAATCAATCTGGGATGATAGAAGACTGTCGCTTGATTTGCTAAGGATAAGGGAAATAACAAATGAATCTTTTTTGAAAATCATAAAATACTACTAAAATAGATAAATACAAGTAAATATATATACTTTATTAATTACATTAAACAAATGTTATATTAAACTGTTAGGCCTACATTTAATTTCATAACTTCTAAAACAATGCATACATTCCATAAAAATGCTTTGTAAAAGTTGTTTTTAAAGTAAAAATTTTAATTTTCTAAATGTTCCTTTCAAAAAGGAGCATAAGTAACATATTAGATAAGAATGTATTTTGAAGTTTCATAAACCATTTTGGTGACTTTGCATTGGAAAACGGTAAAAAAATATTCTGTATAATAACATTAGTTATTCTTTTTCAAACATGTTTACATTTGTTTCTCATTATATGTATATAAATAAAATATACCATTTCATATATTAACCATTTACATACCTGGTTCATAATAATCATAAGTTCTGACATAGCTTTTCTGTGACTTGGCTACTTTAGCCTCACGGATCATTACAATACTGTAGCACAGAGATGATCCACTGATCTGTCAAATTTGAATTTTATAATATAAATTTAACCATTATAAAAATAAATTATTGTCATTACAGGCTACAAGTTTAAAATTGTGCCAAAATTACACTATTTTAAATTACATTTGATACACTGAATTGAATGCTAATACAACATAAAAGAAAATGAGTTTATGGTCAATAAAAGACTGAAACATCTATGAAACAGTGAGTTTATATAATGATCTGTCTAGATTTGCCAATATCTACCTTGTCGAAGTATACTGCAACAACAGAACCTTTTCTTTCTGACCTCTTCACTCCAGCTACTTTCTCTAGAGTTGTCAAATCTGGTACAAATCCTGATGGAATGCTCACTTCCTGAACCACCATACCTGTTTCATGTTTAAGCAGCTGTCTGTTGGGGAAAGAGAGAATGAAAGAAATTTTAAATGCTTGAAGGGAAAGATTTTCTGGAATAGAAGAATTTCAGAGAACTTAATCTTCTGTTTGTATTATTGTTATGTCTTGGTTTTATTTGTATGTTACTTTATATGTTGCATTTCATGATAAATAATTCTATTCACGACTTAACATAACTTTTTGGTTCAGATGCTCATCACTCACTGTATGTACATTTATGTATGCTTAATTATTATTTTTTATAACTTAAAGTAATTGTATCTATTGTTTAATTTTATGCAATATTAACACTATAATAATTTAAAATATTTCAAAAAATTAGGCAGAATTATGTCTTTCCTTATTTTTCAATAGTTTTACCTTTTGCGGTTTGCCAATTTTGATAATAATAAATTCTTACTTGGTGCAAATCATAAGATTGAAAGAGTCCAACTTGTCATCTAGCAACACAATGTTAACATCAAAAGCTGGAGCAGACAACTCTTCCAGAACATTAAAACTGTATTCAAACTGTTAATTTAACAAAATAAAGTAGAAAAGAAACTGTGAAACATTGTGCTAATGTAAAACTAAACTAGATTATTGTATTTACATAAATACATTTCTTTCTATGTAGACTTATAAACATTCCTAATCATCTGTATCAAGATCTCTCTTTTTGAAACTTACATCAAGCAGAGCATATCCAATACCAGATGCACTGATGCTGAAATCTCTACCAGTATGTTGTACCTGGGACATGAAAGAAAATATTTACATATATGCTTGTTTTATGACTTGATCAACTAAAATGTTTAGCAAACTATTTAAAGCTACTTGTGTGTCAGTTATGACTTTATCTTAATTTATAATTAGTGTCATTTTACAAATAAATTTGTTTAATAAATATGTGTCAAGTAAAAGTAAAGTCAACCCATTCAGACCAATTTGATCTACAGGGCCAGTGAAGCAGCATTCACGAGTTTCCATGGCCACTGCATTCTTAGGGATTGTGTGGACATCCCAATGCCCAGCCACCTTTACTTTGCCCCAACTAATGTTGCTGAATCTGGGAACAAACACTAGCATTCACTCAAATTCAATCCCTTCACTTTTGGTATGCTCGCATTAATTGTACCGGTAGCTTTTCTTTTCTTGATATTTTATACAAATGCCTTCTACCTATTATTTTAGGCTGCTGATTTTTATAGAGAACACAATTTTAAATTTTTATTTATATTATTAATAGTTTTTTTAAATATAAAATATTGGTATATTTTGTAACTCTAAGAACAAAATTATGTTAGGAACTACCAGAATTATTTTTTGCTTTGACTTTCTGATGCTGCCACTGGTTAGAAACATCTTGCCTTCAGACCTTAAAGAATCATTTTTTTTAGATTTTCCTCTATAAAATGAATCTAAAAGTTGTTTTCTTTTCCCCCACTTACTTCTTGTATTTGTAGAGACAAAGCATTGTTGCTGTCCACATTCATATTGAGAATAGGGTTAAGGTCAGACACAGTGACTTTAATATTTGTGTTGGGTCTAAAGGACTCACTGGCAAAAGATGACAACGCTTGAAGTCCTAGAATGGTGTCCTGAAGAAAAGATTAACAAATTCACATTGTAATGACCAACATTATGACTTTGGGCAACTTATACATTATGTTTCTGTCATGTTTTCAAATTGGAAGTTCTGTCATGTTTCATTTTGAACTAATTGACTTATTTTCTAAGATATTGTTAACTCTGTATTACTAATGCTATGGAATAAATGAGGGGCTTTATTTTTTACTAATTGTGTTTATAAACTTGGTGCTTTATTATTCAATCTTTGTGATTTTAATTATGGATTTATTTTAAGCCAGTAATTATAATAAGCACAGATTGCATTGTAATTGCAATATATAAAAAAAATTCGTTGAAGACAAAGAAATGACTAAACATTTTAGTCACTTTATAAAATATTTTTTAAATTAACTATCTTTTTCTTGTTTCAATTAAATGACATAAAAATATTGTCGTTGCCAGGCGAAAACCCGCCGTCCGAAATTGCAAATTTTTTAGGAGAAGAAAAAAACTGCATAGGTCAAGTAAAAGAATCAATGTAGCCCTGTTTATAAGAAATATAATTGTAGAATATCTATTGGACAATACTACAAGATATTTTTAGACATCCTGTGGGATATCCCAAGGAAAAGTTTAATACAAAAAAAAATATTGAAAATTTCTGACTTTGCCGGTTTTTGCCTGGCAACGACCATATATTTAAAAGCAACAAGTCACCAAACGGAATCATATACACATATACTGTACCTGAGTTGAGACAAAACCTCCTTGAGCATTTCTTTGTGAAATCAGCCACCTGACAGCTGGAAGGGCTTGGTCCAAACGATTAAGGGAAGTGTAAGTCAGTATAGCGTAAGATGTGATTAAGATATCGATGGGCCTGGCCTGAACATGTGGTGGACGCCACTTAAACAATCTGCTTTCCTCTTCTTTGACTACTGTGCTGTTGTCACTCCAGTATTGCAGACTTCCTGTACCATTAGGTAAAACAAATTTAATTCACGCATTTTTGAAACATTGAAATGTACAGTTGTCTTAGATTTAATTTTTTTATTACCATTGTCTAAACTATAACAAATAATTATCTTTAGCAGGTTTTATATTTTAAGATTTGTTGCATTCTAATATTGAACAGTACCTTCATTCCTAGAAAATGTCAACAACCTATTGAGTGCAGCTCCTGCTAAAGGGCTTTTAGCTTCAGCTAGTGCAAAGCTAGTTACAGCTAGAGAAAACTGATTATTTATGCCTTCCAGCGACACTAGTTTCTCCAAGTTTTTAGTGGCTTTTAAGGTGGCATTACCAAAACGGTAGTAGGCACAAAGGATAAATTGTCCATCTATACAGTCCTGAAATTAGAGCAAAAAGTTTACAAGTCAGTTTATGCAATTACTAGTGAGAACCAATCAAACAAATTTTATCAAATAAATATACTGTATAATAGAAAACAACTAATCAAAACTTATATATTTTGTGTCCTTTGAAAATAACAATAATAGAGATTCATCCAAACCAAAGGTAAAGCTATCCTTGAAGACATTAAATGTTTAAAGTATTTGTGAAGGAGTTTGATAGGCTACACTAAATGGTTTGTATAATCAACATGTTACCATGATGTTATTCATTGGTATGAATGTTACATACCCATCAAAGTTAATTTCAAGAAATGGTAACAAAAATGTGTGTCTTATCGTCTACCCATGGCTCTAACCATTCTCATTCTTTCTAAACTTAAAGAATTTTTCAAATTAGCAAGTTAATATTTACATTTATGATGAATAAATCTCATCATATATGAAGTTTTTTTTGTAAAAATTCAATCTAGAAATTATAGGATAAACAGTGTATGTTATTTTATGTTATGTTTGCATTAAAAAATTTTTTAATGATATTTGCTTAAATATGAATTCTATGTGTTACTTCTCTTTTTCATTTTACTTATGCTTTAACAACTTCAGTTGTAAGTTGTATTGGAAAAAATAGTGGTATTTTTTTCTGTTTGATTCTGAATATTACTGATAAGCAATTAAACAGTTTCAAACACTTACATTAACATCTGTCAGCTCTTGTGCTTTCAATAAAGCCATCAGTACAAATGCTGTTAAAGCTGGACCAGTAGCTGTACCCTGAAATTACACAATGAACAACAGCATCGTTCAATTTTTTCATCAACAAACACATTGATGCATAGAATTTATTATGCAGGCCTATTCTTCAAGTAGAAACTGATAAAGAAAATGAAGTATACAGGCCTATACTTCAAGTAGAAATTAATAAAGAAAATGAAGTATACAGGCCTATACTTCAAGTAGAAACTGATAAAGAAAATGTAGTATACAGAACTATACTTCAAGTAGAAACTGATAAAGAAAATGTAGTATACTTTTAATAAATAATGAAGAACCAGACATAATTGCAGGTTCCGAAACATGGCTTAGCCCAGATATTTACAACACAGAGATATTCAATAATAATTATGAAATTTTTAGGAAAGATAGATCAGACAGGCATGGAGGAGTCTTACTAGCCATAAAATCTACCCTAATAGCTGAAGAAATTAAATTAGAACCTCAAAATAACATAGAGTCAGTATTTTGTAAAATAAGCAGACCTAATTCCAAACCACTAATTGTAGGCAGTGTTTACAGACCACCAAACTCAACATCAGAGTACATGTCTGATCTGTGTAATCAGCTGACAATTATTGAAACTAAATATAAAAATGCTATAATTTGGATAATGGGGGACTTCAACCTCCCTGATATAAATTGGAATAGCTACTCTATAGAAAAGCACCAAAACACAAAAGAAATAAATGAAATGTTTATCAATACCATCCAAAATCTAAACTTAGACCAAATTAATAAAAAACCAACAAGAAACCATAATATACTAGATTTATTTTTAACGAACAGACCAGGACTAGTATTAGATTATGAAATAATCCCTGGACTTTCAGATCATGATATTGTCAGAGTAAATAACAAAATAAAAATCCAAATTAGCAAGAAACCTAAAAGAATAATTTATCTCTGGAATAAATGTAACACAACAGAACTACATCAAGCAGCAATAAAATTCCAAACCAATTTTCTTACTAAATACAATATAGATAGTCCAGTTGAAGATATTTGGCAATTTATAAAAACCAACTTAAAAGCAATAATGGCTGACTCTGTGCCAACAAAACAAACATCAAATAAAATTAACAAATGTTGGTTTAACACTAAACTAAAGAAACTGTGTAAACAAAAAGAAAATCTATTCAAAAAGTTTAAGGCAACTAATTCAATTAGACTACATAAAAAATACCTAAAAATTAAACATTTAACTCAGAAACTAAGCAGACAGCTGCAGAATGAATATGTAAACAATGTAATTTCTAAAGATAATAATAAAAACTTATGGTCCTACATTAAATCAAGAAAAATGGACACTACAGGCATAGCTCCACTAAAAGGCCAAAACAATGAAACTTATAATGATAATGAAACTAAAGCTAATATCCTAAACACACACTTTGCATCATCTTTTTCAAATCCAGGTGACAAAGAAATATTCATAAATTTAAACAAACTAGAAGAGATAGGAAATATAAATGTAGATGAAAAAGGCATTAAACAACTCCTAACCAACTTAAAAGTAAACAAAGCTTCTGGTCCAGATGAAATACCAGCAAGACTGCTTAAAGAACTAACTAATGAAATATCTCCAATCTTTAAAATACTTTTCCAGGCCTCTCTAAACCAGGGCAAAGTGCCCAAAGATTGGAAATTAGCCAATGTAACCCCCCTTTTCAAAAAAGGAGATAAATCTGACCCCGGAAATTATAGACCTGTTTCTCTAACAAGCATAACATGTAAATTACTTGAACATATAATATATAGTAGTATAGTAAATCATCTAGACAAACTAAATGCACTGTGCCCACACCAACATGGCTTCAGGAAAAATAGATCATGTGAGACTCAATTAATAGGCTTAATAGATGACTTGTCTAAGGGATTAGATAATAACAACCAAATTGATGCTATATTACTAGATTTTTCAAAAGCATTTGATAAAGTTCATCATTCTAGTCTTCTTAAAAAACTTAAATACTTTGGCATCTCTGGTCCCTTACATCAGTGGATTCAGGACTTTCTTATAGGCAGAGAACAAACAGTGATAATAAATGGCTCTAAGTCATCACCAATAACAGTAAACTCAGGAGTTCCACAAGGAACTGTTCTAGGGCCCCTACTATTTCTAATTTACATTAATGATCTGCCAAATTGCATCAACACAGGCACCAAAGTAAGATTATTTGCCGATGATTGCATAATTTATAGAATAATAAAGACAGGAAAAGATAGTGAACTTTTGCAAAAAGACCTAGATGAACTACAAAAATGGGAATCAAACTGGAGTATGTCTTTTCACCCAGAAAAATGCCAACTAATAAGGGTATCCAAGAAAAAGAAACAAATAATAACAAACTACTTCATTCATGGTAAAGAACTAACTCAAACTAGCAATGCTAAGTATCTAGGAGTAATAATAAATGATAAGTTATCTTGGAACCCTCACATTGATGAAGTAATTAAAAAATCAAACAAAACATTAGGATTCATAAAAAGGAACTTTTACAAATGTAATAAGAATATAAAACTAAAATGCTATCTCACATTAGTTAGGCCTATACTAGAATATGCAGGATCTGTATGGGACCCATCAACTAAAGAAAACATTTAAAAATTAGAACAAATTCAAAAAAGAGCTGCAAGGTTTATAACTAGTGAATATTCCCCACTGACAAGAGTAACACCATTAGTCAAATCACTAAACCTAGAAACACTAGAGGACAGAAGGGCAAAGAGTAAAGTAGTAATAATACATAAGGCATTAAACTCTAATTTAGAAATACAACCCAATAACAATCTGTTGCAAAGCTCAGATAAACATAAAGACAAAAACACCTTCCTTGTCCCTTATGCGAGAACAAATGCATATAAGTACTCTTTCTTCCCGAGTGGCATTCGGGCATGGAATGGGTTGCCTGAACAAACCAGGAAAACCAATAACCTAACATCATTTAAAACATTAATAAAAATGCAAGACTAGACTCGGACCACGGATGAGCGTAGGACGCAATAATCTTCTTTATAGAAGGAGCGTCTGTAATGTATAAGATAAGATAAGATAAGTAGAAACTGATAAAGAAAATGTAGTATACAGACCTATACTTCAAGTAGAAACTGATAAAGAAAATGTAGTATACAGACCCTATACTTCAAGTAGAAATTAATAAAGAAAATGAAGTATACAGGCCTACACTTCAAGTAGAAACTGATAAAGAAAATGAAGTATACAGGCTTATACTTCAAGTAGAAACTGAGAAATGAAAATTAAGTATAGGCCTACAGACTTATACTTCAAGTAGAAACTGATAAAGAAAATGCAGTATACAGGTCTATACTTCAAGTAGAAACTGATAAAGAAAATGCAGTATACAGGTCTATACTTCAAGTAGAAACTGATAAAGAAAATGTAGTATACAGACCTATACTTCAAGTAGAAACTGATAAAGAAAATGTAGTATACAGACCTAAACTTCAAGTAGAAACTGATAAAGAAAATGTAGTATACAGATCCATACATACTTCAAGTAGAAACTGATAAAGAAAATGAAGTATACAGACCCTATACTTCAAGTAGAAACTGGTAAAGAAAATGTAGTATACAGACCTAAACTTCAAGTAGAAACTAATAAAGAAAATGTAGTATACAGACCCATATATACTTCAAGTAGAAACTGATAAAGAAAATGAAGTATACAGACCCTATACTTCAAGTAGAAACTGAAAAAGAAAATGTAGTATACAGACCCTATACTTCAAGTAGAAACTGATAAAGAAAATGTAGTATACAGACCTATACTTCAAGTAGAAAGTGATAAAGAAAATGTAGTATACAGACTTATACTTCAAGTAGAAACTGATAAAGAAAATGTAGTATACAGACCTATACTTCAAGTAGAAACTGATAAAGAAAATGTAGTATACAGACCTATATACTTGAAGTAGAAAGTGATACACTCATTGTAGTATATTTCAACTGAGTAATTAACAACAAAAAAAAAACAAATATGCAAAACAACTAAAATAATAATCTCTGGAATTAATGCAACACAAATTCATAAGGGATATTGAATATGTTTTTGTACTTATGTTTATATAAAAATTATCTATTTCCTGACTGGAGTGCACTATTCCGCCCCCACCCTCACATACACAGATATAATTTGCACAATTCTCCCCCCCCCCCCTCTTGCAACTCTCCCCAATCATATCATTTTGTTTTTATGTTGCTCAGATGGAAAAAGAGAGAAAGGCCTTTAGGCCATAAAGTCTGTAATTTAGTATAAGCATAGACTATAATATACATGGACCGCTTGCTTTAGTATTTCTGCTATATGATGACTCAAAAGACTGCTTTTCAGAATTCCTGATTTGTATAATACTTTGCGATTCCGTTTTATTGAATCGCTTTGATTTTCTCAATAAAAAAATAAAAATTAAAATCGACAGTTCTATACAGCAGAAACATTTAAGAAACAAGGAGGAGCGTAGAAGTAATTAAAAACAGCCTTATTGGTTGCGCACGGAAAAAAAAGTACATATAAACTCTAAAAAAAGAGCAAACGGTCTATTTTGTTATAGTCTATGGTATAAGCTTAATCTATTATGAAATGGTAGTCTGTTGAGTGTTATATAAACACACAACCAGTTTTCATTTTTTGATTTATCAAATTTAATATAAAATGTAACATTTTTGAAGTCAACTTTTCTTGCCCCCCCCCTCCCCTCGTGTCAACAACTGTCAAACTTTTTCACATCCCTAACCTTTCCTCCCTATTTTGTTGGACAACCCCCAGAGATATTTATAATAGTGGTTATAATGCATGAACTTGTATTGAACAATGTAAAAGTTAAGTACTTGTCGAACCAAATTGATCCATAGGTCTTGTGAAGCAGCGTTCACCAGTTTCTGTGGCCACGGCATACTAGGTGGTTGTGTGGCAAGCACTATGCACAGCCGCCTTTACTTTACCCAACTAAAGTCAAGTGCCTTCCAGAGCTGGGTACTCAGGGACACCCTCCAGACCAGAAAAAAAATTCTAGCCTGCACCAGGATTTCAACCCGGGACCTACGGTACGCTAGCCAAATGTGCTGCTGCACGACCACCCTGGACAATGGGCTAGAGATTATTTATATAAATCTGTAGGCTATTTAACATCAATCTCATTCCTTTTTTTTAAATTTTCAAGAATTACTCTTCTAGTAGGTTCTGTACAAAAACCTTGAAAAGGGTGGCCATTTGTGTCGTTGTTTTTGTAAAGATTGTTTTAAAGAAATTATTATATCGGTCTATGTATGAGAGAATTGTGAACATCCGTTAATCATCAAATTGTTCATTGCACACTTGCCTGCAGTGGAACTCTACTTGTTCATTTACGATCAATTCTTAATTCATTTTAATCTTTACAAGTGGCTTAGTGATATATTTCTACTGAACCAGTCCCTAGTATTGACAGAGGACTCAATTAGACTAGTCTATTAGAAAACCAAATATAGTAAGGCCACCTGAGCACACAGGCACTAGACCAGAGGCATGTGTGCCAAAGGTGGCACACAGGGTATATTTCAATGGAATGCGGAAATTGAGTGTTAGAAAAAGATGACATTTAGGTTGTTGGCATGTTGAATAAATGAGAAATTTTGACTTTGGCACACTATTATCAAAAGGTTGCCAACCCCTGTACTAGACCATTGTGCCCTTATTTGTTTTATTGCCACTTTGAAAACATTGGACATCAGCCCCCATAGGAGACATTTACATAAATTATTCACACTTTTACCAGAAAATACACTTTCTCTTTTCAACTTTGCTACCAATTAAATAGCATAAATACTTTTAATGTTGACCTGTAGCTTGTGTGGAAGAACTAGAAATAAGGTGGGTTCAATAAGGCTCTGTAAAAATTAGAGCTTAAAATTTTGTTAGAAGATATATAATGTGGTACCTAATATAATTATTTTGAGCAAATATTCCTTTGATTTGTTAGTCTGTGTTTGTGGCTATGAAGAGCTTAAGCATATAAAATGAAATAACAACTTTATGTATAATTATATCATCTGCATACCTGAGTATTTCTGTCTAAAACTTTGCCAAATTCATTAAAAGAACCACCAGTATTTTGCTTGTCAACCAACCAATCAGCTGATTTAATAATGACTTTTGGGTCAACATAGATGAACTCTTTAGCTTCACCTAAAGACTTGATCACCAGAGCTGTTAACCTTTCAATTAGAACAGAATTGCAAAAAAGAACTGTACAGGCCCTTAACTTCATATGCAATGTGCAACACAGCGTAGTCTAAATATATGTTTCCTCACTAGCCATAGTTCATTGCATTTATTTAAACTGACGTTGGTTATCAAAAGGATTAAAAAATGATTTTCTTTTTAGCATTTTACTTCTTCCATAATAAAAAGTAATTTACCAATAAAGTGCATAACAATGTACAAGTAGCCTACTCTTGCTGACAAAAGTTAACTTTGAAGTTTATTAACAGAATGGTCAACTTTTTGGCAATAGTTAGTTAAAGACAAACTTATATATTTCTTACCAAGTACTTGAACTTAAGTCATAGTTGCCAAATGCACTGAATCCATAGTCATATCTTCTATAGGTCAGTTGTCGTTGATAACCTACACATACACATTTTCACTTTAGTAACAGATGAACTAATCACAACAAAAATACTAGAACTATTTATGTACATTATGTTGGTGAATAGAAAATGTTTGATCGCTTTATGAACCTATTCAATTTATTACATTTGGCAGCTTCTTTCACTTTATTATACCAGATCTGAAATTATGTTATGTAATTTTCTATTTTGGACAATTACAATGAAGTGCAATTTTTTAGCTACATAGATGTTTTTACTTGTATTCTGAATAGCTGCTGTTTCAGGTTTAGGTCTGTTTGATGTAAGTTTAAATAGAGATATAAATACTTACCAAAGAAATCTGTATTTGTAGGCCTATTTGACTTAAAATTTTGTTACATTTTTTTTCAAGTACCAATATTTGTTTATAATAGTTTTTTTTTAAATTATAGTTTTAGTATATTGGCATGTTTTTCTTCTTTTGGTTCCATGAAAGCAAATTTGTCTATAGACTAAGTCAGTTTTTAAAATTTTTAAATTTAAAATGCTTTTGGAATAGAAATGGTTTTATTAGGGAGAAAGTTTAAAATAGTTTGGTGTCATGCAAAAAAACAATAGAGTCTAATATTTGTAAGCTATAAATGAAAAAATAAGTTTTCAACATTTCAACACAATTAAAACTGTAGTTTAAAAAAATAAATAAATGACATTTAAGGAGAATAAGCTTAGTTTAATTATCTAGTCATTCCATGAAGTATGCTAGAGAATGGCAGATATTAAATCTATAAAGTAGAGAAAGACATATACTGAATCTATAATAGAATCTATGATAGAAACTGAATCAATAAAGTAGAGTATGACAGATACTGAATTTATAAAGTGGATGATGACAGATACTGAATTTATATAGTGGGTGATGACAGATACTGAATTTAATAGTGGATGATGACAGAAACTGAATTTATATAGTGGATGATGATAGATACTAGAACTATACAACTGAAAATGACAGATACTGAAACTCTAGATTACCATCACTAAGCATATCAGTGATCTTTTTGTTCAGATCTTCTGTAAGTTGACCAGTAGCTTTCAAATATCTGCCTACGTAAATGTTGGGGGTGAACTTGACCATACTTTGTTCTCCACAGCCAGTTGGTAAAGTCAGTAGGGATGCCATACTTTCCAAAGATGAGCCAATCAAATCACCTGATAAAGGTAGAGAAGGAAGAATTCTTACCTATTAATTAAGGTATTACAAAACAGAAACTGGTGCTTAATGAACGAAATATAAAAGATAATACTCATTTTTTAAAAACCTTTACATGCAATACCAAGCTAATTTTACAAGAGGATTTCATGACCCGCACATTGGCATGCTTTCTCACAACTTTAGTGTAGACAAATATTACATTAAATTTTGTTAAAGAATTGTTGTTGTAAGCATTTGTTTACCTGTCAATTTGGCTTTGACTCTTTCAGAACCCTGAACTAGTGAAGCTGGAAGAGAGTTGGCAATATTTCTCTCAAAAACTGATTGGTCGCTTGACAAACTTATGAAGAGGGGATTATTGTAAATCACTGGGGCTCCTTCATGCTGTTGATAGACCAGATAATCAGTTTAATCATGCACTGATGGCCATTAATACACGAGTTAGCTTTAATCAAACAATTATTTAAAAAATCACTAACTTTGACTAGAATTTGTCTGACTATCGCATCCCTTGCCATCTCACTGACAGCTGTCACTTTCATCTCACCTAATCCAGCCACAGGTGCTGACAATGGGAAGTAAACTACACCTTGTTCTTTAGATTTCACCTATTATAAACAACATAAAGCATTTAATGTCAGATTCTGATTAGCTAGAATATTAGATTCTGTTGGAGGAGGGCTGAAATGAGCTTAAATTTAGCAGAATTAAATAAAACATAGTAAATCCAGATACAAAGATTCATTAATTTAATAGATTAAATAGATTATTGTATTTTTATAGTTATTTAATTATCATAGTGAATTAGTGAACATATTATGCATATTATCAAACAATATCATGTAGCATAAATTGTCAAATACAAAAATGAAATGAAATATTTTGATAGTTAAGGGAGTAAAAATTGTTTAGATTTTAAATCGTTCTGATTTTTTCACTCTTTTAAAATATATCATATTAAAAGTTAGTCCATAATCTCTTCATTGGCAATGTTATAATTATACTGTGACTGCTACAAGTGCTTGCATACTGCTACAGTATGATATCTATCATGTTTTATTATTTAGGCCAGTAAATGCTTCTAGTGCTTGCAAAGGCCTACCTCTTAGCTAAAAATGTATGTAATTGGGGCAATTTTGATTAAACAATTGCAACTGATCTATATGAGATGAAAGCACTTCTATATCAGGAGCTCTTTGGCCTTTTTCAGTTAAGATTCATTAAGACATAAGATTGAATATTTCCCACTGGTAATGTTTAAAAAATGCTAGTCAAAAGTGAAAAAAAAAAAAAAACAGTTTTTACTATTGCACCTATTTGGAACTGTTTCCAACTTTCCCTAGTTGATGAGCAGTATATAATGCAGTATAATAATGTTGGTCATGATTTAACTAACTAACTCTGAATGAGTTCAAAGAAGATCAATTTACAACAACACAATTGGAACATTTTCCTCCAATAGAGAACATATACACTCTAGTTAATAAATAAATAAATAAATATAAATATATATATATATATAGCTCAGTGTCTCTTTACATAGGTTAGTGAAGGATACTACTGCTTGCATAAACATGCCAAGTAGATCCATAGACTATAATACACATGGACCGCTTGCTTTAGTATTTCTGCTTTTCGGAATTCCCGATTTGTATAATACTTTGCACTTCCGTTTAATTGAATCTCTTTGATTTTCTCAAAGAAAAATTAAAATTAAAATACAAAATTCTATACAGCGGAAACATTTAAGAAACAAGGAGGTGAGTATAAGTAATTTAAGATAGCCTTAATGGTTTCGCACTGAAAAAAAAGTACATATTATAAGCTCTAAAAATAGAGCAAGCGGCCCATCTTATTATAGTCTTTGGTAGATCTTATTAGAGGTCAGTAAATAAAATCATACATTTCATTTTCCCAACAACAGACCAAAGCTATAAATTTATATCAAACTTGAAAAAGTTTAGGTTTATTTTTCATTCTATTGTGTCACAGTTTGTAAAAAGCAAGTTCATAGACTTACCTTAATTAACATATTAACAACAAAAAGTAACATTTTTTTAAAATTTAAAATATATAGCAGGAATCGAACTCACAAAGGTTAGTTCTTATTTTCTTCACAAGTAGGCCTATTTGGGTATCCTGGGAGATTTATTTTTTTTTGCAACAGAAATTAAAAAAATATTCATAAAGAAAATATTTACATTTTCTCAAAGTTTTTAAATGTCTACATGAAAAATATTTCCATAATATAATTATTGTAATTTAGTTAAAATAACTGAATTAATTATACACTTCAGTGCAGAGTTATTTAAACTTAGATAAGAAATCAGACATGCATTTAGAGAATTAAAAATAATAAGTCATTACATTTTTATGTCTTACTAACCTGTACAGTGAACATTTGAGGGCCTGAAACATTTGCAGCTAAAGATGAACTGTACTCTAATGTTACTTGTACCTAATGCAGAAATAATTTGTTTTTCTTAATACTATTTTAATATTAGGCCCTATTCACTGTTATATCAATTAAACAAACATAAAAACATATAGATCTTGTAAATCAGTGGTTTAAAATATATTTCTTTTCTCACCTATATCCCTGCCGCTAAATATATAGCTGTATAAACCACCCATGCATAACAATCTTTTTTTTTTTTGGAATCTCATATTTCCTTGTTTCCAATATAATCCCCAGACAGATGTTCATTTACCATGTTTTGCTCTCCACTTGTGTAAATACTAAATACTTACTGAGAGGTCCACAAGAAGATAGTTGAATACTGTGGCCTGGACAACAAACTCTTCATTGCGTATCACAGAGCGTGGATAAGTTAGACTTACAAAGAATGGTCTGAACACACGAAGCTTATTGAGAAAACAAAATAGGTGAATGTGTAATTTTAAGGAAAGAAATTTGGCAATTGATAATTAAATAGATAAATATATATGTGTAACTTATTAGTTTTAATAAAGTTCTGTATAAAATTTTCCTGCTCAGAAATTTCTGGACAAACACAACACAACACAAGTCTTTTGTAGACATTTATAGGGCATGGTGGCTGAGTGACGCAAGGTCCCGGGTTCAAAATCCTGATGTCCCTGAGTCTGCCCAGATGAGATGAGTGCCTGACATTATTTGAGGACAATTAAAGGAGACTGGGCAATATGCAGTCCATATCATCCCCTAGTATGCTATGGCTACGGAAATTGGTGAACATTGCTTCATGAGCCCTATAAATCAAATTGATCCAATGGGCATACTATTACTTACTTCATAAAGAAGTTTAAAAATAATCGTTTCTTTCTTTTTACAGTTATTGCTTTTATTTTTTTTAGTAAATTCATAAAACTTTGACAAAATTAACTGCAATGGGTCAAAGAGATGTATTAAAGGGGTTTCACATACAGTAAACCTATTTGTGAAGCCGGCAGGTCCAGCGGTTAGAACACCGGACTGTCAACCAAAAACCATCGGACAGGTCGCGGGTTCCAGCCCTGCCACCGGCGGATCCCTGTCGCCCTGCAGGAGTTTTGGGACTAGTAGACGTAATAATCTACTAGAGCGCACTGAGCATGCTAATAGCATGATAGAAGCGCTATATAAAAACAATTATTATTATTATTATTTTTATTATGTAACAGTGTTAGGGTTTCAATGACTCTACCCTCTCCCTCCCCCTAATCCCCACCAATTAATCTAATCTGCTAAATCAAAGTTTTAACATAAACCAAAGACTTTAATAAGATGGACCATTTGCTTTAATACTTCTGCTAGTTGATGACTCGAATGACTTCTTTTCATAATTCTTAATTCCCTTTTCTATTGTGCACTTCCGTTTTATTTAATTGCTATGATTTTCTCAATGAAAAATTAAAATTGAAAGTTGTATACAGCAGAACCTTTAAGCAGACGTAAGAGTGTAGAAGTAATTTAAGACAGCGTTATTGATTGTGCACGGAAAAAAAGAACATATAAGCTCTAAAAATAGAGCAAGCAGTCCATCTTATTATAGTATTTGCATAAACTAAGTTGTTATGCAAATTAATTACTTTGTCTCATATTTTGTTTTTTATTTAATATAATTTCTTATTAATATTTAATATGCACTTTTAATGGGTCATATAAACATAGATGACCTCAACTTATGTATACACTACATCCATTTTATTTTTTATGTTTATAGTCATCAACATTTTTTTTAATGCTAATAGATAACAAAACATCACAATTTGGGAGAAAAAAATACTATTACAGTAATAGTAGGCTACACTGAAATACTGAAATTGTTGTTAGTTTTACCTTTGAGGTGGTTGGGGCTACTCCAAGACCAGTGTTCAAGTTGGTAGCGAAGGCACTGACAACCCAAGATGTGATGGTGTCTGGAACTGTTGCATTCAGAACAGCTCGACCATCCACACTGTAGGATTGAAGTATAATTTAATTACATAAATTACATTAGTAGCTGTAGTATGTTGATTGTAATTAAGATCTAACCCTACCATATCAATTTAAATGGTGACTGTAGGCTATAGTAATTCAGCAGCAGATTGTTTATTGATTATTAATCTGAGGGACTTAAATTGTGTAAGGCACGATTTATTTCATTGGACCTTTTTACAGATTTTGATCTGACCTTACAATCTCCTAATATGGCAAGACCAATGAAACTGGTAGATTATCCTTCCTTAGCCCAGTAAAACATCAAGGGAAACTAGTTTGTTTGGTGTGGGGCTGCTGTGAGTTATTTTATTTGAAACATTGTTCTTTTATTTATTATTTTATTGTTATCTATTTTATTTATTTTCTTTAAGCGTAATAATAATCTCTCAGCAATATGTCTGAGGTATGACCTGGTTGTTAGTGAAGGAAGTCACGTCAGAGTCTTGTGTTCTCTGTCTGGTGATGAACGACGTATTGTTGTTTCTTTTTATAGTCACAAAGCTATTTGTCTCTTGATTGTTTAAAATTAAAACAATAATAAAGATTGGGGTGTTTTCTGTTGCCTTGAATTATTGGAACAATTATACTCCAACATGGGCTTATAGTTAACAATGTTATCAATTTAATATACAAGGGATGATAACTTTCCTTGATATAAAATGTTTAAGGCTGCACACCATTTGGAAAAAAAACATCATACATATTGTTAAGGTACAATATATTCACAAATTAATACAAACTAGCTTAGTTTTTAAATAATTCAATTGAGTTTGATTAATATGTTTCAAGATTAAAATATCAATGAAACATGTTAATCAGGCTATTACACACTGTAGCAAAAAATGTTTTTGGGCTTTTCCCATAAATAATCAATTTTAAGAGCTGTGTCTACTGCTAACAAACAGAGAACTATAGCTTCAAACATTTTTGAATTTTTAGTAGGCTACTTTGGAGAACTCTCAACAGAGGAGGGACACAAGATCTATTTCAGCGGCAGGGAGGACAGACATGAACATGGAGTTGGATTCCTCATCCATAAAAATATAACAAACTGCGTCATGGGATATCGTCCTGTCTCTAGCCGCATCATTACTATTTGGCTGAAAGCCACACCCCTCAATATCACAATCATACAGATATATGCTCCTATGTCCGGACACGATGACAGCGAAATAGAGGCCTTCTATGACCAGTTACAGGACATCTTGATTCAATCACCAGGAAAAGATATTGTTGTCGTCCAAGGAGACTGGAACGCGAAGGTAGGAGATAGATTACATATTGATAAAAAAAAAAACGATTCAAATCGTGCATTAGAACAGCTAAAACTAGAAGTTTCCCTGGAGCAGATATCGGCAGTGACCACAATCTGGTGCTGATGTCTTTCCATCTTCACCTGAAAAAGCTAGCGAAACAAGGCAATTCGAGACTACGCTTTGACCTTGACAAATTGACCCGCGGATCGCAGAGGTGTTCAAGGCAAAAATTGGAGGAAATTCGCTCCACTGACCGCCCTCTATGAGACAGAGACGGACATAGACCGAGTCACTGATGCATATAATACCACAATAATTGAAGCAGCAAAAGAAGTACTTGGTAAGAAGCGATCAATCAAAAAACCATGGGTCTCCACTGATAACCTAAAGCTATGTGATGAAAGAACAAAACTTAAAAGTGTAAAGAGTACTGCAGAAGGAGCACCCAAGTACAGGGCAATCAATAAAAAGAAAAGAAAAGATATGATGAAGACAAAAGAAGAATGGATAGAAGGGCAGTGCGCAGGCCTCGATGAAAATTTACAACAGAACAACTCAAAAAAGGCTTATAAAATTGTCAAAGACCTGACATTCCCCAGGCAGAGTCGTGTCTCAACGATACAGGACAAAGCAGCAAAATGTCTCACTGATGAACAGGAAATACTCAAAAGATGGACCAAATACTGTTCTGAACTGTACAATGAAGACTCAAAAGGTGAGACATCAGTACTTGACTGCCCAATGTCAACTAACACAGACAAGCATCCTATTTTCCGTGAAGAGGTGGAGCTGGCTGTACAAAAATTGAAAAAAGGGAAATCAGCTGGAGCAGACAATGTGCCAGGCGAACTGATTCAGGCAGAAGGTGACCCTGTAATAAACATCCTAACCAACATGTGCAACAAAATATGGCAGACAGGAGAATGGCCAACCCCCTGGACTCAGTTGCTGGTTATCACGCTCCCTAAAAATGGTAACTTACAGATGTGCCAGAATTACCGTACAATCAGCCTGTTTAGCCATCCCAGTAAAGTCATGCTCATGATTATATTAAACAGATTGAAACCTAAAGCAGAACAAATAATTGCAGAAGAGCAGGCAGGCTTCAGAGCAGGAAGAAGCTTTAACCTGCGAGTGCTCTGTGAAAAACATCTCCAACACCAGAGCGACCACTATCATGTCTTCATAGACTTTAAAAAAGCGTTCGACAGAGTGTGGCATGCGGCACTGTAGGCGACTATGCACAAATTCAACATTAATGCAAACCTCATTGAAGTCATCAAGAACCTGTACAACAGAGCAACTAGCACAGTACTCTTCAACAGCAAGGAGGGAGATTGGTTCAAAACCACTGTTGGTGTCAGACAAGGATGTCTACTTTCCCCAATCCTCTTCAACCTCTTCCTTGAAAGGATTATGTCAGATGTGCTAGAAGACCACGTCGGAACAGTCAGCATAGGCGGGCGAATTATAACCAACTTACGCTTCGCCGATGACATTGACAGCCTAGCTGGCAACGAGGATGAATTAAAAGAATTCACTGCAAAACTAGAGAAAACTTCAGAGGTATGGAAATTAGTGCAGAGAAGACCAAGGTCATGGCAAATAGAACATTCATAAATGAAATTCGGATAAACAGGCAAAAACTCGAAGTGGTCTCCGCCTTTAAATATCTAGGGGCCATTATATCCGACAAAGACTCAAAGCCAGAAATTCTTGCTAGAATGGCCCAGACAACCGCAGCGCCTAGTAAACATCTGGCAAAGCAAGAAAATCTCTCTCAGATCGAAGATTTGACTAATGCGCTCTCTGGCGACGTCAGTCTTTTTGTATGGATGCAAAGCTTGGACGCTCACTGCAGACCTCCAAAGAAGAATCAGTGCGCTAGAGATGAGATGTTACCGCAAGATATTGAACATCTTCTATACTGAGCATATCACAAACAAAGTGGTCCGCAATGAAATATCTGCTGTCATCGGCCCATACGAGGACCTTCTCACCTCAATTAAGAAGAAAAAACTGAGATGGTATGGACACGTGGCAAGATCTGGAGGTCTTTCAAAGACTATAATGCAGGGCACAGTCCAGGGAGGAAGAAAAAGAGGCAGGCAAAAGAAGAGATGGGAAGACAACATCAAGGAGTGACCAGCCTATCATTCATCGACTCCCAAAGGGCATCACAGGACCGGAACAAATGGCGTGAGATAGTGAACAGCCAACGATGGTGCCCCAACGACCCACCCACGGGTTAAGGGATAGGTGAAGGTGAAGGTGAATACAAGAATAGGTTAGGAAGTAGTTAGATAGAGACATAATAATTCACCAATGACCAAAAGGTTCTCAGACAGTCCTAATTAATGATAAGTTGACAAAGACATTAATACATTTAGATTTATATTTGACCCATTCTGACTAAATGATACTAAGTCACTATAAAGCTGATGTGAGATAAATATATAGA
This sequence comes from Anisus vortex, assembly GCA_949126835.1. NCBI lineage: Eukaryota > Metazoa > Mollusca > Gastropoda > Planorbidae > Anisus > Anisus vortex. The sequence continues at coordinate 20,094,898 of OX421502.1, read as the reverse complement.
TCTAATGCGTTTATGTGACGTGGGAGTTCATCTGGGTGAGAATTACTTTCATATTGAAATATCTATATTATACCATTTTTGAATTATGATTACTGTTTTTTTTTTCGACTCTGAAACATTATTTTAAAAAATAATTTTGAAACTTGTAAAAAAATATCTTTTCATATCAAAATTACATGTAGATAATTTAAGCAGTGCTACATAATGTACATTGTTTTAGAGGGCAAAATGTTTTAAAATGTTAAATTCTAAATAGGCTTTTTTTAAGCAATCAAAACAGGTTTAAGTTAAAATTTTAGCTTACATTGCAACAAATAATCATTATTAAACCTGACCAATGAAAGTGCATTTTGAATTCTTTCTTGGTTACAAAGCCGTCACTATCTAATACATGATTGCCCATTGACTGCATGTAACGTTTTTCCCTCAACTAAATTCAAAGATCACAGAAAATCCACTGACTTGAAAATAATTCTTTGAAATCAGTGTTAAGGCCTTTCTTACAATACTTAAAAAACTCACTAGAAAGAAAATTAAATGCTCTTTTTAATAGCATATTATACTTAAGTGTAGTTATTATTGTTTAAAAGTTTTTAACCCAATTTATTAAAATACTTTAAAGCTAATTTTCTCAAAACTCTAGTTTTTATGAATGGTGACCTCAACATCTTACAGAAAAAAAAAATTGTCATATTGTTAAATTTGGTATCAAAATAAAGCCTGCTCAAAGACCTTTCTAAACATATATATATATTTATATAATATATATAGCTCAAAAGGTTAACTACCATTTCGTGAGAAGAGGTTAAATATGAGCAAGTGAACAAAATAGTTCATAAGCTCTGAAGATTTACTGCAATATGGTTGCTTATGGATCAAGAAATTTTTTTAAATTGGTATTTATGAAAATGTACTTGCATAAGTAGTTTACCTTTGTATGCTTGTCCACAACCATGTCTCTGGGAAAATACTGCGAATTCTATCAATTGGCTTAGCTGTGGTATCCAATTTTGCATCCTTGTCAAATGTACGTTGAGTAGAGTAAGAATCTCTTAGATTTTCTGAAGTGTCACTTAGCAAAGACTCAAAATATTCTGAGTTTTCATCTGATAGAAGAGAAAGGTAGCTTTACCCTTTTTTTTTAATTAAAATAAATAATATATCAAACACTTTTTTTTTTCAAATGTCTAAATAACAACAGATAACATAATACCTCGAATTAAAGGAACATATGAGTCCAAATCAGTTGCTATGTTCAAGTCCATGTTCTGTAGATTAAGATCCAGGACTAATGTAAATCAACAAGTATTATCCTTTCTTTTAATATTATAATACTAATCTAGATTACTGTTATCATTGCCCAAAAATATTTTTAATTGAGTTCTGTCAGGTAAAAAAAAAACAATTGGAATGTTAAAGATTATTCAATGTTTTAAAATGTGTAGGCCTACTTACATAAAAAACTTCAGTTAGTGTCCTTGCACTGTATGCTAAAGAATATTCAGAATCTGTTGGAATTTTTCCGTTATGAAACCTTTCTGATATACTTTCTTTCACCTATACAAATATGAAACATTCTGTTTATAAAATTAAAAAAATAATAATAAAAAGTATTTTTAAATAAATCTAAAAATTACTCTGAGAATACAGTAATACAGGCTATTTACATCAATGTTTTTCTAATGAGACATTTGGTAATCTTCTAATACTCAATCACTTCTAATGGATTGCATTTTAATTACACATTAAGACATGATACCACATTATTTCATTGACATGGGTTTAAAAAAGTGTTTATCTTTATATTAACGTGTATGTGAATTTCTTTTTGAATGTTTGAAAAACAATTGAAGGTGATTTCAATGCCACTATAATGAAAAGCAAAGCAAACCTTTTTGGGTGTAATATCATTGCCTGTTTGAAGCAATAAGACACTCTGATCAACAGCCAGGAGAAAAACTTGAGAATCTGGGTCAGCAGTTAGTTCAATCGACACATTTTTATTCACATCAGTCACATTTTCTTTGATGGCAACTGATACCTAATGATTATACAATTTTAGTTCCAGTTGGAGATTTCTTTCAACTATTCAACTATTTTCAACTCTTAAAAGAATAGGGTTACATTTTACATTCATTTTTATTAATAATATTTGTACCATTGGGTAATGATGTTTGATACATTTTAACACTTACTTTTCACAAAGTAATTATTATTGGACTCGTTTATATACAAACATTATAAGTAGACTACATTTAAAAATGCATTTAAATTCACTAGTAACAAAATTTATTTTTTCATTGTTGACAACACAACCAATGTAATATTACTTCTAATAAGATTTCTTGTAGAAACTTTCTAAATTTAAGGCTTGGCCACCATATACTGTTACCAATTATCTAAAGGCAGCTGTAAGGAATCACAGCCAACTCACAGGATATAAATAAAAGATGAATGTCTGTTTTGGATATAACTACTTACTTTTTGGCCACCAAAAGATTTGTATAGCTTCCAATTGTTTTTTCAATATATATTTCTAATATTTAAGGCCCTGAAGTGTCTGCTAATATGATTATCATTAAAGTTAATTTCAGAGTTGTTTAGTAACATTTTACAGTAACATGGAAAACAAAAGGCTTACATATTTTACAACAATAATTGATACTTATTGAGGATTTACAAGTGATTTACTTTATTATTAAAAATGCCTTCCACATTAAAAGCCAGACTGTCAGCTACAATTTCCTCAGAGTCTCTTATGTAATACATCAACAACTGAGCAGTTGGGGCCATGGCAGGAGTAACTAGAAACTTGTGAATGAATTCTTTCTGGCCATTCAACTTCAATGTTCCAGAGTTCACAGTAGAACTTCTAGATCTGATCTATTGGGAAATCATCATTGAAAAGCAACATAATATAAAGTACGGTAACTAGTATTTTAATAAATGTTAAAATGCACAGGAGATAATGGTGTAAAAATTATTTTGTTCACATCACTAAAAAATTTTATATGCTATTGCTATTTCTAATTGTTTTCAAAGACTATTAAAACAACAATGTCTCATGGAAACTGTTAATAGCGTACACATTTAGGGAATCACATACTGCAAGTCAATTTTGTTGATGTTTAGAGAGATGAAGCAAATACAAGGAAAATCATTATCTTCTAATGTTATAATTTACAGATGCAGCTGTAGGTTCAAGAATTATTGTGTCCTACTCTTATTAATTGGTTAAAATCTAGTCTTGCAATTGATTAAGGCGTCAACTAAGTTGCGAATCCGTTAAGGAGCACAAAAAAGAGACATAAAGCCAGATTTTAAAATATTTTCTTAGCATGCCAGTGGAAATGGTGATGGATACGGCACACTCAGTGGAAACACAAGACATCACCTGGCATGGTTTGCAGTGGTAAAACTAGTCTTCACTAGAATTTGAGCCTGGTACCTTTTGTAAGCTAGCCAAGCATGCAGTGCTAGACCATATTTTTATATTTTAAATTTTATAGAAAATAAAAAATCATATTTTATTTATAAAAAAATAAATTCTAAGTTTGAGTCCAAAAATGCTAATTTCATAAGTAGTGAATATCTTACATAGAACTGTACTATTTAAACAAACAACAAAGATAAATAAATCTAATTTAAATCTTACCTCATATACTAAATTATTGATAGCCTCTGTACTGTCAATTTTTACCTGTATTTCTTGACCAGCCTAAAAAGTTTTATTTAAACATAATGACTAAATTGACATAAAAAAAAAATTAGAATTTGTTAATTAAAAAAAAATAATATATTATTTACATGTCTTTCATAAAAAAAAAAAGAAAAAAAAGAATAACGATTAACATAATCACAAAGACTTGACTTTGTTTTAATCACTTTACTTACCATAATGTTATTATTAAGCAGAGACAACTGTAAATAATTGTTGCTCATTGAATAGGTTTTCTCCACTTGCTGGCGGACTGACTGTTTATTCAATGATACCTGCAATACAATTCAAATAGTATATTTGTTTCAACAATACCTGCAATACAATTCAAATAGTATATTTGTTTCAACAATACCTGCAATACAATTCAAATAGTATCTTTTTTAAAAGTAGGCACTAAGCATTTTGATAATTTGCTTAAAGAGCACAATTTAGCTTTTCTTTTTGACATTAACAAACCATTTCTGTGCATTATTACCAAAATCTGTAATGAGTTAGAACATTAAATAAACTTTTACAAACTGTAATAAAATGTATATCTTTATTATAAACAAATACCCTCCGGAGTAGTAATCCTGTGGTCTGCCTCAAGACCCCTATAACCTAAGTATTTAAAGAGAGAGAACACCCACCAAGAGAATATTGTATGCACACTGCTAACCTTGATATCAATAGATGAAGCATTGCTGGGAATATCAATGTCTACATGTAGTACACCACTGCTAGGAAGGGAAAAGTTTTTTCCAGGCAGTGGGTAAGACCCTTTGAACTCTGCACTCTGATAAAACGCCTGATCAGTAACTGTCAGCTGATAATTGACCAAAGTGTAAACATTGACAGTGAGATTTCCATTAGTTGGTGGTAGGCCATCTGGGGTTGTTACCTCAACCTGTAACATAATATCAAATCAATCTATAACCACATCTAGTTAATATATAGCTTATAAACTTTCCCAAACTTTAAAAAGTTTTCCTAAAATTTCCAGAACCTGAAAGTTTGAAAAACTAAGTCCGTTTAAAAAAAGAAAATTACAAACTTTTTCAACCCTTGTAAACCTTGAGTCTATTGCACATACAATTATTGAATGTCCTTTTATTCTATAGACATAATATTAATAACAAAAAACTACTTACAAATGCTGTGTACTGAAGACCTGGTTTAAAAACATTTGGAGTCATCTCTAAAACTTTAATTTGGTATTTGTTCTCATAGTAAGTGATCACAGAGCTGCCATTTAGCTTGACACCTGTGAAATGACAAATTTCTCTTGCAGTGCTTTTATTAGCATTAAATGGATCCTAAACAATTCAATAACATGCTATCTACCAGTCCAAGTATTTTTGTTGAGTTTGAACAATAAAGTCTTAACTGCATCAAAAGGTTAATGTGCTAAAGATAATGGATGAAGCAAGGATAGAAAAGGAGATTGTGAGTGAGTCATTGAAAAACGCTCTAATCAACATTACAACCAGCATAAATTTAAGCCACGTGTAAGACGTTGTGGTGGTCACACAGTCGTACATGACAACTATAAGATCTTCAAGGCATGCAAGAGTAGCTTTACTTGAAAACAACTAGTGTGAAGTAAACAGCTGATAAAAAAAACACTGTACAAATCTTAAATCTTATCTCTTTGAATAAAGAAAGGAAACTAACTGCCATAAAATTCAATAAAACAAGATGATTCAACAATGTTGGTTGCAGACTTGTGTTTTTTTTCAGTCTGGAAATAAAACTTTACAGAAAATAAGTTATTTTTTTTGTTTTACCTGTCGAAGTTTCTGTGACAAAGGCTGTAACTTTAACTTGTTTTTTATCTGAAAGTTTCACACTTCTCTGGATATCTTCCATTGAAACACTGAAATTTCCCTTACCATTAATCTAAGTGGAAAAAAAGCATGTTTAATCCAATGTGTGCTTTCAAAGCTAACTACAAGCCAAAAACTCAGTTTAATGTTACAAACAAAAGCACAATAACTTAATGTCTGCAAAAGCTAGAAAGTTTGACCAAATATTAACTAACTAATTTATGCAAAACCATTCCACCATTATCGTTCAAAAAAGTATTAAAAAAAATAAAATTAAAATTAGTAAATCATCTACATTCTTTTAAATTATATAGTAAAAGGATTTTTTCACAAAAGAATAAAATATGGTTTGTAAATAGAAAGCAACAATTTATTTTAAATGAGAAAATTCACCCCAAAAGTAACTTCTGTTATCTTTCTGTCAATGTTACAGCCACCCATGGAGTCAACATTTTCACCAATCTGAAGTTCTACTAAAGCATTAACTGGTTGACCAAAGGTGTATCTGAATAGACAAAATATTATCACCACAATAAATGGAGAATGAATACATTGAAAGAATAAAGCATGCTGGGATAAAATAGATTCACAAATTTTTTTACAAGAAGAGTAAGTAAAATTCAAGAAGAAAAAATTACACATACATAATATAATACACTTTTAAAGACAAAGAAAACATTGAAATTTACTTGGCCTGAACTGAGCCTGTTAAAATACTGTCTGATAGTAAACCAAAGGGTTGCAACTCTACTGTTACTTCAAATCTTGGTAAGTCTAGAATAAAAAGATAACAATTAACAAGAAATTTTTACATGAGAGTAAACTTAATGAAAAGGATGCAATTTTTTGTTTCAAATAAAAACCTATATTTTATAGATGAAACTCAACATGAAATAATATAGATATAAAGTCTACATATTAATTAAAATTGTATTGTTAATCTATATTTTCTATTGCTGTTGGTATTAAGTAAATACTTTTTACTTTTATATGATTATGGCCTAGCCTCAAAATTTAATAAAATGTAAGTAAAGATGTACTGATATTTATTTTCAAAGAAGAAAAATCCTAATTTTACTAACTTTCAGCCCTCAAATTAAAATAGTTTTATTTGTATGTAGTGTAAGCCTAGAAACAATATATTATGTAGCATAATTCTAAAATTATCAATAAAAACAACAGTTTCATTTTCTGCAATTTCCAATAGCAATTTTTCGAGCTATTTCTTATCGCTCAATAAATCTTTGATTGGTGTGATGTTTTAATGGGGGTTTCCACACCCCTTAATCAGCAACTGAATTGTAAACAAAAGCACACTGAGCATGATTTGCATAGCATGGAGAGACCATTAAATCATTTTTTAAAAATTGGTTCTTAAATACATTGATATAACATTTTCATACCATAATCAGAAACCTCAAAAGTTTGACTCACATATCCAGAAACTGTCTGTAAAAAGAGTAATTATCACATGAATAGATAGTTTTAATATTGTTTTGTGCTGTCATTTAATATACTCTAAATTTATGCAACAAAATCTTTTTTTGTTTCTTTGACATCAGTAGCCCATGTTTTTTAATTTTTTAAGATATTCATACTAAGTGTTTGAAACAAAGTAGGAAGAGCTTTATGTTGAAACATATATTATATCCTTATGCATTTAATATAGTCTATTAAGTGAAATTATTTTCCAAGATATTTTGAAACTTTACTTTCTGAGAAAGTTAACTTTACTTACCTCAGTACTTGCGCTTATTTCCCATGTCCCAAATGCAGGTTGGTCACTTAAATCAAAATAGTGTTCAACAACACCAAAAGTACTTTGTAATCCATTGAAAACATTGATTTTACTACCACTGGGATCCTGTAGAAATACATTTTATTATAACAGCAAGTGATTATCTCATATGTTACAGACACTTGTTCTACACAGAAAATTGTTACGTCCTATATTATTTGAGACTAGTCATGCATTTTTATTAGTTCTAAATAATGTTAAGTTACTGGTTTTCCTGATTTGTTTAGGCAAGCAATTCAATGCCCGGATGCCACTTGTGAAGAAAGAGTACTTATATGCATTTCTTCTTGCATAAGTGATAAGAAAGTGTTTTAGTTCTTATGTTTATCTGAGCATTGTAACAAATTTTATTGTGTTGTATTTCTAAAGTAGAATTTAATGCCTTATATATTATAACTACTTTCCTCTTTGCCCTTCTGTCTTCTAGCGTTTCTAGTTTTAGTGATTTAACTATTGGTGTAACTCTTGTCAGTTGTGAATATTCACTTGCAGCTCTTTTCTAAATTTGTTATAATTTTTTCATGTTTTCTCTAAATGATGCGTCCCATACAGAAGATGTATACTCTAATAAAGGTCTAACTAATGTAAGATAGCATTTTAGTTTTATGATCTTAATACATTTGTAAAATATCCTTTTTATGAAGTCTACTGTTTTGTTAGATTTTTTTGATTACTTCATTAATAAGTGGATTCCAAGATAACTTATCATTTATTATTACTCCTCAGTACTTTGGATTTTTAGTTTGGGTTAGGTCTTTTCCTTGAATGAAGTTGTTTGCAATTATTTGTTTCTTTTTCTTGAATACTCTTAACAGTTGGCACTTTTCTGGGTGAAAAGACATACTCCAGTTAGATTCCCATTTTTGTCATTCATCTAGGTGTTTTTGTAAGAATTCACTATCTTTTTCTGTCTTTATTGTTCTATAATTTAACAAACATCTGAAAATAACCTTAGTTTTGTTCCTGTATTGATGCAAATGTGTTCAGTCATTAAAGTAGTGGGACTAGAACAGTTTCTAGTGAAACTCCTGACTTGACTGATATTGGTAGGCCTACTGATTTATAATAAGCCTGAGTTTTTTAATCAGACTTGTTACAATTTTACAAATGTTACCTTAATTTCAAGATGAAATGTATCCTTGTATAGCTGTAAATTAGAGTATACAGCCAGTATTCTGAAATTAACTTAAACAATAAAAAAAAAAGTTAATTTACAAGTAATATTCCAGTTGAAAACTAAAACTCGATGCCTATAAAATAAAAAAATGGATGCTTACAATAAAAACTGAATGTCAAATTGGAATGTTTTTAATTACAACTCGAAGCTTACAGTTAAAATTGGTTGCCCACATTAAAATGTGTAACCTGTTGCCTACCATTAAAACCGAATGCCTACAATTAAATATGGATTCCTAAAATTAAAACTGGACATGTTGAATAATAAAAGATCAGTGGGTTGTAATATCATTAAAGGTTCTAATAGCATTTAAATTTCTTGATTAATAAAAGAAAAAAGCTTGTATCAGCCACAATGCACTGTTCTTTTTTTTTCTTTTTTTTTTCACAAAAATAAAAAGCCACAATTCAAACTTTTCTTCTATATATCTTTAAAAGTGTATGGGTTTACTATATATACAGTGATTGAATCTAAGAAGCAATTATATATGGTAATTAAACAGTAAGATCAATCTATATTAGCCTGTTATCTTAGTGTCTATATGGTTGTGGTGGGAAGGTATTTATACAATAGTTATCCCCCCCCCCCCCCCCACCGGTTAACTAACACCCACCAAACATGAACATTTTTTAAAACTTCACTCTTTTTTCCTGGAAAAAGTTCTAGTATTGCAGCTGTCCAAGGCTATAATATGAAATGAAAATTAGAAATCCGAAAGGAAAATGAAATACTAGGGAGACAGCAATCAGAGGAAAAGGTACATGCAACGTTAATTTGTATTTAATATCACTTGTAATTACCTCTCTCCTTGGGTTTGTATATGGCTTTATCAGTTTGAATCAATACACTGACAATTTCAGGGGCTATTTGAACTTCTAAGGTAGTTTCAAATTGAAGTGGGTTTTGTCCCCTGATAAGCAGCTTACAGTTAGGACAGTTGATACCTATGTCAATCTAGTTGAGGGAGTACAAAACATTGAATATTATAATAGTACAAAGTACAAGTAAAAGGTAAAAAAAAGTTGAATATTAATATTAATATAGTACAAAGTAAAAGTAAAAGGTAAAAAAATAAAGTATCCATCTGACCCAATTGATCATAAGGCAGGATGAAGCAGCCTTCACCAGTTTCTCTGGCCACGGCATACTAGGGGATGTGTGGCCAGTCCAATGCCCAGCCGCCTTTCCTGTACCCCAACTAATTTCAGATACCCATCAGTACTTATGGAAACCCTCGGGGCTAGAAAAAAAATCATAGTCTTCACCAGGACTCAAATCCAGGACCTTTGGTACGCCAGTCAATTGCACTACCGCTCTCACCCTGCCCCCAGTACAAAGTAAAAGATATACCTAAAACAATTATTTTCTTGACACCCTGTGTATCTGCAGAACTATATTCCATTTCCAGTTGAGAGAAAGATACATTTTTATTTGTCTATATTAAATACAAATACCCTTTATAGCATATAGAATTTCTTTATATATAGTAGGAACTACACCAGTGAAGTGTACAAAACCAATAATCCTAATGGAACACTAGTTTTAACATGGATGGGGAGGTGTGGTTTTGGTACTCCTTGGTACAAAATTATAATATTGGGGTTGTGACCAAGGATTGAATATTGGTCCATTATTACTAAGCCAATATAAGAACTACAAAAAGTTGACGCTTGGGTAGTTGTTCTTGATGCAAACAAAAGATGCATCAAAGTTTTTATTTAAGAATATAAAGGTGTTTGAAAAGGATATGAATTTAAATACTAAATTTCCACACTTCAACAGGCTGGTAACAGAAACGCATTCTTCTAAATCATGTGTGTAACGTTCCCACATTAAAAATGTTAGAAGATGTATTGTAAAATAGAATCAAAGAAATTAGTAAAAGTAAAATAGATGGATAATAATAGCAGAAATAACTTACAGGTATAGACAATGTCCCAGACACACCTGAAAAGAACAAACACAATTTTATTTTTAGCTTTTTTTAAATCAGTTACTGGATTTTTTTAAAAGGTCTTTTTTGCTCTAAATAGTAACTATTACGGATAAATTAATGAAAGTTACTGCTCTTTAAAAAAAAAATTGTTTAACTTCAGCTCAATAATCAACTTAATACGTAGGCCCCTAAAGCTAAATTAGTTGTTTTTTTTTGTTGTTGTTAAAATGTACTAAGCGTTATAAATATTCATGCTTATATATATAATATTGATACATAAAAGATTAAATAAAATATTATTTTTTTAATACTTTAGTATGACAATAGGAATGAGTTCAGAATTAGCATTCTATTGCATCAGCTAACTTGCAGTATAATCCGAAAATGTAATTCCACCCCCTCGATACACATGTCTCTTTTTGCCATAGATATATAGGCTATATATATGTGTGTGTTAATAGCCTATAATATTGTGAAAGTGGAAATTTCATTTAAATATACATTTTTTCTAATAGGCCTATGTCACGTCACAATGAATATAAACATCCCCCCCCCCCCCGGTCACACATAGGCAGAGCCTTCACAAGCAGATGTGGCGCCTCAGGGCAAAAATTTCAGCGACACTCCTTTGCATACTGTAACTGCTTTGTTTAGTGCTATATTTAAGTCATTCATACTACCTTTGCCGCTCCCCCCCCCCCCAGATGTGTCGCCCCCGAGCATATGCCCCTTTCTGCCCCCCCCCCCCCCCCATGTGAGAGCACTGCATACATAGGCCTATAATATAGGCCTATCGTCACAAATGTAATGTTTTACCATGTAATGTTTTACCGTCCCAACCTAACCCAAGCTCAATAATAGGACGAGGATGTGATGTCATTTATTTAAGGACGGCCCCTAAAAGTCTAAGTCCCATATAAGTATAAGATAGAGCAAGCTGATGACATATTGTGTAGTTAATTCATGAAACCTTTCATTCAAATGAAATAATTTTAAGAGAAAATAAATTGTGCTTGCCATATGAAAACTGTCCTGACACAGACTTGTGTTGTCTTACTACATTTGCATAGACATCATTGTTTTGTAACGTCACTATGATAGGAACATTTGTAAGGTTTCGTTGAACTATATCAATGCTTACATCCAAAGACGTGCCAGGTACAGCAGTTCTTGGTGCGGTAATGAAATAACTGCCACTATAGATAATATTTTGTAAAAAAAAAAAAAAAGAACAATTACTTTAAAAGTCTACCAATGAAACGTTGATTTTTTGTTAGTTTAACCATAGACTATAATATTATAGTCTATGGTTGAACCTCAAATGATCTGTCAGGGGCGGCAACCCAAATTTCCAGGGCAAATATTCAGTAACGAGCGTAATAGAGAAAATCATTAAAGCGTTTTATATTTAATAACAAAATTAACCCTTTTGTTATGCCTATTATCAGCTTTTTAGAAAAAAAAATCCATTCATAGCTAATACACAATTTCATTACTCAACTTACACATTATCTAATAGTTATCAACATTTGCATTTAGTTGTCAAGATATTATTGTAGTAATAGATATAAAGTACTAATGTTTAATCTTAGAATAAATTAGATTTAGGCTAACACTAATTTAAACGGAAAGCTGAACGATATGTAAAATTTACATTGTAGGAAGAGATACGTAATAATCATTCAAACTAAGTAATTATTTTAATGTTTAAAAATATACATGCACATTCTTTAGTCATATAATATTTATATAATTTTCAATTATCTTGTGTAATTTGATCATTTTAGAGTTATAAATTGTAATGCATACATTTTCTTAAAGGAAACAAAAAAGAAACATATTAGAAATATTAATGTAAAGAAAACGGGCTAAGTATCTCCCTTCAATTAATTTCTCCAAATTTAATGCTAGTGATACCAAACGAGTTTATTGTTTTAATATAACTAGTGTACTTCTGAAAAGAGTTAAATGTTGTGAAATTGATTTCACGGAAAGATATGCTCAGTTTCAATGCCAATCCATTCCAGTTGCCCAACACTTCAAGTTCTTTTGGACCAAGTCTTGTAAATGGAGGTTTAACTCACTGAAACGTGTCGCCAAGTCATACAGAAACATTGGCTTTAACAGTCAGTTCTCCTCATTTAATAACGGAATTTTTTTTCCATTAAAGTACATCTTAATTGCTTCCTGTCAAGAAAAGAATCTATCGAAGACTTAACCTATTCTCCGCATGACTTTCTTCTAGAAGATACTAAAGAAACTATACAATTGACTATCTTAATAATAGAATCAATCACAGATTGCAAGTCCAATGATGGGAGCTTTGCATACAAACATTCCTGAACTAAAACAGTCGACGTCCAGTGTAATTCCCATGTAGTTCGCCATGCAGCACCCACTTATTATGCTGACATACGTTGTTTCACTTGCATTAAACAATATTCTTTGAGGTCTTTCGCGTGCCACTGAAAGAAAATCTTTCTGCGTGCCAAGTCTGACACGTGTGCATTGGTTTGCCGACGACTGCTATAGAGCATTCGCGTTGATTCTATAAATACTTTTCGATACTAGATGTTCATCCCAAAACTAGATTTTGCAGAAATTCCCATCACTATTAGCTGCTAGAAAAAGAATCATGAATGGTTAAATAAATACTGCCATATTATACAGTGTGTGTATCCTGAGGCACGGGGTTTTCTTAAAACACTTGATGCGTACAAAATCTTAGTTATTCTATTAATCTGGAAAAATTGCTAAAAGTGGGGCCTTTTTCCTAAAAGTTCGCTCCCCCTGGCGTCAAAACCTGGTCGCACTTAGACCACCCGGAGACGATCCGGCGAGAATGAAGTGAAAAGCTGCAACCTATCATGGTGTGAACTTAAATAGCCCAGAATCGAGTGCGCTGGAGAGCTGTTAAAGAGGCTCTATGTTCTATGAGGAAATAAAGGGCGAGTATGCCTAACCAAGCATTAGGGCCTATAAAAAATACTGTATTAGGGACATGAATATGGGCAAAAATATAAAAAAAAACAAAACAAAAAAAAAAAAACAATTTCTAGTCTTACTTACGCTTCACATCCTATGAAGAGAAGAGAAGCAACGAGCAGCATTATATTTAGTTGCTGCATTCTGGGGAAGGATACGCAAAACCTAAACCTTAAAACCAGAATGTAGAAGGAAAATATTGTAATAACTGACCATTTTTATCACAAAAAGTGAGCTATTAAACACATTAGTAAAGTAAATAAAGTATCCCGTCTGACCAGATTGATCCATGGGGCCGGTGACACAGCCTTCTACAGGTTCTGTGGCCACGACATAATAAGAGATTGTGTGACCAGCACAATTCCCAGCCCGGATTCGAACCCAGGCCCTTACGAACGCCAGTCGAACGCGCTGCCGCTCGGCCACCTTAACATAATTTAAAACACTAATAAAAATGCAAGACTAGACTCAGACTACGGTTGAGTGTAGGACGCTATAATCTTCTTGAAAGAAGGAGCGTCTGTAAAATATTAAGATAAGAAAACATTATTTCTCTGGTGTCACTCGTAGGCCTATAGTTTTTTTGTTGTTTTTTTTAATTTAGAGAACTCTTGCTACACTTGTTTAACACATAGGTAGGCCCTATATTTGAATATCTCAACTTTGAATGTATAGTCAATTCTTTTCGTTTTTTTAACTTAGAGATAGATATGGTCTACCTTGTGACATTTATAAAACACTAAACTTGTTCAAATGTCTTAACTTTTTGGATATAGAGTCTAATAAATTATTTTCATATTTATACTATTTTTTGTATTAATTTACATAAATCTTACGGAAGGCCCGCATATTTAATACAGATTCAATTATCTCAACCTTTTATTTTTTCTTAGAGAACTCTAGCATTATGTAATGCTAATAAGTGTAGGCCTACGTAGATCTCAGCATTTTGGACTATTATTTTTCTCATTTTTTTATATTTAATCATTTCTATTAAAAACAATTTATGCATTAAAAGTCGTTTCGTGAAGCTACAAAAGCTAAGTGCCAAGTCTTCTTCTTTCTCTGATTAATGTGGGCCTATACGGTTATAAACATACAATTTGGACAAATAAACGTCTGTTTGCTTACCTCGCATCTATCTTGTCTCGTAAATGAAAACCAAACAGAAACTGTTGAGGATGTTTTTTAGTAATCACTATAGATTATCGAAGAAGCTCAACACACAAGCTGTGGGCCATAATTACTTACCTAGTGACGCAGTTTAATTAGCTTTGTCTATCAACGTCTGCAGTCTTTACTAATTAATCCATTGCTTTGCAGCCAAGGGGAGATAACATTTTGATACATTAGTAAAAAGCGCGGGACTCTGAAAAGCAGCAACAAAATAAGCTTATTCATAACAACATAACATTCTTTATTTAAACTTAGACAAAATGTAGCCTATATGTTTGATTGTAGAGAATTAGCCTTTATCTACGTTACAGTTTACAGACGTTTCTTCTAGATAGAAGTAGAAGATTATTACGATATAGGCAGAGCCAACACAGGCCTATGTAGCGCTCCAGGGCAAAAGTTTCAGCGACGCCCCCTTGCATACTGTAACTGTAACTGCTTTGTTTCTTCTTCTTCTTCTTCTTCTTTATGTGCCAGGTCTGGAACAGACATCGGCGGTCATGACTCTCCATTCTTTCCTGTTGTTAGCTTTTTGCAGAAAGTTATTATTACTTATGTTGTTGTTCGTGGCCCATTCGTTCAGGCTTTCTACATATGTTAGCCTTTGTCTTCCTCTGTCTCTCTTACCAGATATTTTCCCACACAAAGCCAGTCTTTCTATACCATTTTTCCTATAGATGTGTCCTAGAAATTTCATCTGTCTATTCCTAATGGTGTTAATGAGTTCTCTTGAGGTACATGCTGTTTTCAACACCTCTGCATTAGATTTCTTTTCAGTCCATGATATTCTCATCATCCTTCTTAGAAACCACATTTCTACTGCCTCCAATCTTTTCCTTGTTTCATTATCAATAGTCCAACATTCACATCCATATAGAAGAACAGACCAAACATACCCCTTCAGTATGCGCATTTTGGTACATATTCTGATATTCCTGTTTTTCATGATACTGCTTTGTTTAGTGCTATATTTAAACTATATTTGCTATATTTAAACTATATATGCTAGCAATCACGGTTCGCAGAAAATTTTTCCGATCGTTATGCAATACTTTGACTGGAAGGCAGGGGGAACACAAACTAGAAGTGTCGCAGCCGGGCATATGCCGCCCCCCCTCCCAAGTGAGGGCACTGGATATAGACCTAGATACACTTCGGAGACACGTTCAATAGTTTTTTTTATTACCGTAATTCTTTGACCATATCTAATAGGTTTTCTTCAGGCGTGTCACTTATGCAACATCTATATAAATAATATATAAGCGTATATGTAGGGTTGCCAGACGTCCGGCAAAAGGAGGACATGTCCTCCTTTTTATCCCTGTGTCCTCCGTCCGGCAGGCAAAGCTCAAAACCCTTAAAATGTCCGGCTTTTGTACGCTAAATGTTTTTAAAATCCTTAGTGCACTTTTTATGTTATTATTTACCGTCAATAATAGGATGGGTCGGGTAAAGCAAAATACCGCAGTATTTAGCAGGAAATTTAATGAATTAGATTGTGTTATCTAATGTGTTGTTATGTTAATTGTCCACCGAACTTCTCTTTCCTCATCTCACCTCTACTTGCAAATGAGGCAAAGTGTACGATTTGCGATAGTTACTTGTCTGTTGCTAACAAAGGAGTTATCAAGACTTGGAGCACCATGTTGACAGTGAGAAGCATAAAAACTTAATCAAAGTGACAGCGGCATCGAACAAATTGACATCTTTTTATTTTTATTTTGCGTAAGTTCTCAAAGGTGGCACAGAAAGCCCATACGGCTGAAGCAACTTTGACATTTCAGTCTTACAACTAGATGACTTGCATAGCTGGGTTGGTGCACACATCATTTGACGATTCGGACTTCGGACATCGCTAAAAATATTGCCTGTGCAAAAACAAAAACTGAGGCGATAAAAAATCAGGTCACCCCCCCCCCCCCAACACACACACACACCGTTGATGAACTAGTGAAATCGTTAGTTGGCATTTCATGTTTCGGTATTTCAACAGATGCTAGCAATCACGGTTCGCAGAAAATTTTTCCGATCGTTATGCAATACTTTGACTGGAATTTTGTGACTATGTCGACATTAGCTATCAGCAGCTACTCTATCACTCTAAAACTAGATGGCTCAATTTGTTTCGAGCCTTTGAGAGACTGTTTACTGCTTTGAAAGAATATTTTCTTTCTGTAAATCAGCCGCCTGCTATAATAGAAAAAAATTCTAAGAATGATTTTTTAGAAGTCTACCTTTGGTTTCTTCATTCCTTGATGTCTGTCTTTCAAGTCAATATTGCGGCCATTGAAAGAAAAGAAACATCCGTGCTAGAAGTGATGAACCTTCTTCCCTCAACCTTGGAAGTTTTAAAAGGCAGACTAAAGGAGTAATTTATTTCACTGAAAGTCACGGAGATACTGAAAAATCTTAAAGAAAGTGGTCGAGAAAAAGAGTGTAATAATTTCATGGCAGAGGTTAGGTTGGTGTATGAAGTATGCGTTAGCTACTTAGAAAAGTGGTTGCAACCTTTTTGTTAATTTGATTGCTTTAGTTGGATGTATTTAAATGAAATCAAAGACAGTACCTTTGATGACCTTTTGGCACGTATATTGCATCTCAAAGAGAAGGCTATTATAGTGGAAGATGTGAAATTGTTTGACCAATAATGCAATCTCAAATCATTTGTACCAGAGAAAAATGAACAGTTTTTTTCAAACTCTTGCATGAGCAGTGGAGTTTGTTTTTTCAAAGTTGCCCGAATTCAAGTTGCTTTTCAGAGTTACTAAAATTGTGTGAACTTTTTTTTCTGTATCCCTGGACACAATAGCAATGTGGAAAGAGTGTTCTCATTGATAAACGATCAATGGACAAAGGAAAGAAACACTCTCAGTTAACTCTGTAAAGGGCATCATTATTACAAAGTACAATTTGAAACATCTAACTTGTGAACAGTTATATACATTTGTGCTAGCTAACAAGGATCTTGTGCAAAAAGTGGGCTCGTCAGAGAAATATGTTGTGTAATTAAATAGATGATAATGTATTAACTGTAGATTTGACTGTTTAATTTTCAAATAATACAGTATTCTGAGTATTGTTACATTTTGAAAAAAAATGTCAATTGAATTTATATTTTATTTTTTTTAATACTTTTTCTTGGTTAATTTTACTAATAAATAATTATTGCCAACCTGTGTTACTCATTGTAGTAAATTTATACTGATTGCTGGTTAAATCTGCATTCAATTGAAAAAAATTAAATGATTTAAATGTAACACTCAATGTGTCCTCCTTTTGGTACCCACGTGTCCTCCTTTTGGTATTCATGTATCTGCCAACCTTAATAATATGAAGCTTGCATTCACAGACATCTCAAAATCAAAACTCGACAGTTATTTTTACCATCTTTGTTTACTTCCAATCATCAAAATAAAGCATCGTTCACAGGTTTCTGTGGCCGCGGCATAAAAGGAAATTATGTGGCCAGCACAATGAACAGCCTCCTTTACTTTTCCCTAACTAATGTCAGGTATCCATCCTTGTAGGGTCGACTCAGACTCCAGACCCGGGAACAAGTGCTATCCTTCAACAGGATTCGAACCCAGGACCTAAGGTATGTCATTTCCAATTGTGCGCATTTGAAAAAAAAAAAGAAATAAAAGGATTTCTTCCAATCGTGCATTTACAAAATGACTTTTTTTTTTTTTTGCAAAAATGATAATGTACATATTCGGTGGTAAATAGAGATCAGGGATCAGGTTCAAACTGGGGCTGTGATATATATTGTAAACAATAATAGCAGCACCCACTTTATTTTCCACATTTTTTCTATCTAATGCATATCGAATACATTGTCAGTGAAATAAACAACCTTAATTTAAAACTAAAATGTTAGTCTCTAGTGATTAACAATATATAAAAAAATACCTGCTATCTAAATTCTAAAATACCAAACATACAAATAAAAACACAACAGGGTATAGACCAACACAAACAAGAGCTTTAAGTCTATTGCATATCAAATTTATTGTGTAATAAGCACAAAAGAGGGGAAGTGGGGGGCAAAAAGCTAGACACAAGTCAGAAATGAAACTAGAAAAGGAAAAACCAAAAGTTCAAACAATCTACTTGACATTTTGTCATATAGAAACAAAAAACTGACAGAATCACAGTAAGCCAATTAACTTTGATCATGAATATCGATTAATATCAAAGCAAATTTTTTTTAACATTTTGTTCTATTTACAAGCTGTAGTTGTTTAAAAAAAATACATTTCCAGATGACGGTCCAGAATTAAATCATTTACCAAACTGAAGGAGCATTAAAAGAATAACCAAAACAATATTTAAAAAAATGACGCTACACAACAAAAAATAATTTTCTAAAAAAAAAAAAGAGGACAAATGATTACAAAAATTCACATGCAAATGATTCATATTGCACATTAAATGGAAATCGTTCAGTTCAATTGAGTGAATTACAATGAGTTTAAAAAAATGTCATTTTCTAGAGTTTTGCAGCTTACAAAAACATCAATAAACTCTAATGCTAAGAAATTCTTAATTTTAAAAACACAACTGTCTCAACTCTTGGGGGTGATTAAATTGCACAGCTACTAAAGAGAGGCGTTTTTGAAAAAAAAAAATTTTCTTAGTAAAAAAGGATGGGGGGTTGCACCAGCCACTATTATGCAAGAAATAATCAATACCTGTTGCAACATTGTTAGACATAGATCTAGCTGTGTGAAGTTTACTTTTTACTTTAGGTGTATACAAGTTTTAATATAAAAAAAATGCAAATGGAAATAGATCATTGTATCAGTGGAGTGGTTATTGATTGCAATGTGCTTGCTTACACCAAAAGATGTTAGAGATTGTTATAGGCTGATACTGAGTGTAGAAGACTCTACGTGTGGAGAGGTTACTGGTTATAATTATGCTTACACGTGTAGGTTTGCGTACAATTTTTTAGAGACTGAGCAGGGTGAGTAGAATAAGTCTAACGGTAACCAGGTTCTGTGGCCAGGTTATTGGCGATAAACTTCTGACTCATTCAGGCGGTCAGCTGCCTTTTCACTATCCTCAAAAAGATGGCAGTCAGATAGAGCACTAGACAGAAGATAAAGATGTATTGGGTAGTTATTATAACAATAGTTACTGAAGGTGACCGTCTGATGATGGGGTATAATACTGGAAAAAGTCATTTAACAGGCGGAAAGGATATTCTTATCAAATGCTGTTGATGAGATGACTTTCAGTGTGACAAGCTAGATTGTAAAAAAATAAAAAAAATAATGAGTAGCAAGTAGGCGGAGCATTAAGCCTAATAGCTGAAATGGGAGCTTAATGTGTGCTACTATACCAATAGACATAGATATATGTAAGATGTATATATTATATGTATATAGCATGCACAAACATTTAGATGTTCCTTCCATACACAACTTCTGGTGTACATATGTAGTCAGAGAATATACACTACTACCTTGGTAACTTCTTCATCTATGTTTGCACACAAGTAAATAAAATGACTATACAATACAACAAACATCCACAAAAATATATTAACAAAAAATAATAAAAATATTTTTTTTACAGAGGTATTAAACTTTGAATGCGAATTAAGTTGCGTAAATTGGCAAAATATGTGTTTGTTTTATTTTGTACTTTTATTAACTTTATAAACAAATTTATAGATCTTTGTATGGCACACTTAGACAAAATTCTTTTTTTGTTAATTAATGATATCATTGATTTGTACATTTTTCCTACCTAAATTTTTAATTAAAATAGCATTGTAAAAAAAAAATGGCAAAAAAAAAATAAAGGTTTTAGTAAAAAAAATAATCAGAATCAAAGGTGTCATTGATAAAAAGAGCTAACTGGGTATTTTTCTTGTATATCTACATCTCTATTCTATTACTTGTCCATCTACATCTCTATTCTATTACTTGTCTATCTACATCTCTATTCTATTACTTGTCTATCTACATCTCTATTCTATTACTTGTCTATCTACATCTCTATTCTATTACTTGTCTATCTACATCTCTATTCTATTACTTGTCTATCTACATCTCTATTCTATTACTTGTCTATCTACATCTCTATTCTATTACTTGCCTTCTGAGTTCCTCAATAAGTCTTTATGTCAACTCTTTAGAGTCACAGAAATCAACATAATTTATTTCAAAACTTAATATCTTTCAAAAAGTAATACTTAAAGAAAAAACAAAAACTTCAATGAGAAATTTTCACAGACACTATTTCCATCACCTGAAATGAACATTTTTTTATTTTAAACAGCCGAGCTATTGAACGTTAAACCATTGCGCTCTCGCTGTCCTCTTGAACATAGTATACCATAATTTTTTTTTTTTGCAGCACCACATAAGAGGATTTGACTGATAATATAATCTTTCAATATCACAGAAATGTTATTCTCTATCACCAATATGTCTGTCATATAGACTCTATATCAAAATATATTCATGAAATATTAAAACACAAACAAACCTCTCATTTTTTTTTGTTTCGCAACTAAATGAAAATCTACAAAAGAAAACTTTATTTAGTGACAACAAAAAGAATAACAACTAATAAACCTGCATTTAAAATAATTTTTAAGACAATTATAATGTAAAAACAAAATGTTTATGTATAGCCCTATGTAAGATCAGAACTCATTTAATAAGACTAAAAATAAAATATACTAGTATAGATAAAAAAAAAAAAAAAAAACACAACCTTTCACCTACGGTGTGTAAAATATTTTTTTAAAATTACAGTTTTTATGTAAAAATAAAGCAATAACAAAGTGGATTGCAAAAACAAAAAAGTTCAATTGTTTCTTTGTAAATATTATGTAAACACTGGTTAGTTATGTGTAGATAAGTACTGGCACAAATTTTCACATATAAAGATAAAAATGGATTTTACCTTCGGCTAGCTGAGATTTTTGTATTGTTTCTTAAGATAACAAATAGTGTGATAATGTAATAGCATTGAGATAACCATATTGTGCTTTAGTGTTACTGTAAAGATAACAAATATTGTGCTATAGTGAGGTCATCGAGATATGCGATACTGTAACGTCATTGAGAAAAGTGATACTGTGCCACTGCTACTGTGATGTCATTGAGGTGATTCACTAATTTTTTTATGAAATACAACCATTTTTACGCTAGTATCAAGTATATGAGAAAAAGTGGTGATACAAGTTATTGTCATGAACAGATAAAGCAAAGTGGAGTCTATTTTATTTTAATATTGAAAGCTGTCTACAGAGTGAGCCACTGCCGCAACTAACCTAACGTTTCAGTTTACTATAAGTGATGTTTCATAACATATCTCAGGAAATTATTAATAGGAATCAAATAGTGTGGTGGCAAAATTTAAAATCAAATTGATTTTATAGTTTTACGCAAAATGTAAGAAACACTGAAGACTTAACCATATAATGAAAAAAATTGTTTGTTTCTTAAATTTTAACCAATAGTAAACATCTATAATGGTACTTAATGTAATATTGAAGTAGTTATTTAAAGTTAGAATTTAGTAAAACCATTAGTAAGTAGAGGTTGAATAAGTTTTTTTGCAATTGAAAAGAAAACTCTGATCTGTGATGAGAGGAACATATCACAGTATTCACAGGTCTACTGCTAACGTAAAAAGTTCTATTTACCGATAAAGCTCTAATAATATTAATTTTTTTTATTTAGAAGTTTCTGGTCATCAGGACAGGTTCAGGTAAAGTCTACCTATTTTTGTGGCCACAGTGAGCAGATATTAAAAAAAAAAAAAGGTGCTTGTTGCAGCCAGCTATTGCATCATGGGCTGTAGCTAATATCGGGTTCAAATATCACAGGATGTTGTTCCCTTTGGGTTAAATGTACTGATAGAGGTCTATCCCTGGCGCTGATTTTTAACCTTTTTTTTCCCCCCAATTTTTTGCGACCCAGTATTTTCACTTTCATGTTGTGAAACCAGGTCATGACCAGAAAAGAACAGTTCTAGAGGGAAATCTACAATTATATATATAAATCCAACTTGGTCTTGCATGGGTTAAGGCCAAGAGTTGTTATTACTGAAACAAATGTCAATATTGTGACTAGTGTTTGTAAAAATAATCAACATTCTTCTAATGAACATTCTACAATGTACAAAACTAAACTATAAAGAAAAAGCAATTTAAAATGTCTACAGCCTCATAGGGTGATCTCTCTTTGGAAATATGGGGAATCTTATGAAGTACCATTTCTCAACACAGAAGATTTTTTTTAAATAATGGAATGTTTCAAATAATGATATGTTAGTTTTAATATAAGGGTCAGGAATTAAGATAGAATCTTGGGCTAGAAAATTGAAAATGTTAAGCTTAATATAATACGTTAAATAGATTTAAATACTTTCTTACAATTGAAAGATTGTAAATTTCTTAATAGACTGTTAAAAAGAGAAATGTAAAAAAAGCTTACATAAAATAACTCTTAATATAAAAAATCAAAGATCTTCGTGACAATATGGAGTTCAAAAAGTAAACAAAATAATATATTGTAATAAATTATCTAAACTGAATGAAACAATTGAATACAGGTTTTAGTGGATTTTGCAGAAAGTACAAAAAAAAAAAGAAAGAAAGGACTTTAACTTAACAGAAACAAACAAATTAAAATACAGAACCTTGATTTACATTAACTATACATACCAGTCATTAACAGGAACTAAACAAATAGTTCAGATATTAATATAGGAACTACACAAAGTTTTTTTTTATACTGGAACTAAAAAACTATACAAAGGAATGAGCCAACGATTGCACGTTTTAAAATTTACCCCAATCTTCTTCTCTTTCTCTCTCTCTACCCCTCCAAACAACAACATACAGAAAACACAGAAGGTGCTTCTAGAATAGTAGAAGAAAAAACAAAAAGGGAAATAAACAGGATCATTTATGACACATGAGTTATGCCTAATATGTTAAAAGTATACACAGCAGCTACTTATTGAGTTATTTAAAAGAAGAAAAACGAGCTAAGAGAAGATAGTAACTTGTTGCCTAACACCTTAAAATATCAATTTTTTCTGTTTCAATTAACACTAGAACAATTGCAATGAAATGGAAAGTCAATCAGAAAAGTGTGTAATAGTCATAGTAAACAAACTAATTGTAAAAGAAAGATATGCAAATTTGTTTTGGGGCTTGCACTAAAAGTATAATAAAAACATTTACTTCATTTGGTAATGTTCGCGTTAAAAAAGAAAAGGTACTTTCAAAGGTCAATAAAATAAAAGTCGGCAACATGAATGAATCACAGCTTTTGTTTGTTTATAAAATATTCAATTTCCGGAAATAAGCTAACACAGACATAAATTAATGTATATAAATACACATATAAATATTAGCAATGAATGTGACCTACTATATAAATAAATTCATCAAACTAAACTGAAAGCTATAAAAACAATCAACAGATATGAGTGCCTATTACCAAAGTGTGTTTATGATCATTGTTTGAATGAGATGGCAAGCTGAGATGTACATTAAAAACTGGCTTTTTCCACACACACACAAAAAATAAGTTACCAAGACCAAATAAAAAAAAAATCTAAAATAAAAAAACAGACAGCAATAAACAGTGTAAGTTTGTTTTTTCCTTCTTTGTATCCATGCCATAGGTCATGGTGACCTGCCTCACTTTGGTGAGGTCAGATTGGAGACTGACCCCCAGACACACTGGATGCTTTGTTTGATGCTGGTCCTCAAGCTCTGTGGGGGGGAGGGGGGGGGATGAAAAGAATCATTATTTTAAGTGTCACCTAAACATTTTTTTTTATACCTAATATACATTTTTATAACGTTGTATCTACATACTTTTAAAAAATTCATTTAATTTTGGCAAAATAAAAAAGATGTAGTTCTTAAATTAACTGAATAATTCAACTCTTTAATAACTTAATAAGCAAACCATGTTTCTTATTTATTTTCTCAATAAAATGAAAGATGCAAATTTAAAAACTTGACATTATTTTTCCTACAATTTTTTTTTCTCGAATTACAGTTGAGTAAAAAAATGAAGTGAATAAAAAATTCATCAAATGTAACCAAATAAAATATGCTCAATCGACCAGGGATTTATTACTTTGCAAATGCAGGTTTTAAATCTGAAGTAGTTCCAATCACATACATTGTAAACCAACAAAATTAATATGTTAAATGCAGAGCAAAAGCTGCAGGTGGCACAGAGCAAAGAAAGAAAATATAATCTGAGCAATAAAGTTAAGGAACAAATAAAATATTAAATAATTAGTCTACTCATTTGGGGCGGGGAGGGGAGGGTGGAAAGATCTATGCAATGTCTTTATTGGTAAACACTGACCTCCCTTGAAATAACCAGTTAGCCTATTATTTCTGGCCTTATTTTTGGGCCATTATTTAATCATTAGCTAAAAATTAGCCCTGTTTTTAGTTAATATATGGCACCAAAACGGAATAAATTTAACTTATCCATCTAAATGTTAACATCGCTGCCACACACATGAAACAGACGATAGCTCCCTGCTTGATTGTCTTACACTAGCGAATCTTAGTCATGTGTTACTGCCACATCAACCTATTAACCACCATTAAAATCTAAAACTACACAGAACAGCTGACCAAAGACATATGAATGATCAATACCCCATTGGCTGCAAGAGAGCAAACAGCTCTGTGTCCTGGTTGAAAGGAGAAGGATGAATAAAGGAATTGGCTATTCAGTCAGCTTTTCAGCCAGCATTTAGTTAAATTAAAAATTAGGTAACCAAATATCTAACAAGTAGCTGGTATAGCAAATATCAATATGCTAAATCAAACTTGCTAAAAAAATAAAAGCAGACTTAAAAGAATGTTTCTGAGCTAGCAAATATTTATAGAAAAGTTGTTGTTTTTTTAAGCTTCAAAAGCAAGTTATACAAATAAAAACTGCAGCACCATGTCATGATTTTAAAAGGCAAGGCGAGGTAGAGCTCAAAATAAAAACTGCAGCACCATGTCATGATTTTAAAAGTCAAGGCGAGGTAGAGCTCAAAATCTCCAATGACTGCTACAAGGCAGGGGAGGGGTGTGACAAGGCTTTAAAAAATACAAAATATTTTCCTACATGTTATATATATCACTATATTAATAATCTGAAAATTTATTGGAAAGAATCCTGATCATCAGAAAATTGAAACATTTTGGTTTTGGCAGGAAAAAAAAAGAATTTCCATCAAAAGTCACACCCCCTGAGAAGGACAGTGTATTGCAGACACACATACACAAAGCCCCACCATTGTAACAGTTATTTGGGCCAATTAAAAAACAAAATGTATAAGGCTAATACCTTGCTTTGTATTTAAAGATTATTCAAGTAGGCAATTTCATGCTAAGAAAGTCTTATGATAAGCAAAAGAAATTAGGCAAATTACGCAGAAGAAAGTATATTCATTTAGTTATAATTGTATTAGAATGTGTTTTCCATGTAACAGGCCATCAGTTTATAGCTTACACTCATACAGCTATTAACTATTATGTGGTAAATGCAATGCCTTCACACGTTCAGCAAACTAAAAACTTCCAAAAGCATAAACCAGAAATAGCCAGATACTTGTTTAAAAAGTTATTTTCAAGCACAAGTTTCTTGGGATATAATGATCAAACCATGTTGACTATGTAGCACATAGCAAATGTATAAGCGAGAAGAAGAAAAAAAATTTTTTTTAGTATACATACACTTATCACATGAAGCTTAAAAGAGGGGTGGGATAAAAATTAGATGTATTACTGAGAAGGAAATAAAACAATACAAGAAGAATTAGACATGTTATAACCATGAAACACATAATTAAACTGCCATTTGGTCTGTAGACTAGGACAGGAGTCATCAACCTTTTGATAATAGTGTGCCAAAGTAGGATTTCTAATTCATTCAGCGTGCCTACAGCCTATAAATTATCCTGTTTTTTTCTTTCTTGTAGAAGAGAGCTTGAATAGCCTATTAATTTTTCAGGGATCTTAAAATTTTAAATTGCTCTGCTTGCCAACCCTGGCTTGCGTGTCAAGCCTGGCACATAGGTTGCCGACCCCTGGACTAGGATACAATATTGAGGTTTATGTAGCTTTATGATACAATTTTGTTATGATATTAAGAAAATAATCAAAAGTAAACAAAAATGAAAACAAAAAAACTAAAAGAAGCATTACCTATTGAAAAACTGAAATCTAAGGGGAGGCAGTCATCAAGAGTCATTACTTTTTACATTAGATTTGTTCTTGAATAAATTGAGCACTCCCATGACCCCAACGACTGCTCCTGTTTTGACCTCCTGAACTCCAACCTTCAATCCATGAACACTGGCTTTAAAGCCAGCACTAAGTGCTTCCACAACATTCTAAAACAAATGTACAACATCAAGTGAAGTGTAAAAACAAAAAGAAAAACAAAAAAAGAACATTACATGCAACAGTTAAAACATGATAATAGCCAAGGGGAAAACAAATTACAACTAGTGAATATACGATGCACTTGGCATCCAGTTCAGTTTATAATTCAAATTTTGGACACACTCAAATTTATAGTAATTTTTTTACATGTAAAAAAAAGGATTAGAGATCTATAGACCTCTAAAATTGTGAAATATTATGTACCAAGCCCCCCCCCCCCCCGATGGACTTAAAACATAACAAGGTTGTCTTTGTATTCAAATGTAAACAAGCCATCTAAGAGAATATTAAGTTGAACCCTATTCTATAAAGACTTCACTAATCGTTTACAAGTATCAGCCATCAGCTATCTTACTTTCTTTCCTTGGTGTCTAAAACAGGGCTTTTACTCCTAAAATCATTTTAAAATTCCTAAACTTTTCCCAAACTTTACATAAAATAAACAAAAAATTTTACTGGTAATTGTAAAGTCTAAGAGTGTCTGTAGGTAGTCCAAATATATAAAAATGTTTCTAGATGTTTTTTTAAGTAACAATAGAATAATTTTAGAAAAAAACATGATGGGGACTTTAGAACTCCTATAACTTAACCAAACAGTTATTTATAATTCTAAGACATATAGTTTAAATTGTGAACATTAGTCACAGTTAAGATTTTTAAAGTGGTATAACTTTTTGAAATGGAATTGACATTTTATGAGACCGAAACAAAAAAAAAAATAAATAAATATGAATATTTTAAGCCTGATGGCTCTACATGAGGTCATTAAAAAATGTCCTGACAAACTATGCATGAAAACATTAAATAGACACCAAAAAAACAACAACACAGTAAGCAACATCAATACCATCGATAAAGGTATAATAAATAAAAAAAAATAAACATGTCTGTATTCTATACAACATTTAGATTATACTAGGGTTATAGAGCGGAGCTGGAGCTGTGAAGCAGGTCAGTTTTAGCCTGGAGCTAGTCAAACTACTAACTGCTCCAAGCTAAAAAGAAACCTTGAATAAACTATTACTTATTATATTTTAAACAATTATCTTTGTATCTTTTGATTTGTTCCACTTGATGTAAAATAAGATACAGTAATTGACCCTTTAACCCTATATCAGACATGCCTGCTTAAAATTTCAAAAATGCTTAATAGCATGAAAAAAAAATCATAATTTGGATTAAAAATGTGTAATCACAGATTTCTGTTTATTAAAATATCTTTTATGTTACAGAAGTGTACATATGCTACATATATGTGTATATGTCTATATATATGCTACATAGAAGACTTTTGAGTCCTACACCTACCAAGGTTTGAATCTAGTCTTGCATTCTCACTATGGTTTTTAAAAAAAAGTTAAGTTATGAATTTTCCTGGTTTGTTCAGACAACCCACTCCATGCCCAGATGCCACTCAGAAAAATAAAAGAACTTATATGCATTTGTTCTTGCATACAGAATAAGAAAAGTGTTTTTATTGTTAGCTCTTTAGGAGCATTGTAAACGGTTGTTCCTGTATTTCTAAGAACTTAATTAATTTTGTATTATTTTGTCTTCATATATGTTATTAGTTTCACTTACTTTTATATGTTCATAATTTTAGAACATTTTTCAAACACTATTTTAATGATGATTATGAGTTTGGCAGGTTATGTCCCCTATTGTGTCTGTGTGTTGTTGTTATTCACCTTTGACCTCTTACCCAAATTTGAATTGTCTTTTACTTTAAGTGACATATTGACATTTATATTTGATGATGCAAGCATTTCCAACAAAAATGGCATTATCTTATTAAATATAGTGTAAGAAAATTTGAAATTTATTTTTTCAGATATGATATTAATTTAAAATTAATGTTTTGTATTTTTTGTGTGAGATTGGAAATTATTGTCTGAAATGGGATCGGAAAAGGATTATCAAACTTTCTGGCTTTAAATTTAAAAAACAAATATCATATTTGAGTTTATTGGTGACAATAATTTTGTATTTTCCATCTCAAATGTGTACCGGTACTTTTTTAATCTGAAAAAACAAAAGGTGTAAAAATGTCCTAACATTACAAATTTTACTTTAAAAAATAGGGAAGTCTGCCCTTTCAATTGCTGAGCGCTGCTTGAAACCCCTTTAACTTACAGATAAGCCTTGTTTTATATTGTTCTCAAATTTGTATTTTTTAACTGACTAATTAAGTATATAGATTAATTTGTTGGAGTGACTAAGCAAGCACAGCTTTGATCCATAACCCTGGCTGTTAATATGCATGTTTTTAAATGAAAAAATTCATGAATAAAAAAAATTAAAGCTTTGAAAAATAAAACACATAAGAATAAGATCTACTAGTTTGATTTGATTGGTGAGGTCAAATATATTAGAATGCAAGAAAATATCATCAACATAAATACAGTACATAGATATATTTACAGAAATACACTTATAAGATAAAAAAAAAGGATTCTAAGTTTGTATTAAGATTACCTTTCCCTGCAGTCCAGCTTTAGGTGTCTGTGGGTGAGCATCTAAACATTTCTGATAGCGGAGCTGAGATCAGGACAAAACTTTATATTACACATACATTTAACGGGTTATTAACTCTATGCAAACCCATATAGTCAATTCCCCATGATATCTCCAGTTTTTACACAGTGAGAACCTGTAGTGTATGAGTGAAAGTTTTACTATTATCTGAGTTTGAATATAAGTGAAAGAGTTTATGTGTAAGTGTCAAAGTTTGTGAGCAAGTATAAGGGTTTGTGTGTAATTATAGGTTTGTATGTAAGCATAAGAGTTTGTGTGTAATTATAGGTTTGTATGTAAGCATAAGAGTTTGTGTGTAATTATAGGTTTGTATGTAAATAATATAAGGGTTTGTGTGTAATTATAGGTTTGTATGTAAATAATATAAGGGTTTGTGTGTATTTATAGGTTTGTATGTAAATATAAGGGTTTGTCTGTTATTATAGGTTTGTATGTAAATAATATAAGGGTTTGAGTGTAATTATAGGTTTGTATGTAAATAAAAAAAGGGTTTGTGTGTATTTATAGGTTTGTGTGTAAATATATCGGTTTGTGTGTAATTATACATTTTTATGTAAGTATAAGAGTTTGTGTGTAATTATAGGTATGTATGTAGTATATAAAGGTTTGTGTAAATTATAATTTTGTACGTAAGTGTCACTGGCTGTTTTTTCTACACCCTTGGTGGCGTTCATTGTCTGCCTGCATTTTATCTTAACATTAAAAATAACGTTATTTCTTGCATATGGTGTAATTGCATAAGAATCAATGAAAAAAAAAACTCCCTGTTTCAGATGTATTTATTTATACACACAATAATCATGAGGTATGGAATAACTGAGCATAAACAACTAGCTTTAGTCACTCCTATTACACATCTATCTATCTACACTAGTCATTCCTCTTCTCCTTCACTTCCAACTACCTCCAGTCCATTGTGTTCATTCTCTCTCCCTAACTCTGGCCATTGCTACTTTTCTAAGTGACCTGGTTTGCTTTCGTCTCGTGCTACCAGCTGAATGCCCACCAGCTGAATGCACGTGTGCTGTCACCTTTGCTGACTTGTTAGTGACAGTAAGTATACGAGTTGGTGGAAAAGCTATAAGTGAGTATGTAAGTATAAAGGTCTGTGTGTAGGCAGGTACAATAGTAATAGTTTGTGAAATTAGGAAAAAAAAAAGTTTGTGAGTAAGTAGAAGGGTTTATGTGTAAAAGAGTTTGCATGTTTTTTAAAGTAAACAGATGTCACCAACCTTGCAGGCAGCTTCAATAGTTTTACACATTGGACCAGCACTAGGCTCACAGTGGAACACATGACAAATGAACTTGTTCTGTGAGGTGTGCATGATGAAAGCACACAGTCTGGGGATACACAATAGTCTCATAAGACAGAGAAAAATGTTTCTTATTTAAATTGCAAGGACAATGTCATGTACATTTATTTTCTTCCAGAGTGCTAATGCTGATTTAAAATAAATAAATAAAAGTAAGTCTTATATTGCAAATATGTGCAATGAAAGGTCAAATAAATATATAAGAACATGATGAAGATTATTTTACATTTATAGCATTGCCCTTGAAGTTGCTTTTACAAGTATCCAACCAGCTGACAGGTTGTCTTAAAAGAGTATCACTGAGTATGTTGTTTGGTTGTTTTATTGTAGATATAATGTATGATTTTATATATTGTTGATCTCCCTATTTTCCTTTTAATATACAGCTTGCTATGGGGACAATTTGTCCAATAGTCATCTAGTATACGTCCACTAGTCATCTAGTATATGTATATATATTGTTGATGCTGGACATTTCCTAGCTTTTTGTAAAAAAAAAAAAAACATGTCTCACTTTAAGACATGTGAGTTTTGTGTCACTGATTAATGACATAATAAATGTACATCAAGAGAAAGATGGAAAAAGAGAGAGAGAGCACCTTCACTTAGCTCACTAATAGAACAACTTACTTCACATTGTCCACTGCAATGCCCATGAAAGATAGGAATCGAACTCTGCACTCTTCAATAATGCCATCAGGGTTCTGGAAAAAAAAATAAAATACAGAAGTAAAAGAATAACTTGATGACATGTTCTCCCACACCCAGTGATATCTCTATGATTCCTAATTCTATCATCACAAATTTCAAAATGAGTTCGCCCCTTAATGAAAATCTTCCAGCTCCCTGCAGTTCCGGCTCAAAAAAGGTATGCCATTAACGCAGCCATCATGAATGTCTGCACATGCAGGATGAAGATTTAATGAAAATATTATGCCCATTGATTGTTTATGCAAAGTGTAACAAAGAGAAGATTGCACCCTGAATATGGAAGCCTGCTGTTTTAACTGTGAGTTGAGGAGTCTTTTATTATAGGGAGTCAAAAAGGTTTTTTAAAAAGTCAGAATAATTACTATCATTATAAAGGACACGGCTGAAAAAAAATAATCTAACTCTTCTACATTTAGAATTAAAAAAAAAAATAAGAAAAAGGAAATGGAAGAGTCATGAATCTGTTTATCAACAAGGAAATAAATATGGGATATTGTTACAAGAGCTAAATTTTTTTTTAAAAGCTCATTCAGTAATAGTTTGTAATGCAATTTGAATGTAAAATAGATGCAATTATTCATACATATTTTCCCTTTTTTTTATTCAGAGATTTATTAAAAGTAAATTTCCTAGCAGACCTTTAGGCAAAGATCAATAATTTCATTGACAAATATCTGCAAGGAAATTGTGTGACCAACACAATTACCAGCTGTTAGGTACCAACCAGATTGAGATTTCAATCAGAATTTTCTGCTACCTGGACTTTGACGAAATTAAATACAAAACTGATGGCTGCATTAAAAACTATTTAAAAAGTTATTATTGACTCCTACTCACTCCATGCTCAGTGATGGTGATGGTTGATGGGGCTATGGCAACATTGACAAACTTCCACTTCTCTGGGGGGACACGGTAATACATGTACTGAATAGCTTCATTCAGTATATCACGTCCTGAAACATACAGTTGTTTAAAAATCAACTTCAAATTTTTCTTTAAATTCCTAAAAAGAATTTTTTTTATATTAAACTTGTTCTTTTCTTAGGAACAAAAAAATAACAACCTTGTATTGGAACTAATAAAAGAAAAGTTGATGAAAAGGTATTCAGCCTAAACATAAGTAATTGATTTACAAAGATGGCTCAAAGCCATGGAGCCAGATCTGCAAAATCTTGGTGTGCGGACAAGGCGAAAGAAAGCCAAGGATAGGCCAGAATGGAAGGAGGTGGTGGAGCAGGCCAAAGCCCTACATGGGCTGTAGCGCCATAGGGATGGATAAGTAATTTTAAAAAAATAATGCTGATGCAGTAGTATACCAATTTACATAGGTCAATGGTAAAAAATCTCTTTGAAAAAATGAATTCAAGCAGCGCCCAATGCATGAGTATTTAACAAAGAACAGTGTAATGCATCTATATAAAAATAACTGAATTCAAGCAGCACCCACTGTATGAGTTAACGTATGAGTTGACAAAGAACAGTGTAATAAGTCTATATAAAAAAAATGACGTCATTAAAAAAAATCTTTCTGCTTATTACGGTATTTTAAAATCATCCATACGTGGTTAACCTTCAACACAGTTACCTGTTGGCCTGATCACCTCATGTGTACCAAGGTAGTGACATCGCATCAATTTTCGGGGCTCTTCCATCGGTGTTGGAAATCGTGCGTCTGTTAAACAAAGAGAACCCTGCATGATGCTTGACATTATAACAGGCACTCTTCCAGAATCGTTGTGCTGCACTAAAGCTTATGGGAATGCTGATTTAAATTGTGTAGAGCTATAAATAGCTCATGGAGGTCTAGCAATTAATTGCCACTTTTGTCACTCTCCGGTTCAAAATCATGGGAAAAGTCACCTGGATTTTTTTTCCAAAGTCTGCAGGCTGTCCCTGGAGTCTACCTAGTATTGGTACTTGACATTAATTTGCAAAAAAAAAGAAGGGACATTACCCTAGCCTTACAATTCATAACAAACTGGTGATTGATGCAGCTACAGAACAAAATGGTCTGATAGGGATGTCATACTTTATATACAAAGTTAAGTGGGGTAATCTGCAAGGGCATATCTGCCTAATAGTTTGGCTGACTTAACTGGAATATCAAAATAATGAAAACAGCTATTGCCTGATACGCTAGATAAATAGCTTACAACTATTCTATATAGGCTATAGCTTTTGGCTTTCATATGGTGGTCATTAAACTATTAACTCACTGCAAAAACTAAAGTATACACGATTTCTTTCCGTTTTCAAGTTATTAAATTATTCTTTTATAATATATATATTTATATTCAATATTTATAATTTCATAAATTTTTCAGGACTGTATTGGGTTTTTAGCATATTTACAGCAAAGCCAGCTTCAATAAATTTTGAAAAGGACATGTTTAAAATTACCCAGGAGTAATAAAACAAAGACTAATAAAAAATAGATTCAAAGTGTCAATTTAGAAATATTTTTGATCTCTTACTGTTGTACAAGTTCTGAAATGACAGCTTTTCCCCATTGGGTTGGGCCACCTTGTCCAAATTGGGCAGATCCGTTGGCCGCATCAGTCTGGCCACGGCCGACTGATGGAGGCTCCGCTCCAGCATGATCTTCTTGCAGATGTCTCTGAGGGTGTTGGCAATCTGGCGTGCTGGCGTATCACAGTGAAACACATGGCACATGTGGATGCGTGTGCCGCGGTCTCTAGCCACATAGGCAAAGTCCCTATTGAAACATTCAAATAAAAGAATCACTCCTCAGATCTACACAACTTTTTATACAGCTTTGAAAACCTTACAGGAGGAAATAGTTTGAGTAGAGCTAAGAGAAAATTTACTGGTTTATGTTGGGCATAAAAAGAAATTTTTAATATTAAATGTTTGCATTTTTTAAATTTAATAATTGGTATAAAGATAAGGACATTTATTCCATCTAATATAAAATAGCATACATGATATGTACAATAGTTACTATAGAATGCAGCTATAACAAACATATGTGATAATAATTATTCTATATTACCTTTCTCTTTAAGTCCATGCAGCAAAGAGAGGACAGGAAATAAGTATGAATTATGGGAATGGTTTTCAATTTATAAATAGATCATATGTTTTATAACAAATATATTGTGTTAATAGAAATATTTTGTTCAAATTCTTTTTTTTCTTAAAGTTTTACATCAAGAATTTTTTTTTTCATGTGAATCGGGCCTTGACATTTAAAAATCATGGGCTCATCATGCTGAGATTTTAAATGTGTTTTTTTTCATTAAGCTGCCACACCAATTATATTGTACAAGTTTCACCCCATCATTGTTTTACTCTAAACATACTGCCTTAGCAAAGCTCAGCTCTTTGTATAATGTAGGTCACCACCACACTTAATGACAGCTAGTAGCAATACAGCAAGGGAATGAAAATGTCTACCTTCCATTATCACGACCCACGCCCCAAACTCTTATAGAGTGAATGGGCTGCGAGTTGAGAACCACTCCGTCCACTGGGTCCACAAGCCTCAGACTACTGTGGTCCAAATCCATGAACAAATCTTTTCCCTGTGTATAATTTAAAAAAAAACAGAATTGTTTTAATTTCTCTAAAGAATTCTCTGTCATAAAAAAATTCAGATGGCCGTAATGAAAGAAATAGCCTATAAAAAAAAGAACAAAGAAGAAAAACGCTATTAGACATTTGTATGTTAAAATTTAAAAATACAAATGTAACATACAGTATTTTATATATTTTTTAAGCTAACAGCTTACGGTAACTTTAATTACTAGATAATTAAAGAAATTCTTTATCAAGGGAATACAGTATGTCAAAAGTAAAATATTAGTTCTTTAGTATTCCTTAAGGGATTTCATTTTTTGGGGATGTCAATATAGAAACATGTGGGTGTGTTTATTATAAGACTGGCATGCAATAATTTGATTATTGAACAAATTCAATGATGTTGTTCAGAAATCTGGGCATGTCCATCCAGCCAGTCAGTAGTAGGGGCAGGGGGGGGAGGGGGAGGGGGAAGGGGGGGTGATGATAAAAAGTTTCCATAAGACAGTGAGTGTGTACTGATAAAGTCAATGCCTGTCCATTTGGGATGTCTCTAGTGACTCCATCTTTACAGCTGATAACCAGGGTGGGGGGGGGGAGAAGGGGTTAGGGGCTTAACAAGACATCAGCACGAAATCAAATCAATTTGTGCTCTAGTAATTTAATTTCATCCCCATTTCCCGCTGACTTCACAGTCATGAGCTACCACCCACCCCACTGTTGTCTCCCCTTGCCCCCCCCCCACCCCACCCCCAAATACCCAGTTCCTCATCACCCAGGCCAGCCCCTCTCTGCTGATGGAATATAAATGTAAAACCCAGCAGTATGAGTAGAACCATTGACCGTAGACTTGACCATTGTTAAGCATTGATAGTCTTAAACCGTGACATTTAGTTAGTATCCAGGCTGAATCTCTGAGGCCACAAAAATACAACAGCAGCAAGAAAAATAAGAGTAGATCTTTAAACATGTATGTGGCCATGCTGACTTATTTAAATTGAATGGATTCACCAGCAGTTCTCTGTCTTGTATGAATTGACTGGATTCACCAGCAGTTCTCTGTCTTATATGAATTGACTGGATTCACCAGCAGTTCTCTGTCTTGTATGAATTGACTGGATTCACCAGCAGTTCTCTGTCTTGTATGAATTGACTGGATTCACCAGCAGTTCTCTGTCTTGTATGAATTGACTGGATTCACCAGCAGTTCTCTGTCTTGTATGAATTGACTGGATTCACCAGCAGTTCTCTGTCTTGTATGAATTGACTGGATTCACCAGCAGTTCTCTGTCTTGTATGAATTGACTGGATTCACCAGCAGTTCTCTGTCTTGTATGAATTGACTGGATTCACCAGCAGTTCTCTGTCTTGTATGAATGTGTGTTAGTATAGGGCACAAGAAAGCTAGAATAGTCTGACTGTAAAAAAGAATAGTCGGCCTACAACAGTGAATAGTTTATTATATATTTACAACAACAAAAAAAAAAAAGTTGCCTATCATTAGGAATAGCTTGCCTATCGCAACCAATGGTTTACCCAATATAACATTTAACCCTTTCAGGCTCAAGGTTAGTTAAAAAAAAAACAACATTTGTCTAGTTCTTGGTAATGTACAGTCTCAATCCTCCTTAGCGTGCCTGATAAATTTATTCTCACATCCTTCCATTCGCTAAGTATTCTTAAAAAAATAAAATACAGTTAGTCCTTTTTTGGGCTGATATGGAGTAACTTGAAAGTGCTTGATGGGAAGGAGAGGTTTCGCAGCATTTAGGAAAGAATATAATATAATATCAACCAAATAGTTTTAGAGGCATATTTATGTATTATTTAACAATTTCCATCCCTACTGAGCCACACTACTTCCTGGCTGCAAGATGGACTAGCCTGACCTCTAAAATTTTAGCTCTGATCTGATATGACCAAGAGATTTCTACAACTAGATCAATACTAGACTGATTGGACACAGGGCTAAAAAAAAAATCAACAGTTCGGCTAAAGATCGGTTAGTCACTACCCTTGATGAAGTAGAAGAAATGATTGATTTACATCATCTACAGCCACCTGATTAACATACTGTATACTTCCTTCTTTTCAAAACTCTTGTAAAAATTATTTTAAAAAATGGAAAGTTTCAGAGTAATAAATAATAAGAATTACTCTGATTAACTATCAATGGTGTGAGAAGGTTGCGACAGATTTAGGAACAAAACATAAAAGAGAAACAGAGCCCACTATAAAAGCTTCAGCTCTGCACAGCAGGTATTAACAAAATCTGATTCATGTTGGTAGCAACGCTATGGCAATAATCTAACAAACACACAAGAAGCATTGTTTGAAGTTGGTCCAATCAATCAAATTAGGACAAGAACCGAAATTGAACATGGAATCTAGCAAGTACTGGATGATTTTTTTAAGACTTATTACAATATTCATGTTTTCAGCCATTAAAATCTTGAAGATTTATCAAAGCATAAATGAACAAATGTGGATACAAACACACACTAAAAATAAATCTGTCAATTTAAGCATTTCATAAACGATAAATGCCTCATGAGCAATGGGGTTTGGTTGCCAGCCAAGATAAAACTGATATGACTTCAACTTAAAACTGAACACTTAAATAACAATATCTACAAAATCCCATAAGGAAAGAAACTTATTTAAAAGTAAAAAGAAATCATGTTAAAGTTAGCTACAGTTATCAAGAAATACCGTTGCCATTTACTAGGTTGCATTCTACAAATCAATAGAGAAATGTAAAAAAAAAATTTGTTTTGATATTTATATTCATTTTGATTTTTTAATATATAATATATAGGTTTTGATTTTTCTTTTAAACACTAAACTTGATTTTTTTAAATTGCGAAAAAAGCTTTTCTAATTGCATTTTTACCATTCAAAAAGTTGATTGAAGAGTCTGACATTATTTATCTGTTAAACATTCACAGATAACAACATTCTCTCTCCTTATATCCCAAAGCATCCTTTGTTTTTTAAATTGGCTTTTTTAGTACAGTTTGCTAAGTATTTTCTTCTCCCCCTCTCTTACTCTCTAGCTCTCTCTCTCTCTCTCTTTCTCTCTGTCCAAGTTTGTGGAAAACCTAAGAGTCAAGCCATTAGACATTCAGATCAGGGTTAATAGACATTATTGGGAGAAAGGGTGAATGAGGAAGGGGGTGGACCAGCAAGTCACATGAGACTTGATGTCATTTAAGGAGAGGGAGAAGATTTAGCCAAGGGAAACAACTGCCATCTTCTTTACATTCTAAAACTTTCCATACAAAAAACACTCACACAGAATCAATACTTCATCACTGGAATATATAAGCAGATAAGTTCATTTTGGGTAAGAAAAAGAAAAGAAGACATGATTTATGATGTAGATATGAATATTAAACATCCTTAAATAGGCAATTTCAGGTAGTCTGTATATTACAAGTGATTTCTTTTATTATTAATTCATACACATATATATATATGTGTGTATAAAAAATGTAAAAGTAATCCTGTTGGACCAAATTGATCCATAGGGGCCTATAAAGCAGGGTTAACCAGTCTCCAGGCCAAAGCATTCTAGGGAATTATTTACCCAGCCTTTAATTTTCACCAACTAATGTCAGGATGTCAGGTTCCACCCATCAGAGCTGGGATAAGCCCAGGGACACACTCCAGCCTTCACCAGGACTCGTATCCCAGGACTTTTGGTACACCAGCTGAATGTACTGGCCCTAGGTCTCCATGCCTCAGAAATATATATATATATATATATATATATATATATATATATATATATACTTGTTATATACATTATACCCTATGTTAAAATATTTGAAATCTTTTTTAAATACCATGAGTTAGTTTCTTCCATTATACATTATACCCTCAGACCTGCCTACCCCCCACTGGACCCATGAGGGAGACAGAGGCTAGTTATGTGGGAGATTTTCCAACTGATGAGGGAGATTTAGAGCAGCATAACAAAAATACATAAAAATATAATAATAATTATAATTATACACAAACTATTTTATCATAGTTACAAAGAAACACGGGTTTGCATTTGCAGCATAATATATACGATAATATTTAATCTACATGAAATAACATCATTCCAAATGCAATGGTCAGTGCAGGTCTTCCTGACCATTAAAAAAATACGCTCACAAGGCGCGCTAGAGTGGGGAATTGTGAGTATCCCCTTCATGACTAGAGAGTTGGGGATACTCGGAGGACAACTTAGTCCAGCTGTGATCAACCCGTTCATTTACTGGCAGATCCAAGTCAGTACTCTGCAGCTTGGCGAACTGCTCAAGGATAACATCCCTGTCAGCATCCCCCATCAGCATTGGAAACCTATCTAAGAAGTAATTTAGATGGGAAGACGTTATGTTCTTTCTTTCATGAAGGTTGACTATAACTGAATTGGCAAGGACTTGGTCATCCAAGGACAGGTTTTGCACCAAGTATTCACAGACTTTACAAAAATAAAGTCTTACAGACTTGTAAAACTCAGAAATTGTCTCCTCTCTAAGTTTATAGAAGGAGGGACAGAAAAAGTCGTTTTAATTTTTGATTAGGCCCTAACCCCAAACCGTGGGTGCCACTCACTTGAAGCAGTGAACCCTGAAATCCTTTTCTTAAAATTTCTTGAACCCTGAAATCTACTTTCCATATTTTTACAAACCACAAACCTGAAAATTATCGCAACTCCTAAAATGTATTATTTTTACCATATTGTATATAGTAGGCCTACCGGTATATATATATATAATTTAATATAATATAGGCTACACCAATAAGCAATGTTGTTTTTTACAATATGTTTCTGCATATTATGATAGGAAAATTATGTCTTTAAACTGTTTTATATGATTGTGTTATTGCTAGGCCTAAGCTTACTTTGGTTATTGATAAATGGCTTGAAAAATCTTTTAAAAAAATGGACAAATCTAAAATCATAGTTAAACATACCAAGATGTGTTATTTTAACAATTTAATAACATCATTCCTATTGATCTTATCATAACCCTTTTGTTTTTTCAAGTTAAGCTAGCTTACTTTAAAGATATAATTATGTGTTTCTTTATTGCCCCATTTACTTTGTTCTGTATTTTCTAGGTCAGTTACCAATAAATGTAATTAAAATATTGTATCCTAATCCTAGTGACTTTAACTCAGAGGCATATGAAACTTTAGTTTATTTAGGATAACATGCCAACTAGTATATTATTGAATCTAGTCTGTAACTTCAAATGCCTAATAACTGAAAAGAGGGAAAAAAATAAAAACTGAAGGATTAATACACATTTTTTTTTACGGTAGGCTATATAGTTCAGTGAAATGACGTATTTTTATTTTGTTATGAAAATGAGCAAATTCGTGAATGCGCGACACTAACAATTTAAAACTTCGTTTTGAAATTAATTTAAATCAACATTATTTTATGATTTTCTTGTTATGTCCGATATTGTTTAGAAAAAAATATGCACCAGCATAAGTGACTGCTAGGACTAGGCCTAGTTCTAAACATTACACCGACAGTTTTACTCCATTCATTAGGCCTAATAAATATGACTGCAACGTATATATGCTATATTGCTATATTAATATTAAACAGTAGGCCTAACTGTTACAGTGCTCCAATAGATTAATTTATTCATATTTCGTCGCCTTCATTTTAGCGGGCTGATAAAAAACGCATTTTTAATGGAGGAAAAAAAAAAGCAGTTTTAATCTTTCCATTGAAATGACAATAACCTTTCATATTACAAGCTTATAGTTAGGTCTAGCCTAATATAGGCCTACTAATAGTATAGCCTACACGGAGGTGTGAAACAGTCGCCGAGTCGGGAATTACCAATTACCGATATGACGATAAAAATCTAGGCGGCTGGAAAATTTAGGTAGCCTACCTTATTTTCCGATCATTAAAATTTTGTTAGTGAATTAAAAAAAAATCCAACCACATAGCGTGACATTTCACTAAACTAAGCTTATAGGCTAATACTGTAGGCCTATCTAGGTAGGCCTATGGTTTAGAGTAGCCTACGCCTATTCATAGCGTATCCGATTATCACCGAACCGGGTTTCGTACCGCGATTTCGGACCCGTAGATTTTTGTTTGTTGGCTAACCCACGAATCCGGAACCAAAGTAAATTGAATCTCGCGAATCCGGAGCCGAAAAATATTTAGCCTCGCGAATCCGGATTTCCGGGATAATCCGGAAAAGTGGCACCCCTGCCCCAAACTCCACTTTTCAAGGCACATATTAATTTTCATTTTAAAAAAATGATAATGGAATTTAATAATAGCCATTTTATATTTTATTTATCTTATACAAAACTTACTATTTATTATTATATTTACATAGAGGTTTCAGTTATTTAGGGCTTTTGAAAAAAAAAATTCTCCCGATATAGCCTAACTTAATGGCAAAATAACAGTGTTTGAGTATGACGTTATCAATGGCTGAAGCTTCGGATCAGCTTTCCCACTCAAAATCTAAACTTTAAACTACCAGTCTTTCATATGTAGATGCAAAATTATATTCTGAATCACATAGCATTAGCATGCCTTAAAAAGGTTCCTAACTGATTTATAACGTAAGCCAGATGACCTAGCTTATTCCATTTCAATACAATAGTAATAGCATTAGCCTAGGCCTAGGCATTGCATTGCTAGCAACAAGTTCGACAACCAAAAAAAAAAGAACAGAAGAGCGAAAAACGGAAGATTATTTATTAGTAAAAGGAAGTAACTATATTTATTACAAGCTACATTGCCCGGCGTTGCCCGGGTGAAAAAAAAAAGGACTGTCTGAATACTTTTAGGAAAGTAAATAAATATTGTAATAGTGTAAAAAAAAAAAGTCAAATATTTTTATTTAACAAAATCTATATTGCCTATAGATTTACAATGTCTTTTGTTTTTAAAAGTTTGAAAAATTAATTGTCGAAAAAAAAAAAGTATAGTCTAACTGGAGACTCGAACCCTGGTCGGCCGTATAGCAGTCCACTACGTTTACCACTGAGCTATCGAAGACACATGTCCGATGTGAAAAATTATTAGACGGTATATTGGGCTAGGCCTAGATAGGTCAGTGACACACGTGTTTTCAAATTGACCAATGGGGATCCTCGCGGGGCTTAACACTGTCTTTTTATATATATAGATAAGACATTGGATTGGAAATCGCTATTTTATTGTAGTTTTTATCTGCCGATTTTTTTGGCCGGCACAGACCAGAAAGTGAAAGTACCGCCATTTTTTGGCCGATTCGATGGTAAAATAAAGGGAAATGTGTATACTGCGCATGTCCATGCAAATAAATTTTAGTTCCGACTTCCGACAGAAAAAGATTCGCATTTTTTGCAAGTGTCGGAAAAATATTGATCGGAAAAAAAAAATTAACAATTTTCGAAAAAAAAATCCATAGGCGGGGAACAAAAAAGCGGAAGAATTTTAAAGGTGTGCGTAAAAGCGGAAAACAGGGTTCAAATGCGTAAAACTCCCGCACAATGCGGGAGAGTAGGCAGGTCTGTACCCTATGTTAAAATATTTGAAATCTGTTTTAAATACCATGAGTTAGTTTCTTCCATTTCATCTATTTTAGATTCAATAAACTTCTGATTTTGGAAAAACAAAAGGATTAATTCATACTGAACCAGACATATAGATAGAAAACAGAAAACCCGGGATGTAATAACATATATACACAGATCTGTCTATCAAAGCAAGATGGATCTAAGGAAAACATTAAATAGCAGCCAAACCCTTGATGGCCAGCACTTCCTTGTTCATCACTAGGCCACCATGCTGAAAATGACACCCATAAACTGTCTGTGAGCAAGGTATTAAAATAACAAACAACTGATTCTCATTGGAATCTAAATTGACACTTAGACATAAATGGTTTTGAATCCTATAATTTGTACCCTGCAATCAATGTACAACTAGCACAATCAAGGCTAATAGTTGTTTTTAGTAGCCAAAACTGGACTTGAAATGGAGGGCAGTGGTGCTATGTAAGCATATTACTCAAAAGATTTTTTTTTTAAAGAAATGATAAGTGCATGAAATTATTTTCTATGATCCTATTCAGAAAAGTTTTAATGGTTTTAAGTATTTTTCAATTCAATGAAATTATTTCAAAACATGGGGTTTGGTGATAAACCAGGGAAACAAGAATACAATGCTACATTTATGTGGGATTATATGATTATGATGGGATTATTATCACACAACTCTGATAGAACTATTTTGCTTTAAAAAAAACAAAAAAACATAAAACTTATTGACTTTATACTTGTTACCTGGGGTCATGATATTATGTTGTACTATTCAAAAATAGTTGCCCCCAAGTATAAAAAGAGATCAGAGTTGTAAAATATCAATTTTTTAAACACGATACAAAAGGCAGTTCAAGGAGTAGACTCCTATATGCAGTTGTTTTACGCAATAAAAGCAACCATGTAATCAGATTCACATTCTATAAGATACTGATAGATTTAAGTAAACCTAGTTTTATTAAAAAAAATGTTAATTAGGAGACCACAGGACATGAAAATTGGATCAGTACTGGTTAGTTCCTGTCCAATCAAACTGTATCACTGGGTAGCCCTGCTTTATGTAAATTGCTACTAAAAATAAAATAGCCAGCCTCTCCTTGCACATTGATCCCTATCTAATTTGTAGGATTCTCCTGGACCCCCCCCCCCCTCCCTCTTGCATCAGACACATCTATAATTTTCCCCCTAAGCTTTTCAAATTTTCTGTCATCAATCATGAATATAACAAGAGCTCTAGGAAATGAAGGGCAATTATAGATTTGAAAATAACAAAAGCTTTAAAGTGTATTTTTTTTTGTTTAGTTTTCTTGTTTAACATAAACTAAATTCCCCAAAAACATTTTTACAATGTTTTTTCTTTCTTTATTTCACGCTATTTCAATAATGTAAAAATATGAAAAAAATAAATGCTATCAGTAGAGAGTTTGCAGGATTAACACAAATTTTTATAATTTGAATTTGACAAGTATAAATTCAGGAATATTTGTGTTGTTGTCTTCCAAAGCACAATAATGAACAAATTTATAAATTAATGGTTAAAGTTTCAAACTGTTCGATTGTGTTTACAAGCTCCTGTTCAAGTTTAGATACTTTTTTAAAAGCTCAAATTTGCACTATACAAAAATATGAGAAAAGTTCACTTACGTCCCCCCAGCGTCCAACAGCGTCATTGATGTCATTACGACCCAAAGAGAGATCCACAATGCACTTGTTGACGGCTTTGCTGCTTCTCTCAGGGGTTAAGTCTTCCTCTGCGATTTTCACCCAGCCAAGGGAA
Source organism: Anisus vortex (assembly GCA_949126835.1). Taxonomy (NCBI): domain Eukaryota; kingdom Metazoa; phylum Mollusca; class Gastropoda; family Planorbidae; genus Anisus; species Anisus vortex. Next base: position 20,050,410 of record OX421502.1, on the reverse strand, counting down.
CGAACTGCAAAACGCACAGCTTTATCTGAGGAGGTCTCCTGTGGCTTCTTTTCAGTAAGCGTTGACCTTGAAAATTATATATTAACAAATACTTTCATTATCAAGAAATAAGCTGATGTCTTTAATTGATATTCAGATTAGGATATATATATATATACCAAGCATCACATGTCATAGTTGAGACAACTTACAAGGACTGCAAGGAGTTGGCAGCATACTGTAAGGCATGACCTTCAAACTCTGCCAGGTGGCGCTCAGTCCCAGAATGGATGCTGGTTGGAGTTGAAGGAATGGAGCCACCAGAGTTGGAGCTCTGAAAGAAACAAACATAAATATAAAGTTTTAAATATCATCTAATTGTGCTCAAATAATGAATCAATTTAGAGAAAAGGATAATCTAAGTTCTTGGAGGTAAAAATTAACAGTAATTTATAAAATAATGGCAAACAAGAAAGCATTCAGGGCCTGGCACAGGTAGCCTGAACTAGCCAAAAAAAACAACTGACCACATCATTTAAATGCAAGACTATAATTTATATTATAATATTTCTCTGACATAAATAGGACATAATAATAGTCAACTTTGAAAGCAGGGTTCTAGATTTGAAGATAAGAAAAGATATACAGAGAATAGAAAGGATCATGTTATGACAATTCCAGTGAAAAGAATGGTGATTTAGTGCAGAGTATTATATTGATTTTGTAAGGTCTAAAGTTACAGTTCTGATGCAGGAATTTTTGTGGACAATTTTTAGGTGTTGCAAAAATGTTTGTTTTCCTTTGGACAACCAAATGTCCTATATTCAGACAAACTGTATCTAATTTAGAAAATTTCCTAAATAATGTTTCTTCAGCTTAATGCTCAGAATAAAAGAATAATATTGCCCCACATTAAAAAAAGCACAAGTTATTCTCATTCTTTAATAGCATATACAGTCAGAAATACAGTTAAAAGATGTAAAAGAAATGCCAAACATAAGGTCAGATTATTTTATACTTGGTATACACATTTAAGGGAAGCAGCTAGATGACATGAACAATTTCAACTTTGCATCACCCCTCCCTTTCCCGAACAGACTGGCCCTTAATTCTCAACTCCTAACTTGAAGTGTTGGCAGTAACAGTATAATGTGAGGCTGAAAGCTGTTGGACCCAAGTTTAAAAAAAAAAAAACACAGAATTTTAAAGAGGTTCTGTGTTTTCTGGGATTATCAAAAAAAAAGAAACTAAGATGGCAGCAGAGGAATGAGATGGGGAAAGATACCCGGAGGAGGAAATGAAAACTAAATCTCTTGGTGAGCGTGGAGTGGGAAGTGTGTGTTGGAGAGAGAGAGATTAGAGGAGGATTTCACATTTACAGCTGCACATGGAGGGGGGGGGGGGGGACCCCGATGTTTGCAAAGGAAAAAGTGACAACTCCTTTTCCCTTACTGCATTTTAATGACTGCAGCACAGGGAAACTATTGTGAAACAAAACAGCACACTTTAGTCTTTGAGTTTGTAGCCTCTAAGGTATTACAACCATTGCTTATTTTAATAAAACAAACAAAACTGTTTACATAACAACTAGAGACCACAAGTGCAAACATTAAACAAAACATTTCTTTTTCTTTTAAATCTAGACACATCATAAAAAATTATGTTTTGTAAAAGACGCCAAGAAAAATAAATGTTGGGATAAAACCAACCACTACACAAATTAACAAAATTACAATTATAATAAAGAACAGAAGAAATGTCTGAAGTACATTATCAATGTATAGAAGGAGCATCATTGACATATAAGAGAAAACCTTTTCTGCTTATGTTGAACATTTATTACTGAAAGGTTGCAGTAAACTTAATGTTACATTTCATTCATTCACACGTTTAATTGCTAAAACTAAAACAAAAATTGATGAGACATTCTATGAAGGGAGTTGAGAAATATATCTACTGTGTTTTTTTGTTTTTGTTTATTTTTACAAACAAGGAGAATGTCAACAACAAACAATGTCAAACCACAGAGACATTTCCTAGACACCCTGTTAAAAGTTTTGGTTTTGGACAGCTTTAGGATAAAAAAAAAAATATTGGACATTTAACATATTTAACATTTTCATTTTCTTGTTTTATGGCGACAAGTTTTAAATATGCTTTTTGTTTTTCTATGCCTTTGACTTGATAGAAAATGCAGAAATATAATAAAAATTTAAAATATTTTGGGGGTAAATAATATAGGACATAAAATTCAAAACATCTTTTTTGATTTTTAATTATAATTATCATAATAAAGACAATAGACAACATTATAGAAAAAACTATTCATATTTCATACATATATAAAGATATAATCATATTTTACACAAATATAAATTGTTTTTGAACTTTGAACACTCATAGACATCTATGATGCATCATTAGAAAATTTGCAAAATTAGGGTGTTGTCAAAAGTCTATAGATCTACATAGGGCAATAAACACATACAGATTATTTCTTCTGCAATGTGTTAGGGCCAACATAGTTTTTGATGTAATATACAAGTAAGCCTAATAGCTAACAGTAAATCTAAATTTGAGCACATTATCTAAAATGTGGAACATAAAAACCAAAAGTGTATTTAAAGAGCCACATTTTAGTTGCACTCCACTAAAAGTTATTAGCTCTGGATTTTAACAGCATTTCCTACTCACTAAGAAGTTCATTTTTTATAACATCTATGTTTAAAGCATTTTGTTTTTAATTAAATTATTGAAGGGATGAGTTAGATATTGCCTATTCTTGTTAGCTGTTTTCTTTTCTTTTTCATGAATACAGGAGTTTATGACTAAAATACAACATCAACAAAAACAACAACAACTAAATAATGATTTTTCCTTTTACTTTTAAAACCATAACCACATTAGTTAACACCTACCACCATCTCCATCCCATCCATTAATCAGACAAGAGAGTCTTTAACAAGCCCATGTTCTTATCACAGACACAAGGGTTTTGTCCAATTCACAACAGAAAGAGAGTGATAGGTTAAACTCTATGCTTTACTGGCTGTTGGAGTTTTTTTTTTTTTTGAGGTCTAGGAAAACATTTTCCTTAGAATTAGAAATACTCAAAAGTGAAGAAAGGTGCTTGAATAGGCCTATATTATCATCCATATTTTAAGCCACAAGTTTGTTTAGGGCTCACCCACCCCATCTCTCCTTTTTTTTGTTGATGTTTTATATGTTGTTATATTTATTTTTACATAGGTTGTTTTGGTTGGATATGCCTGCTAATTATCTTGATCATGTGACCCTTCGCTCCCATCTCTCCAACCCCCCTCCTGCCTTTATTTCTTTAAAGTGCATTATCTCATCACTTGTGAAAGAAGCTATCTCTATGTATTGATTGGCTGGCTCCTAGGAATGAGAGAGGGTGAAGTAACCTTGATTACTGACATTAATGGCTCCTGGTTAAGTCAAACTTGGGATATCGTAAGGGGTGGTGTGGGCGTAAGGGGTGGTGTGGGCGGTTGGGATGAGCTGGATGGTGGGGGAAGGGTTAGTCTACTGACAAGACAGAAAGAAGGACAAATACACACAAGGACAAAAACACATACACACAAGGATACATACATACATACATGTTATGATGAGTAATTAGTACCACATATTAGGACTTTATACAAGATATACATTCTAAGATTAGTACATAAGCACTAAAATTGAGTTTGGAATCGTTTTGAGTATAAATCATTTATAGACCTACTGCTTTATGGGTCATTAATGCTAACTCATTTTGTTAAAACTCTCCGGCACTTAATATACACATATATGTAGATGGCTATAGGTTAGACACAAAAAATAAGGTTTGGGCCACAGCCGGGTAGCACAAATGCTTGAACAAAAAGATCCTACTTAAGGCCTCCACTGTCTTCTGATAAACGGGCGCACTATCAGAGACACACAATCAGAGACACACAATCAGAGACACACAATCAGAGACACACAATCAGAGACACAACCAGAGACAGATAACCTGAGACACACACACAATCACACAGAAAAGTAAATCACGTACACAAGGGCAGACCAAAAAAAAAAGTCACTTACCGACTCTGAGGTCAACGAGATGGACCTGGGTGAGCACAGTGCGGGCCCATCGGGGGGAGCAGGCGGTGGAGGGTCTCTCTGGATGGTGCCACTCTTCACGTGCCAATAGTAGGCCCCGTCCTCGTCTGGTGGAGGGAAGATACAATTATATTAAGACTCCCACTCGCCCAGCATTGTCTAGAAAACTATCGACATTTCTCATTCACCCGCACTTCCTTTCTTTCCATTTCTAGACTAGGCCGATTCTTAAACTAAACTGATCAGACCAATTCTTACACTATCGTTATAACCCACACACACAAACGAGGGTACAGAACCGGGGTCCACAGCGTACTGCACGCGTGCCAAACAAACTTGGCACGCAGAGCAAGTTTTCAATGCCACGAGGAAGACCCCGAAAAAGGGGCGATTCAAGTTTCGTATACAAGAAAAGAGCAGGGTGACTCTTAGGCTGTCGGCACGCTGAATGAATTAGAAATCCTTTTTCGGCACACAATTATCAAAAGGTTGCCGATCCCTGAGTATAGAGCATACAGCATGTGAATTTGGCTATCAAAAACGAACCCCGAAATGCACGCGTTTACGTAACATAAAATAAAAATGTCTGCTATATAACAGAGGTCTCGAGCTAAGTGCGGCTCCCATTGTATAAGATGATCCTTGTAAGTCTAGATAGGTCGACTCTAAGATAGGTAAATAACTCAAGCCATACTTAATCACTTTGTGATGATAGTAATAATAATAATAATAATGATGCTTATATGGCGCATATCCCGTTGATAACAGTTCTATGCGCTGAAACGACAACAACAGACGAAAATGAAAATATGTAGCAAATATTGCTAACGAAATAGGTGAGTCTTCAGTCGGCTTCTGAAGGTGTCGAAGCTAGGGCTCTGGCGAAGCTGTAGTGGGAGGTGATTCCATGCGGACGGTCCCGCGTAGGAGAAAGCACGTTCGCCAGCAGACACTAGCCTCACACGAGGGATCCGCAGAGTAAGCGCATCAGAGGCGTAGTCTTCGGCTGAATCGGGAAGAAGGAAACCTAACACGTGGCTACCACCTAGTTCTACGAAAATTTGTTTTCTATTTCGAAATGTCACATGACCGTGACGCAACGTACCACCCACGGTTTGAAGGGGGTGGATGAAGGCGACGATTATTTACAACATTTTGACCACAAATCGGAGCTAAATTTGGTGTTAAAAAAGTTGTGCCTGGTCCAATTTTTACATCAGTGTTTATACATTAATAAAAACAAACACGCGGATGAATATTGAAATAAAATTGGAATATTTCCGCAAGTTACTCTTAGAAGAACTGAAATGTTATCTTCTTTTTTCTTCTTCCTTATTATTTTATTTTTGACTTGGCAATGGTTTCAAAGCAACAACAGAATTCACACGAGATTATACGAGTTGCAGTACACTAAAAATCTACAATGACAACCTATACTCGGTCTCAAGCAGCGCTGGGCACTATGGCTCGCAAACCACAATTGGCTCGCGCTCACTTTTAAAACATAGTGAAATAATTAAACATTGACCCACTAATTGATTTATATTTTGTTTAGATTATGATGATTTATAATAGAAAAGATCTTTATTTTTAAACTGTAGTAATGAATTACATATGGCACTTTCCGCATTCAACATGTATGTCGTCTCCCATTGCAGCTGTTGCCTTTCCAATGTGCCTCGCAGCTTATACCTGTAGCCCACCCCTGGTCTAGAGTGTAAACAGTCTATACTTTACATTCTGCAAATCATAACTTGTTTCTTTGTTTGAACATTCATCCAGGAAAAGAAAAGGGGGGGGGGGGGGGCGCCAAACCGTATTTTCTCGCCGCGCCCCTCCGAGCGAATACAGATTCATATACCGCGGCTTTGTGCCCGTGCGTTATGTTGACCACTGTAGGGATAAATACAGACACAACGTGATCGCGAGCAAAGCGAGGAGGGGGGGGGGGAAATAAAAGGGGGGAAGGGCATTGTACCACAGCTGACAACATGACTAAAACACACGTAGTCCGCATTAAAGTCGCAGCCGCCCCACCACATCACCCCAGCTCAACACACACACATAAACACACACAAAGAAATACAATCGATATGCTATTCCAGAGTGACATGTTAGCGAGAAATCGCCGCGGTCAAGTGACACTGACAAGCCCCCCATTGTCTCCGCACACCTTGTTATGACAACTATGAATCGCGGGTCCCAGAAAGTCATTAAAACCCCTGGCCTGGACGAAGAAAAGCCGCGGAATTAGTCCACTTGTTGGGACAGCCCCCAGCGGGATAGAACACCATTTGGCTACTTATCCGGATAATAGCGTCTTTAAACGAAACAAACAAAAGAAAAAGACCACGACATAACGAAGCGAAAATAGAGCTAGAGAAAAAAATCGTGTTTTTGTATTTTTGTTTACTGAGAGACGTGTATAGTCACGTGAATACACGTAGTTTTACACTGCTAGAACTGAATGATGGTCCACTGTCAGTGTTGCATCTGGTTCTAAAGGACACTGATGTACCCATGGGCATCAAAGCTGGCGATGTACGTAAATCCCCGATACGCTCCCATTAAGAGTACACCGGTGGGCTAACGCATAAGGGACAGTCCCCGCGTCCGAGATTTCATTGCACAGGAGAAAGCCACCCGAGACTCGGTGGTGAGGGAGAAAAATGTGCGCAACAGTCCGTATCGCCAAGCCCGGTGCCTGGATGCCCAATCCTATAGGTCTGGAATTTGTGCTACCGGGTGACAGTGCAGGAATACGAGCGAGCTACCACGTTACTGATCCGGGGAGGACATTAACATGCGGGGATAAAGTGTAGTGTGACTGCGGAGACAACCCTTTGTTACGCGGTACGCTTTATCGGCATCCCGCCTGTTATGGCTAGTCTCGGACAGTATCTTACGCCTTGGGCTAAAGAGTCGGAAGGCTCGTCCGGTATTTTGTACAGACATATAAGTAAGTAAAGTAAAGTACCCGTCGGACCAAACTGATCATAGGGCTGGTGAAGCAGCGTTCACCAGTTTCTGTGGCAAAAGCATACGAGGGGATGCATGGCCAACACAATGCCCATCCGCCATTACTTTACCCCAACTAGTGTCAGGAGATGGGTAGACTCGGGGGACCCACAAGTCCCGGGATAAATACAAGCCTGCACCAGGATTTGAACCCGGAACCTTCGTATACGACGCGCTGTCGCTCGACCACCGTGGCTCATACAGACATATAAGATCGGTTCTAAAGAAGATTGTGACTTTCTGTCTGGAACCTGAGCGAAACATCAAATCTGACCAGCTCTGATCTGTTGTGGGAACGTTAGGAGAGCTAGTGATTGTACTGCAGACTAGACCCTGACCACGGATGAGCGTAGGACGCAATACTCTTCTTTATACAAACAAAAGTTCATTTACGGAACAGTCTGGTTAGAAGTATAAAAATCTTAAAATAGACATTTTTAAATTGTCAGACACATATTATATATTTTAATTAATATGGTTACATGTTCTAGAAAAGTTGTATGTGATATGTAATATATGTTATACACATGTTAGAAATAAACACATATAATTATTTAGTTCAAAATATTAATAGCGAGAACAAATTATTTTATTTTTTTAAATAATTCCATTATCATTGGAAACCTTACTGCACATAAATGCATGTGTCACCGCTATTAAAAGGCCGGCCATTTTATTACTATTTTTTTAAAAAACAGGAGGCCCTAAGGCCTTGTGACACCTTGGCCCTCCTTTTTATGGTCAAATAATCTCTGCTGTAGCATATGTTTTTTTGTTTTAATTAAGCCACGTTCGGCAATATAATTGAAGCGGTAGGCTACCGAGGACACACTCAGACGGGCAGTTGCGGGTAATAGTGGAGAACAGCGGCCCCACGCAGAACTAAGTGTTCTAAAGAAATTTTACTGAAAATTTTTGCCTGGAGCTATTGCTTAGTGTCTAATGAACAACGGAAGATACTTTTCACAATAAAGTTTTTGAAAAAAAAAAATTTACGAAAAAAATACGAAGATTTTATATGAAATATTAAAACGACACCCGCCATTTTTTTTTTTAGTAATGTGACGTCACTAGAGTTTTAATACTATCACTTTTAATCGAACCTAAAATAGCTCCAGCAGTTTAAATTTTCAGTAAAATTTCTTTAGAACCGATATAAAAATGTATTTAAAAACCTAAAAAAGCATTAAAAGATTACTTTCATACCTTTTTAATAGGAAATAAAACAAAAAATCGTCTACATCATTACAGACATGTCGCCATTTCTTGTCGCCTTCGATGATGCATTATGGGATACAATATCGCATTTGCGATGTGACGTGCAATATGCCATGTTGGCCAAAAAAAAGCCAAAATAATTTTTTTTTTTAAATTCAAAATACTACATATCCATCCTTAACCTAGAAACTAACCCTGACCCTACTGATCCCTAAACCCTATATCTAGAGACCCCTAACCCTAACCCTGATCCCTAACCACTACTGACCCTACTGACCCCTAACCCTAACCCTGACCCCTAACCCCGATCCCTAACCCCTACTGACCCCTACTGACCCCTACTGACCCCTACTGACCCCTACTGACCCCCTACTAATTCCTACTGAACCTACTAAACCTAAGGTATGGCCAAAAAAAGAATTTAAAAAAAAAAGCGTAAAATATTTTTTTGGCCACAAAATGGCGGTTCACTTTTTTTAGGACCTCGTGCACAGCATAGCATCATGGGATAAGTATAGCATCATGGGATATTAACAAAAACACAAGGGGACGTAACAAAGTTTTATTTACAACAAAAAATTTCACAAAACACACAAAATTAACAAAATTTCTCAATTAAATAAAAAAATACAGAAATGCAATCGTTAAATGAAACCAACTGTTTTGTAATCAGGGCAAGTAGACCTTTAATTTGATATATGACACACGAAAATATCTCGTGGGGTCCGTGTTCTCCACTATTAATAAACGGTGTTTACATATGCATATACTTGTCTAGTTCTTAATTTTAATTTTATGTATGAAAATAAAATACGAGTCTTACTTGAACATGTCAATTAATTTACATGTTTAATCAAAAAGTGATTTTATTGAGGTAAAAAAAAATCAATAAATTACTATTAACACAAAAAGTCAAATTTTCTCCCCTGAGCTTTATCGTCGATATATAATTACAGTGAGTATGTTTATATAATATGTTTGTAAATATTATATATATATAAATATATATATTTGCCCACTATAGACGCCTAGTCCGTTTAACATATCGGATCAAAAGTTAAATGTATAAATTGGAAACGTTTTCCACAGCAAATAGCCATTTCCTTTGATTTATTATGTTGAACGCGAGGTATTATCGGGTTTTCCCAAATCACCTTGCATTCTGTTGTTTATTAACGTGGTTGGGTATTGTGCTGGCCACAGAATTTTGCGAACTCTGCTTCACAGGCCTTATAGATCATAGATGGGCCTGAAGGGATTTTTTGTTTACTTTCATTAGTCTTGGCCGATGAAATTCGCTGAAAGGTCGACAAGGGAGAGAGAGAGGGTCTTCGGCTCTGTGTATTACAATATTTATCTAGGCACGTCACATTTCTAGTAAAATATGAGATATACACAAAACGAGGCCGCACGAGAACCGGACAAGGTCGAATTGGATACCTTCCGTTTCTTTCTTCCCCTAAGAACCGACAGCCCACCGACAGCCCCTGCTTGTCAGAAGCCAAAACTCGGACTAAGCGGCTTCGGAAGTAGACGCGCTAGTTAGATATTGTTAAATAGAAAAACAAAAATGTCAGACAGACAAGTAACGCATCACTACAAGTGTTCGTCACCGTCAAAGCGATCCCAGTAGAAGACGTCGTTAGGGAACGAGAGGGGAGCGGTTATGAGCTCAAGATTTTTCTGATGCCCATCACTTTAAAAAAAAAAGTATTGTTTATTCTTCTATCTTTCAGTTTGACTAAGAGTTGACCAGCAATGTGCTCATCATCGGCACATCTGTTTAGGGACAAGGCTGGGGTAGCAGGGAACGGGGATCAACGATTGGGCTAAATGGTTATCGATACAAGAACCAGAAGTAAGGAATACTTTAGACCAGGGATCGACAACCTACGGCACGCGTGCCAGACTTGCCACACAGAGCTAGTTTCAATGGCACGCGGAAGACTCCCGAAAAGATGAATCAAGACTCTTCTACAAGAAAAGAGTAGGATGACTTTAAGGCTGTTGGCACGCTGAATGAATTAGAAATCCTTCTTTGGCACACTGTTATCAAAAGGTTGCCGACTCCTGCTGTAGACTATTCTATCCTTCTCAAATGTTCTTTTCGAGAATGTTACTTATCGGATTTTATGTTTTTACTTTCAGCTTAAAAGTTTTTTTAACGTCTGTCACGAAAAACACAACTAATTAAAATGCAATCACTTTTTTTCCGAAAAAAAAAATTAATTAAAAAGAAAGAAAGGCTGTCTGCCACGATCTAAAGGATTAAGATCAAATCTGTAATCGCATGTTCATTGCAATATTAGTCGCAAGAGGATCCAATGAGGGAGCCTTTAGGAACCTATGGCACGCGTGCCACACCTGGCACACGGAGCCATTTCTGTGGGCACGCGAGTATTTACCAAAAATGGAACAGTTTAGTTATGGCCACACCGCTAAGGGATGGCATCGCCGATGAATGGAAAGAGTTTCTTGAAGAGAAATTGAGGAAATATCTCACACAGTTATTAGTTTTTGTAAATATCTTTCTCAAACAAAACATCTGACAGAAGCAAGCTTTCAAATGTCACTCTGCATAGCAAAACAGGGTAAGCTCTCTCTAATGGGGATTTTTTTAAAACGGCCATGTTGGCTGGTAGTAATTCCCTTTTTAATGATTTTCCAAACAAAGATAAATTTTGTTGCAACACATCTCTGAGATACCACTTAGCAGAAATACTTTTAAAGATCGAGTCTTTCGCATGGCAAGTGATGTTACTCTTATAAAAGTCTGCCTGCTACTCCATGTGCTTGGGTGAAAGCACATATGTAAATAATCGTGCAAGACTTGTGGTAATTTTGCGTTACGCAGTTGGTGACATTATGAGAGAAGAGCTGGCGAAATTGTTATCTTTACCTGAAAAAAACACAAAGGATAGATATCCACAATGGAGTTGTTGAATCTTTTTTGGCACACGATATAAAACTAGAAAAAGTTGTTTCAGTTACCAGGGCACCATACATGGTGGGGGACTCATCAGGTTTCATACAGTTCTTTGTCAAAGAACCAAAACACACAGTCGTTCATTTTCACTTTATTATGCTACAAGAAGCTCTTTGTGCCTGGGATAGCAGCAAGAAGATGCTATCCTCAAAGATGTCACGAAAATGGTCAATTACATCATGGCCCGTGCTCTTTACTGTCGACAGTTTCACGCACTTCTTGATGAGGTCAAGGCGCAGTATAATACTTTACTCATGTACAATAATGGCAGGTGGCTGAGCACAAGACGAGTATTGGAGAGATGTGTAGCATGCTTGGATGAAATTAGGCTGTTTATGATTCAAAAGGGGCAGGATTTTCCACAGCTCACTTCTTCTTCTTCTTCGTAATACGGTACTGTGGAGACCCCGTAGAACCGAGGAAAAAGTCCACAATTTAAAAACACATAAAATAACATAGCAAACATAACATAGCAAACAACAGTTATATACAGATAAAAGAGTGTCACTTTAGGTTTTTGGACCAGCACTTTAGTGACAATTTGAAGGCCGGAACTGTAGGGGCAGTGATGGAGGCCTGGTCCAGGGTGTTCCACAGCCTAATGGCTGACGGAAAAATAGAATGTTTGTAGACGTCCGTGCGTGCATGTGGGACATGCAGCTTGAGCTGATGACCTCGGGTAGAGCGGGACACTTTCTGCATTCTACTTGTTTGGGTCGAAAGGTCCACGTGGTCGTTGATGATTTTATAAATCATGGACACTTTGTCAATTGCTCTTCGTTGTTGTTGTGTATCTAGGTGAAATTTTGCTACTAAGGCAGAGGCGCTTGATTTAGTGCTGTAGTCCTCTAGTATTCGACGCGCTGCGCGTCGCTGTGTCATCTCCAGTTTGTCAATCAGGTTTTGCTGGTGGGGGTCGGACGGGTCCCAAACTGGCGAGGCGTATTCTAGGATACGCCTCGCCAGTTTCCACTCACTGATATAGTCTGGCTTACCAACCTCCTGTTTTTTTTACAGATTTTACAGCACATTTCAATGAACTGAATAAACAACTGCAAGATTCAGGAACAACAGTAGATTATATTTTGTGTGGAATTCTCTGTCAAATAATTTTAAGTCGATGAAAGCACTTGGGATTGCACTTCTTACTTTGTTTGGGTCCTCTTATGCTTGTGAGCAGCTGTTTTCCACTTTAAATTATATTAAATATGATACCAGAAAGTCAGTTTGATGTAAAATAACATTTATTAGCGTTAAATAGTAGTCATGACTAAATGCAAATCTTCTACCGGCACTGGCGTATTTAGGAATGTTCCACATGTTCCTATGGAACAGAGACCCCTCCACACAAAAGGGGCCCACACACATAAAAAAAATATTTTTTTTTTGGGCGTTTCTTTCGGCAATTAGAATAGAGCTGTTGTAGAAGCGCACAATAAAAAAATACAGTGAATGGGAAATCACATTTGAGAGTTAACTGACAAGCACATAAATTTGGCCCTTGGCAACAGTGCACCCCCCACCCCCACAATCCTAAATACGGCCCATCAGGAGTCGAACCCAGGCCCTTTGGTACGGCACTCGAAAGCGCTGCCCACCGCGCCCTCATACCGGTATGTGTGAACTATCTCAATACCTCGTAGTGTATGTGGGTAGTCCAAATAATAATATAAAAAATATGTTTTTTTAATGTACAAACCGGTGTTAGATTTCACAACCTTACAAACCCTGTAAATGTACTGCACAAAGAGTTCGAAACTGTATTCATCAGGGTCGGCAAACTACTGTGCCAGACTTGGCACGCCGAAGGATTTTCATTGGCACACGGATAAGGCCTTATAAGTATTTAAGTCTATTCAAGTTTCTTATATTATAAGAAATTTAGTGCTACAGCAGGATGACTTTTAGGCTGTTGGCACACTGGATAAATTAGAAATCATACTTTGGCACAATCAAAAGATTGCCACCCCTGGTATACATAATAAGCAGTCGTTGTCATAAGTTACTTAGTACTTAAATTTAACTTGGGCATTAATACTCATTCACTCCACTGAGACACTGGCTCCTGTATTTGGAGATGGATTTCTCTCCGTCAAGCCACTGTCAGTGGCTTTGTATATTTTGTGTCTTTTTTTCTATAATCCCACTTTCAATATTACTTTTCCTGATTCTAGTTTTTAAGGTATTCATTTTGTCACTTCCTTTGTTATTGTTTGTTTCTTTATGTTGATTTTAATCATTTTTTTAAAATAAATATTAGCACATTTTTAGAACATGACTGCTTAGATCTCAGTTACTTTGACTACTAAGTCATTTATTTATTTTTTTTTTTTCTAAAGATTGAAATTTGCTTTAGTGACCTAATTAAATCTAAGTAAATTAAAAATTTTTTTGTTTTATTAATATAATCTAGACTCTAAATGAAGAGATTTCATTCCTGGTCATTTTCTTATAATATAACATGCAATAGCCTACTCCTGAAATCATTACAACATTACAATTCGAGAATTTCCAACACCCCATAGACTAATTTTTTTATCCGAAAATCTAAAATCTAACCGCATCCAAGGCCTTAAAATGCTTCGGAGTGAATGAGTTAAATAAACAAATTATGCCTGCCATACTATAACTCTTACATGCCACAGTTGAAGCATTCCAATTGACCAGTGAAAGTGCCAAGAGGTTAAAGTTCAAGTTCAACTACCAACGTACCTTCGTGTTTTTCCCAACCTTCTGGTAGAACTTCTGAATCACCTTTTGCAGCCGGTATCTCGTCTTCAATGTCTTCAATAGGCGGAGGATTCTGGAAACAAAATAAATGTAAAGTAAAGGATAAAAGGAAGCATATTATGTTGATGTTAGGATTTTCAAAGCTTTCGGCACAATGCTCAGCCTCAGTATACAGTGCCTCTTCTTTTTCCCCCTTTCACCCTCTCTTATAGATGTTAACCCTTACAGTCCCGGGCGCGTATATAGCGGAACTGAAGGCAGCATAGATAGAAGTAGGTCGGTACGGGAAGGGTTAAGGGAAGGAATTATGAACATCTGAAAAATAGTTTTTCAAAAGTATCCGTAGGGATCAAATTGATTTGTAGGGACGGGGCAGCGTTCACCAGTTTCTGTCGCCACGGCATACTAGGGCGCTGTGTGGTTAGCACAATGGCCAGCCGCATTTACTTTACCCCAACATAAGTCAGGTACCCTTCAGAGCTGAGTAGGCTCACGGATTCCGTCCAGATCCGGGAACAAATCCTAGCCTTCACCAGGAGTCCAACCCAGGACCTTAGGTAAGCCAGCCGTACGCGCTTTCCGCGCGGCGACCGTGACTCCATGAAAATCTAAACTCCATGCCAATTTATTTTTTTTATAGATATCACCATTTACTCTGACACACAAGCAATCAATACACTTGTCTCAACATTCCACATTTTTTACAGTTTCGCTTTGGATTACTGTGATAATACACACACGAGGACTCCTCTAAAATTGGATTTATATTTTGCAACCAAAACAATACAATGGTATTTAAATCGATTTTGGCATTCCATGCTTATTTGTTGTTTTTTTTTAATGTGATTATACACAGAAGATAAAAGACTCCTCTAAATCTGGATTTCTTTTTTTGAAGCCAAAACAATACAATGGTATTTAAATTGATTGTGTATATCCAGACAGATCTGTTATTGTATTTTTTAAGACCCCCACCATGTTTTCGTCCATTAGGTTTTTTTTAGCAAGCAAAGCAGATAGAAATATTTCCATATCAATAAGCTCGTTTATTTTTTTTTATTTTTTTTTTATAATTAAGTCTGTTCCAGAGTGAGTAGTCAAGTATACAAGATAGTAGGGAAGTTGCATCGCTTACCAGAGCACCAGGGGTTTCCGGGGAGAGAATCGGTGTCTTCTCGCCAGCTTGGATGCCGCTGTCATTGGAGTCAGGGGAGTTAATCTCCGTGCCGTGGTCGAAGCTGTTAACACACAAGAAATTGAGAGACGTGAAATAACGCTGAAAGGGGGGTGGGGGCATCAGGAGTGTGTGTGGGGGGGGGGGGGAGGGGTAGGAGGCACACAGGATAATATATACTAATTATTACTATTGGCGTTTAAGGGCCTCTCTATACAGCTATAATAAAATAGGGAGACACGTGCAACCCAAAATGCAATGTATTTAACACAATCACAACATAGGACAATAACACCAGGTTTAATCACGATATTTGATATGTATTTGTGGTACGCTTTTTTATTTTTTTATTGTTGTTTTAAGGTGTTTTATTTTTGTTGTTTTAAGGCAAAAAATTTTTTTTTCTTTTTCGCTAAATATTAAATCCTGAAGTTTAGTGGTAACCTTTAACCTTAACAAGCACTTACAGCTTTCTATTACAGAGGCGGATGGGTTGGGGCAAGGGGCGGATGAAGGGTGAATTCTACAAGGGTGGTGTGACAAACAAAGATTACTACAAAAAAAAAAGTAAAATAAAATCATTTTCTCCGAGTAAAACTATTTTGAGATAGATCTAGAAGTCTATAAGCTTATAATGACAACAAAATGACACTCATTGTGTTAGAATAACAAAGAGACCATCCAATGAAGGAACCCTTGGATGAGAAAGGGACCTTTGCATAATAAATTACCCACACAACCAAAAGCAAAAAAAAAAAAAAAAAAAAAAAAATATTTTGTTTCATAAAAAAAAAATTCACAACTTAGGCTTACATTTTTTTTTCAAAAAAAAAAAAAAAAAACTTACACTTCATTTGAAAAAAATGCAAAACTTACATTTCATTGGGCGGAGGCTGTAGAGGCTGGTCTCCACCCTGCATCGTCTTTGGCCCATCCTCTTTCTCCTCATCCTCATCATCTCCGCTCTCTCCGCCATCGTCCTCGTCGCTCTTCCCCCCGCCGCCGAGCTTCCTGGACTCCCTCTCCAGGGCCTGCTTCTCCAGCATCTCAAGGTAGCCCAGGATGCCCCTGGACCGCCTGACCTGGTGGCTGCCCACGCCCACGTACGTCCTCGGCTCTTCGTTGTTGGACTGGCAGCTGCCGTCGCTGTCCCCCTCCACCAGGTAGCGCCTGTCGTCCTCGTTGTCCTCGTCATCGTCGTCGTCCGAGGGCGAGTGCAGCTTCTGCAGGATGAGGGTCCTGTCCGGGGTGGTGGGCGTCGGCTCGCAGGACGAGTAGTCGCTGAAGGCTCCGTGGTGGTCGAAGTAGTCGCTGTTCAGGGACAGCTTCTCCACGGAGATGTTGCCGTTGGCGTTGCCGTTGGGCGTGGAGGCGTTGTTGTTGTTGTTATTGTGGGGGTGGCCGCGGTTTAAGAAGTAGTTGGGGTTAGAGAAGCTGGTGTACGTGGCATCGGGATCTGAGAAAATACAAACATTGAAGCTATCAATATACCCCTTAGACTCAAACAATGTGGCATCTGCAGATCAAGAAAATAATATAAACGAATCTATCAAGAAACTAGAGAACTAGACAACAACATTACATCTGCTTATCAACAAAAATACTTTGATTGAATCTATCATTGAATCTATCATTGAATCTATCATTGAATCTATCATTGAATCTATCATTGAATCTATCATTGAATCTATCATTGAATCTATCATTGAATCTATCATTGAATCTATCATTGAATCTATCATTGAATCTATCATTGAATCTATCATTGAATCTATCATTGAATCTATCATTGAATCTATCATTGAATCTATCATTGAATCTATCATTGAATCTATCATTGAATCTATCATTGAATCTATCATTGAATCTATCATTGAATCTATCATTGAATCTATCATTGAATCTATCATTGAATCTATCATTGAATCTATCATTGAATCTATCATTGAATCTATCATTGAATCTATCATTGAATCTATCATTGAATCTATCATTGAATCTATCATTGAATCTATCATTGAATCTATCATTGAATCTATCATTGAATCTATCATTGAATCTATCATTGAATCTATCATTGAATCTATCATTGAATCTATCATTGAATCTATCATTGAATATATCATTGAATCTATCATTGAATATATCATTGAATATATCATTGAATCTATCATTGAATCTATCATTGAATATATCATTGAATCTATCATTGAATATATCATTGAATCTATCATTAAATCTTTTAACAAACAACCAATAGTGTTGAGACTCAAAAGCATGTCCCGCGGATCAGTAAAAACTAATTCAACTTTTAAATCTACCAGCAACACTTAATACTAATCAGAAAAATCAACAACACAGGAAGTGGATAAGATGTTATCTCCTGCGGATTAAAAAAAAACGTACTTAAAATAAATCCAATAAAAGAAATTAACCCATACATAATGGATGGGTTTGTGTTTTCACCTCACGCGAACTAATGACAGTTGTGGTAAAAACAAAAGAAGTGTTTTCACTCAAAATCGCAAACATCTTTCAAAACTTAATTTCTATTTCCAATTGCAGTACTCGCCGCTTACAGTGAATTTAATTATTCAACCAAGTATTGATTTTAATGAAGGGCAACTTTTTTAACTGAAAGCCCATACATAGATACCAAAAAATAGAACCAGTAAATATAGTTTCATTTGTAGACGACAATGAAAAAAAAAAATGGAATAATTTGAATAGTAATGCATCGTTTTTATAGCTACGATTATTATGATCTACCAAAAAAAACGTGTTTTAACATTTTCGAAGCATTAATTACTTTGAGGTTTTGTGCTGTCCAGTGTCTTATATCTCTTCATAATACAATACTGTTTTGGTTTATAAAATATCAACCTGCTTAAACGGGGAGTAAAAATCCGCCGTGAGACGACCTTTGCGTGACATACTATCATAATATTATAACAACTTCTATATGAAAGAATTTAACCCGTAAAAAAATAACTGCGAGATTCTAAATTCGTATATAATCCAAAAGTGTGAGTCTAAAAAAAAAAGGAAAATAATAAAGGTTAGAATGCTACGAGTTTGATTCGATCTTTATATTTTTGAATGTTAAAAGAAGACGCTTCTTTCTCTCAGATGAAAATGGAGCATATCAGTTAAGTCAACATCAAAATCGTTGCTTTTCAAAATATTTGTATAATAAAGATATTTTTAAGAAAGGATAGTAAAAAGAAAATACACTTTCCACACAACTTTGTCAAACGGGGACGCTTATATGAGGAGAGATCCTGATTAGCACAATGCTCTTCAAACAAGCCCACAAAATAACACCACAAATTTAAAAAAAAAACGTCTACATTTTTGTTATCTACTGGTTTTGATATTTTTATTGAAAGAAAAAAGTTATATGGCTGTTTAAACAAGGGGAGTGATAAGATCTTGTCTGATTTACCCGAGAAATTGGGATTTCAAAGTGTATGATGTATGCATTCCCAGATACATTCTGCATATAAACATCATATTTATGTAAGATGTGTTTTATTGAGCCCAGACGGCCACAATAGCGTCAGGCCATTTCTCGCCCTCACTTAAGATTTATAGCCCGAACTCCGCTAAAATACACACATTACAGCCTCGATGGAAACGTTCTCTTGAAACCTCTTGGCCTGGAGATCGGAGCCCTGCGTCGAGTCAAGATATTGACATTTCCCATTATAATGATAGCATCGTATTGGAGACGAAGAAGATCGCCAAAATAACAAAAAAGTAGAACTCCAATTTTCTAGACTGTCAAGGTCGTCGTGTTCTGGAAACGGCCCACTCGGCCTGAAGTTTTTGAACTGAAGAGTGTGTATGTTTGTGGTTGAAAAGATGCAAAAGAAGAACTTCATGAGAAACTTTGAGAAAGTCAACATCGTCCGTTTCTGGAAGCAGAGCATGAGGCCAAACATTTATCAAGTTGAGTTTGTATGCGTAAATGTGCTGCGTGTGGTATATGTATGTGTGTGTGCTACGTGCAGTGCCTATGTGTATGTAAGTGCTTTTTTTTAAAATTGTGTATTAGAAAAGATGTTAAAGGAGGTCATCGAAAGGCGAAAATTAGAATTCAGACGGTCGAGATATCCGGATTGTAGAAAAAGGCCTGAGCGTTTAAAATGTAAGAACCAGTCTGTGTGTTGGGAATTTGCACAATAAAGAAAAGCAGTTGCACACGTAGTGAGCACGAAAAAGTGAGCGGTAAGGTATCCACAGAGCAGGAGTCTTTGCGTGCCTACGTGGAAGTGACAGGCCAGGAGCAACTAATATCCTTTTTAATATTATAAAATTACTCTACCAATGTGCCTAACAATGAGACAGTTATTTAATATTAAATCGTTGTCCATTATCAAACCGCCTATCCTAAATATCTAGAAAAAAAAACATTGAGAAAATTGCTAAAGGCCATCTATAGTAATCTATTC
Organism: Anisus vortex; assembly: GCA_949126835.1. Taxonomy (NCBI): domain Eukaryota; kingdom Metazoa; phylum Mollusca; class Gastropoda; family Planorbidae; genus Anisus; species Anisus vortex. The sequence continues at coordinate 20,030,741 of OX421502.1, read as the reverse complement.
GGAAAACATTTACCGCAAACTCTTAGGAAAAATTAAGAAAATCAAAATATGGAAATGTCTTTCAAGTTTTAGTAGCTAACTCTGGCGAGGATTAATTTCCATGTCAACAGGATTTTGTCCCTTGATTAAAAATCTCAAACAAACATAGCTGGCATATCTAACATGATATCTAGAGACTCTTCCAAAATATGTTGAAAGATACAGGCAATATTTTTATGTGCAAGATATTTTCCGATAGATAATGCAAAAACTAAGTTCCTTTCAGATACTTCATAAAGTTCTTTTTATTGCCAATAACATTTTAACAAAATTAAAATAGATAGCGATTTTTCCATAATTTAGAAAGAAAACAAAATAAATCTTTAAACCAAAAGAAAAGAAAAATTGAGTTTTAAAAAAAAAGGCTTGCACTAAATGTAAGAACAAAGAAAACGTGTTCAAAATGTAAGATTGATAAAGCAAATAGTAGTATGAAATCGGTGATTTGCTCGTTATGGCTTTAAAACTACATTTTAGAAAACCTATTTCAAACTGTTTTACGGTTAATAGAAGCACGATACCGGCAGGGACATTATTTTACAAGTTTTTAGCTTCCGGGCAACGCGGGCAGGAAAATCTCATAACACGTTTCGGGTAGACACTCTCATTTCTTTTTGTTGAAATGTTGCTTCGCGCGCTGTTGGGGTGACCGCAACTTTGACCTCGGGGTTTTCATCCCCCCGAAGCAAACCAATTTGCATGCCTCTGCTGGCCTGTAACTCGGTTACGTCCACAAAACGAGGGTTTCAACGAGGGGGGGGGGAACGGGGCAGGGGTGGGAGATGAGCGAACCCTGGCACGCACGCACATACATACACACTTTCTCCGATCAATAAAGGAATAAAAAAAAACGACGTCTATATCCTCTTCTCCATTCACACAAGCAATGGCACACAAATAGAGGAGGGAACAAAATAAACAACAACGTAAAATCTCTACAACTATATATGCAAATCGTTCAAAACGGAGCCATTGTCTATTTTTGACGGGGCCGGATCAAAGCGGATGCAATGTTTTCAACTGCAAAAATATAAATCGTTCCTTTCCTGATTAAATTATATATTCGCATTGGTTGTGATTCAATGCAATCTCTAAACGCTGCGAATGCCTCGGTTAAAATGTAAAAAAATTTGTGTTTTTTTTTAATATATATATATATAAATTAAGATGCGTTGTTCTGGCCGTATTGTCTACGGGCTCAACATGATTATGAACGTAAAAATTATATAACAGCGTTTGTTGATTTAAAGCTTTCTCACGCACATAACTTTTGTCCGTCGACGTTTGCAGCAGGCTTACAGAATGCAAATTCTTCCATAAAAACGGCATCATTTGCGGACAGTTTAATACCAGAAGGTGCCAAATCTAAGCCATGGTGGACAAGAAAAGAGCAGAGCTAGACCCGATGTTCAGTACCCACTTGTAGACATCCAAACTATAGCAATAGGGCGTTTGCAATCACGTGACAAAAAGCACGGGATTTGTGTTTACTTTCTGTAATGGTGTACAAGTAATAATGGCCGCTGTATTAATAAAGTTTCATATAGGCTCGAGCTTTTTTTAAATGATGTGTTGTGTTTTAAGTCTTATTAAGATTTAAGCTGTATTATGTATGTTAAATAAAATAGGCTATTTTATTATTATCATAGACATAGATCATAGACGATGTGAGCATATTAGTGACTTGACTAGATAGCCTATTCACCAACACTATCACTTGACATCGTAGCCTAGCCTACGAAACATTAAAAATGTATACCTATAAAGTGAAATTGAAGTGTAAATAGGTCTAGCCGGCCCTAGCCTAATCATAGTAATCAATTCATCTACATTTTACTATTTACCTCCTTATTTTTGAGTAGGATAGCCAATATTCAGATGTGAATTTTGATGATAAAGAACAACTTCACTTTCACCACGTTACATTTGTACCTCAAGTGGGTTCTTATATTTACACAAATACGTCACTAAAAACCTAAGCCACGCCCACCGAGAACGCTCTATTTGCAAATGGAAATGTCCTTTATTGGCTTTTTACTATTACAAGATTACATGGTGTACTTAGAAATGTATATTCTTACTTTATAATTTACAAACGAGCCTTTAAGGGGGCAGATTTATGCGTCCTACGCTTATCCATTGTTGAAGTCTTTTCATTTTATGAGTGTTTTAAACGAATCTAAAACGTTGTTGGTTTTTCATAACTAGTTCAGTCAAGCCATTCCATACCAGAATGCCACCAGAGAAAAGAAATTATTTATATAAATCTGTCGTAAAAAAAAGAAACGTATTTTCCTTCCCCTTTTTTCTGAGTTATGACCTTTTTTTTTTTAAATTTCATTTTTAAACAGTATTTATATTGTTGTTTAACGATACAAATTTGAATGTTTCCATTGGGAAAATAATAAGTTTCATGCTTGAAAAACACGCATTTTGTTTTAAAGTAACGACAAGCTACTGCTATATCTGGGATTAGATGGAACCAGACAGATCCTACAGCAGCATGGAAGCTACCACACCCAGGTTATCACTACCGAGATGACACAGATTGCTTTATATCAGCGGTAACAACACCAGGCTTGGACAACATTTTAAAATTGAACAAAACAAACTTTGTTGTGTGCTTCAATTCACCCTCCAAATCCTAATCGATCGTCTCCACCCACGGGAATTTTTTTATATATATATTTCCCACAATCAACATTTGCGTAATGCTGGATCATTGGTCGACAAATGATTGTACCAATCACTTCAAGCAATCTCATTCCGCCACTCCCCCTTGCCTGTTGTTGTTTTTCAACCTATTTTTTTAAACGACATATGATGACGTTGTTGTTATAACGGCTATTTTTTTACACATTAAAGGAACAAATTTGATTGGCTGGAGTCAGAGTGAGAGTAGGTTAGTAAAAAGAAGACGGCAAGTATATCTAGTAGCCTATGTGGTGAGTGGTCTAGCGGTAAAGCCTCTTTAAAATATGCCTTTAAGAAAACCATGTAAGACACAAGTTGTTTATTTTTATGTTGTCATATTCTTTTACCATTATGATAATTCTGGAAAAGTACTACAATAAAAAAAGCTAGCGACTGAATGAGTGATGTAAATTCAGTATTGATCTTGGCTTCAATGCGAAAATATTAAATTAAAATATAAGACAATAAAACGGGTTATCAGATAAAGAATCTCTTTATTTTTATGTTTAATAAAACAACAAAAAACACCCAAAACTCTACAAAGACTACAAAATGTACTAGTAAACACTTTCTTAGCCAATCTGTCTAAGCCAATAGGAGCAGGATTAGTAAACTTTAAAAAATCTGAGACTTTCGCGTTATTAGTAATAGAAAGCAATAAATAGATTAAGTAAAACATTTTTAACAATAATCACATTTTATTGTATACCATTTTTTATAAAAAAAATATTTTATCAAATTAAAATGTACAAATAATAATAATAATAAAATAGAAAACCACGCATGCTCTCAGCAAGAACATCATCTTCGATTTGACATAGTAATAAGTATACATAAGTATACGTTTTAAAGGAAGAATCGATGTCTATTTCAACGATGGTAAAAAAAAATCATCATAAAGTTATTAGGGTTCACCTAGCCATAGACACTCATTACATTGTGTACGTTACTTCAGCTGATTTCACCCCACCAGTGTATCTGTGTGTGTGTATGTGTGGTGGCAGGGTGTCTAAGCCGGCCACATCTTCGACCGCCCCAATCCAATCTAGACACAGCCCCACGCTTCGTTTCCTAGGGGCGCGCGCAATGATTCAGAAATTTGTAAGAAATCGGTGACGTACAAGAATTTGAACGATGCCTGCCACCGGTAGGCAGGGCAAAACGCGCCAAACGTATAGGTCTGAGTTTAAAGTATAGATCGTAAGGAAGCTAGTAGCTTGGTTTTAAAATGATTCCGGAAATACGGGAGAGAAAAAGTATGAGCAGTTTGTAAATATTTTTGCAATAAAGCGTATTAAGACGTGCGTGATTACAAAAGGAAAATGATACCTCGTCATTGCGATTACTGACATTTTGTCTCCATTTCATTGAAAATGCATTTCACCATAGAGATTGTGCATTCTTTTATTTGTTCTATTCCCGCGTTCGCCTATCTTTTTTTGTCACCTTTACCCTGAAATTATGCTTATACTTAATACGTTTTGTATCATTATAAGCAACTTTTCAGCTGTTACTTTCATTTTTTTTTATAGATCAAACCCTAACAGATCCACAGCGTACTCACCGAGGGTTACCGATGGGTTAATGAGCCATTGTTATATATATATATATATATATAATATATATATATATATTATATATACAGGATACGGACGTTTGTTTGGTGCTCCCGAATGCAATGAACATGTACGTAAACGCTTTATACACGGTGCTATTTCATTTGCGGAATCGAGTTTTTAAAATGTTACATGGCTGGGTCATGTTATCTCCCTTCCTGGCCTTACGTAAAAAAGTGAGACGATTGCGGCCTTCCTGGGTAAGCCCCTCCATCTTGTCAAACGTTAATTGATCTCAAAACAAGCGGCGGAGGGTCTCGATCAGGAATCAATAGCCGTATACACACACACGTGCACGCACGCACGCGCGAGATAAGCAAGGTCATCTGACCTCCACCGGTTTCCCGCAGTGGCTAAAGTGCTTCTATACTTTCGAACTTAATCCACAAGATTTGTAAAGCAACTAAGCTGGTAAGAATGAATGAAACTTTTTAAAATAAAAATAAAAAAAACAAAAAAAAACACACTATTAAGTGAAACATCAGAAAGTTCACCCTTTCCTTTGGTCAATAAAAAGTACAAGGGAATAGTGTGGCCAGTTTGATTTTCCAGCTGTAACCAATTTACTTCTCTGTACCCAATCGACTTGAGATAGCCATCATAACTGAGATAGGTTTCTCACAAACCGTCTGACGCGGGTAAAACCAAAACAACCCATAAGACCTCGTGAATGGAAATGCAACACGTTGTGCACAGACTCGCAGAATTCCATCAACCAAAGCCAAGTCTGAAGAAAGATTTGTCTTTTTACAACCATCGAAATGTTTTTTTCAAAACTAGTATAAAAAATGTGTATAAAAAATATATTTTTCATATTATATAAACATTTATTTTAAGAAGTATGCATTTGAAAAAATAATATAGCAAACTGTTGAATTGAAGATAGCGATGCAAATTCTTAGCATTTGTTAAAATTATTTACAAGCAGATACCAAAAACATTTGATCTTCAAAGATTTTAGCTTCGGAGTTATGGAATCGGCTAATGAAAGTGACTGCAGACTTCTTTTCATTTCGTGTAAGTGTGTGCTCGCAACACAATCCCATAGTGTGCCGTGACCACAAAGCACATGTTAACTCCGCTTTCACCATCACTTCAAATTTTAAATTTAATTCCCCAAAAACGTATTTTTTAAAAAGTTACTGTAAATCATTCAGTTTTCAGCACCACGCAATGAACGGCGAACGGAGTGAGACCTTTACGGCGAAATGAGATCATGAAACATCACGGCGTATGTGAAAACAGTTGATTGTTCAGGAAACGCGCGCTTCCGTAGTCCGGATACTAAGACAGTGACATCGCAAGAAATTAATTGCACCGCAATTTCCGTAGCAGGGGCGCCGTGAACGCCTATTCGTGGATGCATTCTCGGAATACCTGGAACGCCCAAAGCCCAAAAAAAGAGAAAACAGGAAAATAGACATTAAAACTGTAAAAAGGTATCAGTTTCAGCCATGCGTTTTACATACCACCGTAACTTGAATGGAACAGAGAAAGGATCAATAGTGGCCACTATCTAAATTTGAATTTTACAGTTGTTGTTGTTTGTTTGTTTTTTTGTATTTTTTTGTGGGGTTTGTGTTTGTGATTTGTTTGTTTAAAGTTTAGAGAATGGAGTAGCAGACAAAATGATAGGCAGACAGATGGAAGAATGAATGAGTAAACGAATGGAGGAGAGGGCGGAAAGATATATAATGAAAATAACACATGGCTGGACGAACATAATAACAACAAAGAAATGGACAGTTGGATAGATGGACGGACAGGTACTCTGACAGGAAGGAAGAACAGACCTCCCCGCCCCCTCTTCTCCTCATGTGAGAGTAAAAGCATCAACACAGCAATAAAATTGAGATTATAAAATTATTATTCTAAAAATACCGGGTCCCAGATCCGGTACCGGACCACACAAAAACAAACTAACAAATAAAAATGTTACTCTATGGACAGTTTCTTTCGCCCAATGCAAATATTAAATGTAGTTCCACTTAATGAACTGTAAATATATAAACGATACTATTTTTTTGTTTTTAATATTTTAAAATATATATGTGAAAATCCGTATCTGTTAAGCCTACATGTTATACGTTTATCATGTCACATTTTATTTTTAAAGACTAATATAGGCGATACAAATGTTGGTGTAACGAGAAGTAAAAGTATGATAATAACTAGAGCACGAAATATAAAAAACGTCTAGAGTCAAGACTAATGTGAGAAAGACACAAAACGTTTTTATCCAAAAAAAAAAAAAAACAAGTAAAAAAAATATAGTGTATATAAAATAAAATATAAAAAAAAACAAACACGCATAGCTTTAAGATAGTAACAGACTGTGTTTAACAGCACAGTGATTTCAAATTAGCTACATTACCCGGCGCTGCCCGGGGTAATATTACAAAAAATGTACAGTCATCAATGTGTAGAAATAGATAGGCCTATTTATAGTGCGTTCCTGTTATATTTTGTCGAACCTAATAATTTTAACTATTACACAATATTCATGTAGTCAAGGCTAAAGACGGAAAAATTCAGAAAAAGTAAAACACAAGACATTAACTGTACTTATAGGTCACGTGTCTTTATATATATTATAGTAGCCCTAACCTGCCAGATTCGCAAATTGTCAAAGGTGACATGTAAGCGATTTCAGGCAGGTAAGCAACACATTTTTGATGCAGCGTTCACCGGTTTCTGCGGCCACGGCATACAAGGTGATTGGGTTGCCAGCACAATGCACAGCCGCCTTTACTTTACCCCAATTAAGGTCAGGTACCCATAAGAGCTGGGTAAACTCGGGGACACCCTCCAGGCCTGGGGAAAAATCCTAGCATTCGCCAGTAATCGAAACCAGGACCTTCGGTACGCCAGTCGAACGCGCTGCCGCTCGGCCACCATTTCCCCGTCAACTTACTAGACAACGAAGGAATATCATAATTGTGGACTGTATTGTAAGCAAGGTTTGCTGTTTCACATCCGGGGGCTGATCGACAGTTAGTTCACAGCCTAACTGTTTCAACTGCCCCCCCCCCTTTTTTCCCCCCTCAATGTTTTAGACATTTTAAACAACAACAAAATCTGTTTTAAAACATTAGGGATAAAGAGATTAGGTCACACGCGCGCGGGTAAAGTGCCAGGGTAATGGACGGCGATCTAAAACTGTTTTTAAAATAAAAACGTGAAGAAGATAAAAATGAAAATTAAACTGTACCAGCGTCCGCCTGTCGTTTTATTTCAGACATTTTTCAACACATGCAAGGTATGGATCATTGAGCATTGATGTTATAGGTTTGATTTTCAGACACTGAACTTATGGTGTTTGTTATTCTCTTTTAAATAGAATTCTTACTCTCGAGTCTTTACAATGCAAAAAAAAAAAAAACGTTCCGGTCGTTAAATCTAGAATAGAAACGCTCGTGAAATTAACCCTTACAGTCCCGGGCGCGTATATAGCGGGACTGAAGATAGCATAGATAGAAAGTAGGTCGGTACAGGAAGGGTTAAGATCTTTTGTTCCAAGATTTGAATCACGTCGAAGACGAGTACATTTTATAGCCTCGTTCTATTTGCACGACTCTTGTCTATGTGGATATGGGGGGGGGGGGGAGAGAGACGCGGAACTGATGGTCTCCATTAGGAACACAATAGGAAAGGACCTTAATGGCGTTATGACAACACGTAAACAACCCATGCTAGTTTGAGAGAGAGAATGAGAAAGAAATAGAAGAGTAAGAGAGAGAAAAAGAAAATGAGAGACACACAAACACACACACAAACAAATAGTGAGAAATAGAGAGAGAGAAAAGGGGAGGGGTGCAAAGTGAAAGATGGAGATTGAGCGGTGGCAGAGAGAGGGACAGAGAGGGAACTTACTAGTCAAAGACGGCCAGATACCAGCAATTTGAATGAGATAGAAAAGAGAAGAAAAAAACGAAAGAGATACAGAAATTGCGAAAGTGAGAGAGACAAAGCGAGAAAGAGAAGCGATGGTAAGACAGAAGCGAGAATAAGGAGAGAGAAAAAAACGAGGAGGAGGAGACAGAGAAAAAGAGTTCGAAATTGCCAGGGAGACACAGGAAGAAAGATCAGAAAAAGAGAGACACACACACACCGAAAGAAGATAGTAACCCCTTCTCAACAAAAGGGATTCACCAACACTGCGTAATGTAAATTTGTGTTTCCTAATTTTAAATCGTAGCGGTAGCGCTGGTCAAACTTTGAGATTTAAAAAAAACAAAACTACACCATCTGGACCAGTTAAGACAAACAAACGATTCTTGAAGAAACTCTTAACAAGACTTCAACCAATCAATAAATAAGCAAGCTCCTCCCCCCCCCCCCCACCTTTTTAATTTTTTCTGTCCGAAATCTGGAGGTAAAAATAAAGAAAAAAAAATCAGCACAAATCGCCCCCGCCCCCCATACACTTACAATTTTCTTTATTTAACTTATTATATGAACACAACATAACTGCTGTTGTTTCCTTTTAGAAAGCGTCAAATATAGTTTGTTTTTCTCCAATAAATGCTTAACCGGCGGTTCCAAACCTGTGGGTCGCGACCCATTTGGGGGGTCGAACAACCCATTTCACGGGGGTCGCCTAAGACCATTCTGGAAACATATATTTTCGCTGGTCTAAGGAAGCGAGACACCAAAACTGCTTTCTTTGAGGAACATGATATTGAACCAGAGAAATTAAGATGATAAATCCCGTGAAAGAACACCTGCAATTTGATAAGGTAGCTACGAAAATGATTTTATGGTTGGGGTTCACACCACAGCTTAAGTAGGTTGGGAACCACTGGGCTAAACATTTACCTATGTTATGCCTAAATACTTAATATCCGGCATGCAGGCCTATCTAGGGTGAAAAAATAGATTAAAAAAAACTATGCATATTTAGAGTCTAATCATTAGTTGAATAAACCACATGACCAAACTTTGACCGTTGCAATAGTTTTATAGGTTGTATATAGCCTATACCAGGGGTCGGCAACCATTCGCTTAGAGTGTGCCAAACTAGGATTTCTAAATCATTCAGCGTGCCACCAGCGCGAAAGTCAAACTGCTCAACTATATTCTTTTTATAAGACAATTTATTTAGTGCCCTATAGCAAGACCAAGACAAAAGAAAAGGAGCGTTTTTTTTAGAAAATCATTAGTGTTATATATTAAATAACAAATAAACCTGTTGTTATTAGCATTTTTTTAAAATACATTAATAGCTAATACACAATTTCATTTATCAACTTGCACATTAAAGGTTAATGTATCAATATTTGAATTTAGTTGTCTATATTTTTTTTCCATTAGGAGGCGCGTTGGAGTTTTACCTCCTTGCCCCTCCTGTTGTCCTATCAGGCTTGTATAGTTTTGAGAGCCAGAGCTTGGGGGGGGGGGGGGGTGAATAAGACTTCCCACACATTTATGAAAAACTTATTCGCACAAGGCGAAAGATCTACACGTTGTGTGGGGAAGCCAGAGTCTAGTAATAGCTATAAATTTTTTATAATTTGATCTCTGCATAACTGAGATTGCAACGTATATATTATTACTGATGAGCATAATGTGGACTAGAAAGACCATTATAGTTAAACGAAATAGATGCGTAGTGATCATACATTGGGGGTAGTTAATGTAATGTTTAGAACCGTACATATAAATTATTTTTAAATAAAATATTAATATTTTTTTTAAAATTATCTTTTATAGTTTGATCATTTTAAAGTTATAAATTGTAAGCTATTTATTTTTTTAAAGGAAACAAACCAACAAAAAAAAAAAGAAACATATTAGAAATATTAACGCAAAGAAACCCGGTTAATTATCTCCCTTCAATTAAATTATCCAAATTTGATGCTAGTGATGCCAATCGAGTTTTACAAAGTTTATATAACTAGTGTTGCTTTTTAATTATTATTTCTTTATAAAATTTCAGCATTATGCTCTCTTTTTCATTGTGTAAATTAGATGCATAGAATAAATTTACATTGTAAAAAGAAACATATTTCTGCACTCATCATCATCGTGATCATCATCATCATCAATGCCTTGACCGTTGTGGTCGTTGAGGGGAGCGAATGGACACCTCAGCAGTCAACGTTCTCCCCTTTTTCCTATCTTGAGCGGTTATCAATAGTTGAGTCAACTTCAGCCCTGTCCAATACTTTACATTGTCGAACCAGCATCTCCGCCGACGGCCTCTCCGACGTCCACCTTCTACAGTGCCATGGCGGATTGTTTTTGGCAGGTTATAATGCCCCAACACATGACCGAACCATGTCAGTTTGCGTCGTTTGATTGTTGTCATGTTTTCTTTAAGGCCTACAATTGGGGATATTCTGTCCCACATATACGCATTAGTCCTGTACTGTGTTCTACGTAGGAGATTCGAAGTATTTTTCTCATGCACTTATTTTCGAATACTTGCAACTTGTTTTCAGTTGCTGATAGCGGCGTCCAGGTCTCACGTCCATACAGAATCGTTTTGACAAGGGCTCTGTAAAGTCTGAGCTTTGTTGGGAGACCAATGCTTTTGCTGGTCCAGATTCTGTTTAGGCGAGCCATTGCCGCCATTGCAGTCCCAATCTATGCTCGAATTTCTGGCGTGCAGCTTCCGTCTACGGATATGATTGCTCCTAGATATTTGAAATTCTTTACTTCTTCCATTTGTTGTTGGTTCATTATGATGTTTGTACTTCTGGCATCTGGGGTGTTGATAATTATTGTACTCTTTTCTGAGCTGATTACCATTCCGTATGCCATTGCACTATCTGCAAAGCTTGTCTGTGATCTCTTGTAGTTATCAAAGTCAATTTAAGTAGTTTATTTTTTTTAAACATTATAAATTACAATAATTACATTATATAAGCCAGTAAAATTTATTATAATAATAAAACAAACAATAAAGATAGATGAGCATAAAAAACTCGTTTGAATATAATTAGCATGTATCAATTAATGAGCGCCTTTTCCTAGAATGCTCTTCGCTAATTGTTCAATGTCAGGTTACAGGTACATATTTGGTCAAGTTTAAGTGACCTCTTGGTATGCAATAGCTTTCATGTGCTATAAAATGTGTTCACTAGTGTAAATTAAACCAAAAGCTGAAACTAGAGCGAACGCCTTGCAGTTGACAACAGATGACTTTAAATTCATTTCTAAGTAGTTATTCCTTTCAGATTCTCCGCAAATCGTACATTTCGATGCCCATTTTTCAGATGAAAAAAAAAAGTCAATTTCCCCCCACTATTAAAAGATCCAGATCTATGTAGTTTTTAGTAAGATCAAGCCAGTAAGGCTTTAAATGGTATGGAAACACAAGTCCATGAATTTGAAATTATTGCCTCTGTTTAGAAAACTCCACATTGATTGCTTCATTATACTTCTGAAATAGATCATCTTATCTTCATTGGCCTTGTCCAGTTTTAATGTAAATCCATTCCAGTGGTCCGAAACTTCAAGTGCTTTTCGACCCCGTCAAGTTCAACTCACTGAATTGTGTCGACATGTCATTCAGAAACATCGGCTTACACAGTCAGTTGTCCTCATTCAATACAGGTTTTTTTCTTATCAAGATAAACCGTAATTGCTTACAGAAACGAATCTATCCAAGACTTTACCTAGCCCTAGGTCTATACTCCTTATCACTTTCTTCTAGAAGATACAATTGACTTTCTTAAGAATAGATTCAATCACAAATCGCAAGTCCAATGATGAGATTTTAGCACACAAACATTCCTGAACTAAAACAGTCGACGTCCAGTGTGATTCCCATGTAGTTCACCATGCATCTCCAATTAATTATGCTGACGTAGGTTGTTTCTTGGAAGTCTCACGCGTGCAACTGGTTACCATTCCCTGGCCTATACTACCACAAATGTGCGTCAATTGAACTGAATTTTTTTTTCTTTGAAATCGAAGGAAATAACACCTCTATATTTTTTTACAATTGTAAAATAATACTTACAGTATATTTTTAAGTTTGTATTAATACATTACATTTTTTCCATAACAATTATTGCATTAAAATTAGAAAATAAGAGTTTGAAACGATGGTTTTAAATCTGGAAGGTTGTCTGTTTTATTTAAGCGCAATGTAAAGTATTGGTAAAACTTGACACGCTCTACATTACTCCATGTAAGTCCACTTAATCCCAACCCACCAACAAATCGTCTTTGTAAAAAGTCTTATTGTGAAGTAATGTAATTAACAAACGCATTGAATACATTAGCTTTGCTTGGGGACCTTTAAAAAAAAAAACAGGAATTTTTATTTTACGCAATGACTTTTCTTTTACAAATTTTATATAGGCATTAACTTTCCCTATTTAAATTATTACAATAAATTGCCTAAGAATAAATCCGCTTTTTTAGAAATAAAAAAATATCCATAGACGAACTTCGAACTACCGAGTACTAGATAATACAAGGACGAAGACCACTCATCACACTCAACATATCAATGTCCATCTCTTTATCAAGGCGTCAACGGCGGGCTGTTTCGTCTTTATGACACAGACACCAGATTTGTGTGTGTGTGTGTGAAAGTGTGACTGGTCTCCGGGGAACACTTCCGGTTCACGTGTTCAGAAAGACTCCAAAAGAAGAGAAACAGCTACTACAACAGCAACACAAACTTCAATCAGTTCACAGTCAACCAGAACGATAACCGGTAACATTTTTAATCTTCTTAAAAGAGTTATCATTTCATAAATATCCAACTTCTCTTAACAGACAAGCGTGGACGCTCGAAGCGATATCAACGAACCCGCAGTTGATCGTTGCTTGCATGAGCCTCGATGAAAAAATAATATAAATGTTGATGTAAGAAACGGCCCGCATAATCGATATGCGAAACAAATATATGCAAATTACAAACAACGACAAAATCTACCATTGGCATAACGAACAAAAAGAAAAAGAAAACCCTACATAATAAGCACACCGAATGCATCCCAGAGGGGATAACGTTGCACGACTTGTATTCGTGTTTCTCTGGAAAAGGAATTTTGTCTGAGCACGGAAACTCCGCTTCAAATTTGACCATGACAGCCATGACATACACAGGCTGAGAAATTAATGTTGCCCAATTGAATAGGAACAAAAACAAACAAAAACTATTGAAAACTTGTATGAATGACCAAGACCGAAAGAATCATGTTCGCCAAGTAAAAAAAAAAGTAAAGTATCCCGTCGTATCAATAATTGATCCATAAGGCCAGTGAAGCAGCGTTCACCAATTTCTGTGGCCATGGCATACTAGGGGATTGATTGTTTGCCCAGAACAATGCCCAGCCCCCTTTCTTTACCCCAAATAAATAGTCAGATACCCATCAGAGCACAAATCCTAGACTACGCCAGGATTCGAATTAAGGACCTTCGGTACGCCAGCCGAACGCGCTGACACTCGTCCACCGTGTTCGCCAATGCAGGATCAAATTTTGTGTTATTTTTTTCATTAATTTGGTAGTTATAAGATATGATATGATCCCTAGTAAAAACAATTAATTAATTAAAACAATACGAGTGATTTTCGGCAATTTGTCTGATCACAAAAAACTGTCACGTAAGGTATTGAAGACTTTACTATTACTAAGATCATCAAATGATTTCTGTTGATCACAATTAATATTGAGATTTGTTAATTTTGGTGCCAGACATTAAATATTATCCATTCTCTTGGTAAGGAATGTTGCGTTTTCTAAATTTTATTATCATGTAACATCGTGTATTCTAAAATCTAGCCCCATGTAACATTGTGCATTCTAAATTCAAGTCCCATGTAACAATGTGCATTCTAAATTCTAGCCCCATCTAACATTGTGTATTCTAAATTCTATCCCCATGTAACATTATGTATTCTAAATTCTAGTCCCAGGTAACAATGTAACATTGTGTATTCTAAATTCTAGTCCTGTATAATATTGTGTATTCTAAATTCTAGCCCCATGTAACATTGTGTATTCTAAATTCTAATCCCATGTAACATTGTGTATTCTAAATTCTAGTCTCGTGTAACATTGTGTATTATAAGCTCGTCTTATGTATCCTCAAAACTCATCTTAATCTAATATATTCTGAGTATCAATTCTAAAGTCCAGCTCCAAGAAATGCCGTATATGCCAAACCTGGGCCCCTGCTTGCTGCTATTCTCCATAACGGGCGATGAAATGTCACGTGATTATGCAGGTCCTCTCGGCCCTTCTGTCAGGGTCTGGGTATTATCAATAGTGATAGATGGCGGTCTAGACAGGGCGCATTCAACCCCCCCCCCCCCACCGAATCATTTCCCCAGTATTTAAGTTATCCCCATGCTTGGCGTAGCCTGACAGTATTTATTGAGACTCAGCGGCAGAAACTATAAATCGCCACCTAGCACCTCCTTTATGTCATTTTGATCAGTTCGAGAAGACGACTTAGTAGGTGCTTTAACGCAAGGGTGACTGTGTGGCCACCGAAGACCTCACTTTATCCCAACCCATGTCAGTTACCCTTTAGAGCTTGGCAGACTGTCTGTGGTTTTGATCCCAAAAACATCGGAACAGGAGATCGAACTCTCCGCTAAAATACCACCGCGGTAATAGACTACTAAACAGCAATAAACATCACAGGTTCGGTTTCAACAACAACAACAACAACACCAAACCTTATCACAAAAGCTAGTTCGCGTTTCAAAGAGTTTTATTTTGTTTCTACCATTTGAAATTGATTTGAAAAATATCTCAACGGCGTTGCATATCAAACCAATGTTCCATCACAGTTTTTTTCTCCCCAACTGTTGCTTCCGGTCTTTTCACTTTAAATTGATACAAATAAATAAAAAAAATGAAATGCTACAATGAGCAAACGGGGGGCGAGTATTAAAGGATCATTCTGGCTGCGAAAATCTCTCCCAGGAGGTTCCGAAGAATTACGGCTCCAACCAAGCCCTGACCCCCTCCTCCCCCTCCCAAGCAGAAAAAAAAAAAGCAACAGCAATATAAACACATAAAAAAAACCGTTGAAATCTGATGGATCAGGGAATAACAAGGCTAGTGCCGCGTGAGTTTATGAAGATGGATAGGAGCAAATGTGCTCGACACTCAAAGGGAAAACGGCAGTGTAAGTGTGGGCGAGTGTCTGCGTGTGTAAGGGGGGCCATTTGTTTGTGGCCTCCTTGGTGGAGAAACACTTGAATGGGGTGTATGTCATCATGCATCATGCGTGTGAGAAATAAAACCGCCGTATTTATTTAAACGTTTCTCAAAAAGCGTGCTAACGAAAAACAGGCAAGCAATTTATTGACGCTACGTCAATTTATATATTCCCATTTTTTTTATTATTCAATTGCCCATTTCCCAAATAAATTGGTCAAGATAATTTCAATTTAATACTTTCACGAAAATGAAATACACGCAAAAAATTCCATTTAAAATTCACAAAAAACATCTAGAACTATATTCTCGACGTATATTTCAACAAAAACAA
Source organism: Anisus vortex (assembly GCA_949126835.1). NCBI lineage: Eukaryota > Metazoa > Mollusca > Gastropoda > Planorbidae > Anisus > Anisus vortex. The sequence continues at coordinate 20,014,923 of OX421502.1, read as the reverse complement.
CAGCAAACTATTCGCTAAATTTAACACTTCATGTAATATGAAATAGCGTTACCTTCCATTGGATTGTGATAGATTATGTAATTGTTCTCTACTTTCTTGTGCTGCCTGTACAGCGCGCTGTACATGAACAGGTTGAACCTGTACTTCCTGTCCCGCTGCTGCCGCCTGCGCAGCTGGTACTGATACTGGGCATTGCTTGTTTTACTGGACGTCGCGCGGCTGCTCCACGAGCTCGTGTTGAAGTTGCCCAAAGACGAGACGTCCGTCTGTAAGGAGCACTTTGAGCCGGAAGAGCTGTATCCGTTTCTGGGCAGCACGCTGCTATTCCAATAGGCCTCTGTTCTAGTCAGTATGATCTCCCGAAGCTCGGCTTTGGTAAGCTGCGCAGTTTCGCAGTTTTTGCGTAACGGGCTGGCGTCTCTCGGGACGGGGTTTGCGGTGTACGCTCCACTGGAGCAGCAGCAACAAAGACCATTCCCCGGGCAATAACTTCTCCCGTCGATGTGGTAATTTCCGTTGAGCCGGTTTAGAATCTCCCAGTTGTCTAGCTTTCGGCTGCAGGAATTCAGAGCATGGCGACCGTCGTAACTGCTCAAGTATTCATTCGCCGCCTTGGCGGAGTTGTCCAGGACATGACCGCGCTCGTAACTATGGACAAACAGGCCCTGGCGAATTTCGCTTTTGTCAGAGCGGCAAGCATCATCGTCGTTGTGGCCCCGGCGCCTCAGCGGTGGCGCCCTGTGGTTCACTTGCAGCATGGCACAGGCTGACACGGTTTACTCACCCACATGGTGTAAACAACATTTGCCACGATAATTAGCTTTCAAAACCGGTAATCCCTTTCAGTGTAACGAACAATCGCAGTAGCCGATGCCTACAGTAAACCTTTTTTTTTTCATAAGTAAACACCAAGATATATCGCTTTTCTTTAATAATGGTTTCTACATTCTAAAACATTCAAGTGAAACTGCTATAGAAAAAAATAAATAATTTAAAAGCGAATGTTCAGAACTGTTTTATAGAGGAATTTAATTTCGTGCAATAGGCCTATCATCTGGGAAAAAAATTAATAAGGATATCCGTTTCTGGAAATTAGATGAGGCTTATCGATAACTTTAATTAAACAAGCACGCGAATCAAAGCCATCTCGCGCGCATATCTAGTCCAGTCAAATGGCTTTAAAGAAAACTATGTCCACAGTTGTATCCAGTTTCAAAAAAAGAACATCCACCAAAACTCTAAATCCAAACAAAACGGAATCACGTCTAGTGCATTCAACTAGATTCATTTCTAACGTTTATCTGTTTTGTTTGGGTGTTCAGCGAGCGAAATTCCGGGGGAGGAAAAGAAGAAAAAAGAAAAGCAACAAGAGTAATCCTATAGGAAAACCTGGTCAGTCGTGAGAAAGTTGCTTTTTATTTCCGCGACGACCATCCCCCGCGCCCTGCATAGCGACAACACCGTCGGCCCGCGTGAGCAATTTGTTACTGTGGCGGGGACTTAAAGCAACCTGTGGAGCGACAGACAAGAGTGGTGGGGTGGGGAGGAGGGAAACTGAGAGGACGGGGAGATGCCATCGGAAAAAAATTACCCGGGGGGGGGGCGGAGGGGTATTACAGTCCATTACAGCCCGAGATGTCGAACGTATCTTGTTATAATACAAAAAAGGGGGGTGAGGGTGGGTAAGTAATGGGTAGGCGTAGTGGAGAGCGACTGTGAGGTGGGTGTTAAGCAGAGGGTCAAAGAATAAATGTTAACGGAAGTCTGGAAGCTGCCGACATACTTACAATTAACTAAAGGAGCAAGAGACACATCCCTTCGTCTGCTTAGATACATTAGCAATAGGCGTTTTTTTTTTCCGAGTTAGAATGAAACATTAATTACAATACGCTTAACTACACAGCATGTTCTATGACTCAACTATTTGAACATTCATTGTTATGAAAGGTTATTTAAATTCTACTCAGTGTTTTTTTTCTATATCAACTATAAGAACACCATTCGGAGCATTAACGATAACCTTATGACAAAGTTTATCTTATTTTTTCTTACTTTGCTTGGTAGGTATGTTGTTGTTTTTTGTGTTTTTTTTTTCATCCCTTCAATTGTGTAAAGCACATATTGAAACTTCGTGCACGATTACAAATGACGACCGGAATGGTCAGCGGGTCAATAGGTCAGCAAGGAGGAGCTGCTCAGTGTGTGTAAGAGACAGAGTTAGTACACGGTCGAAGTCAGGACCGGTGTCAGATGGTGACTGTTAGACAGTGTTAGTGACAGATGTCTACATGTTACAAAACTATGTAGCGTGTGTATGTTTATAAAATTTGTAAAAAAAACAACAACTAACAAAAAACAAAGATGCTTGGTCATAATTACTTAGGAGAAAGTGAAAGAGAGAGAGAGAGAGAGAGAGAGACATACAGTGGGACACGCATATTGTATATAGATTAGAGATAAATAAAGAGATGGATAAGTAGAAAGAGTATAAATAGCTTTTAGAATGATAGATATCAGACAGACAGAAAAACCGAGACGTAGATAGATAGATAGATAGATAGATAGATAGATAGATAGATAGATAGATAGTAAGATAGAGCGTGTGTGGAGATTGCAGAACACTCTACACCGAACTGATTTTAATTGATCCCTCGCACGATAACGGTACGTTACCATGATTCATATGAGCTTTAACAGAAAGAGAAGAAAAAAAACTCCCTATATCGTGTGGTATATTTCTGCACAATGTTAAAGTAATTGAGACGACCCCCCCACCCCCCCACCCCCCACCATTCCGTGTAAATGATTTCATAGCCTCTCCCGTGTTTGCCACTCCATCCGGCCATGCCATTATTAAATTTAGAACCCACACTGGAACCGCGCCTGCTTAGCTTCAAACTTCTCTTCTATTTTTTTGTAACGGGGAGATCGATTTGTGACCTTTGACCTGGATGTTACGTCTTTTTCACCGCTACCTCATTAGTTTCCATTGGATGAGATACCAAAAAAAAAAAGAAGTTTTAATGTGACCCAAATTTCTACCACTACGACCGCTCATAGAATCAGGGGTGCCATACTCCTAGGTTTTTCAACACAGATCTATTAGGTCTGCTGACTATCTTTTATAGAATGTTTTCTTCATATCTTTAAAATGTTATTTGTGTTTTTTTTTATCAAACTAATTATAAACCCTGCGTAAAGGTCTAATCGCTATGAAACACGTTACAGTCAATGAAAAGTAATATTAAACAATGTAATACTTTTCTTTCTGGAAGCCACGACATCGCCATTCTCCAAACGGTAACTGTATAACGTATAGCCCCCACACACACACAAATATCAAATGTTCCACGTCGGCAGTGGTTCCAAAAATACAGGCTCTCTCAATTTAAGCCCCCCCCCCCAAAAAAAAAAATGTACCCTTCGGATCATAGCGTTCACTAGTTTATGTGGCCACGGCATACTAGGTGATTGTGTGGCGAGCACATGGACAGCAGCCTATACTTTTTCCCTAACTAAGGTGCCGCCTTCAGCAGGATTCTAACCCAGGACCTTCGGTACGCCAGTCAAACGCGTCGGCCCCATGCCCCCAAAATATGTCTGCTTAGGTCATTAACACATTATCCCCATCAAGTTTAAAAGTCACCATTTTATACATTCAACTGATTCAATGTTGTTGTTTTTTAAGTGTTTGTGATCGCATCATCAATACATAGAAATTAGGATTGCCAGGCGTTCGGATTTGTATCAGACAGCCCGGTATTTCTGCAGGCTGTCAAGTATAAAATAGGCTAAAAAAATATACTGGATATGTAAAACCATAATAAGTACCCATGGGCTGCATACCAGAGAGACGAAGAATAACAAGGTGTTCGGTATTTTCTGAAAAGGTTTCTGGCAAGTCTAATCGAATTGCGTCGCAAAAATATGTGAAACACTGTAAATTTAACTGACATGTTTGTTGTTTTTCATTTGAGCCTGCATGCATTCCAGATTCATGGGAAAATGCATTTTGAAAAGAGATAAAGGTTTGATAAAAATTAAAGTACCACAATATGGGGTCTCTAAATGGGTTCTCTAAATGGGTTCTCTATATGGGGTCTCTAAATGTCCTGAGACAAAAATTGCACATGATTTTTTTCTAAAACAATGTTAAACCGTGTTTCCTTCTTATTCTGTGCAATCACTGTTTTCGGCAAGCCTGTGTGAAAATTATGGGAAGATCATATACGACAGGCTCTAAATCGTCTTCTAAACTCTTTGATTCACAACCTTCTAGAGCCGAAGTGACTTGAGACTGGTTATTTAGTTCATTGCTCTTTAGATATATATGTTACAAAAGAAACAATAAAAGCTTTCAGAAAAATTGAATGTTGTCGAGCAGACTTCCAACATTCACTAGCTTCAAAACAGGAACTTGTCCCATGAAAGATCGACCAATGAAGACCTTGAAGGTCCATAACAAGGGTCCTCAGACTTTTAAAACTGGTTTACTGTTTCTCAGACACCGTTTCGAGAGGCGGGGAGAATGGGAGGGGGAGGTGTTATTTAGAAAATTGTAGGCACGAATTACTCTGCACGCTACGCATGTCTTATAATGTACCCTGCGGCCCGTTTTATGAGTCCTGGCAAGCTGGATCTCCGGATTCTTAATCAGACTTTTCATTCTTCGGGTATCCTCAACTCTCATTAAACCAATGCTTTCCCCAATGGTTTCCATTAGTTCGCTATAACGTCCTTCGTCTTTTCCCCAATAGTACGATTCGCGAGTACTCCCCAAGCGGTCCGCTCCATGCCGCGGGATGGAAACCACTGGTCTCGCATTGCCCCCACTCTACAGTGATCAGCCGGTGGGGAGGGAAGGGCCAAGCAAACTTTGGCTCACATTGACAGATAAATGACCTAGCTTGTACACTACCCATCATATTGATATACAGACAAGAGGGCTTAAGATTGTTGGGTTTTCTCTCCCCCTTCCTCACCCTCCTCGGTTACCAATCCTTTTAAATGACGCAAGCTTTACTTACAGGGAAATCAATAAACCACCCAAGTAAAAACGTTATCGTAGGAAATACAGGAGAAGGGCACGCACGCACAAGCGATTCCAAGTAGCCGACTGGACAAAGTCCACTTAGTTTTTTTTTGTTGTTGTTTTTTTTATCAATTTATCTAGCACGCCGATTCATCTTCTTCCATCTTTGTCAATAGAAAGTGAACAAAATACTTGAGAATTTTTCTGGCTGTGTTGCTGGTGGTGGGCCACTTAATACTTCTAATAATAGTTGTAGATGTTTTTGTTCGATGATTAAACGTGTGTTTTCTTTCTTGGACCATTCCCCATATCAAAGCTTTCGAAACTATCACACATTAAATTAGAAGTGTAAATATCAAAGATAAACACTGTCACACACCAATTCAAAGACTTTATACTGTAGTCGCCTTTTAATTTGTTCTTTTAAGTTTTATCGCCTACAGTTCTTTTAGACATGGTGAAATTAATTAAATTTTCTCTTTAATTTTTCTAAAGAAGACCAACACCGACCAAACAAACCGACTGTAATGTTTATACATTAATACCAGCCACAACATTAGTAGAAACGATTCTTTGTTGTGGAAATGCCTATATACTTTTTCGGTAATTTTGTGTCATAAAAATTAGCGTTGCGTATAGAACACAATAATTATTTAAGTGCGCTTGGTTTAATTAATTCATTGGCTATTTCAACTAAAAAATCATAGCACGGCCAATGATTTCAATAACAAATCAATTACTTTTAGAACTTCAAAATGAAACTATGTAACGAATTTCAGAAATGTTGGTGTACTTATTCGACTTTAGTCATTAAAACCACCACCACCTCCGACAATACTCAAATGTCCGTAACTCGTTGTATTATTCTACTTGCATAGTGGTCAAAAGGATGTTGAACACAATTTAGGTCATAGATCCGGAACTCACAAAGCTGTACGCTTCCATCGATTTCTATAAAACGCCAATTTTAACTCTATATAGGTCCGAAACGAAAAAGAGTACCATTCCATCATAGATTGATTTTGATGAATCAAACCGTTGCGCCTTTAAGTAGATTTACTTCCAATTGGTTTAGGGATATTATTAAAATTAGGTACTGTAAATGAGGCACGATGGATATCTCATCCAAAGGTGTCGGTTTTGAATACAGGTTAAATGACAATTATGTGTGTCGAAGGTCAGGACTGCGTCCGAAATAAAGAACCATGACTAGCAGTAGTGAGCAAAGTTTAGACCTGGGTGGCTTGGTATTGAGCTGGCCCTTGTGTGCCGTAGTTAAGGATACTGGTGAACGCTGCTTCATTAGCCACCGACCAACTTGGTCTTAAATGGATACTAGACTTTATTTACCATATGTTGATTATGAGGTAATTACAGCATTAACTTTAGATTGGTTTTTGGAAACAACAATATTTACTTTATATTGGTTTGAGGAAACAACAACATTAACATTAGATTGGTTTGAGGAAACAACAACATTTACTTTATATTGAATTTAGAGAAACAACAACATTTACTTTATATTGAATTGAGGAAACAACAACATTTACTTTAGATTGGTTTGAGGAAACAACAACATTTACTTTAGATTGGTTCTGAGAAATAACAACAGCATAGAAAAAAAAATAACTACCACAGCCAGCAACTGTCAACTATATTAACGTAATAATTGCCTTGCATGCGTACATTTCCTATTGCATAATACTAAATGAGAAACATTTCCCTTCAAGTGTAGCAAACAAAACCCTTAGAGCTTGTCCAATCATCGAGTGAGCTAATTATATTGCTCCATTGTGCGCCACAAAACAAATTTCTAAGCGACGCCGGAGTCGACTCGAGAAAACAACAAAAAGTAGATTGTGCTATGTTCGTGCATGTGAAGTTTCTTGATTTACATTCCTTCCCCCACCCTTCACCTCCCCTGGAAACTAACAACAACAAAAAAAGGCTATATCTTTTCAATCGAAGCGCCCACTTTCCCCCTGGTATACCCCACACATCTCGAATAGTAAAAAAAAATCAAGTTTAACAAGACTCCCAAACATGATATTTGCTCATTTCCCAAAGCCATTGTAAAGCAGCCATTACATGATTGAACTAGGGGAAATGGATTTAAAAAAAGAAAAATATAGAAGACTACCCTAAAAAGAAAACACCCCAAGACTGGAACATACAGAACCTTATTCAAGTGTATTGCCCAGCTAGTAGGTCCGCATATCTTGATACCGTTTTTTGATTGAAACATTTAAACAAAAAATGAAAACAACGTTACTATATTTCTATGTGTTTGTGGTGGACTTGTTGATGCGATCAGATCCGAGGATGTAGCGTTACTTTCATTACCTTCTGGGCTCCCGAGACGCTGGGTCTTCGGGCCCAAAATGGCGATCGATAAAACCACTTAGCCTCTCCAAGAAGACCATTCCCCAACATAGGCATAGCGACACGACCTTACCCACCCATCTCCCCATCAACCCCACGCCCATGGCCCACAATTCACAAGGGTCACTTCAACAATACCGCCGTAAATTTTGTTTCTAGCCATGACTCAATCGAAAGCCCCCCCCCCTTTTTTTGTGGGTACATTTATTCCAAAATTTTCTTTATCCTTTCATATTGAACTCTTTTTTGTTCCCCTTTCCACATCGCTTGCAGACCATAAAGAAGGCAAGATATGGAAATGAAATTGTCGGAGTACCCTGCGCACACCACAAACCTTCACCAGACTATGTTACATTAAACATTGGCAAAGTATTGCATTGTAGATTGTTTTATTCGATACAAGATACAGTATTAGGAATTTCTTCAATATTTCATGGAACATTGCCAAGGTAGCCTAAATTGTATAGTCTATAGAATTTCTTGTATATTTCATGGAACAATGCCATGTTATAAATTATATTGTATATTCTACGGAATTTTAAAAAAATATAATGTCTATTATATTCCCAAGAAAAATGCCAAAATAGGATACTATATTGGTTTTTAAATAAAGCTTTTTTTTTTATAGATTTCTTGTATATTCCGAATTTCATAAAACATTGCCAAATTATATTGTATATTTCATAGAGAAGTCAAACTTCCGGGTATATTTCAGAGAACACTGCCAGAATTTCGTGCGTATTCCACGGGACATTATCAGATTACACGGTCTGACCAACCCATGTATATCCAATGGAGACGAACAAAATCACCTCACTGTGAAATTCATTGGATATCGAACAGAGGCACCATGGCATATGAATGGAAGGCATTTTCCTTTGTGAAATGCATTCAAATTACAATGTACTTTGATAAGAAGCTTCGAGCATTTAGCTGTATTTCAGGGTTCTGACTATAAAATCATTCCTAATTATTTTTTAGTTCTCCTAAACTTTACACGTTGGATCAATTTGGTGCGACTGGTACTTTACTTTACTTACTTTACTTTTAACTTATAAAAAGGCCTATAGGCTAAACTTAGTCCAAAAGAATGATTCTCAGTACCAATAGAATAGACAGAAATTCTTGAATGATTTTCTTTAAAAAAAAACATATTTGGAGTTGAGAAATTTATAAAGTCATAGTTATTTTTTTTATTGCTTTGTCCATTATAACGAAACTCAGTTTTTCCAAACTCTCCCAAACTTGAAAAATTCAAGATAGCTTTTAACTTCAAAGTATTTTTTTCTAGATTGTATAATAAAGGCCGAATAAAAAAATAAAGAAATACCCTAACCCCCCCCCCCACACACACACACTCTTTTTGAAACCACAACCACAGTAAACATTTCTAGTAACGCCTTTTTTTCCAATCATCATACCAGCAAGCTACTCATTTACTAGACACAAAACAAATGTATCCTTTTTCGTGGCATCAATAAAAGTATAATAAATCCTTATTGGTAAGACCTAGTCAGACAGTTCACAGACTAAAATTAAGTTTTGTTAGCATTAAGAAGTGGATGAGAATATAACGATTCATATCTTTTATTGTAGTGTGCCGTAGTGTACTTGATTTTTCGGATCAAGCTCTTTAAGCTCCATTTAAAATAAAAAAAATAATAAAAAAAACATATTTGAGTAATAATTTTCACATCAACACATCAAGTTTGTGATAGATATAAAACACCGCGTCAATGTAACTCATAGGTTCTCAACGGGGGCGTTATCGCCCCCCCTAGGGGGCGACGAGAAGCTTTAGGAGGGGGGGCGCTGATGTTCCCGGGGGCGATCGGGGGGCAGTGAAGGGCGAGTGGGCGGTACAAACGCACCTGATGTAATTTGAACATTTGAGGTATTTGAATCTATTCGTTTTTGGATGAAATGTGGCGTAAACGCAGTCGCAGTAGGCCTACATAGTATTATACTAATAAGAAATAGGAATCGCATGGACTTGTCGAAGAAGTAAGGGTCAGTATTAGACAAGTATGGTGTGCGCCCGCCTAGTCCTGTGGTTAGTTTACCAGACTGTCAACCGACACGTTGCGGGTTCTGAACCTTCCGCCGACCGATCCCTGTCGCCCTAACATCTTCTAATATTAATGATATTTTGATCTCAGCTAAACTGAGAATACCTAAGAATTATTTTATCCCCGTAACTTAAAAACATAGTATCTTTGAGAGGAATGGTTATTTAGTAATCATACAAACTGGGTAGTTAATGTAATGTTTGAAAAAAAGCTTTTTTTTTTTAGTCATATAATATTTATTCCTTTTTAAATACTTTTTACAGTTCGATCATTTCTAAGTTATAAATTAAAAACCATTTGTGTTTATAAAAGAAAAAAAACAGAAATATTAGCTCTAATGAAACGGGTCAATTATCTCCCTTAAATTAAAAAATTTTTTCCACATTTGATACATCAATAGTGATGCCAAAAAATTTCTGTTTTGTAATATAACAAATATTACTGACTAATTATTATTTCGTTATAAGAGTTCAACATTATGGTTCTTAGACTACTTGTACTAGAATACTTTTTAGTCTAAAGGAAATTCCTGCAGTGGCGATGGTATAATAATAATAACGGTGCTTATATAGCGCATATCCCGTTGAAGACAGTTCTATGCGCTGACGACAGTTACAGAATACAGACAGACAACGAAATATGTAGTAATACGCTAATTCTGCTGACGAAATAGGTGAGTCTTCAGCCGGCTCCTGAAGATGTCATATCTAGGGCTCTGGCGAAGCTGTAGTGGGAGGTGATTCCAAGCGGACGGTCCTGCGTAGGAAAATGCGATGGTATGGCGTATTGTAGATTGATGTTGTAGTTTAGAAAAAAAGTAGTCTGTTCCAGATGTATTGGCTGTCTATTGTGTGACAACATTTAGTTACCGTACAAAAAGTCTTTGTGGTTTTCTGTATCGCTCACTACAATATTACAGTAGTTCACAAATAAGTAATGCATTATGCATTCAATGATTTTTTTTTTTAGACAGCTTTACATTGATACCTTAATTAATTCTTATTATTATTAATATCTGTATTACTATTATTGTCTCGAGAACATTTTTTATTGTTTGCCAATTTTAGAATTTTCTAGTTATACCTTTGACTATGCCTTTATTACCTTTATTGTACTTATTGTTTGTACTATGTGGCAAAATAAATATTGTTCATTGACGAGGACTACAAGCGATGGCTACTGCACACGGAGGTGCGTTGGTTAGCAAAGGATGACCGTTTAAATATAATAAATGAGACTTGGATTCGGTGCTAGAGTTTTTGAAAAGCAAATGCGATTCTTTTGGGAGAAAATCAATCAGTTTCTCCAGGTCTGTGAGTTTGGGCAACCATTTTGTATTGCATTCTTATTAACCTCTTGTAACTTGTAGAAAGTGAATTTTATACTAATACCATTTTGTTGTCAAAAAAAGAAAAACAAGACAAGCTGCAAATAGTGAAGAGTGGAGGCCTAAGTATTTTGCAACCAAAATTGAAACAAATCTAGACAAACTACTAGCAGCAACACACCAGGCAAACGATTCACATTAATATTGATTTTGTTAAGCCTCTTGGTTAGATATGCTTAGTTTTTCTTATCTATTAATTCTTACAATAGGTTTCCTTTTCATTTTTATTTAAAGATAATAAATAAGCACACAAATCTAGTCGGCGTAAAAAAAAATTGCGGAAACTATACTGACCATTTAATTTTCAGAGGGGTGGGGAAGGGGACGCTACAAAAATGGGGGGGGGGGCTGTGAGCGGAACAATATTGTAAAAGGGGGCGGTGAGCCGAAAAAGGTTGAGAACCTATGATGTAACTAATCAAAGTGTACGATGTTTTCACAAGGTTTCTAATATAGTATAATTATAAGCATAAGCAGTAAATACTTGTCAATCATAAACTAAAATACAAAAATATAAGCGCAAAGAACCTACTCGGAGCCAATTCATGCGAATTGTTAAAATTCTTCGAAGAGGGATTTTATTTCTCTTTGCCCATCGAACACAATATGAGCTTCATATATATTTGAAGACAGAAAGGATACAGTTTTAGTACTACAGTTATAAATATTTATTATATTTATATGTATTTATATTTAAGGATATTTATGTCTCTGACAATGGCTGCCTTTATTGTACGTATGTACTTTGTACATGATGATGTTATATTATATATTATATAAATATTGTATTGCCACTGAGCAAGAAGTCGTACAATAGAAAAGTCCTTGGATCCCACTGTGTGGAGAGACTCGGTTCAAACTGAACACTTTCAAGCGAGAATTCAATGCAGATGAATTATAAGAGATAAAAACGTACATGGAATACTAAGTGGCAGATTAAAACCGGGAATCATTTGAATGCGTAATGTAGAGAGAGCGTGACACGGCGATAACAAAATGGAAGCCGTAAGCCGTTGGAATGAGTGGAGGTTCACAGAATTGGGACAGTTTCACTTCCAGGTCATATAATTTAAGTTTTAATAAACAACAAACAAGCAACAAAAAGATAAAAAGGCGGCTATTTTGAATATTTGTGAACACAATCTTCTAGTTCGTCGTGGTAAAAACTGTATTGAAAAAAAACAAGATATTTTAAATTTTCTGTGTTGGTATTTGTATTTCTTTGTTATTTGTACTTTCGCTAGTTTACGATTACATTGAAATGGTAAGCTTCAACGTATGTTCGTTTTTTTTAATAACCAACAGAATTCATTGACCAACGTAAAATAATGCATAAAATGTCATTTAATTTATTTCTAATTTTAATTAGCTTATTATATAATTAAAGTAGCAAGAAAAAAATTTAGAAAAGAGGAAAATATAAATAATATTACTGTTGGTCACTCACATTTTGACATCCAAACTCCCTTTCCCTGAAAAGATAATTTTGCTAGTGGGTAATATAACAAGAAAGGAATCTGAAATGTCTGACTCACCTTCAACCTAATCTATGTTCAGACAATACATCAAAGTAAGTAAAGTAAAAAATACCCTTCGGACCAAATTGATCCTAGGACCGGTGAAGAAGCGTTCACCCGTTTCTGTGGCCAGGGCATACTAGAGGAGGTGTAGCCAGCACAATGCCCAGCCGCATTAACTTTACCCCCAACTAATGTCAGGTACCCATCAGAGCTGGGTAGACTCAGGGACACCCTCGAGTCCAGAAAAAAAAATAGCCTTCACCGGAATTCAAATCTAGGTCATTCGATACGCCAGTCGAACGCACTACCGCTCGCCCAACGTGCACTCCTAAAGTCCCTACTTAGCTTTTCTTTACCGAATTTCTTCAGTTTGTAGCAAAACTAAATTATATTCCATGCAACTGTGAATGTCTTAACACAGCATCGCAGTGCATCCTGCCCAGCCTTATGATGACACTTTAACGATAGTTGTGTCAAGTTCCGAACTAATTAGCAATCATTCATTGTGGTAAATTTTTTTTTTCTTCTTTCTTTTCATGACTTAACACCTAAACAATATGTATGCAGTTAGTTTTTTTTTTTAAATCTAGCCATGACCCCAACATGAACCGTGACCTCAGTCAACCAACGAAAACCTAAATTCAATTTTTGTCAAAGATCACGTACATAAGAAGTGAACCATGGTCTGCATGCAACTCGGAACATTGCTCCTAAACAAGAGTATAAATGTATCAGAGATTCTTACGATTATCCTGCAACATTACTACGGAAATGAAAATTCAATAGTCTTCAAAGAAAACCACTTGCCATCTCTCCCCAATCCCATCCCTCCCCGGTCGCAACTTATCACGAAGTTAAACGATACAATCTACTATAATATTGGCATTTAGACCGGCGATAAAATTAACCCAGTGGTGACGTCATCCTCTATAAAAAAAAAAGTTGATTAGATCACTAGGCAAAATAAAAACCCAATGCTGTGGAAAATAATAAATTCAGAAAGTGACAAGCATTCCTGTAGGCTGTCACAGAAAACTTTTTCTCAGCCAGAGTCCATGCGTAAAAATAAGGCAACAGGTCTTCATTCCGACTCTCCCCCCCCCTCCCCCTTTTCCCCACAGCCCAGACAATCCCACATTGGCGCCCCACTCTAACTCACCGCACCCCCATTTGGCTAGAGAGGGGGGGGATCCAAAGGAGCTTCCTGTCCGTGCGACCCCCTTGGGGGACCACCGGCGAGTAATGGCATAGGCGGTGGGCCATGAAATGAGATGGGTCGTGTAGCGGGGAAGGCAACCCCATGCGGAGTTTAAAAAAAAACTGCCTCATTTGACGGCTCCAAAGTTGAGGTAAAACGGGGGATGGGAATGGCTTTGAGTCACCCAACACGAGCGGCAATGAAAAACAGGGCGCTGTATAATGCCCCCGACATTAGTCAGTTGAAGAAAGCCGAGTCTCAAAACGATTGTTGCGACCTTAAGTACTTCAAAACTTTAAATGCTGCGAACGTTTAGTAAGAAATCGGACAAAAAAGTACAGCTTAATAAACAACCAATTTAATCGTCTGATTTAAACAAAAAAATATATATTGTTCGGACCCCATTCAATCATCAATTGACATGGAGTACTCAGTAGCGCATTTCACTTTATATCACACAGCTTGTAGAATAGAGTTCGCACTACAAATCAGGTAGTGGTTAGATTCATTTTAGCAGCATGATGTGCCGCTGTGTTCAAAACAGTTCGACCATGCAAAACAAAACAAAAAAACTAGCCTGAAAAGAAGAAAATTGTATTTGGCATTTCTTGGCGTTGTTTTGTATTTTCTTCCTAAGCTTAGTAAAAAAAAACATGACAAGATGAGTACTTAGTTTAATCTGAATTATTATTTATTCGTGTTAACACTGACCTTTAATTCAAATAAGCAAATCATAGACTAAATCTTCAAACTGCGCCAATATGTTTTGTTTATATTGGGATCTGCAAGAGAAGTCAACAATATATAGGCTCACCAAGAACGCGATGAGCTGAAAATCCATAGCTGTATAAATTGAAGTTATAAATGCGCATTGCATTTATAGAGTTGTGACGGGAAAATGTCCGTCTTTATAATAGGTATTACATTTCGAATGTATACTTACATAAATTACATGTGCATAATGTATTTATCAGACATTATTCTGTTCCCAAAGGCATTTCCGGATTACTCCAAATAGATAATGCGCATTCTGTACTATCTATTCTTGGTCCGCTTAATCAATGCAAGATCGATAACTCTGAGACGTAAAATGAAAAACCTCACCAAGAAACTTGGTGTTATTAGCCTTTAATTTAATACCCTCCGGGGAGGCACAGCAATAAGACAAAAATGTATACCCCGACCAATAGATAGTGTAGCATACTAATATAATTTAAACCCTCCCCATGGAAGGCCATCATTAAGTGTACATGAATCAATGAAGCGGTCACGTTCACAGCCCCCACAAAAGCCGGCCATTTTGAGTTTGATTGCTTTGGTAATATAACGTATATATTTCGCAGCGGCCTATCTAAACGGCGTAGAAATAAAACCCCAAGTAGAGCGTCGGGAAGCTAGGTCTGGGTTTATAAAGCAACAACCATAGGGTGGTGTGAAGACGACTAGGGCACTGGGACGCGCACACTATCCTCTCGCATATTGTGCAATGCCCAACAAGAGACGCCCACAAGGTCCGCGAAGTTTTTATCGAAAACTGTTTTCCATAGTGCAGAATCTTCTTGGAAAAAATGAATTAAGTCCAATTTTGCCTGACATGAGCAGCGAGCAGGCTGCGGAGGCTCTTAATGAATTTTTTAATGAAAAAGTCGAGACGATTAGAAACAGCTTTGATAATCATACTACTCCACCCACTGTGGAGAAGTCATTTTCTGGAATTTCTTTGTCAAATTTCCTCCCAGTTTCCGAAGAGCAGTTGAGGCGTCTTATTTCTGTATCTAAACCTACATCTTCAATTGTTGACCCCATTCCAACGAAGATTGTGTTGGACTGCCTTGAAATTCTGCTTCCAGTTTTAGTGCGTATCATAAATGGTAGCCTGGAGTCAGCCACAGTCCCACAAATGTTTAAGACTGCTGTCATCAAGCCTTTATTAAAGAAAAAGGGGCTCGATCCTAGTGACTGCAAGAGTTTTCGGCCAGTATCTAACCTTCCCTATGTATCGAAGCTTCTTGAGAGGGTTGTCTCTCAGCAGCTTTTACAACATCTAACCACACATGGCCTGATTGATAAATTTCAATCTGCCTATCGTCCTGGGCATAGCTGTGAGACGGCAATATTACGTGTTATGAATGATGTTCTATGTAGTGCTGACCGTGGTGATCTGACTATCTTAGTTCTGTTGGACCTCAGTGCTGCCTTTGATGTTATCAACCATGACTTACTTTTATCAAGACTTCAATACGAGATGGGCATCACTGATACTGCACTTCATTGGTTTACTTCCTACTTGGCAGACAGGACTCAGAGAGTTTCTATCAATCAGACCTTATCAAAAGCCACTTCTCTCATCTGTGGCGTACCTCAAGGTTCAGTTTTAGGGCCTATCCTTTTTGCTGTTTACACTAGCCAGCTTGGCAGAATAATTGATAGCCAAGGATTATCTCGCAAACTATATGCGGATGATACCCAGCTGTACAAAAGCTTCCATCCTGATCATAATGCTTGTGCTGCCGCTGTTAATGCAGTGGAAGAATGCTGTCTAGCGGTGAAAGCGTGGATGACTGCCAACAAACTCAAACTGAATGACGACAAGACTGAGGCAATTATGTGCGGTTCAAACTTCAATCTTAGGAAAGTCGATATTCCATCTATTAAAGTAGGGGCCTCTGATATCTTTTTGTCCAGCACTGTCAGAGACCTGGGCTTTATCATTGACAGTAAATTAACAATGGGTCCACACATCAGTACTGTGGTTAGGGCATGCTCCTTCCATCTTCGTGCCCTGGGTCAGCTGCGACCTCTGATTAATAAAAAAACAGCCAATGCTTTTGCTGTTGCAACAATACAGTCAAGACTAGACTATTGTAACAGTTGCCTGTGGGGATTACCCCAGAAACAACTGGATAGACTTCAGAAAGTTCAAAATACTGCAGCACGCATTGTGTCACGAGTAAAGAAGCATGACCATATCACTCCAATTCTCAAAGAGCTCCACTGGCTCCCTGTGACGAAGCGCATCGATCATAAGATTATGTCCCTTACCTATGGATGCGTGGAAGGCACAGCACCTGCATATCTCAAAGAGCTTATACCGAAGCATGTCCCATTAAGGATGCTGCGATCTTCAACACAATCTCTCCTGGAAATTCCAGGTTTGGAAGGTCACAGAAAAAAGACTCTTGGTGTACGCTCGTTTGAATCTGTGGCGCCTACACTGTGGAATGGCTTACCTGAGACACTGAAAAACTCTGTGTCAAAAAAAGCATTCAAGAAGAATTTGAAGACTTTTCTTTTCAACTAAGTTGATGAAGTACACATCCATCAGCAAAATACTTGTTTAAAACTATTTTAAAATGTTATTGTCGTTTCGTGCCTCCATCGGCCGAAACCTTGTTTAAAACTATTTTAGAGTGTTATTGTCGTTTCGTTTTTGTGAGCGCGCTGAGCATGCTTGCATTAGCATGGAGTGAGGCGCGATATAAATGACCAATTATTATTATTAAGTGAACTGTCAATAACATCTTCAAAGCTGCATCGACAGGTTGGTTAATACTATAATTTACAGTTGAAAAGAATATAAGCTAGTTAAATTGTATGAAACCTTAGTGATCAATGTTTGTATAATCTTATCGGTTAACAATATAAGATATATCGTGAACTGTACTTAATCAAGCACTACAGTATATACAAACAATGCTGATGTCCGTAATTTCAAATACCCGGTTATATAAAGGGAAGTCACTTTTATAAACTTAATCATTTTCCTAAATGATTTAAGTACAATTCAATGCAACAATCGGTTGGGACAAATAATTTTTAAGAACCGGTTACTACGTACGCTATAGATTAGAGTTAAACCAATAAGGAGCGCTAGAGATTGGGGTGCGGGGGGGGGGGAGTAGTATATCTATGACAATAAACCATCCAAGGGTTGAACACCAGAAAAAGAAAAAATAGATATAAAAGGAAGAGACAATAAATAGGTTCGTAGGAAGCGAACTTTTGGTGTTGGTTAATGAGAAAACTATTCCTGGTGTATCCCAGACCATCGATGTTTCTCGGCGCACTATGTTTAAGTGGGATTCGTGGTGCCGGCAGTAATTGGAACTGATCTAATCAATAGCTGGGAGGGGGGCGAGATAGAGACATCTCCCTTAGTTTCAGTCTTTTTTTTTCTTTCTTTCTGTACTGTCTTTAATTACGTTCAGGGTTGGTGTATGGGGAACGCAGGGCACCATAAGACGACTGTCTAACTTGATCTCCAAGACCTCTTGTTTCTGGTCTTCATTTCCAGTGGAAGTAATACTTTAAGTGTCTAGCGCGATAGTATTACCACCAGTAATAATGCGTAAAAAAATATATTTATTATAATGAAAGTAAACGGCACTGAAGAAAAAAAAAGAGATAAGGAAAGTCTTCTTGGCAAATTCTTTTTAGTCCAAAAGGAGCAGATTCACCGAATTCCTTTTTCGACCCCAGCATAGCAAGGCATTGTGTGGCCAACACTCGGTTCAATCGAATTCACTTTGGGCAAATCATTTGATATTCGAAAGAAAAATTGCACACGCCAAGACTCTCTTCATGTTTTGTGATAAAAAAGAAGTCCCCAGCATTTAGCGTGATTTGAACCAAGAACATTTGGGGATAGTAACCCAAGACAACAGGAAGAATCGAAAAAAACGTCCACACGCGCTATGGACTTAAATACTTAACTATGTGACAATAAGTGTGCATTCTTTAAAAGACTCGTACGACATAACAAAACGCATTTTGTCTTCTAACAAAAGTTCAATTTTCAAATACGAGATATCGGGACAATGTTGGAAAGGTTACCCTTCGGAAATATTTGTTAACCCTTACAGTCCCGGGCGCGTATATAGCGGAACTGAAGGCAGCATAGATAGAAGTAGGTCGGTACGGGAAGGGTTAAGAAAAAAAGAGCGGGTAGAAAAATGCGAGAGAGAACGAGCTAGACAGGAGACAAACAAAAATAACGAAAAGGGGGGATAATATTGGCCAACAAAAGGACAGACGAAAAAGCCAAGGATGCTCTTGGCAATGGCCCTGCCCCCCCCCCCCCCCACAACCTCCTGCCCTCGTTTTGGTGTTGGCAAATAAGCGATCTCTACTCACGGGCCGAAATCGATAATCCGTGCCCCGCAGGCTGGGGTGATGGGTGAGCCAAGACAAGATTAGAAAACCATGCTTTTTAAAAAAAAAAAGAAAGAAGTAATCTTCGAGTCTTTGTGAAAGATGTGATATTTTTTTGGTAGCGATAAACCCAACCATTATTGTACTCTAACAACTATCATTAAATGTTTCGACTATCAGGGTCAATATAAAGCGGCGCCTAACAAAATAGCCAGCGAGCAGAATCAACTATTATCTGCAAGGGCTTCCGCATAAAAATGCGACAAGTTGTACAGTCTTCGCCCAATAATAAATGCAAACTGGTTCAAATCATGTGATGCCAGAACATCTTAAAACGGAGTCTTTATTAGTTTAATCTCGCTATAGACTTCCATTCAAGCGACTTTGTCTGTCTTTAAATTAGGCTTTTTTTTTTATAAACATGATTGTAATCACTGTAATCAATGTAAGGACTGGCGTCAAAACCCGATTAAAATGTGATAACTCCTTTAGAGCAGTGGTGTGCAACAGGCAGCCCTCGGGCCACAACATGACCAGCCAAACCTGAAATTAAGTTACTATTTCCTTAAACGTTCTTGTCATAGAATAAGCGGCTCTTAAAGTGCTTTTCTTAATATAAAATCGATGCTTTTAATAAAAATTTCTATTTTTTCTTTTTAGTCAAATAAGAAATTTAGAAAGACATTAAGAAGTGTGCTCACTTTTCGCGAAATTTGTTTATTTCTCATTAGTAAAAAATGACTTATGTTTATCAAAAGAAAACAGTAAGACAGATAGGGAAACAAGCTAAGTTATCTGTGTACAAACAAGCTAAATTACCCGGAAAAAGCAATGCATAGGCTTTTAGCTTTAATCGGGTTTTAAAAAAGGCATGTCTTTTTATTTAACAAAAAGTTAAGACTCTCCCTGGCTGAGAATCGAACACCGGTCTCCCGCATGTCTAAAATATAATTAATTTTACTTACTGAAAACATTTTAGGAAAGCTTTAAGTCCTGAAATTCTTTACAATCATGAAAAAAAAGTAATCTTAATGGAATAAAATATATAAAAGCCTATTGCTATTACAGAAATTGACAATAAAGTGATCACATATATTTATTTCATATTTATTTTACATACACATATTATTATAATTATCTATTAATACCTGTATTCCAAATATATAGACAAATCACCCACACGCCCACACTAGACGAACGCTATTTAACATTCCTGATCAAAAACCACTGATCTATATTTACAAAAAAAAAGGACCGATTCAGCCAACTTTACTACAAAAGTTTAATAATCTAATAAACTAGTTTAATTATATTATAATAGTTTTTAGATATTATATATTTTTGTTATTCTAGTATTCTAAAGTAAATATTGGTATGAATGAATGTTCTTTGATGGTTAGGCCTATATATAAACGCTAATCGGAATTTTAATTCTAAAGTCATTTTGAAACTCCCAAAATTTACAGAAATTAGAAAAATTTAGATCTGTTTTTGAAATTTGGTTATTGGAAGTGTATATAGATAGTCCAACTAAAAAAGAAAATAAATTTAATGTGGTTGCTATTTAAGAAATAAAAAAAGGAGGGGAATTTGATCAAAGATTTCTGAACTTAACAAGTCTAAATGTTTATTCACTTTAAAAAAAAAATCAAACAAATATTTTTCATGCATATTTGTTCATTTTGTTTTGGGTGAAATTCACGCATTTTCCAAAACGTTGTTTTGTTTTTCCAAACTGTTGCAAAATCAAGACAGTTTCCGCTTTTTTTTTCCAAACCACATGAACTCTGTAAATAATGTTCCCGTATTTTTATTCACAACAGGCGGCTTTCTCTCCAAAAGAGAAAAAAACATGTTTGAGGTCAATGCATCAAAATACTATATAATTTTATTCAAGCATTGTCTGGGCATAAAAATATCATGGTACCATCTCACCAAGGCCATACCATAACGTGACCAGATCGTAATTGTGGTATCTTGTCCAGGGCGATGTCCCGTACTGAATGGCAGTGGCCAGCAGAGTGCCACCAGCAGTAGCAAGTACAAATCCGCCGGTGCGCTCGAGATTTTATCAGAAAATTAGAATATGATTGGGTGCTAAGCCAAAGAGCATTTGTGGATGAGAAAAAGTATAATTACGACAAGGGGCAGTTTCAAGAAAGATAGATAGATACATAATATACAGCAAACAGGTCCATAGAATACGTTTTAATAGAAGAAAAAAACAGCAACACAGTATTGAAATGTATTTAATTTGCTATATAATGTTCGATACATGTCCATTAAAAAGAATAGAATTTGGAATCCCACCCTATATCAGCTGATATGGCTGTTGTACTTGTTTTAAAAAGAATATTCAATTAAAATATCCAATGAATGAATCATTTTTTTAAAAGAGGAATGATTTCTTTTGTATGTGTGTGTGTGCATACAATTTCCAGGAACAAGCAATTAATCTGAAAATTTTCATTAAATTTCGTGAACAACATCGCACCTTATTCTTGTCTGTGTGCGCATTGAGTTAATTCAATTTCACAACATCCATTTGTTATGTTCTTGAAGATGTTTTTTTTATATTATTTTATAGTTTCGAGGTGGATGGGGTCGGTGGCTGGGTTGTTGAGAGGGGCGAAGTCTTTAAGTTCTCCCCTCCCTTCCCCAAACATCCGAATCTTCACACTAAAAAAAAAAAGATAGAAAGATTAACTAGCAGCGTTGCCAACCAAGATATTACCACATTAGGATCAACATGAAATTTAAAAGACGCCAGATAACTTAACTCAGAACGAGATGCCATAGCAATCAGGGAGGAAAATTTTCTTTTGGTTTACACTTTAGACTGTCGGCTGGGGTTGCAATTAGGGATGTTAAACGAAAACCGGAATACCGGATTCCGGTTTTGAAACCTAAAACCGGTTTTGATTTTCAAACCGGATTTCGTTTGTTGGTTGGAAAGTAATCATTACTTCAAGTAGCACAGCCTTATTTTAGGTTCTGATGGAAATATTTTTAATAAATAATGTTGG
Organism: Anisus vortex; assembly: GCA_949126835.1. Classification (NCBI taxonomy): domain Eukaryota; kingdom Metazoa; phylum Mollusca; class Gastropoda; family Planorbidae; genus Anisus; species Anisus vortex. The sequence continues at coordinate 19,993,158 of OX421502.1, read as the reverse complement.
ATTCGCGCAAAACAATTCTTGAAATGCCTTGCTAACACTATTTAGTCTAAGATATTGTGTTTCTTTTTTTGCGAATACCAACTATGGCTTGCGATAAAAACAACATCAAACGAAATGTTAAGTTACAGTTACAATCCTTTGGGTGGGAAAATTTTGAAAAAACGTCTTTAACGATAGCTCGTGGTAAACTATGTTTTCAACAGAGCCGGAGCGGTGGCAGTACCACTAGATTGCGTACGCATCTGCGTACTAAGCATCCTGTATTAACATCGTCATCCTCTTCATATACTTCTTAATATTATGGTCAACCATAATCGAAAATTTGATTATCACTATTGAAAGCTACTATCGGTTTTAATTAATTAGCCCAGATTTATTTAGTTCTAAAGAATGTTATAGTAAAGTGTTCAAAATCAAATTGTATTCAAACAAATCAACCTCTTGAATGCCCTGCAAACACTAATTAAATTTGAACTATTTTTCAAATATACTTGACTATTGTGACATTGCGCGGGGGGGAGGGGAGAAACCAAAATCCGGTTTTAAACCGGTTTTGTATAACCGAAAACCGGTTTTCAAGAAAAACCGGTTTTAACATCCCTAGTTGCAATCAAGACAAACCAAAGACTACATCTCACCAGCTACACTCCACTTCCCGCCAAGCCAGCAGTTCAAAATCAAACGGGTACAGTTTGGGACGTGTGGGTGGTGGCTCATTCCCCCCCCCCCCACCACCTATTGAAAAGTCTCACTTTCATTCGAGAATACCCACTTGGTTCTACGGCTCACGCGGTCAAGGCACGTCCGAACGACAGCTAGGGGGGACACTGAGTAGTATTCAATGCTGAAAAATCAACCGCTGCTTTTTTTTAAAGAGAAACACATTGCTAGGAATTAAAAGAAGAACACACAGAGAAAAAGAAAAGCACAAAGGAGGATGGGGTGCAAATATAAAGAGACAAGAGATTTCGGAAGGAAGGGAAAAAGAGGGGGAGGGGGCACTCAAGCCTTAATGAAGAAACATATATCCGCCCCATCCTCGGTGTGTGTGTATCTTGGCTCAACCTCTTCGTTGACTTAAGAGATGATTGCAAAGGGAAATGTCTACAGAGATAGACAACTCGGGAAGGACGGGGCGATACGTGAGTATGATGTTAATAAACGGGAGCTGTCGCCAGAAGTGTCTTGACAGATGAAACACACACAGAGGCCCCCGCCCAAACATCGAAAAAAAAGTGTATGAAATTTCGTGAGATTAAAACATGTTATATCAAAGCAAAAAAAAGGTGTGGGGGGGGGGGGGTGTTCAAAGAGAACCACGATAAGATTTTTTTTAAAAAGCAGTTCACTTTCACAGCCATTGGGAGATGTGCATACAAATAAAGAAAGAAAGAAACATACCAAATCAACGCGTTTGTTTCTGGGCTTGGGCCCTTCTGGCACGGGCCTGGGTGACGAGCGACGGATGTGATAAATGGATTGTGTGGCCAGTCAGGTGCCCAACACCTCCCACCCACTGCTTCCCTTTCCCTTGATAGCAGTTAGTGACCAAAGCTAGTTAAACTCAAAGGAACCCTTCACCCAGAACAAAAAATAATTACGGTGTAATTTATTATTTTTTATATTAGAATATTCATTTTTGCAAGGATTGGAACCTAATACCCCTCGGAATGGTATTACAAGCGTATAGTATTACAAGCGCTATATTACAAGATCACCGCACGCAACATTAACAACAAAGCGTAGCACAATTAATTGTGAGGAAAAGGAGGTCGAAGAGTTAATTTCATTGTCGTATTAAAAAGACACCACTGCGGTCGATTCAATAATTAAATATTATACCACTACAGCATGGAATCAAAACAAAGTCAATGAATGACTATATGAAACACGAGTCCATGTCGTTGTTTTTTTGTTTTTTATATAAATAAAACAAAGTTAAAACATCAGTCAGCCACTAGTTCAATGTCTATATTTAAAATTGTGAACAACAAGTCTAACAAAACTAAAGGTAAATTCCCCGAACGACAAGCTTCATTCCCCTCAAAGGATCGATTAGGTCATTGACAATACAAGGCAAAATGATGATGTCACATTTGTCACCTTCACAATTGTCTCGTGGTGTCATGCTGCGAAACAGTTGGCCCCTGAGAACACATTTATTACTCCGCCAGCCGTTCTACGTTGGGGACGGGAGATAGAAAGACACCCCCCCCCCCTATAATAAAAAGAAAAAAAAAGAAGAAAAAAATGTTCCCACAGAAACACAAAAAGCTCTTTTGCCATCAAGGGCTATACAGCGCCCCTGATCAGCAGGCGCGGGGGGGGGGAGAAGAAGGAGGGGGGGGGGTCCTTGAAGCTGACTTGTTTAAAGAAAACAAAGATGAAGTAAAGAGAGAGAATAGAAATAACGCCCCTGCGATCGTCAAGGCTTTGAGGACAGAGATGAAGATTGACAGAAGACATAAATAAAGAAATGAAGAAGAATTGATGAGTTTTGGGAGAGAAAGTGGGGAGGGGGGGGAGGGGTAGAGAAGATAGAGATGGAAAGAGAAAGAGTTACAGTGATTGAGGTGTGAAAGATAGATTGAGTCAAATAGATGAGATAAACGGATAAACAGGAGGAGAGACTGGATGGGAGGAAGGACAAAACGTGAGGGAGTATGTGTGTGTTGGATTGGATGAGTCATCTTATTCTTATAGGAAGAAAAAAATACGTATATTTTACGGCCTACCCAGAGGTGTAGGTTTTAGGTGGGTAAATCAATTATATCAATTATAGACCACACTAAAGTTAGCACTAATTATACTTAGATAACATTATATGAGAACCAAATGTACCAAATGTAACTTACTACACGCATATCCCCAGAATCAGAAAGGCCCTATAATCAGTGACGTAACTGGGGTCAGTGGCCTCCGTAGGCTGGGACGAAATCGGCGCCTTTTATTAGTAAGATGAGGTTAAGAAAGTGTCAGTTTGGCGACCCCCCCCCCCCCACCCCGTCTCCACACCCTCCTCAAGTTACGCTACTGATATAATACACGCAAATTATTGTTTTAATAATCATCACGGTAGAACTTTCAATATGCATAATTCATTTATGTTTTTACCCCTTGTTCAACTGTATAATATATGTGCTTGATATTTGCTTTAAAAGAATACAGTAAAACAGCATAGAACAGACCTACTGCAATAAATCTTTTTAATACATGCTGCAAATTCTTAGACACCGATATACTAAAACACAACTTGAAAGAAGGAAGGATTTAGAAATAGGGAATGATTGGTCAACTGGGGGCTTACATGAACCGAGACCATCTTACTTAGCAGTAGGCTGAAGAGCTCATTGGGAAAACCCACAAACAGCTTACCTCACCATGCTTGGTATGCATCTCGTGCTTTTATCTGCAATGTTCTTTATTTTATAATCACTACTAGCACAGCGGCAGTTGTAATTTATAAGCTCAGACATATTTCAGTAGTCTACATGTAATATATTGATTATATAGCCGTCAAAACGTAACACACTTTAATCCCTTTAAACGAAGTAATTGATTCAGAACGATACAATGACATTTAGAAGAGAGAAAAAGGTATTCTTTTCGGACCATGCTGGCTCACAAGTTTCTGTGACCAAGACATACACAACTTGTTATAGACTCCGGGAACCCTCTAGAATTCCCACCCCCGCCTTTTTTGTCCACAAAAAAATAATAGTAACCAGTTGGCGTTATTCGGGATTTGAACACAGAACCTTTGGTACAGCAATCACAGCAAGCTGCCACAAGACCACAGAGCCAAGTTTAAACTTATACTAGTATGAATACTGAAATGAATATGTGCTGTAACATTGTTGTTGTTATTTTATGAACAAGAGGAGCTAAGATTGTCTAAAACGAGAATATTTTAATGAGACTTAATTAAGACCGAGAATATTTTAATGAGACTTAATTAAGCTTACTATCATTTAGCTTTATCGATGGTGAATATTTATTAATAATTAAAAAAAAAAGAGCTGTTATGCATACTAACCAATGAGGTTTAGCAAATCCACTAACATTTGTATTTCCTTTATATCATTTTTTTTAAATATAATAATTTATTTTTTTTATGTTAAATTTGTATTAATATACAAAAATTCAAAATTAAAACATGATTAACTCATTCTAATAATTGGAGCTGGGAGAAATCAATACATATTTTATTAAATTTATCTTAAAACTTGTCATTGATTTTCAGGCAGTTTTAAAACAGGGAGACAACTGCATTTAATTTAAATAGCTTTAGAGAGGATAAGAGAAGATTACAGAAAAAAATGGTGTTAAACTATGGTGAATTTAATAACTTAATTAGAACTGTGACATTTTTTGTGTGGTTCATGGGGGTTTCATGGAATATAGTTTTAAATATGGTATATGTTCTGTACAAGATGCTACCAAATTATCTCATAATGAGCTTTATGTGTATTGCAGAATAGTTGTACCTGCATTTAGAGATGAAGGAAAAGGCTATGGTGATAGCTAACATTGACATTAATATAGGTCGCTGCTTTTACAACAGAGTTCTTTTAACTAATTAATAAACAGATTAAATTATTATTTTAATGTATGTTTTAAATCTACTGTGAACATGCCTTCATCCTTTCAACAAAAAAGAAAATCTATAATGTAAGGGGAACTATCTGTACATTGAGAAATTAATATTAAACTGAGTTATTCCTCTTACTTGAAAACAAAAATTCATTAAAGGTGAGTCATAAAAACAAACATCAAATGGAATGTCGAGTAGTCAGATGTAATATATATATCTACCAGTAAATATTACTCAGAATAATGAACAATGCATTGTGAATCAATATGAGATTCTTTTATACAAGGATCAATTTTGGCTTATCCCTAAGCTAATTTTAGATAAATCAGGTCAGGCAAACACAAACAGCCCAAAAGAATTTAATGTAGCTGATGAACTTCAGCCGATTGTATCACTGCTATTTTTAAAAAAAACTTGTATAAACCAAGAGAGGTATAAAGAATGCAATATAGTTATTATTTTAATGTGAAAAATGACTTACTGTCATCAGGAGATAGGATGGCAGGTACTTCAGCAGACATCTTTACCAGATGAATCAGCGAGTGGTCCCGTCAACCTAGGCAATGCTCTTGCTTGGTGGTTCCCTAATAGGAAACATACACATAATAGTTGCTTAATTAACTGAATACATATGGTGAATTTTATTTATCTTGTGTTTGAGAAAACAAAAACATACAGACATTATTAGTTCTTTAAGCTCTACAGATTTCTTTATTAACCCTTCCTTCTATATTAACCTTTCATTCACCAACCAACTTTCTCGCTATGCATACCTTCATTACCGACAATTATTTTACTTACTACCCCCCATGGCCCAGACTCTAGATAGGGTGACAACATTACATTTTTACCTTTTTTATCTGTAAAAAGTGATAATAATATGTAGAGAGTAAATTGTTTTAAACCTTATTAGAATAATGTAATTCTTTAAAATTCATTAACAATATTAATTCATAAGAAAATGTTTCATCAATACCCAAGTCCATAATATCAGAAGGTAAAGGACTATCAGCCATTAGACCGACACTTTCAATTTCACTTCAAACACTCAGTAATATGTCAATTTTCATAATTTAACAAGTGAAATAAAATTCTACTATACAGCCACCGAATAATCATTCTGCCCGAGACTACAGTGAAAGGTCAGATTCTTATTTTGATTCTTTAAATAGACACCCTTTATTGAGGAAAACATACGCGCCTAAGCAACAGGGAATTGTGTCTGCTGATGTAAATATACGGGCTCGAGGCAGATGGGAAAAAGTCGGTTGATGGAAATTTACGCTCCTGGGGCTGTAATGGTTTGAGATTCACTATAATTCATTCCCACTTTACATGCTTTTGGACAGTGAGCCACTTTTGCAGCTCAGCTGCTTGACAGTGAGCCACTTTTGCAGCTCAGCTGCCTGACAGTGAGCCACCGTTGCAGTTCAGCTGCCTGACAGTGAGCCACTTTTGCAGTTCAGCTGCCTGACAGTGAACCACTTTTGCAGTTCAGCTGCCTGACAGTGAACCACTTTTGCAGTTCAGCTGCATGACAGTGAGCCACCGTTGCAGTTCAGCTGCCTGACAGTGAGTCACCGTTGCAGTTCAACTGCCTGAGAGTGAGCCACTTTTGCAGTTCAGCTGCCTGACAGAACAAGAATTTATGTAGATTTACTTTAGTAAGAGGACAAAAAATTATGAAGAATACAAAAAGAGAACAGTTTAAAGTGAACAGAGTTTATTGTATCAAGGAATAAGTCATAAAAAAGGGTAACAATTAAGCCACAGTTATGGCTGTTAAAGCAGAGTAAACCAGCTTCATCTGCCTTGGCATATGAAACTATTGTGTCAACTAACTCTACAAGATTAGCTAGACCTCTGAGTACCTTCCAAATATAAAGGACAGCCTGCCCCCTTTCCAGACACAAGGCTTTATAATTTTTTTAAACAAAGCAATCACGTTGGGACATTTAGTGTGACATTCTTGTCACTGACATCAGATATTAAGTAAGCATTAATACCAATGAAAGTAGTAGACTAAGACAAAGTAGATGCATTGAGTAACCATCCATTGTTATTTGATATTGAGATATTGCCAATGATTGCAGATTAGCGTAAGCTTGTTGAACTGTTGATTGAATAATGAAATTTTAGATAAAACATGCACCTGCCTATCTCAGAATTGTATCTATTATAAATTAATTAGGTATAATACTCTATAATTATAAAGTATTGAACTTGCCTAATAAGATATAAAAGTGTACTGTATGGTAGACTATACTCCTATACTATAAAATAAATTAGTGAAAACACCAACCGCTTTAAAACTATTTTTAAAATTCTAACAGTCAACAAGCAATTAAATGTAAAATTTTATAGCTAAATTTCCTGGCGTTGTCAGGGAAAAAATTTACATTACATAACAAAAAGTTATACCCTTGGCTGGGAATCAAACACCAGTATCGACCTGCATGAGCCGCATGTATCAAAAATATAGGCCTAATTATCAAATTTTACTAACTGAAAACATTTTAGGGAAATTTAAGTCCTAAAATTCTGTACAATCTTAAAAATAAAAAATTAGTGGAAATAAAAAATTGTAGAAAAATATTTTAAAAAAGGTATCAGTGCGCCCGCCTGGCAATTGGATAGATACGCTAACCACTAAGCCAAGATAAATAAAGTTTTGTCATAAAAATATATCTTGTGATATGCCCGCTGGAACAATAGGCCTATCTTCCAGCCTATGGGTCCGGTCGCTAGAGGATTAGACACTCCGTTATAGTTATAGGTTATAGGCCTATATAACTATTTAATAAGTAAGAAGTCTTTAATTTATATTTATAATTTATGACTTTTCAATACTTATGATTTATTATCGCCTTTCAATTAGGCCTAATTTAATAAAAAAATTGTAATTTCATTAGCATGATTAGCGTAGCGGCATAGCCTACTCAGTCAGTAGCCTACTCATTTAGACTAGATGTAGATTGAAATAAGCCTACTCTTTAGTTTACTAGCGTAGGCTATAGATATAGACTACAGAAGAGACACTACGCCACTACACTACGCCACTACGCACACTTACTAATACGTTTATATATAGCCTACTTAATTAACTAGTCTAGATTAGCCACTAGAACTTAGAACTAGATCACTTGTTCATGTTCACAACTAAAGTTTACTACATGGCACTAGTCACTACTTCACTAGTCTAGTCTAGTCGACACTAGCTGTAATTCACTAATACTAATTGAATTCTGAGTAATTGTAATTAATAATTACGACACTGAATCACTGAATAATGCTAATTTATGTACAATTCATGGCGATTAGCCTATTAGCCCTGTTGTTTTCTTTCGTCGGACGAAAGCAATTACCTTAGTTAGTTCTCTTTTAAGAGAAACTTAACAGAAATAAAATAAATGCAAAGATACCTACCTTTAAGAATAATATTTGCAAGAACAATTTTCTTTTATGAAGCTTAGGTGAATCAAAATAAATTATGCGCTGCTTTGACCCGGAAGTTGTCTCATTATTAAAAGACTAAAGCACCTTTATAAATAAACTTTCGCTTTCAGTTACCAAGTATCGCATAGTTTCTTGTTTATGAAACAGAATCAATGTAAATGTCCTTTGATTTTGTTTATATTTTTGTCTACCTTAAAAAAAAAATTATTATTGTATTTTAGTAGATCTATAATGTTTAAATTTTTTTATATATGTTTACAAGCTTTTAAAGAAGACAACATAAAATTGTAAATGGTATTAATTTAATAGCCTACCTACAAAATACAAATATAAAAGTCTCGGGTGAGGTGTAGGCCTATAGTCCGACAATAAAATACAATAGTATATAAATTGTTATTGTGGCGAAAGTGGCAGAAGGGTCAAATGGTTTAGATCTAGCATTAGATTTGCCTACTGCTTTGATAAGATGTTGATACCTTTTTTAATTATTTTGAAAGACAGCTAGTTACTTAAAATGTTGACTCACGAAGACGAACCGACTAGATCTATATTATAGGCCTAAGTCTAAAAATCTAAACAATCTATGTTCTGCAGGAATGGGCAAATTACTAGCAAATGCATAGGCATATATCATCATATAGATCTATATCTATAAATGTATAAGATTATTATGTCATCATATTATTGTAGATTTAAAATGCAGTCAAATATGAAACACATAGGCCTACATAGGCCTATAAATCTATATAAGACTTAAAAACTTTTAAAACATGTATCATAGCCTATTAGGTAGCCTACATCAGGGTATTAAGGCCCACCTAACAGACGTTTAGATTCTAAACCATAAAATATTACTTTTGAAAAATATTTTTTATTGCTGCTTAAGATTAATCATTAGCCTAAATCTAGGCCTTACTCAATGTAAACATTCCATTTGTGTATTGAGATAAGTTTTATAATTATAACTTAGGCTATTAATATTTTTGTAACATATATGCCCTCAATGGGACTTATTGCCAGGGGCCTCCAAAACACACACACAAAGAGTCACGACCAGAAACAAAATTAACGCGGGTATTGTTAAAGTAACTCTTGTGAATTGTGGGCCATGGGCGGGGGTTGATGGGAGATTGGTGGATACGGTCGTGTTTCTTTGCCTATGTGGGGAATGGTCTTCTTATCTTATACATTACAGACGCTCTTTCTATAAAGAAAATTATTGCGTCCTACGCTCAACGTGGTCCGAGTCTAGTCTTGTATTTTTATTAATATTTATTATCTTTATTAATGTTTTAAATAAGTGGTATCCCAACCTTTTTACCGCGACCCTTTTATACATCTTATCACGTTATGGCGACCCTCAACCATAAACCTTTTACGTAGCTATCTTATAACTGTAATGTGCTAATGTTATAAAATGTAATTTAAATATCTCATAAGAGCCTAACTGTAATGTGCCACTGTTATAAAATGTAATGTAAATAATAAATATCTCATTGGCCTATAGGGCCTAACTGTAATGTGCTACTGTTATTAAATGTAATGTAAATAATAAATATCTCATTGGCCTATAGGGCCTAACTGTAATGTGCTACTGTTATTAAATGTAATGTAAATAATAAATATCTCATTGGCCTATAGGGCCTAACTGTAATGTGCTACTGTTATTAAATGTAATGTAAATAATAAATATCTCATTGGCCTATAGGGCCTAACTGTAATGTGCTACTGTTATTAAATGTAATGTAAATAATAAATATCTCATTGGCCTACAGGGCCTAACTGTAATGTGCTACTGTTATTAAATGTAATGTAAATAATAAATATCTCATTGGCCTATAGGGCCTAACTGCAATGTGCTACTGTTATTAAATGTAATGTAAATAATAAATATCTCATTGGCCTACAGGGCCTAACTGTAATGTGCTACTGTTATTAAATGTAATGTAAATAATAAATATCTCATTGGCCTATAGGGCCTAACTGTAATGTGCTACTGTTATTAAATGTAATGTAAATAATAAATATCTCATTGGCCTATAGGGCCTAACTGTAATGTGCTACATTTACAGTGGCGTAGCTAGAGTAAGCGTCACACGGGGCGGTCCGTTCAAATGTCACCCCAGTGACCCTACATGACCCTATGCTGAATGGTTAGGTGTAGCTAAATTTTCATACATACTCTACCTCTAGGCTCTACTTTACTCTACTGACCGGTACGTTACTGCTTACATGTATGATCCAAGACAAAATCCGAATCCAATACCAAAAACAAATAGTTCAAATCCAAAGATTTTTAAAATGCAACTGTTCACTTTCAGAACATCTAAATGCAAAACACGGCAATGCACAGACCAAAAGAATGTCCTTCGACACTATAGTCCTAGAAGGAATGTCTTCTTGTTTTCATTGTGGCAAACAGGTCAATGACATCATCAAAATCTATTTGTCTTGTAAGCTCGTGTTTAATGGACAGAACAGCCAGATCCGACAATCTCGACTGGCTCATGGTTGACCGGAGGTAATTTTTTATAAGTTTCATTTTGGCGAAACTTCTTTCACACGATGCCACAGAAACACATACTGTCAGAAAGAATCTTAGAGTCAGCGTAAGATATGGCAATGATTCAACAAAGTCCCACTTGATGATAAACCGTAGGAATTGCAGTTCAGTCCAGTGCTTGGCTTCCTCCAAGTTTATTTCGGCTGCTTGTAGGTTTCGCCTTAAACGTGGTAATTCTAGACAAAGGTCTTCTTCAGACAGCTCATCATACACGGCGTTGAGCCTGGTAACAGACAACTGTATTTCTTCGTCGTTGGGACAAATAATATGGTCTGGCTGAACGGCAGAAAAAGTCAGCAAAATGTCGTTTACTGCCTTTCCTCTGGTATCTAACTCCATATGAAAACGATCCAGACACTCTAGGTTTCTTGTTGCAATGACAATACAGCATCTCTTGCCCCCTCTCCTGGTAATCTTATCTTTCTTATGATTATCTTCTCTGTAGGGATATCAAGTTCTTCACATTTCGCAAGTGCCTGCTGGACGGCATTGTCAACAACCTTCGTACGCTGCTCTTCCAAAAAGACTTTGAGAGCCCTTAGTTTGGTTGCAAGTAATACCTGGTGTTTGCATGTACTTCTGTGCTAAGTCGACTTCTTGTTAAATGTCACCCCAGAAAAACAAGAAAGAATAGAAAGAAAAGTTGCATATAGTTGGGAACAGATTGTGCGCAGCGCCTCTTGTCTCGACGCTTTCTTCGTCATCACACAGAGCTTCAATGGCTTCACAAACTGGTTATACTTCTGTATCACTGGCTTCACTGCATCAGCATGTGCACTGCAGCGAGTTGTGGACAGTCTCTTTACTGTTAGACCTGTGTATTTGACTAGTACATCCCAGCGATGGGTCGACAGAGCAAAAAAAGTGTACAGCGCCTCAAGACTTCCAAAAAACGTTACACAAGACGGATTGTTAGCAAACGAATGTTTGCCACAAAGGTTCAAAGAATGATTGGAACAAGGTACAAAAATTGCCTTCGGATTAATGTCTTTGATCTTTTGTTGCACACCACCTTGGATTCCGGCCATGCTTGCTGCATTATCGTAACCTTGACAGCGACATAAATGAATATCCAGTCCTTCGTTTTCTAGTTTCTCGAGGATATCGCCAAGAAGTTACCTTTGTTTAATGATGACGCATCCTCTCGATGTCCTCTAAATGACAGGTTCTGTCGTGCTAGGAAAAGTATCACATCTAAAACTCTGTGCAGAATGTCTCTGAACTTCTTTTTCTCTTTCTCCACCAGGGAAATGGTTGCTGCATCGATGGTGTCAGATAAATTTGAAAAGTGCGATGAAATTTTGTCTGTAAGCACCCGCAAGGGTTGTTTCACATATTTTAGCCTCGTAATCATATGGTCTGGTTCAATGTCATGTTTCTCAAGGAAAGCAGATACGTAAAGACGGTTAAGCTATATGTAGGCCTACATTATATGTGCATCAACATTTTTTATGCCTAAGCTAAAGTTTTATTTGGAATGATCCGATCTCTTCAGACCAATTAAGGTTTGTTACAAAAATTAACGGATCATTGCAGTGATAAATTTTACTCTTTAAAGATTTCAAAGATGTCAACAGAGTAAGTTATTTTCTTCAGTTCACTTTTATCTTCATAAAGTGCTTTGAACTGCGGTCTTGTTTTCTGATTTTAAAGTTAAAGAGTTCTGAGTTTGCCATCAACTTTAAAACACGTTTTAATTTTTTTCCTCTCGACAACCTTCTGACTTCAGTGTGAAATAGTAGTTCGGCGCATCCGACTGTTTAAAGTAGGTATGTGATGGGGTTGGTGCGCTGATGTCATTACGCCGGGTACGCGTATGTGGATGTATATGTATGTGGGTGTGCTCGCCTGGAGACTTATAAACACTACTGTACCCATGGGCCTCAAAGTGGCGTAGTGTGTAAACCGCAAGTACTTTTCTTTGAAAACACCGGCGAGCTAACGCATGGGGGACAGCCCCCGCAGCATGTCCGAGATCCATTGCACAGCCGAGAGGCCACGGGATCTCGGTGGGGAGGAAGCAATGGATGCTGCAACCCAGTCTCACGACCCGCCCGGTGCCTGGATGCCTGTGCCTATAGTACAGGATTTGTGCTACCGGGTGACAATGCAGATATACGGAAGAGCCACCACGATAATGATCCTTAGTGGAACCGCAGCGAACGGTCGCTGGCCTGCGGAATCCTTCCCTTTTACATGGCACGCTACGCCTTCGGCATGCCGTGGGGTGGCTGGATCCCGGACAGAGTTTTAAACTCAATTCTAATGCGTTACGCCCCAGTTCAAGAGCTTCGGCTCGTCCGGGCTTTTGAGACTTATAGTAAGGAGACTGATAAAATATGTAGCCTTTTTCCCGGTGGTCTTAGCCTCTTAGGCGACCCACATGAACTGGTTCTTCGACCCGTATTAAGATTTTTAACATATAATGTTGTTATATTATTAAAACCATATTCTTTTAATATCTAAAAAAAAAAATTCAACTTTAGCAAACCCAATATAAAAAAAAAAAAAATTAAACAAATGTTTACTAAATCTAATCAAGGGAGATAATAAGGTTAGGCCTAATTTTAAGTCTCTGGGGCAATAATTTTATTTAAACAAATTTTCACTGCACAATTTACATTTGAAAAAAAAAATATTGTATATACTTATATCAGTAAAGGTTCTCAAATTGATAAAAATACGTAAAATGAACAATCAATTAATTAATTTTTTTATATTTAAATGTAATTTTAAAACACCTTTTTAGCTACTTGCTTGTTTTCATTTGCACGCATTAACTTCCTTTAATAGTATCTAATGATTTTATTGTATGTTCTGAATACAATTTTTTGAAAAGCCTTATTTAATAAGGCTTGTGACTGTAAAGTAAAGAGGAATAGTCTAGACTAGGGATGTTAAAACCGTTTTTGTTTTCAAAACCGATTTTTGGTTCTTTAAAACCGGTTTAAAACTGGATCTTGGTTTCCCCTTTCCCGCGCAATATCACAAGTCACTCACAGGCCGGAAAAGCTTAATGTGCATAGTTTTGTAGGTAGGCTATATTTGGAAAGTAGTTCAAACTTAATTGGTGTTTGCAGGGTATTCCAGGGGTTGATTTGTGTGAATACAATATGATTTTGTACACTTTACCATAAAATTCTTTAGAACTAAAAAGAATATGGGCAAATTTATTAAAACCGATAATAGCTTTCAATTTATTAATAGTGATAATCAAATTTCCGATTATCGTTGACCATAATCATAATATTAAGAAGCATATGAAGAGGTATAGACTATATTATGGTAACTTTTAAAATAATGTCTGTATTGAAAGGTTTCGCCTAGCACCTATCAAAAGAATGTGTATTTAATAGTGCCGTTAATAATAAAGTATAAAGCACAGATGCGGTGACTAGCCGAATAATTGTTCAGGGTCACAGGGAAGGGCTAGTTTCTCTATTGCGTACATCAAAGAGGATCGAACATCTAAACGATGAGCCGACAAGTAAAAAGATTCATGTTAATTGTAACTGTAACTTAACTATTGGTTTAATGTTGTTTTTATCGCAAGCCATAGTTGGTATTTAGAAACACAAGAAACACAAGAAACACAATATCTTAGACTAGACTAAATAGTGTTAGCAAGGCATTTCAAGAATTGTTTTGTGCGAATCAAACATTATTTATATAAAATATTTCCATCAGAACAAAAAAAGGATGTTCTACTTGAAGTAATGATTACCTTCCAACTTCCAACCAACAAACCAAAATCCGGTTTTAAAAATCAAAACCGTTTTAGGATTCAAAACCGGAATCCGGTATTCCGGTTTTCGTTTAGCATCACTAGTCTACATTTTTAATGCCGCGACCCTTTTATACAGCTTTTCACGTTATGGCGATCCCCGACCAAAAACTTTTTTTCGTCGCTACCTTATAACTGTAATGTGCTACTGTTATAAAATATAATGTTAATATCTGATATGCATGATGCATTGCCAGTGTTACAAATAGAACATAATTAAAGCACAGTGATTAATCACAAAAATCCATTTGAAATTATACCCCCAAAGGGGGCGTGACCCAAGTGTGGGAACCGCTGTTTTAAATGATGTTAAGTTACTGGTTTTCCTGGTTTGTTCAGGCAACCCATTTCATGACCGAATGCCACTCGGGAAGAAATATTACTTATATGCATTTGCTCTCGCATAATGGATAAGAAAAGTGTTTTTGTCTTTATGTTTATCTGAGCTTTGCAACAGGTTGTTATTGGGTTTTATTTCTAAATTAGTGTTTAATGCCTTATGTATTATTACTACTTTACTCTTTGCCTTTCTGTCCTCTAGTGTTTCTAGGTGATTTCTTTAGTGATTTTACTAATGGTGTTACTCTTGTTAATTGGGAATATTTACTAGTTATGAACCTTGCAGCTCTTTTTTGAATTTGTTCAAATTTTTTTATGTTTTCTTTAGTTGATGGGCCCTATACATATGCTGCATATTCTAGTATAGGCTTCTTTTAGAGGCTAAGTGGTTTTATCGATCGCCCGGCCCGTGGAGACCTGTTTATATAGCCTACGAACCAAATTACGAAAATTTACCTGTATCCTGCCAAGATCAGCCGCCACTTACGTGGACGTTATGTTTTACCATTCCCACTAATACAGGTGTTCATGTGTTGTGTATTAATATGTTATTAAATAATAACTGAATACAACAATATTAAATTAAATAATAAAAATAACATCCACGTTTCGATTCCTTCTTTTTTTTTTTGGACCTCAAGTTTGTCGTCGTCCCCCAAACTGCTGTTTGGTAGTTAATGCGACCCTCGGGCTGAAAAGTTTGGAGACTCCTGACCTAGACAAACAACAGAATAGTCTACCTGGATTTCTAACACCATCCTCTTGCATTGATATGCCTATGTATCATGTTGGCCTAATGCGCTTAAAATAGCATTTAAGCTAATGTCTAATTTTATTGGCGGAAAGCAAATGATCCTACTCTAGTACAAGTCTATATTTATTAACAAACAGAACATTATTACGTTATACTTTTATCTGTGGTAGGGTGTTAAATGGTGTTCGCTACTTGTTCAAGCAACCCATTATTGGTCCGAGTGCCGTTCGTGACAAAAAAGTCTATAAATATTTTCTTGCATATGGAATAAGGTTAATAATGTTTCCATTGCCATGCATTTCTGATTAATTAAATGCGATGTAGGCTAATTGTAAATTAAATACAGAATTAAATGTTTAATGTATTTTTGCTACTCGCGTGTTTCTAAACTTGGTTTTTTACTCACGGTGCTAGTAGACTATACATGTTAGGTGTGAACGAAACAAAAATTAATTTAGTTTTATTTATATCGGAATAAGGCCTTTCCTAGTTTAAAATTGTTGATTTTCGTTTCGGTAGATGCCTTAAAGGCAGTAGCGTAACAGTTTAAAAGGTAATTTTATTAGTTTACTAATACATAAAAAACTAATATTGTCTAAGCTTATAGTTTCCGAATTCAACTTCACCGCAGGCTACTACATGCGCCTTACGCCTTAGTTACGTCAGTGAATGTAACAAAAAATATAGATAGGCCAATTTAATTTTTAGTTTTGAGTTTGTAAAACCTTCGTAAAAAGACGACTTAAAAAAACTGTTTCGTATAAAATTATCAATGATAATGTAACATTGAATGGTACTTCAAAGTACTTAACATTTGGGTTAACACACAGTTATTTACACTAAGAAAGAAATTGATTTGTCTCTAATATCGTCAAAATTTGAGCATCTCTAGAGTGTGCACAGTTTCACCAAAAGCAAATATCAATAAAGGGTAATTCCGATGATAGAAACTATTTGCAATTTGTTTGACCTAAACCGAATGAGCATACTATTGTGGCATTTTCAATTACCTAGTCAAACTTTAAATCCTGGTGGAGGCTAGGATTTGTTTCCCAGCACTTGAGGCTTGAGGGCGTCCCTGTGTCTACCCAGCTCTGATGGGTACCTGACGTTAGTTGGGGTAAAGTAAAGGCGGCTGGGCATTGTGCTGGCCACACCCCCCCCCCTTCCTGTATGACGTGGCCACAGAAACTACTGAACGCTGCTTCAACAGCCCTCTGATCAGTTTGCTCCGGAGGGTACTTTAATAGTCATGCTTTAAATAGACAGTCACCGATGCTATAAAATAAATTTAACTAAATGTTGCATAATATATAGCATATAATTATATGTATATATACATACATATATATATATATATATATATATATATATATATATACGTATATATATATATATATATATATATATATATATATATATATATATATATATATATATATTTATATATATTATATCTAACCTTAATTCATAAAAAAAAAACTCTATGCATATTTATAGAACACGGCCTATATATAAGTCAGTTCACAGTAAAATAGATGTGCCAAATTAATGCAATTAATTGTTCAAATGTTTTATCTATTTATAATATTACTCAATGTATGTTAGAATTTCCAGATCCCAAATAATATTTAAAAAAAATACACATTTCATTCCATTTCTAAATTTTATTTTGAAAAAGAAAAAAAATATAACATAGAAAACACACATACACACGCGGATTTCGTTAGTCAAATCTATTTACAAAAAGATATTCTATTGAAAGCCCGAATCAAAGATGCACAACTAATCTTCTTTAATTATAAAAAGAACAAAAAAACACAACTATAAGCCTTACTAAAACACATTTGTATCCAAGACATGTTTAAGACGTAAACAAATACACAGAAAATAAAAAGTAGTCAATCTTCATGTATTTTGTAAAATTGTTTCATCGAGTTTGGTCCGAAATGTAGCCGATTCCTTTACACCCTTTTCTTTTCAATCAGATCCCTGTTTAGGGGCGTGGGCTAATGTCACCTTGATATTTTTTTTATTTTTATTTTTGCTGATACTAAATCTACTTTGTTAAATACATTTGGCCCCACTGTAGTGTTTGGGCCCTCGGCTTCTGCTTCGGGCATTTATTATAATTGTAAGTCCTTGAGCATTCCGTAGAATAGCTTTTATTCCGAGAAGGCCCATAAATAGTAAGCAATACAGTATACAACGTTCGAGACGGTGAATGTCAGTGGGAAGAGAACTCTTGATGCCCTGTCTACTTGACTGACACTGTTGCTAAACACGGATAGTTTCCCTTTGGGCCTCACGCCTTTGGTCCTCGTTCTGAAATCATAACAAAACAAAAAAAAAGTACTAAAGCAACGTATGCAAATACAACTCCAATTAATGCTTGATAGACAATATGCTATAGCGAATAGAGGAGTCTAGTTTCTAGTCTAATATTGATGAATAATTGGGATTAAATACTTTGGATGGCTAGATGAAATGGAACACCGGTTAATGTATGTCCAATTATTTAGTCATCAAACTTTATCCAAACCAACGTGGCAATAGATAACTCCAACTTTGTTATTGAAAGGCGTATTTAAACCAGAGAAGGAATCGACATATTATAAAGTGGGAAAAAATTATTGATCTAATACGCTCGTTTGTTTAAAACATATATTTTATTTCATATTATTTTATCTGTTGAAAATGTTAGTTGAAATATTTGGGTCTCACTATTGAAACCGAAAACCTGGTTTTGGGGTCTCTTTAACCGGGGTTCGGGTTGTTGAAAAAGTCCCGGGCTACCCGGGTATTCAGTTCTGCAAGCCTTGGTATCTACCATGTAATGTTGAATTCCATTAAAGCTAAATTTTCAACATTTGCAGATCCACAAATTTTAATTTTCTGACTGAAATAACATTTCTTTTTATCTGACTCACTCACATTATTGACTACAACGATTAATGAACTACCTTGTAAGACAGTGGCATAGTTTAGCCAAGACTCCAACCTTTACATTGACAGCGTTCGGTGGCCACGGATATTTCTGAACTTTGAACTTTCCATTTTGTAAAGTTAGTGAATCCAAGCTCGTGTTTTCCTCTGATATCTGTGGCATAGAGAAACAGTGTTTCAATTTCTTTAAACCAAATTCACAAGTTTTATAAAAGACTATCAATAGCAAGGGTTGGCAAGAGCATGCTGCCCATTGTTCAGTAAATTGTTGCTCCCTTTGGCTTCATGTATATCTAAGCTTACACCTGGCTTGTAGGCCTACAATTTTGAAGTAATTGTTTTGCATATAGTCTGTATAAGTTACATAATACATAAAACCTGTATAGCCATTTAAATACAATTTGAAGGTGTGTATCAAGCAATATTATGCATCATGTGTATGGAACACATAAACTAAAGAAAACATAAAAAAATTAGAACTAATTTAGAAATGAGCTGCAAGGTTCATAAGGTTCTTTACTAGAGAATATTCACAACTGACTAGAGTAACACTAATAGTCAAATCACTAAAACTAGAAACACTAGAGGACAGAAGGGCAAAGAGTAAAGTAGTAATAATTATACGTAAGGCATTAAACTCTAATTTAGAGTTGCAATGCTCAGATAAACATAAGTACAAAAACACTTTCCTTATCCCGTATGCGAGTATAAGTAGGTACTCTTTCTTCCCGAGTGGCACCCGGGGATGGAATGGGTTACCTGAATAAACCAGGAAAACCAGTAACTTAACATCATTTAAAACATTAATAAAAATAATAAAGTTTAATAAAGATGCAAGACTAGACTCGGACTACGGATGAGCGTAGGGCACAATTATCTTCTCTATAGAACAATGGTTCCCAAACTTTTAAATGCCGCAACCCTTTTGTACAGCTTTTCACGTTATGGCGACCCCGAACCATAACCTTTTTTTCATCACTACCTTATAACTGTAATGTGCTACTGTTATAAAATGTAAAGTAAATATCTCATAATACACAGGATGTATTTTCAGTGTTACAAATTGAACATAATTACAGAAAAGTTATTAATCACAAAAATCCATTTGAAATTATATATTGTGAAATATTTATTTCTAATTAAACACAACGTTGGTATCTTATTAAAACCATATTCTTTTAATTTCTTTTAAAAATTTCAACGTGAGGTAGCCCGATAAAAAAAATAATTAATTAAACAAAATGTTTATTAGTCAAAATCTAATCAAGGGAGATAATAGTCCTAGTTTTAAGTCTCATGATTTAATGAAAAAATTTTTTTACTATACAATTTGCATTTGAAAAAAAAAATTGTATATACAAATACCAGTACCGGTACTCAAATTGATAAAAATACGTAAAATGAATAATCAATTAATTAATGTTTTTACATTATAAATGTAATTTTTAAAACATCATTTTAGCTACTAGCTTGTTTTCATTAGTACGCATTTACTTCTTTAATTATATATATATGTCAATGTCTCAATAATAACGTGAGCCTCATTTTTGAAAAGCCTTTTTTTAAAGGTTTTAAGACAAAACAAGATGAATAGTCGACTCTAGAGTCTAGAGCAGGGGTTGGGAACCTATGGCTCGCCAACCAGATGTGGCTCTTTTGATGGCTGCATCTGGCTCGCAGACAAATGTTCGATAATTTAAAAAAAATGTTTCTTTAGACCCCTTTGATCTACATATTAATTGCATATCAATATTTCATTCTACGAATGAGCTAAAGTCTACTACAGATCAGCATCAGAGGTGGTAAAGGAGATAAATACCGCTGACCTAAAAGACAGAAAAATAGCAACCCTGCATTTATTGTAATTAAAGAGAAATAACTATTGCCTTACATCCAAATGCAATTCATGCTGACGAAAAATGCGCGAACTAGACAGCCGGTTTGCAGTGATTTCTGTGGAAAAGTGGCAAAAATACATGTCGTTGTGTCTGTATCTGACATTGTTCAAGTGGGGCTGCCGTATATTGCTTTCGAAAATAGCGGCCGATGTGTGCATGTGCAAAAGGGTCCGCACAACAGATTGTCGTTGGATCAGAAAATAAACTTTCGTTTTAAGTGAGTTGTCAGCGAACTAATTTTAGAAACCCTTTTGACAAGATTGCTAAAAGAAAGAAAGACGATGAGTATTGTACTTTTCAGCAGGAATGCACAGAGAAATTTGCCTTTGTGAAGAGAACGGGTTTTGCAGTGTGTCTAATATGTGTCTAATAAAATTGCATCTATGAAATGGTCGAATGTAAAGCGACACTTCGAGACATGCAGGCAGAAAGCATGCCAAGAACTGCTATCAAAAGGGCAAGCTAGTCAGCAGCAAATCCGTGTTTGGACCCAACAAAGTGATTGGAATTCGGCTAGCTTTCCTGGCGCTTTAGCTATTGTAAGAAACGGAAAGCCATTCACAGATGGGGAGTATGCCATATCATTCATGCTTGATGTTGCAAATGAATTTTTTGATAACTTTTCGGAAAAGGACAAAATAATTAAACGGATAAAAGACATGCCTCTGTCGGCAAGGACTGTTCACGATCGTAGCATCATGATGTCAAATCAAATCGAGGCAGTGCAAGTGTAGGACAAATGCGGCAACGTTTTTTCTCTCGCATTAGATGAGTCAACAGACGTCAGTAATTTATCCCAGTTCAGCGTGGTTGCAAGGTATGTTGTCGATGATACACTACATGAGGAAAGTTTTGCTGTTTTGTGTATGAAAGACACAACAAGAGGGCAGGATTTATTCGAGTCCTTCACTGAGTTTGCTAAAGAAAAAAAATCTACCAATGGATAAACTTGTTTCGGTGTGCACTGATGGTGCTCCGTGCATGGTGGGGAAAAAACAGAGAATTGGTCGCTCTTCTTTGTGAGCATGAGAACAGAAGCATCATAAGCTTTCATTGCATCCTACATCAGGAGGCGCTCTGTGCTCAGATGTGTGGCAAACAGCTTGGTGTTGTGATGTCGCTGGTGGTTCAGATAGTCAACTTTATTGTTGCCTGAGAATGAAATGATCACCAGTTTAAAACACTGTTTGATGAGGTTGGGAATAATTATCCTGGTCTGCTTCTGCACAGCAACGTGCGTTGGTTGTCAAGGGGGACATAATTATTGTACTTTTAGTGTTGAAATTACATAAAATGCACACATTTACTTGAATTTTTAGTTTTAAACATAATGTATGGCTCTCACAGAATTACTTTTCAAAATAGGTGGTGTCCATGGCTCTCTCAGACAAAAAGGTTCCCGACCCCTGGTCTAGAGTCTAGAGTCAGTTTAGAGTCTAAACTCTAGACCAAGGGTCGGCAATCTATGGCAAGCATGCCAGACTTGTTACACAAAAAGATTTTCAATGGCACGAAAAAGACTCCTAAAAATATTCAAGTATCTTCTTTTAGAAATAGTTCTATAAGTGCTAAAGCAGGGTGACTTTTAGGCTGTTGGCACGCTGAAGGAATTAGAAATCCCATTTTGGCACACTGTTATTAAAAGATTGCCGTTCCCTGGTCTAGACTAAAGAGTGTTGGTGCCAGGACACATCCCTGTTTGACACCGCTACACTAGGGGAGGGTTCTGAAGTGGCGCCCTCGAAGATTACTGTGCTGTACATGTTGTCGTGGAACGACCTCAATAAGACCATAAAAAGTGTTTTCCGCTGGTCCTTGGTGACCCCCATGAAATTGTCATTCGACCCCCAAAGGGGAAGCGACCCACAGGTTGGGCACCGCTGCTATAGAAGGATCGTCTGTATATATAAGATAAGATATATTTATATAGGCTATAAATGTGTGAGTGTGTGCGTGTGTGTGTGTCGGCATGGGTGTGGCTGATTATAATAGCAAAAACCAGAAATGAGGAGCTCATAGACTTCAATAGTGCTCTACTCCTGATCTTTATAGTCTATAATAACGCATCGTATTTCTAACTGGTGAATAGGCGTTTGTAAAAAAAAACAGTAGCTAGACTATTTGTTTACGTTCTTAGCACATAGGCCTAGAGTTTGTTAAAACAATAGGGAATGGGGCAATAAATACACCACCTTTCATACCACAACCAGGGCCGGTCTTAGCAATTGCGGGGCCCTATGCGAAACGGATTGCGCGGGGCCCAGTATGGGTAGTGATAAGGATAATAAGTGAAAATTAAGATTTTGTAATAGAAAAATAAATTAGGCTTTGCATTTTATTAATTATTTACTAAGTACAAAATCACGATCAAATTTACTTTACAAGCTTTGCGTGTAGCGAAGTCATACAGTATATCATCAAAATTATGTTTTCCACGTAGATCACGCTCAATAGCGAGAATTGTCAAGTTGTTCAATCTATCTTCGTGAATTGTTGACCTCAAGTAATTCACGATTAGTTTGAGGCTCGAGAAGCTTCTTTCACCAGATGCCACAGTTACGGATATTGTTAAAAATATTCTGAGTGTAACAAAGTAGTTTGGGAATGCAGTGTATCTTTCAATAGTGGACAGATAAGTCAAAATGTCTACCGGAGTTTTTACGATATTTGGTAGAATATGCCTTAAACATTCCATTTCATCAGCTCATCCTCGCACACATATATTATCTGTCGACTGGTCTGTTGATGTCAATGCTAGCTCGAGGCTCTCTGTAAACTTTTGTATGTCATTACGCTTAAGGCTCTTGAAGCTGACAAGAAACCCAAATAGATCGTTTTTTTATTTCAGTTGTTCAAATCTCGGCTGCAAGGACTGAATTTCAGTGTCCACAATTCTGGTGAAGCAATTTATCCTGTAGTCATCTTCAACATTTCCAGGTGTGAAGTTTTCCACAGATTTATCACACTGCCTTTTCCTTTGACGTTTGGCTAGAAAAATTGCAACAACTTCCATGTTTTCGGCCTATTCCTTTGCTGTAACAAGAATCTGAACAAACCCATCAACTCTCAGTTTCCTTAGCCAAGTCATCAAATTAATGTACGAATCCATTGCAGTGCTCAAATCTACTGTTTAACCTTGCAGTTCTTTACTCACAAAATTGACTTGGAAGGACACGTCGTACCATAACACAAGTGACACTAAGAATTTTTACTGCTTCAATGTTTCATAAAGTGTTTCTGCTTCGCTTTTAATTATCGCATTACTAGCCGCTTCAGCTAATTTATCGAGTGGGTCACAAATCTCAGGCAATTGATAACGAAGTGCTTTGACACTATCTATTCTACATTTCCACCTTGTTTCGCACAGAGGTCTTACAGTAGAGACCGACCGAAACCAAATTTTTAGAATCGGCCGAAAATGAAACCATACCCAGTGCTTTTTTTGTGACGGTACGCACCGGTACAGCGTACCGGCACCTTTTTCAATATGGGGAAAAAATTATAACTTTTCTTGTATTTAAACGTTTATTATTAATTTATTATTATTATTAATGTGTTAAAATTGAATTATTTTAATAGTGTGCTCCGACCGACCGAAATTCGGTTTCGGCTTCGGTTTCGGCGCCGAAAATAGGCAAAAACCCTTTTTCGGCGTGGTTTAGTTTTCGGCCGAAGCTAAAAGGTTAGTTTTCGGTTTGTTTACAGTTTCGGCCGAAACTGGTATTGACTTTCGGTCATTGGCCGAATATCTATTTTAACTTTCAAAATTTAAAATGCCATGCTAGTGTTGCATATTATATTACTCTGCTTATTGATACTTTCATTGAATTAAAA
Source organism: Anisus vortex (assembly GCA_949126835.1). NCBI lineage: Eukaryota > Metazoa > Mollusca > Gastropoda > Planorbidae > Anisus > Anisus vortex. Next base: position 19,968,990 of record OX421502.1, on the reverse strand, counting down.
CTGTTGTGAATTAATCTGTGTGAAGTAGCGATGTTAAACGAAAGCCTGATTACGGGAGGAAATCATTCATAATGGTGTCACACGATTCATTTATCTTTTTATCTGAAGAAATATTTGTAAACTCTGTTTGATTAGCACAAAACAATTCTTTAACATTAAATGCCGTTGCAAACACTAATTAATCAAAAGTGACTCATAAGCCTATTGTTATTTTTTTCAAAGCCCGAGTATTGCTTGCAATACAAGCACAGCAACAGCAAACACAGATGTTAACCCTTCCCGTACCGACCTACTTCTATCGATGCTGCCTTCAGTTCCGCTATATACGCGCCCGGGACTGTAAGGGTTAAGTTACAATTAGCATTAACTCTATCGTATTCGAGAAGAACAAAATAACTGGAATTTCCCCCATTGATGCTGAACGCTCCCAACAGTCAAAGAGACCGATAGACGTTGTTAGATGCTTGGACTTCAAAAGGTAGACAAAACGAAGGACATATTTAGTGTTTCATTTGAACCTTCCCCGTTAAACCCTTCAATCAGTTCAGTTTTATTATAGGGATGTTAAACGAAAACCGGAATACCGGATTCCGGTTTTGAAACTGAAAACCGGTTTTGATTTTCAAAACCGGATTTCGGTTTCTTGGTTGGAAGGTAATTATTACTTCAAGTAGCACGCCCTTTTTTTTCTGGTTCTGATGGAAATCTGAACAAAAAAATTTTGAATTCTCTGTCTTAGATATTGTGTTTCTTTTTTATTTTCAAATACCAACTAGATCTATGGCTTGCGATAAAAACAACATGAAACCAAAATTAAATGTTATGAAAACAAAAATAAATGTTAAGTTACAGTTATAATAAACATGATTTGTTTTACTTGTCAGCTCATGTTTTAGATGTCCCCCACCCCCCCACCCTCTTCTTTGATGTAGGCCTACGCAATGGAAGAGACGCAAACTAGTTTTGTCCTGTGACCCTGAACTATTCGGCTAAACACCGCGTCTGTGCTTTATTATTAACGGCACTATTAAATACATTCTTTTGATTGTTGCTCCGTGATCCCTTTCAGTACATTATTTTACAAGTCTAATTCTACGGTGTACATATTATCACTATTGAAAGCTATTATCGGTTTTATTCAATTCGCCCAGATTTTAGTTTAGTTCTTAATAATGTTATGGTAAAGTGTACAATATAATATTGTATTCACACAAATCAACCCATTGAATGCCCTGCAAACACTAATTAAGCTTGAACTATTTTTCAAATATACCTACAAAACTACGAACATTTGGCTTTTCCGGCCTGTGACTTGTGACATTGCGCGGCGGAGCGGGTGGGGGGTGAGGGGGGGAACCGAAATCCGGTTTTAAACCGGTTTTATTGAACCGAAAACCGGTTTTGAATAAAAACCGGTTTTAACATCCCTATTTTATTATAATAGCTGACAATATAATTTGTCTAGTGATAAAGCTGACCTAAAAAGAGTATTTTTCAAACTTAAATATTATTTTTAATGTGTGCAACTTGTATCATATTTATATTATAATCAGAGTCTATATAAGTCTAAATTTTAAATTCATAACAATATCGTTTTTGATTTTTCACAATTCAAAATCACCAGGTTCTAATGATCAATAGTCCTTCCTATTAATTTGGTTTATAAAATTATTTTTTTAATAGGCTATAATCTACGCAAATTTGTCTTTCTACCTATAACTTATTTTGCCCAGGGGTGGGAGGGAGGTAAGGGGAACCAAAACCCATATTTAAAATCGGATTTGTTGAACTGAGAGAAAAAACGATATTAACATCCCTAGTTCTATGGTTTACTTACATAAACTAGTTAATATTACACAAAAATGTGCAGTCTCTTTCATCTCTTGTATAGCATTTTCTATTTACCTATTTTTCGGTTACGGTTTCGGCCGAATGTGTAGTGAAATTCTCGGTATCAGCTTCGGTTTCGACCGAAGGACAATTTATAATTTTCGGTATGGTTTCGTTTTCGGCCTAAACCAAAAATTTGGTTTCGGTCGGTCTCTACTAGTACATCGCATAAGTCATGTCCAGTAGTACTTTCCACAGGAAGAACTTTTGATAAGACGTTCATGTATAACCACAGGCTTTTTCCAAATTAACCCCGTCTGATACGTACCGGATAGTTAATGACATCTGCTCTTTGTGACTTATGTCTGGAGTACAATCCAATATTACTGAAAAATACTTTGCATTCTTGATGTCTTTAATGATAGCATTTACAAAAGCATCAGCTACTACAGTAATGAGCTCGTTTTGAATCTTCTTCCCTGGGTAATGATCATGAATTTCTGCATTGGTAACACGTCAAGGATGTTCCCCCATTAGGCTACTGCATCAAACTCTGCAAGTAATTCTACTAGACCCAGAAAATTCCCATTACTTCTCCAACTCTTTCAATGGACCCTCTGAAAGCTAAATTGCGCTCCCCTAGACATTGTATAATCGCAACTAGTCTTTGAAAGACTTGATTCCAACGTTTAATCTCAGAATAAAGCATCTCCTGGCGAATCTTGTCAATACCTGTTTTCTTACTTAGTCTTGCTCCAGCTTCACAGTAACTAGTCATGCGATTTTTCATGTTCCGCTAGCCTTGTGGTACAGTTGCCAATGGTCAAATCCTTCCTTTACAAAGGAGCTTTTTTGTTTTCCCAGTAGGCGACAGTAGAAACCATAGATCTTGTCTGCCGACACAGAATATATCAGCCAAGGACGCAAAATACTTTCACCATTGGATTAGCGCGGGGCCTATGATAGTGCGGGGCCCACTGCGGCCGAGTAGGTTGCAGTGGCCTAGGACCGGCCCAGACCACAACGGTCTCAACCTTGGTGAAAATTCATTGAATAGATTAGCATTACATAAACTTAAACGTTAATTTAAAATTTCATTCTTACGTCATTGCTGAAGAATTTTTACAAAGCTCTCTCTAAATGAAACTTATTAACCTTATATTGGCAACAAAGAAAAAACACTACTCCATTGATTCCAACATTATTTTCAGCTTTAGGGCATTTTTGCTTCCCAGTCAAATTAAACATTAACACGAAACTAAAGTTGTGTTTTTTTTATAATGACAAAAGGGTGTTTTTTTAATAACTTTTTCTATGCAATGAGCTCCATCTTGTTCAGGATTATTTTGCAATGTTTTTTTAGCTTAGCTCTTTGCTTTTAACTTTCGTGTTATGCGCCTCCAGTGTATTTCATCTTCCATGATCAACTGCACGGCAGCAATAATTGTCTTATTTTTCATTTTTTATTTTTCGTGTCAGTTTTCTGCCCTAGATGATCGTTGTCTCCTTGCTAAGAAAGCTCATCCGCCCTAGTTTGTGGCTTTTAACAAACACTTAATTTGTAGGGATTTCCTTTGGATTATGCGTTAAAGAGAGGGATTTGAAAAATAAAATATCCTAGCCTGCCAGACCTTATTATTATTTAAAGGTATCTTTGTAATTTCGTCACTGAACTTTATAAAGATTATATTTTTAAATCTTTGTTATGTTGTCTATGAACTGTATAAAGCTTATATTTCTAAGATGTGTATCTTTGTTATTTCGTCTATGAACTGTATAAACTATAAAGCATATATTTAAAAGCTTTGAGTATTTTGTTATTTCGTCTTTCAACTGTGTAAAGCATATATTTATAAGCTTTGAGTATTTGTTATTTCATCTATCAACTGTATAAAGCATGTATTTATAAGCTTTGAGTATTTGTTATTTCGTCTATCAACTGTATAAAGCATATATTTATAAGCTTTGAGTATTTGTTATTTCGTCTATCAACTATATAAAGCATATATTTATAAGCTTTGAGTATTTGTTATTTTGTTTATCAACTGTATAAAGCATATATTTATAAGCTTTGAGTATTTGTTATTTCGTCTATCAACTGTATAAAGCATATATTTATAAGCTTTGAGTATTTGTTATTTCGTCTATCAACTGTATAAAGCATATATTTATAAGCTTTGAGTATTTGTTATTTCATCTATCAACTGTATAAAGCATGTATTTATAAGCTTTGAGTATTTGTTATTTCGTCTATCAACTGTATAAAGCATATATTTATAAGCTTTGAGTCTTTGTTATTTCGTCTATGAACTGTATAAAGCATATATTTATAAGCATTGAGTATTTGTTATGTTGTCTATGAACTGTATAAAGCATATATTTATAAGCTTTGAGTCTTTGTTATTTCGTCTATGAACTGTATAAAGCATATATTTATAAGCTTTGAGTATTTGTTATGTTGTCTATGAACTGTATAAAGCATATATTTATAAGCTTTGAGTATTTGTTATTTCGCCTATGAACTGTATAAAGCATATATTTATAAGCTTTGAGTATTTGTTATTTCGCCTATGAACTGTATAAAGCATATATTTATAAGCTTTGAGTATTTGTTATTTCGCCTATGAACTGTATAAAGCATATATTTATAAGCTTTGAGTATTTGTTATTTCGCCTATGAACTGTATAAAGCATATATTTATAAGCTTTGAGTATTTGTTATTTCGCCTATGAACTGTATAAAGCATAGGCTACAATGTATTTCTAATCTGTGACTCTTTGTTTTTTTGTCTATCAATAGTCGAAGGCAATTGAACCCAGTAAAAGAACATTCAAGATTTAACAGGACAAAGAATTCACTCGTAAATACGTTCAGTGGTTGCATTTATCAGTCTCACAAAAATTGGAGAAAAAGGAGAATGGTAGTTTATTATTATCCAGTCACGTATTGATCTTGTTTGACACTTGGCAAATAGAAACTGGTGGAGAGATGATGAATTGGCCATTTCTCGACTAACACTATTTCGCTTCAAATTCCCTTTTAGGTTGACATTTGTTCAAAAGTAAAGCTTTGACTACTGGGATATTGTCGGGGTATGGCTTGTTATATTGAACATTTTTACAAGCAATAATTATTTTCCTAAGCTCTGAAGCCCAGCCACCGAATCACCGTTTTTAAGCCCACAGTTAGTTCATCTTCAGTTTGATCTGTACAAATCTTATAATTAAAGACCGACCGATTTTCGGTTTCGGCTTCGTTTTCGGCACCGAAAATAGGCAAAACCCCTTTTTCGGCGTGTTTTCGGTTTCGACCGAAGCCAAAATGTTAGTTTTCGTTTGTCAGAGGCAAATTATAATTGTTTTGTTTTTTGTTGTTTTTTCAAATTCCGAATATTGATTGTAAATTTGCGATACAAGCACATACAACAGCAAATGCAGATGTTAACGCTATGTATTCGAAAAGAAAAAAAACTGGAATTTCTCCACTGATTCTGAACGCTTTTTTAACAAACAGACCTATAGAGATACTTGGACTTCAAAAGGAGGACATAGAGAGACAAAAGAATTACATGTTTAGTGTTTCACAATCCACAATCAGTTCAGTTGTATTACATTAGCTGCCAATGATTGTATATTAGTAAAACTCCCCCAACATTTTATTTAATGTAGACTGAAAAGCAACTTGGTCAATTAAAAAAACTACTTTGCAGCGCATGTAAGATTCTTTTCAAAAACTGTTAATTTTCTTGCCGGACGTCTGTCAACCCTAGATAGATGAGTCTGTGATTTTATTTATATTCTACAAATATTCTTTTAATGTGTGTAACATATAGATCTAACATCCACTGATTTATATTATAATTATAAAGGTCTAAATTCATGACACTACAGCTTTTGACTCCTGCTAATCCAAAATCAACATTTTTTTTCAAAGATTTCACCACGTTCTAAGGATCAATTGTCCTTCGTATTATTTTTTCAGTATAATCAATGCAAATTTGTCTTTTCCAAACTTCTTCTTCTTCTTCTTCGTTCTCAAATGTTATGATAGGGAGGATTCAGACAACAAGTCCGATAGTTGTAATGAACTGCGCCGTGGCGGTCAGTTGCTCTAGTCCAACTAACAGTTTGTCATTGAAGGTAGCCCCCAGGGGCCAAAAGGCTGACCGGGTAGAAAGATACAGAGGGCAGGTCTGAAGGACATGCTCCGCATTTTCGGGAGCTGTTTCGCAGGGGCACATTTAGCTTGCTCCGATTCGTAGTTTGCGGAACATATGTTGCTTTAGCCTGTTGTGACCAGTCCTTAGTCTGAAGATGATGTGTTGAAATTGGCGGGAGAGTTTGTAGTAAGCATCAATCTTTGGGTTGTTTTGTTGCAGCTCAGACCATCTTTCGGATTCATTCCTTTTGAGTATTGCCTTTATTTCTTCGGGGTGTAGAGATGGGTCTGTCTGGTTTTGTCTGCCTCCGGCTTTAGCTAAGGTGTCGGCAGTGTCATTTCCTTCATTTTGTATATGCCCAGGGATCCATTGGAGAACCAGTTCTTTAGTTATTTTGCTCAGTTTTAAAAGTTCTGTACTGAGTGACTGGTTGATCGGGGCATTTGGTTTTTTTAGAGACTGGAGTACTGTTTTGGCGTCAGTGAAGATGACAATCCGGCTGTTGGGGGATTGAGTGTGGCTTGTTAGTATATTTGCAGCAAGCTCAATTGCTTTTCTTTCTTCTCTAGTGCTATCTGAGAGGCTACCTGTGACAGTGGCTTTTTCTAGGAGTTCTCCATTTGGCCACTCTATGAAAATGCCGGCTCCTCCATTTTTCAAATCTTTTCCAATTGACCCGTCAGTATAGACTCTGGTCCATGCATTTTGGGGGTATTGTTCTCTAATGATGTTGTTTACTGCTTCTTTTAGTATTTCGGGTGTGTAGTCAGATTTTTTCCCTATGTTGCTTAGTTCGTCTCTGATTTTTAGAGTAGGGCTTGGGTCCCAGGGGGGGAAGTGGCTGTGGGGTTGGGTAGGTTCAATTGCAATGTTTTCTATTTTATATTTACTTTTTAGATGTTTGGCTTCTTGTATAAAATTGGATCTTTGAAGTCTTTTTGTTGAGGAGGTTTTAAGTAGCTTGGGTTTTAGAGGGTGATGACCTGATGCTTCTAACTTGGTGAAGTGAGTAAGGATTTTGGTTTCTCGTCTAGTTTCCATAGAGCTTAGGTTAGTTGCATCCTCCATTGCTCTGATCGGGGTAGTTTTCATTGCTCCTGTTATGATTCGAAGTCCTAGGTTTTGGACTTTGTCTATTTTTCGGAGGTTTGATTGGGCTGCCGATCCCCACACTGTGGCTCCATATTCTAGGGTAGGCCTTATATAACTGGTGTATGTTTTTTTCAAGATAGAGTGATTTGCACCCCAGTCTGAGCCAGCAAGTTTTTTCATCAAAGCTAGTCTTTGGATTCCCTTTTTCTGCGTGTTTTCTATTTGATTTTTCCAGGTTAGTCTTGGGTCAAATGTAACTCCTAGATATGTGGGCTTGTCATTTTTTTCAAGGATTGTTTTGTCTAAGGTCAGTTTGAGGCTTTGTACTTTAGTAGATAGAGAGAAAATTGAGTATGTAGTCTTTTTTGAGTTTATGGTCATTCCCCATTCTTTGGACCATAGGTTGAGGTTGTTTAGTGCATCTTGTAGCCTAAATTTTGAGGTGCCTATATATTCTTCTGTGCTTATTAGTGCAAGATCGTCGGCGTACATGTTGCTTTTTACTTTTCTAGGAATATGTTGAATTAGGTCATTTATGAAAATGAGAAATAGTGTGGGTGACAGTACACCTCCCTGGGGGACTCCATTTTGTATTGTTGCTATGTTGCTCCTTTTTCCTTGCAAGTTGACTATAGCTTTTCGATTTGTTAGGTATTCTGTAATCCAGTTTAACATTTTGTGGGATATATGGTTGTTTAATAGCTTTAGGATTAGACCTTCTTTCCAGACCTTATCGAATGCTTTTTCTAGGTCGACCCAGACAATGGTCGTTCTTTTCCTGGAATCCATCTTCTATTTCTTGGGCTATATAAGCTATTTGGTCTTCTGTTGATCGACATTTTCTGAAACCTGCCTGTTCATCTGCTAGTATATTTTCAGATTCAAGAAGCCATGTGAGCCTATTGTTGACCATTCTTTCCATTAGTTTGCAGACGCAACTGGTTAAACTTATTGGGCGGTAGCTGTCAACTTGGTTTCTTGGTTTACCATGCTTTAGTATAGGGATCATGATAGCTTTTTTCCAGACAGTTGGAATTTTTCCTGACTTCCAGCTAGCATTGAATATTTGCAGTAGTTTTTTCTTTGCCAGAGGTCCTAAATGAATAAGCATATCATTTGAGATCTTGTCTGATCCTGGAGCTTGTTTGGGTTTGAGGAGTTTCAGTGAGTCATCAAACTCTTTCATGCTGAGATTTGCTGTCATTCCATGAGAGTGTGGTGTGGACATTTTTGGAGCTTTCTCTATGTGGTCATTGACTTCTCTGGATCTTTTTTCGGAGATACTAATATTTCCTACGCTGCTAAAGTGTTTTATAAATTTTTGTGCAGCTTTGCGGCCTGTGAGCTTTTCTTGGTCTGCGTCTAGGACTATTGGCGAAGATTGATTCTCCTCTTGGCTCAGACTTTTGGCAATTTTCCACAGCTTATGTCCATCTCTGTCTGCATTTAGTTTTTCTGTTTTTTCATGCCAGCTCTTCCTAATTGACGAGAGATATTCCTTTCTGAAGATTGCGTTTGCAGCTTTTAGTTGTATATTATTTTCTATCGTTGGGGATTTTTCTGCTAGGTTTCTTGCTTTGATGGTTTCATTGTGGAGGAGTTCCAAGTGTTGAGACCAGTTTGGTATATAATTTTTCCTGGCTCCTCTTGGGATAGATTCCTTAGCTGCTTTAAGGAGAGCTCTAGAGAATTCAGTGTAGGATTTGTTTATCTGATTTGTTTTGCCATTGATGTGTGTCACATGGACATCTGTTAAGCGTGCAAAGAGGTTCCAATTTGCTTTCTTGTAGTTCCATCTGGGAAGGGTGGGGTTTTCTATGGGTAGGTGAGTGGTTTCTATTTGGATGAGAATGGGTCTATGGTCACTGGTGGCTAGTTGGTCAGCGACTACTCTTTTACTTCCTATGGATATTGTATTGGTAGCAAAGGCTAAGTCTGGAGTTGATGAAGTCATCCATGATCTGGAGTAAAAGGTGGGTGGGTCTTCTGGCTGGTTTAGGAGGATCAGACTGTTTTCGGCTTGCCACTCCTCAATTTCTTCTCCCCTGGCATTGAGGTCTGGATATCCCCAGCTCTGGGAGCGGCTGTTCATATCACCCAGTATTAGACACTCTTCATTTATTGGGATTTTAATTCTGCCAAGTTCTAGCTCTTTGTCTGGTGGGCAGTAGCAATTGATTATGTTTAGGTTTCCCCCTTGTAGGATCAGCTTGGTCCCCATTATTTCAGATTGCGTGGAGCTTGGTATGATGATATCTGAGGTAGGTATGTTGTTTTTAACGAGAGTAAGTATTCCCCCTTTAGATCTGTTTTCCCTGTCTTGTCTTAAGCATGTGTAGCCTCTAATTGAGAAACGCAGATTGCTGTTTTCCAAACTATAACTTATTGTTCCCTGGAGGCGGATAGGGGGAACCAAAAATGGGTAAAAAAATATGATATTTAGAGCCGAACATAGGTTTTGAGAAAGACAAAAATGTATTAACATCCCTAATGTGGAGTAGAAGACTGACGTTAATAATAACGGATGATTTAATCACATCCAAAGTCCAAAGAATGGTATACTCAAATAGATTGCCCAAAATCTAGTTAATATTACACATAAATGTGCAGTCTTTTGAAATCATTTGTTTCGCATTTTCGGTTTATTTTTCGGTTTCGGCCGAAGTTGTAGTTTTTTTTTTGCTTCGGTTTCGGCCGAAAGTCGATGTATAATATTCGGTATGGTTTCGTTTTCGGCCGAAACTAACAAATTGGTTTCGGTCGGTCTCTACTTATAATATTTGATCAATTGGTCATTATTAAATTTTCAAGCCAGAATGACAATCACACACACGTTTAAATGTGTTGGTTCCGGTGTATAGGCGTACTATTAGATCCACACAGTTCGTTCGAAAACAAAACATAAAGTCGGATAAATGTAATCTACATAAAAGCTAAAACAAATTTTATTCTGCTAGCCTTTTTTTTATGTAGCCCTTTACATTTATAGACTTATAACAACATATGCATCTATCTTAAAAGATATACTAATGTAATTTGGTAACTAAGAAATGGTTGATTCTTTTCTTGTGTGTTTTTTACTTTTTCGATACATTGTTCTACTATTACTAAATAAAGTATCCTGATATTAGATTTTTGTTTTTAAAGCGAACAGAATCCTCCATCACTATACTCTGACAGTAATTCATTTATGTCCCAGATTAACCTCTTAGATTGGCTATAAATTCCCATACCATCTCTCGCGCGGGGCATTCTTTATCTCGCCATAAAGCTCCACGTTTAACGACCAGTTTTTGGTTTTTCTGTTTTACTCGCGAGTGATTTACCTCGTCCTCCGAGCTTTCGTCATCACTGGACAGCATTAGCGGTTCGCCAGTGCCGTACTTGGTGAAGTAATGGACCACGGCGAACTCCAAGGTGGTGGCGACGGCGAACACAAAGCACAGGGCCACGTAGACGTCCAGGGCCGTGATGTAGGAGACTTTGGGCAGTTGGCTCTTGTTCTCTATGCCCAAGATGGTCATTGTGAGAATGGTTAGAGAGCCTGGGGACAGAAGAAAAAACAGCATAACCGACAGTATATAGATTATAATGTATCACCGAATATTTCATTTATATGCTTCCTAAAATACACGTGCTCATGTTGACATATTTTTTAAAAATGTCAGCCCAGGATATTAAAAATATATGTATGAGTTTTAAAGCCATATTGAAAGAATATTTGTATGAGTTTTAAAGCCATAAAAAATAATATTTAAATCAAATGCTACTTCTCCCGAATCCACCCATCCACCCAAATGTCTATTGTCTAGAGAGGACACAGAAAACGCAATCTCGTTTTAAAATGAATAAAACAATGTATATTATGTTCCCAAACGAACAAAACTATAGGCAACAGTATATAAATCTATCATACAAGTTCGCAATTATTCGTTTTCTCTAGAACTAAACTTTAAAATTTTAATTATTTTACCTGCATTGAGACACCTACGACTTCGCAATTGCACAAAACTAATCTAGACTATATGTAGATTATTTTTTATATGAGCACATGTATGCTTCGATATTGTGTACAACGATTTACAGTCAAACCTCATTTTTCTTTGACTTAGGCTTAACCTAGTGTCATTTTCGTTCATTAGTCGATTTTTCCCCCGCAAAAACATGTCTAGATTTTTGTCAATTGCTTTGTTTTTTTGTCGACTCTAAAAGACCAAACCACACGATCCCTTTCCAATAATATCTGCACATATATTTTCTCTTGTAGCTTCTTCAAAAGTAAAGTAGAGTCTTCAGAAAAGGTAATATCATGTTACATTTTCATTTATTTTTTGCTCTATTTTCTATATTCATTTAAAATTATTTTTTTTTAGTCTTAAACTTTATTATTTTTAAGCTATAAAAATGTGTCACAGATGTTGGAATGTTTAGAACAAATACTTAGATTTACATTGATTCATAAAAAAAAAATGAAAATAATAGTTTTCGTCGATTTCGGATTATGACGATTTTTCTCCGATAGAGTATCGACGAACTTAGGTTTAACTCTTGTTTCCTTAGTAGGAGTAGTCCACTTGAAAACGATGCTAAGTAAAAACAAATTGATTTTGAAGAAATCGACTTTTTACCTCAAAATTGTGCGTCTTTTGGTTGGCGCTTCATTTTGTTTTAATGAACTTTATTTAAGTACTGAAAACTATTTGAAAGTTGAACCATAGACTATAATGAGATGGACGACTTGCTCTATTTTCAGAGCTTATATCAACTTTTTTTCCGTGCGCAACCAATAAGGCTCTCTTATATTACTTCTACGCTCCTCGTTGTTTCTTAAATGTTTCCGCTTTATACAACTTTCTATTTTAATTTTAATTTTTCATTAAGAAAATCGAAGCGATTCAATAAAATTCCGAATATTCAGTGTTTCGAGTCATCATATAGCAAGCGTACCATGTATATTATAGTCTATGGTTGAACTAAAGATCATCGTATAAATAAACACATATTCTATGACTTAACGCCTTGCGAAAGTGGACTACAAGTATGAAAAAAAGTATCCCGTGGGACCAAACTGATCCATAGGGCCGGTGAAGCAGCGATCACCAGCTTCTGTGGCCACGGTATACTAGATGATTGTGCGGCCAGCACAATGCACAGCCGCCTTTACTTTACCCCAACTAAGGTCAGGTACTCATCAGAGCTGGGTACACCCTAGAGACCCAGGAATGCCTCATCGACTCGTACTATCTTTATTATATTCCGTTCCCATCACCAACACTTTTCTCCGATACAATAGTTCACAGTTAAATTTGATACACTAGTTTACAGTATGATGGATGTGAATTGATGTGATAATGTAGCATACGGTACAAGCAATACGTTGAGACATTCACATTTACCCAAGGCTATTCTGTCTGCCGTGGCCTCTCTGTTTATCCAGAAAGACACCCAAGACAAGACAACCAGCAGACAACAGGGGAGATAAAGGTTGATGAGAAAATATCCCGCGTGACGGCTCAGCTTGAAGGTCACACAGAGAACAGAATGCATGGCTGGAGATGGAAATAGATCTAAGTAATGAAAACACAACACACAGTTAACCTCTTTGCTAATCATATGCAATTTTATTGTATTTAGATCTATATTCTACACACGTCTTTTTTTATAAGTATATTTCTGTGCTTGAGTACAAATTATTTTTTTATATTGTTTAAGATATGCTGAAAGACAAAAACATATGTAATCAAGACAAATTTCCATACGTTTGGATCAATAAAGAAAGAAAAAAAGAAATCTTAATTCTTGGCCATCGAAACAATATTGAAATAAACAAAATAAGCAACACTTTTGTTAAGCGAGTTGGGAAAAGTTGTTTCAACACGACTGGTTACAGAAATATAATTATTATTATTAAAAAGAAATAACTTTTGAAATAGTGTAAAACTGTTTATTGAAACACAGATTTCATAAACGCCTTTCTCCGCTTAATTTTAAAAAATACGCATGGCCCCAAATCTTAAATCTGCGCCATGTCTCTGACAAGATCGTAAAATTGATATTTGCACTCCCATCAAATCCAAATTTTTCGTACTTAAATAATGTTTTTTAGAACGACTATAAAAGTATGGGTCTTCGCTAAGTTACCCAAGTCTCCAGTAGGTCTCACATTTAACAACAATGTATCAAAGAGCAATACAAATAAAAAGACTAGTTTATGTAAGGATAAAATATAATCAAAAAGGAACCAACGCCATAGTGGCTCGGGTTAAAGGTTAGACGTTTCCCCTTAAGTCAAAATGATTACGTCCAAAAGTGACGGTGTTTGAATTACTCTGACATTCTCAACTCTTTAATACGGTTAGTCTGGAGTCTGGATGGTAGTCCCCACCAAGCCCCACTTCACCATCCATCTTAACACTTCCTGGCCAGTGTTTAGACCGAAGGATTTCCTATGGCGTCAGACGGTATTGTCTGGACAAGGCTGTCATCGTTCATCACGTGGAAATAATGGACGATACCAGCTTAGTCTTTTTTTTTTAAAGCAGGCATATACATGGAAATCGCATTATAGTCTTACCAATAGACGATTTCTACCGAATACCGAATATTTGAGCTTACTATTTGCCGAATCCGGTTACGAACCTAGTTGGAGTTTCTATGTCATATTTAATTATGTTAGTTATTAATTATGAATTATGAATTAATTATTCACTAGATCAAAGGTCGGTAACATTTTGATAATAGCTTGTCAACATATAATTGTTAATTGATTCGGCGTGTCAACATCCTAAAAGTAATCCTGCTCATTTCTTATAGATGAGACTTTGAAAAGCCTTTTTTGGGAAGTCTTCCGCGTGTCTTTGAAAATCGCTCTGTGTGCCAAGTTTGGTACGCGTGTCGCGGGTTGCCGATCCCTGCACTAGATCATATCCTTTTAACAATCATACAGTCATGCCCTGAAACGCCTTTACTTTCAACAATAGCGTTAGTTAAGACTTTGACAAAACTTATAAGTCCAGATTATGTATTTAAATGTTTGTAAATTTATGGAATTTACATTTTTGTCTTTTATTTATTGTCTGTACTCTGTAAACTGTTGACAGCGCATAGAACTGCGCTATTCAAGTCGTAATAAGTATTATTATTATTATTAGGTAATAATCGCAATGCTCTTTTTTTTTATAGAAATAACGTCTGTAACATACAAGATAGGTTTTTATTATATTTTCAAAATTTCTCAATTTATTATTTAAAAAAGATCAAGGCCACTATCGCCCACAGTTTTGACGACTTGAGATCTTTTCCTAACGAGTGCTTCGGCCCTTACTCTTTATATATATATATTGTTTTCCGAAAAATTTATGTTTTGTTTTAAAGTTAAGTCTGCTTAGATCGTAAATAGGCTAATATTGTTACTGTTTCACTTTTGTAAATTAAACTGATACGATAAATAAAAAAGTATTAATTAAAATGCATAAAATAAATAATGCATATCAAGATTAGGGCCCACTTATAAATAAACTATAAGTATGTGGTTAATTTTACCGCTCATCTTACTTATTTTCGCTGAATCCCACAACAATATTTAGAGCCAATCCACAATGTTTGTGAGCGTGCTCGTGTGCGTGTTTGTGAATCCATGTAAACATTAATAATTAGATAAAAATAAAGGATTTCTCATTTCCTTTCTAGCATGTTGTGTTTAACTTCGTGATAGATTCAATTGAAATAGCATGCAGTAAATCTCGCATTGTCTCACAATCTTTGACCGCTTTATTTTTAAACATGCTAGTTTTTTTCTTTCTTCTCCGATTCTACCTCTCCCTCCTCTTTCTTTCTCCATCTCCACCTCTCTTCCGATCTCTCTCTCTCTCTCTCTCTCTCTCTTTCTCTCTCTCTATTTTTCTCTACCGTTAGATCCATCTTAGCTGGTTAATCTGAGATCTGTCTGTTCTAGAAATAAATTGTTTTAAACTCAAGTCAGGCATGAATTATACGTTTTATTATTTAAACAATCTAAGAACAGTGTATTCCAAGCACAATCAGACACATTGAGAAATTCATTCAATCATGACAACAACCACGAAGCAATAAATACCAACATTTTTGGCAATTCTAAAACACAATAACAAAACAAAATAAAAACTACAAAAATTAAAGAAACAAAATAACAAGAAAAAAAAAGAACAAGATTTATTCTGAAAATAAAGTTTCCTAATTGAATTATCTCAATAAAAATCTTTTTTTTTCTCTTAATCTCAGAGATGCATACAATGTAAATATGTAAGCAAAGAGACATAGAATCTTCTTTTCTATCCTTCTTATCCTCTCACCCTCTCTTTCTCTCGCTCTCTCTCTCTCTCTCTTCTCTCATTTTCTCTGAGCAACAAATCTTAACACACTTCATTTAGTATAAAGGTAATGCCATCTGCTTTAGTCTTATTTCCATTGCGTCACTTGAGACAAAATTATACAGACGTATACAAAAACATATGACTGGTATTCTTATACATTACAAACGCTCCTTCTATAAAGAAGATTATTGCGTCCTACGCTCATCCGTGGTCCGAGTCTAGTCTTGCATTTTTATTAATGTTTTAAACAGATATAATAGCGTTAAGTCTTTATTAGCTTTACATTCTTCCATTTGCCTAACACGACAGAGCGTTATGCTTTTATTGGGGGGTGGGAGTGTATCAGGGGTGATCTAATTTGTAGTGGGGTTGGTGGTAAGTGCCCCCCCCCCCCCCACCTACACACACACACAATTACCGTTCACGATTAATCATAATCTGGTTCCAGTCTACAAAACGAATGTTGTAGTTTATTTTAGAAAATAGTAGCAAATAGACATTTCTAGTATAGACATAGAGAAACCATCTTTGATTTAGGCACAAAGCCAAGAGACCAGCACATACTATTTGAAAGACTATATGAGTTATTGACGTAGAGACTACATTAAAATGGTTATTATGCTCTTTCATCTATCAAAGAAGACTTTGTTATAAAAAAAAAACTACACACACACAATAAAACTGGTATTGTTGTTCATGTTCGGTAATCCATAACAAGTTATTGTGAGACAGAGTTACACATAGAAGCGCAACTAGGCTATTATTTTTGTTGTAGAAATATATGGTCTTTTTATTTCTTTCTCTGTTGCATCTACCAGTTGATAAGTTAATTTGCGAATTAATTTACCTCCGTAGCAAAACCAATGCCAAAAAGAAGGATTATAATTTATAGAATAGCCGGCTGGCCGTGTGGTTAGCTCACCGGACTGTCAACCAAAAAAACACCTGACACGTCGCGGGTTCTATCCCCGCCACCGGCAGATCCCTGTCGTCCTACAGGAGTTTTGGGACTAGATGACGTTAATATTGAGTTGTTATCACGAGCGCTTAACCGGCAGCAGTGAAACCTCTCACAGATTAATAGTCTTCTAGAGCGCACTGAGCATGCTAAAATAGCATGGATAGAAGCGCTATATAAATTACCATTATTATTACCATTATTATAGAGAAAATTGTTAAAGCGTTTTATATTAATGCAAAATCATCGCATCATCCGTTTTATTCGCTTTTATATTAGAAAAAATATTTTATTACTAAACTTTCACATTTATGGTAATTATTGTCTAAACTTTATCATTTTGTAGTCAAGATGAGGATCTAACATCTGCTAATAGGTCTATTGATTATATTTTGATCTCAGTTTAACTGAGATGTCCTTTAATGTGTTTCAAATGCTAAGAATGCTATGTAATTATCGTTAAGCGGAATAGATACGTAGTAAACATACAAAGTGCTGGCACGCGTACCTTAGGTTGCCGACTCCTGCACTAGGCTAAATATGGTGACGGAAACGCCGAAGCTTTTATGTAAACAAACTATGGCTCTATAAACATTATAAATACGATATCTGAGTACCTAAATTAAACTATTACTGCATTGAACAATACTGAAATATTTTTAAAAAGTTAAAAGTAACGATCTTCTCATTATTTACTCGGACTCTTTTGTCCAATTTGGACCAATGGACCAATTTGGTCTGACGGGATACTTTACTTTACTTTACTTTTGTCGTGGTAGGTCTAAATCATAGGTTCTCAACAGAGGCGTTATCGTCCCCCCCCCCCGGGGGGCGGTGGGAAACTTTAAGAGGCGCTGACATTCCCGGGGGCGATTGGGGGGCGGTGAAGAGCCAGTGGGCGGTACAAACGTACCTGATATAATTTGAACACCTCAGCAATTTGAATCGATTAGTTTTTGGATGAAATATGATGTAAACGCAAGTCCTGCTAAATATCTGATATCCCTCAACAGTAGGCATACATATTATTAACTGATTAAGACATAGGAATCGCAATGACTTTGCGATGAAGTAGGGGTCAGTATTTAGCAAATATGGTGTGCGGCCGGCTGGTCCTATTGTTGGTTCACCGGACTGTCGCCCTAACATATGCTAATATTAATGATATTTCGAACTCAGCTTTACCGAAATGTTCTTTAGCAATGATTTAGTAAAATTATATTGTTAAGCGGAATAGATACGTAGTAATCATACAAATTGGGTAGTATTTGTAATGCTTGAAAATGTACATATAAATTCTTTAGTCATGTAATATTTATTTAATTTTCAAATACTTTTTACAGTTTGATCATTTCAAAGTTATAAATATAAGCCATTTATTTTTTTTATAAAAGAAAAAAAAGACAGAAATATTAGCTCAAGTGAAACGGGTTAATTACCTCCCTTTAATTAACAAATGTTTCCACATTTAATTTGATTCAATAGTGATGCCGCTGCAGAACAGTTATGTTTTGTAATATAACAAACAAGCCGTTATGTGCCCGATTCTTCGAACGGGCTTTTTTTAGAATATGCTTGACACATTATAGTTTTTTAGTTTTGTTTTCGCAACATACATAAAGTAGTATGTTTTTTTTTGTGGTCAGTATTTTTTTAATTTATTTTTGTTTTGCACACTTTATTATACACCAATTCAATATACAACTAAAAAGGAAAAACAAATAATAATAATTTTTTTTTATTTCTTGCTCAAAGTATGACCACTATGATCGAATTTTGTGAGTTTATTGGGTAATTAAACTCTTTCTGTAAAACAGAACTCACATGTCTTTTAAAAAGTACTGTTAATTCAAAAATGATCGTTTGATATTTTTTTTTTCTACAACATTAGTCGTAGATCAATATTTATTTTTTTTTGTGTTTTTTTGTTGGTGTTATTTGC
The DNA here is from genome assembly GCA_949126835.1 of Anisus vortex. Classification (NCBI taxonomy): domain Eukaryota; kingdom Metazoa; phylum Mollusca; class Gastropoda; family Planorbidae; genus Anisus; species Anisus vortex. The sequence goes on along the minus strand of OX421502.1, from coordinate 19,950,657 downwards.
TATTTATTTATTGTTGCTTTGGAAGCAAACTTAGAATTAAATAACAACTGAAACCGATATGAATCATAGTTTATACAACGTATACGACATGAATTAAAACTTTAAAAAGTTGGTCCGGCAAATTTAAACATTGCCCAGCAATATAAAAATTTCCCGCTACATAGTTTATAAGACGTATACGATACAAATTAAAACTTTAAAACGTTGAGCTCGGCAATTTAAACATTGCCTGGCAATTGAAAAATTTCCCGCTACAAAGTTTATAAGACGTATACACAGAATAGGTGTAGAACAGAATGCACAATCCCTATATACGCACTCACTTACCATTTTCCGCAATGCAGCGGTCGCTAGAGACGCTACTATAGTAAAATGAGAAATGATATCTACGTCTGCCATAAATATATACAATATATATAGGGCCTACATTATCTTTCATTATAGGCTTACTTTTATATAAATTTGACTTAATTACCCATTTTGTTTTGAACATTATATGATTAGGCCAATATGATGTAAAAATATTTATTACCCGGTACTGATTTGAAAAAAAAAATGGCTAAGACGTAGCTCGGTACCGGTAACTAAATTGCTGCGGCTACCGGTACATAAATATATATACTTTTTAAACCAAAAAAAACTTTTAAAATTATGAAGGGATATAGGCATATAATTCATAATGAGTTAATATGAGGTTGTTTATGCTGTTGTTTATCCTTTATGGAGTCAGGAAAGCCATGCAGTTTGACATGCTCTTTTTTACGATAATCAGTAGTTTTCACATCATTGTTGTAGTTTATTACACAACCGTTTATGCACATTTTGCCTGAAATATTAGCATTGGGTGTTCGAACTTGTAGATTTGAAGAAAAGGACGTTGTAGGCTAAATAAGCATAAATATAGAGTGTAACCAGGACCGCTGCGTTTAAATTAGCTTAGTATGGCGTCGGTATTACTGCCCAAAACAGAAATAAAATGCGATTGCGCATTCTGTTTTATACCTATTCTGTGGACATATACAACACGAATAAAAACGTGAAGGAATTTTGTATTTGCCAGATACAATGTAAGATACCATTAAAACCATTAATCATTACCCATTATAACAATTTAAAAATATCCCGCTATAAATTACGACGCAAATTAAAACGTGAATATATTTTGTTCTATTCATTCATAAAGTACATTAGCAAAGGTTGAAGCAAAGTTAATTTTAAATGAATACGCAAAATTTGATGACGTCATAACGAAAAGCCGGCTAGCTATCTCTGCGCAAACTTTGATGACGTCATCCTGAAAAAAATCTCAACGCCATCCTTTTTTTTATTTTCTTAGCGCGATCGATCGAAAAACTATAAAAAGTTGGAACGGAAAATTCAACATGAACCCAAAATATGTCGTTTTATTCGCGTTTTTTGACCAAACTGACCACTGCGGTCATTTTAATTTTTTTAAAACCTTGACAGTGTTCACCGCCGTAACGCAAAGAATATTTGTAGCAAATTTCACGTTTTTATGTCCAGTATTTACAAAGATTATGCGGTATGTACATACCCAGCCAGCCAGCCAGCCAGCCACATACATACATATTCCTTTTGAGATTTATATATATACAAGCCGTTATGTGCCCGATTCTTCGAACGGGCTTTTTTTTAGAATATGCTTGACACATTATAGTTTTTTAGTTTTGTTTTCGCAGCATACATAAAGTAGTATGTTTTTTTTTTGTGGTCAGTATTTTTTAAATTTATTTTTGTTTTGCACACTTTATTATACACCAATTCAATATACAACTAAAAAGGAAAAACAAATAATAATAATTTTTTTTTTTTCTTGCTCAAAGTATGACCACTATGATCGAATTTTGTGAGTTTATTGGGTAATTAAACTCTTTCTGTAAAACAGAACTCACATGTCTTTTAAAAAGTACTGTTAATTCAAAAATGATTGTTTGATTTTTTTTTTCTACAACATTAGTCGTAGATCAATATTTTTTTTTTTTTTGTTTTTTTTGTTGGTGATATTTGCTATTTATTTATTGTTGCTTTGGAAGCAAACTTAAAATTAAATTTTAAATTCAACAGGAAAAACAATAACAACTGAAACCGATATGAATCATAGTTTATACAACGTATACGACATGAATTAAAACTTTAAAAAGTTGGTCCGGCAAATTCAAACATTGCCCGGCAATATAAAAATTTCCCGCTACATAGTTTATAAGACGTATACGATACAAATTAAAACTTTAAAACGTTGAGCTCGACAATTTAAACATTGCCTGGCAATTGAAAAATTTCCCGCTACAAAGTTTATAAGACGTATACACAGAATAGGTATAGAACAGAATGCACAATCTCTATATACGCAGTCACTGAAAGTTACCATTTTCCGCAATGCAGCGGTCGATAGAGACGCTACTATAATAAAATGAGAAAGGATATCTACGTCTGCCATAAATATATACAATATATATAGGGCCTACATTATCTTTCATTATAGGCTTACTTTTATATAAATTTGACTTAATTACCCATTTTGTTTTCAACATTATAGGATTAGGCCAATATGATGTAAAAATATTTATTACCCGGTACTGATTTGAAAAAAAATGGCTTAGACGTAGCTCGGTACCGGTAACTAAATTGCTACGGCTACCGGTACATAAATATATACTTTTTAAACCAAAATAAACTTTTAAAATTATGAAGGGAAATAGGCATATAATTCATAATGAGTTAATATGAGGTTGTTTATGCCGTTGTTTATCCTTTATGGAGTCAGGAAAGCCATGCAGTTTGACATGTTTTTTTTTACGATAATCAGTCGTTTTCGCATCATTGTTGTAGTTTATTACACAACCGTTTATGCACATTTTGCCTGAACTATTAGCTTTGGGTGTTCAAACTTGTAGATTTGAAGAAAAGGACGTTGTAGGCTAAATAAGCATAAATATAGAGTGTAACCAGGACCACTGCGTTTAAATAGGCTTAGTATGGCGTCGGTATTACTGCCCAAAACAGAAATAAAATGCGATTGCGCATTCTGTTTTATACCTATTCTGTGGACACATACAACACGAATAAAAACGTGAAGGAATTTTGTATTTGCCAGATACAACGTAAGATACCCATTAATCATTACCCATTATAACAATTTAAAAATATCCCGCTATAAATTACGACGCAAATTAAAACGTGAATATATTTTGTTCTATTCATTCATAAAGTACATTAGCAAAGGTTGAAGCAAAGTTAATTTTAAATGAATACGCAAAATTTGATGACGTCATAACGAAAAGCCGGCTAGCTATCTCTGCGCAAACTTTGATGACGTCATCCTGAAAAAAATCTCAACGCCATCCTTTTTTTTATTTTTTTAGCGCGATCGATCGAAAAACTATAAAAAGTTGGAACGGCAATTTTAACATGAACCCAAAATATGTCGTTTTATTCGCGTTTTTTGACCAAACTGACCACTGCGGTCATTTAAATTTTTTTTAAAACCTTGACAGTGTTCACCGCCGTAACGCAAAGAATTTTTGTAGCAAATTTCACGTTTTTATGTCCAGTATTTAAAAAGATTATGCGGTATGTACATACCCAGCCAGCCAGCCAGCCAGCCAGCCAGCCACATACATACATACATATTCCTTTTGAGATTTATATATATACAAGCCGATATGTGCCCGATTCTTCGAACGGGCTTTTTTTTAGAATATGCTTGACACATTATAGTTTTTTAGTTTTGTTTTTGCAACATACATAAAGTAGTATGTTTTTTTTTGTGGTCGGTATTTTTTTATTTTTTTTTTGTTTTGCACACTTTATTATAAACCAATTTAATATACAACTAAAAAGGAAAAACAAATAATTTTTTTTTCTTTCTTGCTCAAAGTATGACCACTATGATCGAATTTTGTGAGATAATTGGGTTATTAGACTCTTTCTGTAAAACAGAACTCACATGTCTTTTAAAAAGTACTGTTAATTCGAAAATGATTGTTTGATATATTTTTTTGCTACAACATTAGTCGTAGATCAATATTTATTTATTTTTGCTTTTTTTTTTTGTTTTTGTTGGTGTTATTTGCTATTTATTTATTGTTGCTTTGGTAGCAAACTTAGAATTAAATTTTAAATTCAACAGGAAAAACAATAACAACTGAAACCGATATGAATCATAGTTTATACAACGTATACGACATGAATAAAAACTTTAAAAAGTTGGTCCTTCAAATTTAAACATTGCCCGGCAATATAAAAATTTCCCGCTACATAGTTTATAAGACGTATACGATACAAATTAAAACTTTAAAACGTTGAGCTCGGCAATTTAAACATTGCCTGGCAATTGAAAAATTTCCCGCTACAAAGTTTATAAGACGTATACACAGAAAAGGTATAGAACAGAATGCACAATCCCTATATACGCAGTCACTAAAAGTTACCATTTTCCGCAATGCAGCGGTCGCTAGAGACGCTACTATAGTAAAATGTGAAAGGATATCTACGTCTGCCATAAATATATACAATATATATAGGGCCTACATTATCTTTTATTATAGGCTTACTTTTATATAAATTTGACTTAATTACCCATTTTGTTTTGAACATTATATGATTAGGCCAATATGATGTAAAAATATTTATTACCCGGTGCTGATTTAAAAAAAAATGGCTTAGACGTAGCTCGGTACCGGTAACTAAATTGCTACGGCTACCGAAACATAAATATATATACTTTTTAAACCAAAATAAACTTTTAAAATTATGAAGGGAAATAGGCATATAATTCATAATGAGTTAATATGAGGTTGTTTATGCTGTTGTTTATCCTTTATGGAATCAGGAAAGCCATGCAGTTTGACATGCTCTTTTTTACGATAATCAGTCGTTTTCGCATCATTGTTGTAGTTTATTACACAACCGTTTATGCACATTTTGCCTGAAATATTAGCTTTGGGTGTTCGAAATTGCGCATTCTGTTTTATACCTATTCTGTGGACATATACAACACGAATAAAAACGTGAAGGAATTTTTTATTTGCCAGATACAACGTAAGATACCCATTAAAACCATTAATCATTACCCATTATAACAATTTAAAAATATCCCGCTATAAATTACGACGCAAATTAAAACGTGAATATATTTTGTTCTATTCATTCATAAAGTACATTAGCAAAGGTTGAAGCGAAGTTAATTAAAATGAATACGCAAAATTCGATGACGCCATAAAAAAAAAGACAACCAGCTATCTCTGCGCAAACTTTGATGACGTCATCCTGAAAAAAATCTCAACGCCATCCTTTTTTTAATTTTTTTAGCGCGATCGATCGAAAAACTATAAAAAGTTGGAACGGCAAATTCAACATGAACCCAAAATATGTCGTTTTATTCGCGTTTTTTGACCAAACTGACCACTGCGGTCATTTTAATTTTTTTTAAACCTTGACAGTGTTCACCGCCGTAACGCAAAGAATATTTGTAGCAAATTTCACGTTTTTATGTCCAGTATTTAAAAAGATTATGCGGTATGTACATACCCAGCCAGCCACATATTCCTTTTGAGATTTATATATATATATGATATGATAACAAATATTACTGATTATTATTTCTTTATATACATTCAACATTATGGTATTCATAACAGAATTAATTATTAGAGGATTAAAATAATTTACGTTAAACAGTTGTAAATAAACATTTCCTGCATTAATGTTTTGTCCTTTGAAGGAGTTTATATGTTAAACATTAATAATTACAGAAATTACCTGATATAGTGTTATTAAATAAGTCTCTTATATTTCTAAATTAATAATACAAATAAATTTGTTTTTAGAATAAATTATATATATGTTTAATTAAAATTAAGTTGGGGGAGGGGGAATTGTAAGAGGGGGCGGTGAGCCGAAAAAGGTTGAGAACCTATAATCTAAAAAAAATAAACAATGTAGGCCAACTAAGTGGAGATTAAAAGAACTACGTCCACTGGCAGTACGTACCTCCTTTTACTAGCCTTGTGTAGTTGGTCAACGGGAAACCAACCAAGTCAAACTGTGATAGCCTCAAGTCCGGAGCAAGCTCTATAGAACCCTTCGGACCGTATCTCCAGTGGTATATCACGTCATCAATTGAGTACGCAACTAAATGGGAGAAAAAAATAAAAAATGTCATGCGCTTCAAAGCACAGAGGGGAATAAAAGACAATTGGGAATAACAATGTTTGTGTTATAATGATAACGCTTGTCGTTTGTATAGCGAGAATCTCCTTGCTGTCATATACATTATTCTCAAGGCGCTCTTATCCACAATAATTGTAGTTATGATCCGAAAGTTAAATGGAATCATGCACCAGTGTTCTCAAGTGTCGTTTAACTCAACGCCGTCTTGCTTCCAGAAGTCATTTTTCTAATCTCAAATCTCAAACAGTTGGCCGTTCTGAGACGATTGTAATAAAATATATTTCTGCAGTATAAGCCTAGATGCATCAGCTCTACCAATATATGAAGCTATATAATGTGCATATTTAACAGATAATAACACAGCCTGGTTATTCACAGCTGTTTGAAAGAATGATGGCTAAATGTGATACCACCAAAACAAAGTATTACGTATCACAGGTTAACGTGTCTAGTTTATGGTATGCCTGTAAAAAAAATTAAAACCATGATGAAAAGAAGCCGACCACTTCGTCTAGATCTAATGTAGCTGTGGTGTAGTTGGGTGCACATGGCCAAAGTCTAAACTACGCACACATTGATCTAATATTTTTAAAAGCTTGACAAAAAATCTAATAGATTTAAAAGTAACTTTACAAGAGTTTTAAAAACAATAAAAAGAATGTTTTTATATCAATTTCTGAGTTAATTGTGTTTGTTACATATAGAGTCTATGATATCAATTCGACGACATGAAATATGACTTAGTATTGTAAAAGAAAATGTTGGCTGTTACATGTTTCTCTGCCAGTTATTGATTTTTTGTTTCACAATGAGCACTTACGCCACTGGGAGAGGGAATGCTGAGGCTAAATACCGAAATATCACACAACCAAAGATAGTGGTTTTATTTTTGAAGCAACGCTGCTACTAAGTTCATTCTTTATGTGTTTGTGTGTGTGTATGTGTGTGTGCATGTATGAGTATGTATATATGTGTGTGTAAATATGTGTGTTCTAACGCGTAATCATTTGCATGACGACAGGCCGTTTGCTATGAGTAGGCCTAATAAGAGAAACCTAATTAAGTATGTCTTTCTGTTGCGTTATTTTGTTCCTCTTTCCTTTCATTTCCTGTTTCGTTTGTTAGTACCAGCTCCCCTGTTTTCTTCTCACGTAGACTTAAGGAAATTACTGAAATCCCATTCTTTGTATTCCTTGTATTTAAAGTCTCTAAGTCACGAGATGGTAAGTAATTCCTAACTAATGATGTATAGGCCTAATTATGTATAAGGTCTATCTGTGAGCACAGCAAAATGGAATATAACACGTCGTCAATATTTCATTATCTTTACACAATCAAACAATCGTGTTTTGGGGTCGTTATCTATATATATAAAATGAGACTGTTTGTCCCCATACGGATCCCCATTAGTCAATTTGAAATCACGTGAGTTTGTGTCACTGACCTATTTAGGCCTAGCCCCTATATACTGTTTAATAATTTTTCGCATCAGACATGTGTCTTCGATAGCTCAATGGTAAACTTAGCGGACTGCTATGCGGGCGACCCGGGTTCGATTCTCCAGTTTATCTATACTTATTTTTTATCGACAATTTTTTTTTCGAACTTTTTTAACAAAAGACATTGTAAATCTACAGGAAATTTATATTATGTTAAATAAAAATACTTACCAATTTTTAACCCGATTACATTATTTATTTACTTTCCTAAAAGTATTAAGTAAAAAATAATAATTTAAATATAAGATTTATAGCTTTTTTTAAAGTGTAGTTTATAAATTTGTTATCTGCACCTTATACAGTCCTGTTTTTTTTCTCACCCGGGGAACGCCGGGCAATGTAGCTTGTTATTCATACAAAGAGCGAATGTATTATTTACGTTAGACTAGTAGTAACGTATTTATAAGTTCAATATTTGATTATTGTATTTTCAAGGAGGATCTCGAATAAGTGAAGTTATAAGGCATTTAAATGTTAGCCATGTTTCCAAATAGGGGCATGACCAATGAAAGATTGAGAACCACTGCCCCCCCCTCCCCCAAGACATTGAGTTTATATAAGACAGCATTAGTAATCGATTCAAAGTGACGCTTTCCAATTTACTGAGTATCGATGTGAGTGCAGGGAGAAGTAAGTTATTTATTTTATCTCCAATATGCCTTCAAATGTGAAAACCCGAACCAAATAGCCCCTGACGCGAACTAGGAGTTCAACTGGAAGAAAAAAAGAGAAGAAAATATAAAACTATATCTTACAACTTCCAAACATGAGAGGGCAGTGCTGGATGTCCATTGGGAAATTCTCGAGATGCATTCTACAAGTGGCTTGTATGGTCAATCTGAGAAAAAGAATTTCTTTTTTTTTTATTACAGGACCAGACATGGACGCGAGGGAGAAAGTCTTAATGAATATTAATAACATTTGTATTAAATGTCTATTTGTCAACTGTGGATAAACGACAAGTATTAGTAGTTGTAAATAGTTAGTAGCGTGTTTCTATATCTAGATATTTCACTATAAGATAGATAAAATTGCTTTATTGATCCAAATAAATGGGAATTTGACTTGATTACATAAATCACGTCTTTCACCATACTTAAAACAATATTAAAAAAATATTTGTACTCAAGCACAATAGATATTCGCGCACACTATCATACCATTTATCATACAAGAAAAAGTATCATTTAGGAGTCAGCTATTGTATTTTCTGGCTGACTGTTGATTCTTTTGAAAGATTCTCACTGATAGTGGAACAAAAGAGTTCCTATATTGTGATGTCACGTGATGTATTTTGTTTTGGATATTTTCTTGTAAACGAGATTTAAAAAAATTATTTTGTGTAACAATGAATTATGTGTCTTAAATGGGATATTCGCAACGGAGTTGACGTCTTGGATTCTGTGATTCAATTGTAATGTACTTAAACTATTTGACAGCTACTTTTTAAAAACAATTTTAGAGTCACATGGTCTGTCATGTGGCATGTTGATTGGCTATTATCTATAGGCTTGATTATTCTTATGGAAAGGTTAAAGGTTAGGTTATATTTTTTTCCGCAAGTGTGGCAACCACAGTGGACAAATATGCCAAAGACCATGTTGAACCATTCCATTAAAACGTTGTGTCAGCAGTTTACCCTGCCGACATGCAATGATGCCATCACACCATCATGGCATTAAACATTAATGACATCATCCAATCATACCACTACACCATCATGTCATCACAACATCATCCCATCATGCCATCATAACGTCACGCCATCATAACACCATAGCAATATAACACTATGACATCATAACACCAAGCCGTCTTCATGTTAACCTATGGTGACAGGTGACATGGTTACCGACATAGCCTTACACCATATACAAATGTACCTATTTAAAAACACACACACAAAGTGAACAACATTTTTTTTCTTATTTGAAGATTATGTATTCAAAACATTTACACCTAAACATTATATTTTGTGTACAATTGTCCACTTTGAGATATTTACACGAAAATATAACAATTCTAGATCTATATCTTCTTTACGAGTAATGTTTAACAACAATATAAGTAGCTAAATTAAATTATATACAAAGCTTTTTCTTTATTAAAATATTCAATAATTGACAATTTTGTTGCTAGTCTATACCTTAAGAGCAATCATGTGATAAAGCTGTAATCGTTGAAGCGGTATCTTAATATAAAAATAACATAAAAGTTAAAATTAATAAACTTATCACAATAATATGTCTATCGTAAACTGTATTCGTAGGTAGATCAAATATATCTTAAACGAAAAGTAGCGATGACGGATGTTTGGTAGCCATATAACAAGACGGGCAATGACTGCTGACCTAAACTTTATCCACAAAAAAAAATGTTCACCTTGAAATATTATTAGATCTCCAATGTTTTACTTGTAATTACATTTATTTGATTTGTCTTATGTTTTGTAAAGTTTTGAGATTTTGACTTATCTCTATGTTACTTTTAGTTTAGTGAATTATAGGCCTATCCGTGCGCATGCTAGTTTGTTGCTCAATGTTAAGTGCGCTCTGAGCTTGCATTATGTTTGTTGGCAGCGCTATACAAATAGCATTATTATTTCAACTCAATCATGTCAAATTAGCTTTCATGGCCTGATCAGGTCGAATATTGTCACACAAAAAAAATAGATATAAAACATTAAAAAAACACAATGCCTTTAGCAGGGTTGTATTTAGGATTGTGGGGGCCCTGATCCCATATTTATGTGGGGGACCCTCGTGGCCTCGTTCCTGCCTTCCACATACGTCTGTAAAATCTTAAATTTTATGTTGCATTTAGCTTGATTGGACTGGAGCGCTTAAAATTGTAAGGGAATAAATGAATTTTATTTTACATTTTCAACGAAAGAATGGGGATGTCACTAAAAAAATATTTTTGGGATGTGTGATACCCCTTTTGTGTGGGGGGCCTGTTCCACTCGAACATGTGGAAAATGCCTAAATACGCCACTGGCCTTTAGTAAAATATTAAGTAGAAAGAAGACATTATTTTTATTTCAGCATTTTAGCGCAACGCCCACTTTCTAAGACAACCGGGATCGGAAGGTCTTTATAAAATATAAATTATATGCACTTTCAAGACACTAAATAAATATTATGGATGAAGTGATCAACATTCAAAAAGCAATGTCTAAACTCCAAAATGGCTACTTATGAACTTTAGTACATAGGATGGCCATGAATGTCTTCCTGTAGTTGGCACTCATCGAGTAATACAGGAGTAGCGTCATGGAGGAGTTGATGTTTTCAAAGAGCAGACAGAATGCAATAACCACCGTAAAGTAGTTAGCCAGGCTCCCATAAATGTAAAACTGCTCTACGGCGAGGTTAACCATCAGCATGGCTATGCCTGGGGCGTAACAAACCAGGTAAATCACCGCCAGAGTCGTGACCAGCGCTAGGGTTCTGTTGAGCTTCCGATCCGCCCCATCGGCCGAGTTTTGGGAGTTTCCCGGAAGCAATTGTCTCCATTTGGACTGTTGTTTTAGTTTGACGAGAAGTATTAGTGTGAAGACGGTAATAACGCCGTATGACGCAATCTGAACAAACGTGTGTACAGCGATTGTTCCCTTCAAGTCCGCAGCTTCTATACAAGACAACATTTCGACTCCTAGCACAGTCCTGTTTTTTGTACTGTCATATTTCCAGCCCAAACCACACACGAGGTAATACGGGACAAGAGTGAAGGCCATAGTTGTGAAAATGGCAATCATGACAATCGCCGTGACCCGACTCGAGATGATCTCTTTGACCCGCAGCGGCAGCACGACGCACAGGCACCGCTCCAGGGTGATGAAGGCTGTAACGGAGCTGGCCATGCGGGTAAACACGCCGCGCGTAAAAGAGGCGACGACACTCTGGAGCCCTTGCAGGTCTACGGGCAAGTTGACGAAAGCCGGGTTGTAACAGAGACTGATGAATAAACTGGTCAGGAGTGCCCCCACGTCAGCGATGGCCAAGACAAAGAGGCTTATTTTGAAGCCGTCACTGAAGCCCTGTTTGGCAATGACTCTGATATTCACAGCGTTGCCCGCGATGCCCAAAAGGGAGATAATTGTGTTCAGATACACCATCAATATAGAAACGAATATTTGGGCGAGTTCTTTGTTTATGTCATCTCCGGTTTGTGTTATATTGAGACCCATGATTTTTTAAAATGTTTTCACAAATTCCTTTTAAATGTCAATACTAAATATTTAATTAATAAGTTATCCTTATAATCACAGTTAAATTAGTCTTTTCTTTATAGTGCTCTCCAGAGAAAATAATATATTTATGTAACTTTTTAATACCAATTTTGTACAGTTCCTAACCGGAAATACCATCGTATATTCGCCTCGGCCTAATATCTTTGTTTGTATTTATCTTGGAAGTATTACCCCTGGCAACTAGATCTAATACGCATTCCAATATGTACAATTAGGATAAGAATTTAAAAAAAAATTCAATTTCAAAGAATGTCAAACTCTTTAGAACAAAAGACAGACTCGATCCGGGATACCAAAGTCTGACTTAACTATAACAATAGTTGTAAGTAAACGCGTAGCGGGATATGTTGGAGAGGGGGAGGGGAGATATAGTGGATATTATTTAGAATCTAGAATATTGAGTATACGTTTAGCATTATTATAATATATAATAGCGAAACTCCAACCCAGTTTCTGCCTAAACTCGGCAAATAGTAGTAAGTCTAAATAGTCGAATTTCCGTTTTCGGTAGAAATTATATTCTTGATTATTTAGATAGCCAACATTTTATATAATATAAGAAATATCAAGTATAGTTTGCATTATAAATTAAATTCATATTAAATTATTACACCGTTTAAGACTACAGCTGACATTTTACTAAGAAAGTAACAACTATATTTTAAACGTTAAACTAGAAACTCAAACCGGGTAACATTTTTTTAAATGCTTCAGAATAGACCTTTACATAACATGAGTACGAATGCTCTATTCTTTTAGTGACTATTTCATTTTAATAACTCTAGCGAGACATTGATTTAATAATATCGTTGCGGCTTAAAATTAAATGTGACTATCGCGACAACCTGAATTATACCCAAATGGTAGTCAGTGACGTCTTCACTGATGACAGAGCAGCATCAATAATTATAATCCTCTCTTTTTATTTTTTAAAAAGCTCTTTTGCAACAGTTTCTTCAAGTGAATTTTGATATAACTATCACGTGCTGTTGTTCTTTGTTAGTGAAAAGTATGAATTGTATCAAACCCATAATTACACTGTAAATTGAATGCCTTGTTTGCGTGTAATAGACTATATAATATTTGCTAACAACAGAAGAGAGCTGAAAACGAAATAAAATTATATTGGTCTCTATTTAAGAGCAAAGTAACCCATAATTTCTTTATGTATACTTATTAGGTTAGTTTTCACGATAGTAAAGTATAATTATCTGTCATCATTACAAGTAGACTATTTAGTTAGACTCTTACCCTAAACCTAGGATACACTCTTTGTTTCATTGTAGGACAAACAATGTTGATGGTCATACACTCTTTGTTTCATTGTAGGACAAACAATGTTGATGGTCATACACTCTTTGTTTCATTGTAGGACAAACAATGTTGATGGTCATACACTCTTTGTTTCATTGTAGGACAAACAATGTTGATGGTCATACACTCTTTGTTTCATTGTAGGACAAACAATGTTGATCTAACTCATAGGTTCTCAACGAGGGCGTTATCGCCCCCGGGAGGCGGTGAGCAGCTTTGGGGGGGGGGGCGCTGACGTTCCCGGGGGCGATTGGTGGGCGGTGAAGGGCAAATGGGCGCTAAAAATGTACCTGATATAATTTCAACGCCAAAGCTATTTGAATCGATTAGTTATTTTTTATGAAATGTGATGTAAACGATGCTAAAGGCTGCTAATATTAATGATATTTTTATCTCAGTTTTACTGACATATTATTTAATGAATTTATTTTATGTCTCTGATGTTTAGTGTAAACTAGCGTTAAGAGGAATAGATACGGTATTGCCTATTTATTGTTCTTATTGTTTTTACTATGTGGCAAAATAAATATTGCTCATTGTTAATTGACGAGGACTACAAGCGATGGCTACTGCACACAGAGGTGCGTTGGTTAGCAAAAGATGACCGTTTAAATATAATGCGTGAGCTTTGGAATCGGTGCTCGAGTTTATTAAAAGCAAATGCGATTCTTTTGGAGAAAATTTAAAAGTTTCTCAATTTTATTTTGCATTCTTATCAACCTCTTTTGTGGAAAGTGGATTTTATGCTAGTAGGCTACCATTTGGTTGTCAAAAAAGAAAAACAAGTCAAGCTGCAAATAGTGAAGCGTGGAGACATAAGGCTTTTGCAAAACACAATTGAAACAAATTTAGACAAACTACTAGCAACACACCAGGCAAACGATACAAATTAATATTGATTTTTAATTAATCCTCTTGTTTAGTTAATTTTTTTTATCTATTTATTCGTACAATATGTTTCCTTTTCATTTTTTTTAAAGACAGTATATAAGCACACAAATTTAGTCGCCCCCAAAAAATTGCAGAAACTATATTGACCCTTTAATTTCCAGAAGGGGTGGGGAGAGTGGGTGCAAAAAAAAGTTAGGGGGGGGGCGGTGAGCCGAAAAATTGTTCAAAAGGGGGCGGTGAGCCGAAAAAGGTTGAGAACCTATGATCTAACTGAACACATTTAGTAATGTCCAAGTGATCTCATTGAAATGTTTCCGTTATCTCCTGCCTATATAATCTCATTGAAATGTCTCCGTTATCGCCTGCCTAGATAATCTCATTGAAACGTCTCCGTTATCGCTTGCCTAGATAATCTCATTGAAATGTCTACGTTATCTCTTGCCTAGATTATCTCATTGAAATGTCTCCGTTATCTCATGCCTAGATAATCTAATTGAAATGTTTCCGTTATCTCCTGCCTAGATAATCTCATTGAAATGTCTCCGTTATCTCCTGCCTAGATAATCTCATTGAAATGTTTCCGTTATCTCCTGCCTAGATAATCTCATTGAAATGTCTCCGTTATCTATTGCCTAGATAATCTCATTGAACTGTCTCCGATATCTCCTGCCTAGATAATCTCATTGAAATGTCTCCGTTATCTCCTGCCTAGATAATCTCAATGAAATGTTTCCGTTATCTCCTGCCTAGATGATCTCATTGAAATGTTTCCGTTATCTATTGCCTAGATAATCTCATTGAAATGTCTCCGTTATCTCCTGCTAGATAATCTCATTGAAATGTTTCCGTTATCTCGTTATCTCCTGCCTAGATAATCTCAATGAAATGTCTCCGTTATCTATTGCCTAGATAATCTCATTGAACTATCTCCGTTATCTCCTGCCTAGTTAATCTCATTGAAATGTTTCCGTTATCTCCTGCCTAGATAATCTCGTTTAAATGTTTCTGTTATCTCCTGCCTAGATAAAATCATTGAAATTTCTCCGTTATCTATTGCCTAGATAATCTCATTGAACTGTCTCCGATGTCTCCTGCCTAGATAATATCATTGAAATTTCTCCGTTATCTATTGCCTAGATAATCTCATTGAACTGTCTCCGATATCTCCTGCCTAGATAATCTCATTGAAATGTCTCCGTTATCTCCTGCCTAGATAATCTCAATGAAATGTTTCCGTTATCTCCTGCCTAGATAATCTCATTGAAATGATTCCGTTATCTATTGCCTAGATAATATCATTGAAATTTCTCCGTTATCTATTGCCTAGATAATCTCATTGAAATGTCTCCGTTATCTCCTGCCTAAATAATCTCTTTGAAATGTTTCCGTTATCTCCTGCCTAGATAATCTCATTGAAATGTATCCGTTATCTCCTGCCAATATAATCTCATTGAAATGTCTCCGTTATCTCTTGCCTAGGTAATCTCATTAAAATGTTGCCATTATCTCCTGCCTAGATAATCTCATTGAAATGTCTCCGTTATCTCCTGCCTAGATAATCTCATTGAAATGTAAGCATTAAAGAATATTGTCTTGCTACTTTAATCTTATATTTTTTTAACGGCATTCATACTAATTCTAACGCACCAACATTTCGGAAACATGACATTTAGACTATTCACTGGAGAACACCGCTTTGTATTTTTAAAAGATTTCAACAATTAACTGCTGATAGTGAAACAGACATTTCCTTTCATTGGGCAATATATTGTTCTATATTCTTTTCAATGCATAAATTTGAAACAAATAAAAAAGTATTGAATTCAGCCAAAAAAAATTATATTATGTGATGAAATACTACAAAAGCAGCTATATTATTTAAAGATATTTTAACTTTTAACAAACAACCTTCTCAACTGTTTTTTACAATGTATTTCTTTCCATATTTAAAAATTAAAATATGTGTATGTTTATCAATGACTTGAGTTGAAAAACATTGTAATAAGTTAATAAATAATTTCATATCCATCTATTTACTAGGCCGACGATACACCTTATATATTTTCGTCCCTTTGAGCATCAGCTAAGATTGTATTTTCAAATTTATTTGGATTCTAATCTTAGGCTACTTTGACCGCGCACTGTCTAATCTCCCCAGACGCCAACATGACACGAGGTCAAAGATCTAATTCGTCTTATAAATACCTCTGTGAAAACAATACCGTGCCGTTAGCCCCAATGCGCAAAAATCTATTATAGGAGGTGATGGCGTGAAGATAGCTTTTTTGACCGTTATAGAACACGGTGTCAGGGTGCCAGATACGTTCCAGAATTTTGATCCCTAGGGTCAGGTTTTCCAGGGAGACATTCATAGCTAATCTCCGATCCAGCCAACGTTGACGGAAGTAGCAGTCCAGTGTGTAAATCTGGGGAGTATAATAGAATGTTTCTTGGGTAAAAGCTATCAGCAGACCAGCACATGTTACATACACAAAGCTTCGTGAACACACGTAGAGAAAAATACACACAAACAGTCTCGAACACATAATATATACACTAGCAGTTCAATTTAACAATCAGCAGGGTATAAAATAGTTCACATTGCAAACAGGTCTGGAGTCTGGAGTGTGTCCCTGAGTCTACCCAGCTCTGATGGGTACCTGACATTAGTAAGGGCAAAGTTAAGGCTTTTGGGCATTGTGCTGGACACACAATCCCCTAGTGGCTGGACTTTGTGCTGGCCTCACAATCTCATTGTATGCCTGGCACCATAACTGGTGAACGCTGCTTCACGAGACCTGTGGATCATTATGGTCCGAGAGAATTCTTAAACTTTTTATACATTGCAAACGCCGTACAAACGTACAGGCGAAGAGGTCTACAATGTAATACACACACCACTTAACTTTAAACCATTTTATCATAAAAATGCACAAAAAAACTCTAACTCAAACTACCGACTAAGCTATAAACATATTAAAACCAATAGCCCTAAGAAACGCTCTAATTATATCTTTATCAAAACAAACCAACGAATATCTACATAACGTCAAAAAATAATATATTAATTAAAAGTAAAAAAAAAAGTTTATAATTGAGCCAAAATCTCTTCAGATCAACTACTTATAATGAAACTGACCGGTTATGTTGACCCCCACCAACCCTCTCTCCCGTCCCCAATCTCCAAATGCTGACCACTTCATAAAAGCTCTGGCCCTCGCATTCTGATAGTTACAATTATTTACATAAACGCCAAGGAAGGTTTTAAACAAACCCGGATTACATTTAACAAAGATTACGTTAAATTTCCCCCCCCCTCCCTTTTTCCTCTATGCAATGCACTTTAGGAATCTCTCAAACAGTTTAACCAAGAGCTAAATGGCTTTATAAATTAAAAGTAGACATAATGTAAATTTAGAGCTTTTCTAATATGTGTTGAGATAATATTAACAGCGAATACAAAAAAAAATGTTACCATGTCCAGTTCAGAGATGGGTCCCATCGACCGTAAACTTAAGTCGGCATTCACTACAACAGCTTCCCCTGTAAATAGAAAGAGATTGGAATTACTTAATAGATACAGTTTATTTAACAGATTGGAATTATTTAATAGATCCTATATAGTTTATCTAACAAATAGTTGTATGTTGAGAACATGAAAGTGACACACATTAAATATATATATATGTGTATGTATATTGGGGACTATATATATACAGAGAGAGAGAAAGAGAGACAGACAGTGAGAGAGTTGAATCAATAGATAGACCGATAGATAGATATTATGACGTATTGCACCATGGATAGAAATACGGATCGATACATACACAAACGGGTGGCAGGGTGGCCGAGCGGCAGGCTCTGGGTTCGAATCCTGGTGAGGGATTATATTTTTTTCCCGGGACTTGACGGTGTCCCTGAGTCTACCCAGCCCTGACATTAGTTGGGGTAAAGTAAATGCGGCTGGGCATTGTGCTGGACACACATCCCCTAGCATATCGTGGCCACAGAAACTGGTGAACGCTGCTTCACCAGCCCTATGATCAGTTCGGTCCGCAGTCTACTTTACTTTATTTTACATACGTAAACGCACAAGCTTAAAGATAGATAGTTATATATGGTGACTGAAGGAAAGATAGACATACAGGTTTCATAGATTAATATATTGAAACATAGAGAGATAAATAGAAAAAAAGATTAAAACGAGATAGTCATATAGATATATAACCACAAAGATAGATGCGTAGATAGTTAAATAGAGAGGCAGTGATAGATAATATATATCTATAAATATTTGTAAGGTACTATTTACGAAAAATGAGGAGAAAATCAACTCTGTATGAAACGATTAATTGGCGAGGGGTAACAGACACATAAACACTGGAGTGGGAATCGAGGGGCAAATACAGAGAGAGAGGGAGAGAAAGAGATTGGAGAGAGGGAAAGAGAGAGGGGAGAGAGATGGGGAAATGTGTGTAAATAAGTAAAGAGAATAGGGAGAGGAAGAAAGAGTGCGAAGAGGAGAGGGGGGAGATATTATGTGTGTATAATATATATCGAGAGAGAGATAGAGAGGAGGAGAAAGAAACAGAAATGAAAGAATTAAAGTGTGTGTGTGTGAGAGAGAGAGAGAGAGTAAAAGAAAAACAACAACAAACTACGTTAATAAATCTCGCGTTAAGAAATGGTGGAATCAATCATCTGGTTATTGCATTACAATTACTTGGTCATCTCTGAAGGAGAGACCTACTTTGTAGGGAAGGTAGCACGCATGCGCCACTAAGACTGATAGTCAATTAGCATGCGTCACACCCGATGTAAACAACAACAAAAAAAACACAGTTGATGATTTTTTTTTTTAAATTCTTTGAACAATAATAAGGAATAATCTTCTTTATAGAAGGAGCGTCTGTAATGTATAAGATGATAAGATAACATGAAAATATTTATTTTATAGAAAGCAACTAGAGTCTATCACTGTAATAATTTTAGCTTTGAGCCAAAGTGAGAAAGCTGAGGAATAAGCACAGATCTCTAAATAAATTAATAGAGCATCCTTAATAAATGTGTAGCTAGCTATTGATGCAAGCGTAAGCTACTCCTTTTATACATTTATCAATCATATATAAGCGAGTTACAGGAATAAACCACATATGATTAGAACAAATCTATACAATAAAAAGGAAGTCCAAGTCACTTGTAAAATATTTACAGGTCAGTGTTTTGGATCTATAATTTTATAGATAAGTGAAAGCATATAACAGTGGCGTTTGCTTTTTTGCATCACGAACATAGTTTCCTTTGTCCATTCTTTGTATAGACCAGGTGGAAAAACACATTAGACTTTTTGAATGCATGATCTGTGAGTGTAATGTTAAATGCACAAACACATTTTGAAATTAAATAGCTTATGCTTGGAATAGTCATAATAAGATACATTGTAGCTGAAAGTCTATTCCGTAGGCGAAGTAGCTGCAACACCTTTTTATTGCAAGTAATGCTGGACGTTGAATAGATTTTAGACACGTCGTGTCTACATAATTTGTTATTTTTGGCCCATAACCCAATAGTCTTATATAAATGGAAGGCACTTTGTATTCATTCTCACGGCCAAGAAAACGCACACACGGACGAACATACACAAACAGAGAATCTTTTTGTTGAGTAACATTTTTAGTTTAAATCCAGATTCCCACATAGAAGCTTACAGATCAAATATTATTCCCCTCGTGACGCAATGAAAAAAACCCAACTAAAACTGACCTCGATATCTTTTAGTTACCGCCCAAGACAACGGTATTTACCAAGAGACCACTGGTCAGCCATTCAACTAGATCAGAGACACGACAATAGAACGGTGGGACGCGGCGTTTGTTTTGTGGGTAGTAAGCCGAGAATAAGTTTCACGGACATCTGAATGACCACTGGCTAGTAGCGGTCAGCCCCCCTGTATGGTTTTCAAACCTGATCATCCTTTACATGGACATTCGCCAGACTCGTGAGAAGAACAATGGGAATGTCTTTTGACTCTGTGGCTATTTAGCTGGTCATTCCATTACTGAAATATTTCCTTACCACAGTAAACAACGATTTCTTACTGCCACGTTCGATAACTCCCTTTATAATATGTTGGCTAATACTATTTACAAGCAGGGACATTGACTTAAAGAGAGAGTGCAGCGTTATCGCGAAAGTGCGGTGGATTGAATGTGCGAAAGTTTCTGGGGATATTGGTTTGCTGAGGAAGTTTCTGGGGATATTGGTATGCTGAGGAAGTTTCTGGGGATATTGGTTTGCTGAGGAAGTTACTGGGAATATTGGTTTGCTGAGGAATTGTTCACAAGCTCTAAATTCGCCTTTCTGTCGGACCGAATTGATCAAAAGGGCCGGTGAAGCAGAGTTCACCAGTTTCAGTGGTTACGGCATACTAGGTGATTGTGTGGCCAGCACAATGCACATCCGCCTTTACTTTACCCCAACTAAGGTCAGGTATCCATCAAAGCTGGTTAGACCCAGGAACACCCTTCAGACCCGGACTAAATCCTAACATTCACTTATATTTGAACCCATCAACAAAAATGTGAAAATAAAGTCTCCCGTATATGACAATAGAAGACGCTGCTAGTAGATCAATATGTCAATTTGACCTCTGCAATATGCGGACAATGTCAATTTGACCTCTGCAATATGCGGACAATGTCAATTTACCACTGCATTAAGGAACCTATTATAAATCTCGTATAAGTGTATTAATATAATATAGGCTACGTCTACAATGAGGCTTGGGCACATATGATTTATATATCCTAGAACCAATCGATAAATCTATGTGGCGAATGTTAATATCAAAAGCACCAGATTTAGAGTGTTCCCTGACATGATACTCATAAATTGTCCATGTTTTCTTTTCTTTATCAATCACAATTTAATAACGGAGAGCTTAATGGTGCACTTTTATCTTTTAAAAAAAATATATTTCTCTTGGCTTCGAACCCGTTTGAAACTTTCCTAACAAACAAGTTGTTCTTTCTTTGTGAAATTGTGACTGTAAGTAGAGTTTATGTAATGGGACGCAAATCTTGTTTAAATTATTCTAATAGTTAATCAACAGTAGCTTTTTAGATGTTACAAATCGTTTTCTTTAAATATTTTTTTAATGTTGGTCTAAATAACTTGCCCTCGTTCGTTTTGGTGCCTTGTTAAGAAAATGGTTTAGCTATATTTTGTTAATATTGTTGTAAGAAAAAGAACAACATCAATTTTATATAGTTTAATTAGGCAAAATCTGACTATTTACTTGTCCTTGTTTTATTTGAACATTTTTTTGTGTGTGTTTTTATTTGAATTAAAGACGTCCGAATGGAATTTGTCAACAACTTTGCTTCACCGAAAGAAAGATTCCTCTATCCGAGAAGGCTAGATTTTTTTTAAATTCCCATTCCGGACAGGGCTTAAGTCCTTCTAAATTGTTTATATAAAAAAAAAAAAACACAAGATCATCATTGATGCACCAAATGCGCTGCCAGACAAAACAAATGGTCTTTTTCATTAGGGACCTGTTGATGTCCTATTATTATTGTTGGACTATCAAACATTACTACCAGTCTTTTCAGAGTATTTGAGTTGCAGTAGCTGAATTATTTGCTATTAAACATCAAAATAGACGACATCACCACAATATAAATTCCAACTTGTAATCAATGAAAGAACACCTTTTTGCAGCATATTATTTAATAACAATTCATTAACAGTTCACACTTCACATAATCTTTAATACTTATGGTTATAGTATTGCTATAAAATAGTTTCATATTGAGTACTGAGTCTACACATTTTTATGAGTGTTCATTACAAGAACAAGAAGTCGACTGAAGAAATAAGCATGGTCAATCACATGACTATCTACTTCCTATATAGGTTTTTTTAATATCCAAAAATGGGTTTTATTTCGACTTTTTAATTATTAATATAGTTACTACCTATATATATTATTTGGTTACTCCATAGCATACCCCCCAACCACAGAGAAAAAATAATAATTTATTATTATTTTTGATACGAAAAAATGTTTACAATAATGAAAAAAAAATTATCTTAATCTTAATTAATGCATATAATCATTCATTTAATAATACATAAAGAAAAAATTCATTTAATATATGTACAAACAATAAAAAAAAAAAAAATTGTATAGGCAGAAATATAAACAAAAAATAATGTCTAATGTTTATATGACAATTAGTCATAGACAACTATCTTTAGGTATTGTCTAATCAACTTCAGTAATACTGAGATAAACTATTGGATATCAGTGATGTGTATCGATAATTATTATACTAAATACTCATCAAGGCTGTCGAGATTATCTATTATCTTTATCTCACAAAATCTAAATAGATTCCATGAAAATTTTTTCATACAACATCCATTAGTTTATACAATAAGATTAACATAATATTAATGTCGGTTTTTTCAATTGTCATTTTGTATTGATATTCTCATAATGGTTATTATGAATATATATCTTCATAATATTTATTTTGAATTGATATTCTTGATTATTCTTGATTATTATTGATTGTTTTTGATTATTATTGATTGATATTCTCAATGACATTACTTACAATGTAACATGATTATCTTTAATCTTAGTTTACAATAAAATATTACACAAATTATTCAAGTCTTTTCTTCAATTATATAATTATATTACACTGCTCAACTTCCTGTGAGTCTTATATGTATCATTTATTTATTGGCTTCAATGCTATCTTTAGTCTTACATGAATACAATACAATATTATCATCTAATGCTCTGACTTTAGAGTCTTACATAGGCATTTCATTATTATATCATTCTTATTTCAATTCCTCTAATGCTTTTTTAAAGACTTACATAGGCATATTAATGTTAACATATGGCATAACAGATTCACTGTTCAGAGGCCACAAAATTTATGTGCTTAACAGTCTTACCAAACTGTTCAGAGGCTACATAAAAAAATTTCCAATTGATAATCATTATTTTCATCAATTAGATTATTTTATACCAGTATCCATATTTACATATTTGTTCTTTACAAAAGAAAAAAAAAAAATGTTATCATGTCATTATACCTGTTACTGAAAATATCATATCCTTTCCATAAATTTTAGTTAATCCTATGTATAATTTTATTGATTATACCTGAGTTCTCTGCTAAAATTCCTTAGAATTTCACAACATTTTCTCAATGTTATTTCTCTATGTTCAGATTTGTTAATATCATTGTCTGGTTTATTTTCAATTTCAATTCTTTTGCTTTTATTTTCCCTATTATAGCTTTTTAATATTGAACAACATTTATTTAATGTTGTTTTTGCATGTTCTGATTTATTTATATCAGCTTCTGATTTATTTTCAATTATCATATCATCTTCTGATTTATTTTCAAATATCATTTCATCTTCTGATTTATTTTCAATTACTTTGTTTTCTTCATAAGTTCTCAAATTGTTTAAATGAACAATTTTCTCTTTGTTATTAATGTTAACCTTGTAAAATACATCAGATAGCTTAAATATTATTTCAAAAGGTCCTTTCCATTCCATAGTATTGCCACTGCCAATTGGCAAATAAACAAGTACTTTATTACCAACTTCTAGTTTTCTCATGTTCTTATGAATGTTTTCTCTGATTAAAGTTTTAGATTTGATTTCTTCATTTTTTTGTACAGCAAATTCATAAGCTGTTTTCATATGTTTTTCAGTTTTATTGACTAAGTCAAATGGAGACATTTTTTTTTCTTTAAGTCCTAATAATTCTGATTTGAAATTATCCAATGGTCCATTGGGATTTTTGCCAAGCACTAATTCAAATGGTGAAAAACCTGTGCTTTCATGAACCGATTGTCTATAAGCAAACAAAATAGCTGGAAGGTAATCATCCCATTCAAATGGATGGTCTTCACACACTTTTGTTATCATTTGTTTTATTGTTTGATTAGCCCTTTCTATCATACCCTTTGATTCAGGATGGTATATAGAACTAAAAATTTGAGTGATTTTGAACATTTGTGCAAAAGCTTGAGTAAGGCTTGATTTGAATTGAGTTCCATTGTCACTCAATATGAACTTTGGAAAACCGAAACGACAAAAGATAGGTAAAAGAGCATTACAGACCCTTTCTGCAGTTATTTCCCTTAATGGAACTACCTCTATCCATCTACTCCCCATGTCTATAATGGTTAAGGCAAACTTTGCTTTGGTAGTTTTAGTCTGCTTCATGGGCCCTATTATATCAACTGCTATCTTGTAAAAAGGTTTGTTTATTGTATCGGTCATTTGTATTGGAGCCTTATGTTTAGAATCTTTTTTATTATGTCTAAGACAGGTATCACAGCTTTTAATAAATGTTTTCAAATCTTTTTCCATTTTAGGCCACCAGAAATTCTTTTTAAGTTTACAAACTGTTTTCTTGCTACTCAAATGACCTGACAATGCATTGTTGTGCGAAATTTGCATTACTTTGACAGTTAATGTTTTAGGTATAACTATTTGAGTTACATCTAATTTATTGTCCTTTCTACAGAGAATTCCATTTATTATTTCAATGTTTTTATTTTTAACCTGACCTTTTTCAATTTCTGATACCATTTTAATTATGTATGGATCTTCTTTCTGTTCTTGTTTTAGAGTTAGCTCATCAAAAGGCATGTTTATTAAACTGATATTTTCTGTTTTTTTCATTTGGGTTTCCTTTTTATGAGGACTATCAATGTATGATAAGATCTCACTCTTCATTTTAGTAAAATCAGATATTTGATTTTTAGCAATGTTGAATATTTGTTTATGACCTTCTAAATGTCTACATAATGAAATAGCATGTAATTCTTTTGGTACATTGTTTATTTCACATTGACTTTCAAATTTGCTTACATACTGTTCTAGTTTTTCTGTTCCATTCCATTTGGGAATAGGATTATCCTTTTCATTATTTATGGATAAGTCAATATTAGGTGTCTCATTGAGAATATTATTTTCTGACTTTCCTATGGTTTGTAAGAAATTAAAAGTTTGTAGAGCAGGGTAAAATTCTTGTTCTGGTAAATCTACTAACTTTTCATTTTGCAATAGAACAGGTTTCAAATTCAAGTCATTGGATTTTTCATTCATCCATTTTTGAAAAATGTCAAAACTATTATCATGTTTGACATTGAAAGAATTACCAATAATTAAAGGTGCAACACAGTTTTTCATTATGGCTGCCTCTGCTTTTCCTGTAAGCCAAGGACAATCAATGTCTATTATAGTGACAGGACAATTTACAGTGGAACCATTTCCAAGTTTTATTGTATCCACTCTTATTATATTGGTGGGTTTCTGATTTGGAATGATACTTTCATCTATGCATATTATACTACTTCCGGTGTCTCTTAGACAGTATGTGGTCTTTCCTTCCACATAAGCAGGAAAAAGTATTAATTGACCCCTGTTTTCAAATATGACATTATTTGATTGAGATGTGGAATTGTTAAGTTTTCCTCTATTTCTTCTATTTTGGAAATTTGATTGAGGCCTATTTTGAGTATTAGGAAAATCTTGTCTTCCAACATGTTGATTTGGCACATTGTTATTGGAAAAATTCTGATTTGGCATATTTCTGTTTTCAAAATTTGAAAAATTCTGATTTGGAAAGTTTCTATTATCAAAATTAGAAAAATTTTGATTTGAAAAACCTCTATGATCAACATTTGATCTATTGAAGTTTGGATTGAAATTTCTACCTCTTGCATTGTTATTTCTGTAACAATATTCTGATGAATGGTTTGTACCATTGCAAAAAATACATCTATAATTATTAGATTTTGGTTGATTACCAAATTTTTTTCTATTGCCAAATTGATTATGTCTAGACCTAGGAGGTGAATAGCTCCTTCTTCTATGTTGAATTGTATTTACTGTTTGATTTTGTTTAGTCAGTTCTACATTAGGATGACTATCCTTAAAATTTGAGATTGCATCTATCAAATTTTCAACTGTCTTAACTTTTCTTTCCATAATGTGAGTAAACAATGGTTTAGAAGCTTGTTCTAATACTTTATCAACAACCATGATTTCTATAATCTCATTAGGATTTTTTGTATCTATTTTTACTAAGTCTAACCAGGTAAGTAAAAATGTTTTCACTTCAGACACAAAAGCTCTCGGTTCTATCTTGTCTGTTAAGATAAAGTTATGAAACTTTTGTCTGTAATAATCCTCAGAGTGGATAAAGAATTTAATTAACTGTTCTTTGATAATGGCATAATCAGTTATTTCTTTATCAATATGTGATAGTGCTTCCCTACCCTTATCTTTCAATTGTGGGATAAGGTGAATGTAATATTCTGAAATGGGAATCCCATATCCTTTACATGTTGCTTCAAATAAATTTAGAAAATCAACAATTTTCTCTTTTCCATCAAAAGGAGGCATTTTGAATCTAACACTATGTTTTGATTTTTCATTATTTGTTTGCTCAACTTTAGTATTTTGTAATTTAGCCAACTCCAATTCATGAGCTAATTTTAGTTGAGTTTCTTTTAACTGAGTTTCTCTCAACTCTTTTTCTTTGTCTTTATTCAATTGTAATTCTTTTTCTTTTAATTCTAGTTCTTTTAATTCTTTTTCTTTATTCATTTCTAGTTCTAGTTGTTTTATTTCATGAGCTCTTAATTCTGCTCGTTCATCTCTTTCCTTATCTGCTAATTCTTTTTTCAATTGCTTAACTTTATTTTCAACAAATTCCTGATATTCTTTCTTATCAGTAATACCATATTCTTTTGCCAACAATTTAGCCTCATCATAGAGTAATTGAACCTTTGACTCCATTATTATTTATTATGAATGTCAAGATTTATTATATTATAGTATAGTACAATTATTATAATGCACTATTTTATAGTACAGCAATGCTTTATTCCTATACTGGATGGCAATATTTATTAATTACTGAATGAGCATTTTTATATTACTGAATGACAATATTTATTAAATACAGAATGAGCAGTCATATAATATCACAGCAACTTTTTTTAATCCTATGCTGTAGTAAAATGTTTATAATTCAGAATGCAAAATGCTAGAATGTCAACAATTATTGGCTATGCCAAGACACATTTTCAATTATGGCTTGTTTATTTTATTATTATTAGCAATTTTATAGTAGAGTTGAAAGCAAGTGCAAGTCACTTTTTGCTATTATGACTTATTATTACTATATAGGTTGCACAATTATTTTCCGCAAAGCACCGTACAATCTTATTATTACCAATGGTAGCACATATACAATATTATTATTATTATTGAGGATGGCATATAAGAATTAGATTAATGTTATCATAAGCCACTATGATATTATTCTTATTAGCAATTGGAATGGATAAAATTATTATCAGTATTGGAAGTACATTTTCATTGTGATTACTGGAAGTACATTTTCATTAATGCCAATACACAATAATTTTACTATAATTAATAGCAATGTAAATTCTAGATAATATTATTACAGTAGCACTGCAAAGCACAATATTATTTTTATTTAGGTTATTTTACCTGTTATATTGTGAATATTTTGTACATTTGTAGTTACATGTATTAGATATCAATTATTATTTTGTTAATTGTAGTTACATGTATTTGGGCACTACTTAAATCATATAGGTATGAATCTGAATATTCATATTATTATTATATTGGTGAACTTATTATTGTTAATGTTCTTACCATAGACCATGATACTCAGAGAGCAAAAACTAATCAATGCATATTAATGATATTTCAAAAAATACAGAACAAAAAAATTATATCAAGTAACAATAGAAAAAACACAATCACAATACACTAATGCTGCTTGGACCACAAATGATAGAGGAATTTTTGACAAAGAATCACAACATGTATAACATTGACAAGACTATAGTAATTTTACTTTAATAATTCTTAACAATAACAAACAAAGTCAAGACAACTAACAGAAATAACCCTAACAAAGAATCATTTCTAATCAATCTCTTTTAAGAAATAGAAATAGATGATAGACAGAATAAGAATAGACAAGAGATTTATTTTAGAAACTCCCGCCAACCAGAGCCCGCTTTATACATAAATAATACATATATATATATATAACTCATACTAATGAATGTAAAAAATATGATTAAATTAAAGATTACTTAATAATCCAAATGAAAACACATTCACTGTATGAAATTACTGCAATGTAAATCCAGAGTAGAAATCCAGAAGAAACTTAATTAATTATTTAATAATCCAATGAATGTTCACACTGTATCAAGTTGAGTTGCTTCAAGTTTCCACTTCAGTATGGTATAATCCAATTTTAGAATGAACACAAGAAAAAAAATGTATACCATTAATTAAAATTAATGTCAATGTCTTTGGTATACAGATTAAATATTAATTATATTTAAAGTTATTTAATGTTATTTATTTATCTTCCGGTAAGCACATCGGACTTCAACATATGATTTTTGTTACATCAGATTTCAACACCTGGTCGTGTCACATCGGATTTGAACATATGGTTATGTTATGTAGGCTACATAAAATTCAACACATGGTTGTGTCACATCGGATTTGAACATCGGACTTGAACATATATATATAGTTTAGGTTCCTTGTTGATAACATGTGGGAACGAAACTTTTTCCGGTTGCAAACAATGACCTATGTACAGTCACTTTTTTCGAATTTATGTATCGAATTTTCCAATGATGAAATATTTGTCATCGGTGGACAAACGTTATATTTTCTTAGAGCTATTATAGTTCTCAATCAGATAAATAGTATATGTATTTGAAATAATCGACTCAGGCTTCAGTTTTGTTCAAAAACTGGTACTCACATAATTTTCCATGTGGTTTATAGTACGTCTTCAAAAAGTTCAAAAAGTTTCGAATATTATATTTTTCAGCTTCTCTCTCCGTTAGCTGCCACCAAACCTGTTGATGTCCTATTATTATTGTTGGACTATCAAACATTACTACCAGTCTTTTCAGAGTATTTGAGTTGCAGTAGCTGAATTATTTGCTATTAAACATCAAAATAGACGACATCACCACAATATAAATTCCAACTTGTAATCAATGAAAGAACACCTTTTTGCAGCATATTATTTAATAACAATTCATTAACAGTTCACACTTCACATAATCTTTAATACTTATGGTTATAGTATTGCTATAAAATAGTTTCATATTGAGTACTGAGTCTACACATTTTTATGAGTGTTCATTACAAGAACAAGAAGTCGACTGAAGAAATAAGCATGGTCAATCACATGACTATCTACTTCCTATATAGGTTTTTTTAATATCCAAAAATGGGTTTTATTTCGACTTTTTAATTATTAATATAGTTACTACCTATATATATTATTTGGTTACTCCATAGCAGGACCCATTGGAGGAAGTGCCTTTTGCTAAAAGTTATTCTTGTTTGATCACATAATGTTTTTAGTTCTGTCTTAGAACTGTAGTACTAATCATGGAAGGTGGTGACCCAGCGTAGATGGTACCTAACATAACGTTGGGGAGCGTAGAAGCGGGCCATGGCCTCCGGAAACTGGTAAACGTTGTTTAATTGGCCCCTTGGACTATCATGGCGTAGAAATTAAAATTTTTGTTAAATAGACGTGCCTGAAATTATTTTCTTAAAATTCTTTTCGATAAGGTTTTCAAATAAAAAAGATTAAATACCAAAGAAGGAAAATCATTTTCTTCATCTTAAATGAGAAAGTGCCGAGTAATGGACAACAAATACTAACAACCGAAACATCAGTTAACGGCTTTTCCATAATTGGCTTCTTATTGGGCTGTCGTGTTTGCATTGTGTATAGCTTTGTGTATTGAATTGATATGTATGACAACAGATTTAATCAAGTAAGATATCTACAAATACGGATGATATGTCTTCTATTAAGATAATGTCATAGCGGGAATGAACTGGTTTATTCACAAGAGAACGGAAGTTATTGTTCTTGTAATGGATGCCACGCTGTTCCACTGATTGGTCATAAAGTATTACAACAGATCGATGAGGTTAGCTTGCCTCGATACGGCTTTTCTTTTTGGAATTTGTGTATGCATGCTTTTTTTCAAATATAAATATATATTGGCCTATATATGATATTGTATGAGAGGAGTCGGCAACCAGTTTGCCAGAGTAAGATTTCTAATTCATTCAGCGCGTGTTAACAGCATAAACCTGCTCCACCGATAAACAATTTTTTTAGAAGAGACTCAAACTGCTTTTTGAGGGATCTTCCGCGTGCCATTGAAAATGGCTTATTGTGCGCGTTCCAGAGGGTGCCGACCCATGTTGTATGAAACATAGAAATGCGAGTCTGTGTTTTAACTCAATAATGTTGATATCTGATAACGTTGTTCTTTGTTTGCATTATAGTTTTCATCATGAGCCTACATAGCACTCCAGAGAAAGCTGACTGGTGCCATGACTTTCACTAGTATAGAGGCTTTGGTTATAACTTATAGGGCAGTCACTCGGTCACCGCTGTACATGACAGAAATGAAATGAAAGACTCTATCAATAATGTAAAGGCTCCATCATTTTTGACAAAGATAAAGAAGTCCAGACTACAAGGACAGCAGGGCGGCTTAAAGTGTACAAAATATTAAAACATGACATAAGAAACAATGGAAGATCTGCTGAAAGGACTGCCAATGCTGAGATGGATTGGCGATGTAGAAACAGATTTGTAGCAGTAAGAGTTTATTCGTGGAGAGAAAGCTATACCGTAGACCTGGGGTCGGCAACCTTTTGATAATAGTGCGCCACTGTAGGAGTAATCCTTCATTCATTAATATTCATCCCACTATAGCAAACAATTTTTTGTTGAAAAGAGTTGAATTGATATTTGGCGGTCTTCGGCGTGCCATTGAAAATTGCTTTTGCGTGCCAAGTCTGGCAAGCGTGTCGTAGGTTTCCCAACCTCTCAATAGTATTAACGAATTTCTACCGAAGCTTTCAATGGGCTGTAGCACTTACAATCGACTAACACAATAATAAGAGATATGCATAAAACTCAACTTTCTTTCTTATATTTGTAAATATGAGATTCTTATTGTTTAATTATATGATTTTTTTTCTAAAAAATGTTACGACTGGAGCATCAGAACAGAATAAATATTTGCTATAACCTAGACGATAATTATGATGTAATTATCGCACATTTCATAGCATGGCTATTTTCATCTACCCCTGAAAAAAAAAACACTGGTTCCCTTACTATTCAAAATGTTAAGTCTTTGCTTCAGAAATGTAAAATCTTATCGGTTCATAATCTCAAATAAAAAAAGCCAAGAACCGTCCATCTCGAGCTCTGTTCTATCATTTGATCA
This sequence comes from Anisus vortex, assembly GCA_949126835.1. Classification (NCBI taxonomy): domain Eukaryota; kingdom Metazoa; phylum Mollusca; class Gastropoda; family Planorbidae; genus Anisus; species Anisus vortex. The sequence continues at coordinate 19,919,107 of OX421502.1, read as the reverse complement.
GGATATTTTTTTCGATCTATGACGATTTTGGACCCGGTAACCATTCTAAAGCCAATACTAACATTATTTTTTTAAATCTCCGTATTGAGCTTTTAAGTTTCAACATTTATCTTCTGTGGGGTTTCCCATCTAATGTAACCATGTTTTGGCGCCCATTTTTTAAGCCTCTATTGAACAGAAGACACTTCTAAGAAAGACTTACAGGACGTATAGAGGAGTGGGGAGGGGTGATGCTTCGATCCACATCTGTTAATAGTTGGGTTGGACGAAAGAAACTTCTGGAGAGAAATGAAGGAAATTGGCTCAAAATGTACGTTTTCTTATGTCTATTAGTCATTTCAAAGTCTAATAGTTGAACTGTGTTTTTCTTTAAAGTTTAGATTATTTTTTAAAGTTTTTATAACTACGCGGTACCTATTTAAAGTTTTTATAACTACCTATCTATTTAACTAACTATAAATATAAACATGTCTTTTTGTCTGGCTTTCTGTCAGCCTCTTTAACTAATCTCATCTAAATATATTTTGGTCTGTTTGATTCTCTGACTTTGCCTTCGTCTCCATAAGTAGTCATAAGTCAGTCATCAAATAAGCCAATGGACCATAACTCATTCAAAAAACTTTGAGATTTCGAAACAATATTTTTCATTATATTTAAATATCGCTGCAATATATTATTTTTTAAAATCCATATGGCTTCAATAAACCTAATCTAATCATTCATGTAATTTTTTCATAACATGTTTTTATCTACGTGTAATATAAATATAATATAAATTTTGCAAGTGATAATTTTTTAGAAAAAAATACATGCATAAGATAGGCCTATACTTAGCTTACATGCCTTAGCCTATTTTGGAGATTTTATCTTTCTTAAACAATGACCATTTCTTGTTTAATTAATGAAATATGGATAGACTGTCGAGAATAGAGTCTTCATAGATAATATACACCGTCGCTGGCTTATACAACATTATTATATAACGTCGTTATTGTATCATCTTTTTCCCAGCTCTGATCCATTCGATCGATACGCTACTAACGAGTCAAAAGACATTAGCAGTTACTTGAAAGATATTACTTGGTCTACATAGAATGTCTATAATCAGTTCTATTCAGATGGTCAACGCAGATATAATTATGCACTTTTTTCTTCTTTGTATGTTACAATTTTCAAGTTTATAATAAGATTAGACTCTGAGTTCGGTTCGGTTTTAGGAGATTTTTTTAAATAGCCAGATTTTGTTTCTTAATAATTGTACATGTTTGTATGTTTGCTTGTAATTGGAAATTATTGTTCCAATAGGCACAAGGAGTCATTTAATTAATTGCTTAAACGGAATGAAAGAAGGCCAATAGCGTAGTAGGCCTACTAAAAATATTCTTGAATGTTTCAAACTACTTAAAATGTTTGAAAAATGATAAATGTATTTTAATCTTTATATAGGCTACTGTTTACTTTGATATAGCTCATTTTGGAATTTTCATATTAATTGAGGATCAGTTAAGCGTCAAGCGTTATTTTCACTTATTTTTAATATCTTGTCAGTGGAGTTCGAAAGCTCCTTTAAAGATCAACATAGATCTACTAGGAGATTGTGAAACCAGCACAACGCTTGATAACATTTAATATGTCCCAAAGATAAGTAGCACCACACTGCTGACATCGGTTGTTTGAACTCAAAGAAGTCGTCAAAATCTGGAACAGTTTTTTAAAACGTTGGTCATATTAAACTTATTCAAACCTGCGAGCATCCGTACAGCAATCCAGAAATGTGTTCTGTGTCAACAATATATGTTAGCTGTAAATTTTATAATTAAGCATTGCGTTTGAGCACAAATACATACTTAAAAATAAAATGAAAACGGAATGATAGGAAATATTAATTATATGTAAAAATCCCAATAACTTAAATATCAGTGAAATCTTTCAGCTTTTCAAGCGATCGAATCGAGTAAAAAGCTTTAATGTTAAAGACCAAGTGAAGAGCTTTTTATCAAAATTTAGTTAACATTAGATTTTGATCGTAAATAGTGTATTCAGTATCTGAATGTTAATAAAAATCATTTAAACAGAATATCAAAGAATCATTTTAAGTAATTAGTTCAATATTTGCACGTAAATGTGTGTGTTTTTTGGAGGACAAATCCAAATCTCGTAGCCGTTTGAGATGATTTTATTTCCGGCAACATAGGAAAGTGACGTAAGAGAAAGAATTTAGAGTAGGAAAAATGAATATTGTCACGTGTTTTGAGTCTGTTGGCACATGTTTTGAATCTTTTCCCGGTTCTTATTTTTAACTAAATGGTTAAATATAGATTTTTAGCGTCGAGTTTTGTTTATTTGTTTTCTTTCTCAAACGTCACTGCCGTATGAGGCTATTTCAAATCTCGTTCCTTTGAGAAAAACCTCTTCACTTGGTCTTTAAAACCAACGTCCAATTCAAATTTCTCCACAATGGTGTCCGATTTTCTAATAGCCTATAATTATAATATTGTTTCCGGTATTTAGATGGGCTGGGCTACATTTATGTGTTCCGGTCATGAGCTCCATCTGGCCAATACTTCATATAAATATTGATTTAGTAGCTGGATAACTATCTAAAATATAATATGGGATGAACATTGGATGAAACTATATTAATCAACGGTTTTCAGCTCTCAAAGAAAAACAAAAATCCTATCAAATGGTTAACCTTGCAGAGGCTTCTATTGTTTCTTTTTTTTTTTCATTGTTGAGTGCCAGTATTACAAAGGATTAATTGATTTTTTTAAATGTGCACTTCGGGTATCCATTAAGCAATTTTATGCAACACCCATAGTTTCTGGGATATTAATAATTTATGACATTAAAATTTATGAGAAACAAAAATCGTAAAATGGGGGGAAAAAATTAGAGACAAGTAAAATGACAGACCGATAGATAGACAGACCGAGAGATAGACAGACCGATAGATAGACAGACCGAGAGATAGACAGACCGAGAGATAGACAGACCGAGAGATAGACAGACCGAGAGATAGACAGACCGATAGATAGACAGACCGAGAGATAGACAGACCGAGAGATAGACAGACCGATAGATAGACAGACCGATAGATAGACAGACCGAGAGATAGACAGACCGAGAGATAGACAGACCGAGAGATAGACAGACCGAGAGATAGACAGACCGAGAGATAGACAGACCGAGAGATAGACAGACCGAGAGATAGACAGACCGAGAGATAGACAGACCGAGAGATAGACAGACCGAGAGATAGACAGACCGAGAGATAGACAGACCGAGAGATAGACAGACTTAGATGTGCATAAAAATAGACGAATAGGCAGATGGGTGGATACAAAGATAGAAAGATTGATTGCTTATATCATAAATAGATAGATAAATAGGTAGCCTACTTATTAGATGGATTGATAGAGATAGAAAAACAAATTGATAGATAGGCATAGAGATAAATGTATGCTTTTAGGCACATTTGTCAGATAGATTTTACTAGATGGATAGATAGAACTTAGAGTAACAATTCAATCCCAGTCTCCCCCTAGTAAATAAACGAAATATAATTTTGTTTTCTTGTTTCTGTTATGCTTATTTTCCTGGGTATTGCCCATCACACCTCCCAACACTCAGGCCAAGTAAATAAATAATCGGGTTTATCTTCATGTCTCTGCTACAGGGGACTAAGTAAACAAACTGTCCAGTGAAACACTGATTACGAGATGTTAAAAAAGTAAAATCTTTAGATGATAGTCCTATGTCCTCTGCGAGTCTAGATCTATTGTCTAGTGCTCTATAATATGGTACCCGGGCAATAGAAGAGAAAAGCTTAAATAGCAGCCTGGTCCAAATAAAAAAAGCAGGTAGAAAGCAAGAGAGAAAACAATATCGCAGTGATTTATTATTTGATTAAAGAGGAAGAAGTGATCTGTCGATAGACAATCAGCTGGTCGTTTGGTTCCAATACAATACACTATCCGCACTTAGAGAATACCAAAATCTCATCCTTACTTTAAAAAAGCTAGGGAAAGAAAGAGCGGATGGGCATTGTGCTTGTCACAAAACCGTCTTGTCTGCAGTTTCACAAAGAAACTATAACAAAGATAAACGTTGCCTTACTATATCAATTGACCAACACTCTCTCAAAAGTTGTAGTTTCTTTCAAGCATAACAGAAGACCAAAGTGCTTTGTGTTATTTATTTAAATTTCCACCTCTTTATCTTTTCCTGAATCTATATTTCTTCTCATCTCTTCGACATTCTCTGATTCACTATTGACACTGTTTCTCTCTGGCATATTTCTCGATGAGATATTAAACTTATGCCGACCCTCCAAGCCAAGTCAAAATGCTCAATATTAAACATTTTCTCTCACGCCTTCGCTTCCCCCTCCTCAAGTTATTTGATCTTGGTGGGTTAGCAGCCACAGAGTCGATAGTTTATGTTCCTCTCTGTAACTTAGATTGAAACTGACAGTGTAAAAGACAATCTTTGTTTTATTTCGATGAAACGATACCTTATTATTTCCAACTACAAAGGTTAACTTTTATTATGTTATTTAAAGTAAAAGAACAGATATTTCTTTTAGGTTTACATCAAAAAGAAAATAGGTCTTCAAGGCACCCCTAAATGTAATTTGCACAGCTAAATCATCCTGTTCTGAATTTTTTTTATATATTCTAAAAGTGTGTTTAAAGTATTCTGTGTTATATAACCACTGGATCTATAAAAGAATGCACCTTTGAGTTAAGTCTTGCATTTTAATTCAAACTTTAAATGATATTAAGCTTTTTATACCAGTTGAGGCCTACATTTCATTGTGAAAAATATAATTTTAATGAACTTGGCATTGATAAAGATCTTTTTTTAAATCTCATTGTTTTTTCTGGGTACTTTTTAACATTTCTGTTGTAGGCTATTTTTTTTTTTTTAGTTTTCACTGTTTCGTGTATTTTTACTACTTTACATTGTTAGTATTTCTTCTTTCTTTGTTTCTAAATGCTACTAATGTTGCTCCACTTTTTAAGCTGACTGTGAATATTCACTTGTATGGAACCTTACATCTATTTTAAATTCCTTCTACTTTTTAATGTTGTTGTTTTATTGTTACTTAAAGGACACATTTATAACATCAGTGCCGTTGCTAGGGATTTGGGGGTCCGGGGGGGGGGCCTCTTTAGGGGCCCCTGCATTTGGACATTCGAAATTATGACATGAGAAAAAAAAATGCGGACACTTCTTTGGGGGCTCCCTCAAGTAGGGGTCCGGGGGGACTTTCGAATTTGGACCCCCCTCCCCCTCACCTAGCTACGCCACTATATAACATTTCAAAGTAATAAGTATATTTTAAATTTGATTGAAGCTAGAGCAGCTGCCTTAAATTTCCCTCGATAAAATCTAATTGAATGTTGTGGCGAGAATTCCACTCCTAGTTTGTGTCTCTATCTTCTCAGAAGCATTTAAATCAACAGATATTTAGAATGCGTTTTGTTTGTGTGTATGTGGTCTAAATTCAACCATCTTGTTTGTTAAATGGTTTAATATTAGTGTGAACAAACCCAACTAGGTTTAAAGAAACAAAGCAAAAAATAAACTGTTGTATGAAGTGAAGCAAAATGTCCAAACTTCCCTTGACATCACTATCTTTTTAATCATCGCCCCTTTTAAAGTTGCTACTGCCCCTGAGACTAAACTGGGTGATATGGTCTGGGGGGCGAGGGGGGGGATTCAGCACAGGAAAAAAACAACCCAGGTCGATTTGTGGTTAGAATGTTTGGTTGAATCAACTTTCCTATGATGGAATTCGGTACAAAAACGTCATCCAAATTTTTTTTTAAAGAAAAAAAACATCACATATAAAAAAAACACACTATTATTAAGTTCAGTATTAAGATCAGTAAAAAAAAAAAAGAAACTCAAGCTTTATCAATATTTATCTTTATTACAAGAGTTTTAGAGATGTACTTATTGGGGATAGTGATCCATTAGTTTTATTAATACACAGGTCTGGTACTACTCGAACTAGGTAGACTCATGTAGGCCTACATCACCAAGACCCGAACAATTATCACATATTTATTATTTTATCCCGATATCTAAGCAATGGTATTTCCACGGTTTGTCACAGGACCAAAATGACATGTAAAATTTTCATTCATTTTCTATTAAAAAAAAATCTATTTAAAAAATGAACTATAGTGTTTACATTAGAAAAGTATTAACTATGTGAACAATAGTAATTGAAATGCCAGAATCTATCGTAATAGAAAATGTCTCATTTTTATTTCTCTTTTAGTGAAAGTTAAAGGGAGAAAACTAGTCACAAGACATTCTCGCAGGTTCTCTAAGGGGCAACAACAACATTGTACCGCTTTTAAAAGAAAAGGGACATGACTCGCGGTTGTTTACACCTTCGTCTTCAACAAGGAAAGGACAAAGTTGATTTATTTTTTTTTTTGTTGTTTTTTTTAAATTTGTTATTAATTTGTCATTGTTTCGATAGTGTTGCATTCGTTTCTACAGCTGATTTACATAGAGTGGTTAGAGGATTCTATGACAATAGGAAAGTAATAAAACAAAAGAGAAGCTGTGTCCTACTAATCTACTTGTTGTATTGTAGTAAACGAATTAACCACACAAAAAAAGGGGTTACTTCCCCTGATGAGCGCATGTCTATTGCTCATTCCATAAAACCCTAACACACACACACACACACACATACACACACACACACACACACACACTGAAACGCTCGTGCGTGCGCAAATGCATCTTGGCTCACGCACATACGCACACATCATCATCTCAGATTTCTTTGGAGGAACTAAACTCCGAGAGGGCAGAAATCAATTTCCCCAGAGTCCGCTGTACTGTGGAAATCGACGTTCCCCCCGACATGTCCAAGAAGAGAAATACATTGCAGCCCTACGGAAGATGTAGTGCATTTAACATGTCAGCTGTTTTCATCAACCCCTCATCGCTGAATCAAAGTCAGCACTTTCTCAATAGCTCTTTAACAAAAAACGTAGATCTATTCTATAATAGTTTATTCCCCCTTGCATATGGATCTAAGTAGTTAGATATATCACTCACACAAAAGTCTTGCTTTAAGCGTTGTTTATACAAGATTCATGAATAGTGGAATTTTCCTTTCAAATTATAACATTTTCATTAGGCTAAAAAGAAAAACACTAAAAAAAACAACTTCTGCGTTTGAGATGTAATATAATTTAACGTCAGAGACGTGGCGTATATCCGTGAGTCTTCGGTTCAAAAAAGGTGAAAGTCAGTTGTTTGTTTGAAGTTAAAGGGACCAGAGAGCGCCCAAGACTTATGCTGAGATAAAGGGAAGATGACTAAAAGTTGAACTGGCAACAATGTCCATTGCACAGTTTGCCCCAGAAGCTAATATAACACTCCAATACCAGTAATATAATATATTCTACCCCTAGAAGTAAAAGCTTTGATGTCATTGAGTAAATAATGGATTCAAAAGATACTTTATTTTTTTTTAACTTTATAATGATCAACCAATATTTATATTTAGTCCTATTATACTTGTGACATTTTGAAGCAAAAATAAAGGGAGATGATTTTAACGCGTCTGAAAAAAAAATGTCTCCCATGATGACAAGAGTTATCTTTTCGCCACTCGCAGTCTCCAGAGCATAAAGATGTACTCAACTAGTGGAAGTCTTTGTTCTTGCTAAATCTGAACTGTTTATACAAGAGTCTGAGAACAGTTAGTTCAAACACTATTCATGACTGACCATCTGAATTTGTTCTCTCCCCTTACCACTACCCCCCCCCCCCCCCACACACCTTTTTTTTCTTTCTCATTGTACTTAATGTGATGCCGATGGCATGGAGGCAACGGCTCTCAGCCCTGTGGACTTAGAAGGGAATAGCTTTACCGTGTTTAGTTTTGTTTGACCTTAATGGATATCTGGGGCATTGGCCAGTCCAGGGTGTACATGTACGACCATGTAGGTTGTAGTTAAAGATTTTAAGTAACAACATCGTATGCTTGACTATGTTCACGAGCTCTTCAACTCCGATAGCTCCAGATGGATTGACCATAAATTATCTTTCTAAAAATCAACACTAGTTACTAAACAGTTACCCTAAATACGAGAGGAGATGAAGCCAGGGCCCATGAAGTTCAAAATAGCCCATAAATAATACAGCACATATTATAACAAATCTTCGTAGACTTATCTCTTAGCTTTAAAGGGCCAAAGGTCAATTTTGCTCCAAGAGATTACAAGCCTCTCGGCAGCCCTATAAATGTCCGTAATATATTATGGCGAAATAATTACCAGATTTTTGTGTTAACCAAGTAAAAAAATGTTGTAATGATTATCTAAAAAAAAGGATATTGAATGAAGAGCTTTAATTGCCACTAAATTAATGGCATTTTATTTTCCATTGAAACAACTGTTGCTTTTTTTTTTATTACGTAATGAAAATTTTAACATCTTAATTAATAAAGACTTAATTAAAGTTCAATGGAAAAAAAAAGTAATTACATCTATAGTTACTGTCATTTTGGCTTGAACATTAGGCCGATAAAATTTATCTAAAGCACATGTTAACAACACAGACTTGATAATTGAGAAGAAGTATATACGTTTTGAAATAGAAAGAATAGTAGTTTAATTTTTTAAAGGCAAATATCTGAATACAATTATTGTTTTTCAGTCTTGATTGCAGCAGTGGAAAAAGGGGTGAGGTGGCTTACAGTCGGATGCGTTTTGTTTTTGTCGTGATGTGTTTTGCTGTGGTTTTAAGATTTGTCAGGGTCGAACAAAAACATTTTTTTTTTGCTAGACGAAGTTTCAGAAATTGTAGATTACTTAGATATATTTTTTTTAATACGTAGATAGAGATATTATTACTTTTAAAATGTAAACATAAAAGAAAAACTGTTAATAAAAACGCCTAATTCAAACAGATTTTATTTATTCATATTTTTACTTGACAAAATATTAAGTAGATGAAGAAATCAGCCACTGGTTGTAAAATCTCCTTTGGGGAAACCCTGTCATTCATTTCCCTAACATACTGGCATTTTAAGCTTTTAACCTCAGCTGAACATCTTTAAGTGTGTAAAAGGCTCCTAATGTTGACAACAGAGTTTCGCAAAGATGTCAAAAGGAACGGCTACATTATTTAAAAAGTTAAATAGTACATTAACAACTATACTTAAACTCAGCTTGTTTTCAAAATATTGTCTAATAGTAGACATTACAATGTATAACTAAGGTTATGATTTATCTCAAAAGAAAAAAAAAACTTGGGTTAATTACAAGGCGAGCAGTATTAAGACAAGCATAATAAACAGGCTCATAAGACTAAACCAATACGGTACATTGGAGATGTGTTTAGAGTTTAGAGTTTAGAGCATTAAGTAAAAGTCCGAGTTATGTAACAATTATGGTGACACCATAGGCCTTCAGATCGCCGGTAGAAACTTATAGATCGGAGAATCGGTGAATTAATGTAGCTTTCAATTTTTTCTTCTGTCTAAGTCTGCGTCAAGTTCGAAATGAGAAAAGTAGACTCTACTATTTTTAATCCTTAGTCTAGCCTCTCTAAACAAAATATTCAGATAAGTAAAAAAAAATATATTAAAAAAAATACTTTTCAAATAATCAATTTTATCTTAGAAGTGAACTAAAAAGTTTAAAATATTTTCTTTTCTTACTGATTTGAACATTTTATGGACACGGTGGCCGAGCGGCAGCGCGTTTGGCTGGCATACCGAAAGTCGTTGGGGTAAAGTAGATGCGACTGGGCGTTGAACTGGCCACACAATCTCTAGTAAGTTTATGCCGTGTCCACAGAAAATGGCGAACGCTGCTATGGATTATTTGGTCCGACGGGATAATCAGAGAAAAAGTAATATATCAGGATTGCGCAAAGTAAAGATATTTTGGGGTTAGGGTATGTTGCTGAAAATGTTAAAGAATAAGTTTTGCCAGGGCCTCACGTTTATGAGCCAAGATTCAGCTTAATGTGATAAAAGAAAGTGGGTGAAAATTAGACTGTAGGATCACCCACGACAGAAGGATACGGGAAAAGAAGAACATAATATATGTCAAGCTAAAAAAAATTGGATTAAAAATATGAGAAGTGTTGCCAACTTTAAAAAAATGATTTTAAGCTCAAGCTAATAGCTTTTAAAGTGTTTTTTTTTTATATACTTTGTGTGTGACATAGATCTCTTTAATAATGCACTAATGGTCGAAACAATTGGATGTCGTGAATTTAATGGTCTGCCTAAACATGTGAAAAAGAACACACCAGACATCACTAAATTATTTATAATCAAAATGCAAAAGACTAAAAAAAAAATAAAAAATAACACGACACGATTGTCTGTTAGAAATAATAATCTACGTAATTATTCTTATAAATTGACGAGAGTCAGAGTTTTGTATGACAATAAAAGTTTTTTCTCATCATTAGCTCTATTGTATTATCCCATATATAATACACACATAATATATCTATTTGTGCGTGTTCTATATAATAAACCCATATCTTTAAAAACACAATTACCTACGCAGAAAAACAAAAACAAAAGAAAAACAGCTGAAGTGAACGTAAACAAAAAACACACATAATAATAGCGATACGCGCACCCCATTTCTGTCCTGCAAATCTGACATATGATAATTTTAGTATTATCGAATTCAACAATTAGAGTCGGTTTGTTTTATCCTTGACCGTCCTACACAGAGATAAAGGACTTTCTTGGTCAAACAGGGCGAAATGTCTAAAATAGTTTCTTTGTATTTTTAGATCAATGGAAAGTCCGATTTTTTTTATCTTTAAACAACATAATGGAGATAGACAGGAGATTTTTTTTCTAATATTATATTATAGTGTAAAGCCGTCAACTCTTTATATTTTATTTGAAACAAGTAATACTTAGACATAGGTCTCATCAATTAAATGAAAAAATTATTCTATTACCCCACGTCATCTCAGATCAAAATTAAAATGTTTAAAGTTTAAAATCCTATCCCTGGATTAGAAAGTTAGATCTAATACTAGTTAAACATTAGTATACAAAAATAAACCTTTTAAAAACAATTATATATAATTTATACAATTTATATTTCATAAAGTCAAAGTAGTTACCCCTGACTAAATGCAGTGCTTCTCACTATTTATTGCTGAAATTGAGCATTGCAAATTAAAAGCAAATCTGTATCGTAATATAGGGATATTCCCCCACACACTTCCTCTCTCTCTCTCTTTCTCTCTCTCTCTCTCTCTCTCCTCATCTCTCTCTATCCATTTGCCTGTCTCTTACTGCAGACATATAATTTTTGTAACTGTGATCCGTTGATCCCACTGGTGCAGTTTGAGAACGGCTCATTTTAAATCGCTAACATAGTTTTACAACAACTTTACTGAGAGATCTTTTCCCCACTAAGCCCTGTCTAATGAAAACTGGGTTCCCCTCCACAACGGAATGGAGGCCGTTTGACTCAACTTACTGCGGTATCAATCGAAGTCGATCCTGTTCGGAAATTGGATTTCAGTTTTGGGAAGACAGCATGGGAAGCTGGACTATTTTGTAGTTCTTGGTACAAGGCTAAACTTATATTTTTAGTGTGGAAAACAACAGCCCTGCTTTTCTCTTTCTTTATTTATAAAGTAATTCCTAGAAATGACTGCTTTGTTTAATCAGAATTCAGAATATTACGTTGTACAAATCTATCTCTTAACTGCTATTGACAAGTTTTATGAATTTAATGGATATGGCACCACACTGTGGGGGGAGGAACGGGGGAAGACAAAGGAAACGATGGGAGGACAACATCAGGGAGTGGACGGGAGTAAAGCTGTGCGATGCAATGAGAAGGGTGGAATGGAAGAGGATGATGTACATGTCATCTGTGGCGCCCTAACGGTCCAACAGACTACGACTATGCAGGTAGATAGGATGTAGGAATGGATATGGAAAATATCTTGAAAGCAACACGTATGCAGTAAGAGGAATTAACGCACACATTTAATAACAACTTATATAGAGAAACTTTTAACAGAAATGCAGAGAGATAGATATGTACAATATTGGATTCTTGATAAGTAATGTAAATGAAATGACTACTATAATTTCTAATAATATAATAATATATTGTATAGCCTGTATATTTTTGCAATAAAGATTTCAATTATCTGCTTAGGGCTACGGGATATTGAAAATAACGATTGGTATGCATCCTTTTTTGTAAAAATGAATTTAAAATGAATCTGTGATATAGAAAACAACACGTTTGATATATATTACGATAATAGATTAGTAATCCATCATAATTCTTACTTTGGAAATCTAAAAGCTTTTAAGTTTTTAAAACAACCAAGCCAAAACGTATGGTCTATTGCTTTGATCTATATATAATAAAGACTTTATAGTTCATAAAAAATGGAATATCCATATATATATATAAATATAATTTATACAGGCGTTTCCTATGCATGAAAACGCGGATATAGGATGCTGCCCATTCTGTAATAAGTAGTCAGACTATTATCAATGCAAGTTTCTAATTAATTTGAATTAAACTAATCACTAAGTCATTGTGCACATGTGGTGTTTTAGCAATATGTGCACTTCTTTTGAATGAAAATGTAGGTCTACACATTTCATGGAAGTGTAAAGAAAAGAAAAATCATGAAACAGCTGTAAGTCTCATTATAAGTAACTTTTTAAAGCTAAACGAAACACCATTTATAAATTTCACTTTAAGAATCACTTTGGCAAAGGTGTATTAAAAGCTACAAAAGTGTTTAATTAGTTACTTAAAAATGAAACGCATAAGGAAAGACCATGTCGTGTAAAAGGTAGTAGAAGATGGCGCTACATGAACCTGTGCAATTTTTTTTAAAGGGTCAGCTGTTGCCTAAGCAGCTGACCCTTTCTCTCCACGCCAATGGTGATTCTAGGGAGACAGCTAAAATGATACAGCAAGGGACCACCTGCGGTTGCCAGAGAGATAGCATAGGCGATACAAGACTGCCTTGGGGATTTCGTCTCCTGACTTTCTGTTGGGGTACAGTCCCTTAGTCTGTTATATGAGTTATGTTATGAAACACACAACTCTAATAAAATACACATAAGAATATACGTTAGTGTTGCACTATACCCACCCACTACAAACATTTGGACAAAAACTTCTTCTGCATCCCATAAGGTTTTTTAACAATTGCATAGGGCCCTTCTTTTCGAGCGTCCTTGTAATAAACACCTACCTCCAAACCCTGGGCGCAATCTTTTGTCATATCCCTCCAGTAAAGTATCCAGTACATTGGAGATGTTCACAGACGTCTTTCCGCTCGTCATGATCTGAGCCAGAGACACACTAAAAGAATACAGACAACAATATACACATCGTAAGCAAACAATATAAAACGTTTAAATAAGAATTTGTATTTTTAATTTGTATATTTCTTATGGGGTCTTTAATAGATGGGATGGTCACTTTTTTAGAATTTCAGATGGACAGTTACCAATGAATTTTTTACGGTGTATTGAAAAAAAAAAGGGGGAAGTGCTCATGTTGAGAGCGAATGAAAAGGTTCAAAGACACACTGAAGGCCACACTGAAGAATTTTGGTGTCGATTCTGATAGTTCATGGAGCCTGGCGCAGCAACTTACATACAAAAGAGACTGAGCAACGAGAAAAGTGTCAACTCCGTAAGCCCGAGGCCAGCAGCTCTACGCCTCCCATGGTCAGCACACCGTCCACCCATGCCCCCCAATGCGACAGACTTTCCCGAGCTCTGATTGGGCTAATCAGCCATCTCCGAGCCCGTCCTCAGAGACCTTAATGACATTTAAATGACGTACGTAATAGACGTACAACAACAGAGGTCTTAGAACAGTTTTTTGCCGAAAGGAGAAATAATTACGACACAGTTTTTTTTTTAAATTGGATATCTCAAGGTTGGTCTGCATAAAAACAAACCGTTTTAAGCAGAAAACTAGAACATTTATATGAACATTTATATGAACATTTATATGAACATTTATATGAACATTTATATGAACATTTATATGAACATTTATATGAACATTTATATGAACATTTATATGAACATTTATATGAACATTTATATGAACATTTATATGAACATTTATATGAACATTTATATGAACATTTATATGAACATTTATATGAACATTTATATGAACATTTATATGAACATTTATATGAACATTTATTATTTCGTTGAAAAGCTTCTATAAAATATTGCGACCTAGATTCTATGTAATATAAAAGTTTAAGGTCAAATATCTATAAAAGTCAAATCAGTTTTTGAACAAGCCATTGATGACTAATCTGTCATGATTAAAGTAGATAGATATGGTACATTGAATTACCACTAGTTTAAAATTAATACATACATTTGTATTTATATAATTTGCAAGTTAAACTATTTTTATTGTTTAGAAAAACGTAAAATAAAACACACAAAAAAGATGGCCTTCAAAACAGAATTCCACATGAAGTAGCCTATAGTAAGGCCCTGTGTTTAAGTAGGTCTGGAGTCTGGACATTTGCCTAGGATGATAAGTGGACGCAAACGGCAGTCCAGTGGCTTGGTAAATAAAAGAAGTGCTTTTGTGGGTTTCCTGATCGGTGGATTTTACGGGACTGAATGGCCACCGCATACAACGAGAATGTATAGCCAGAATAACGCCCAGCTCTCTAAACTTTTCCCAACGGATTTCGGATTCCCGTGAAATCCTGTGTTTATTATTCTTGTTTGTGATGTTTTAAAATTGTGTATTTCGTTAAGTTGTGAACTTTTTCCTCGGTCTTAACGGGGTCTCCACAATAATATTAAGAAGAAGGGAGCCAACTAAACATTAGATAACGGCAGACCACAGTCTCTAGACCAGTTTTATATCATTAATTTTTTTGTTCGTAAGTCTTCTTGATTCTAAGAACAGACTTTGAATTTTAAACAGTTCCATAGTTTAACTCAAGTTTTAAAAAAACACAAAAACACTAGCTTTATCGACTGAAACATCTAATTTGAAAACAAGACACGCATAGATGATTGGTCCAAAAAAAAGTAGGTCAGAAAAGAATAAAAATGAAAGGATGTTAAATTTCGAATTAGTTTCATCCAAATAAAGTGGCGAGGATATTTATGACTCTAAGCTTAATTAATTAATGTGATTGATTTAGCAGTATAAAATTCAAATATTTGATAAATTAAAATATATTTTATTCCGGCTTGCAATAAATCAATAGATTTAGAAACACTCACGGAAAGAAGAAAAATACATAAACACGAAAATTTAGAAAACTAAGAAATGCAAATAGATACAGAAAAAAACAACTCTGAAAGACATAAAACTAGTCTAGATATCTACAACTATAGGCGCTTATTATTCAGTAATTCATATAAATCATGTTTTCTTCCTTTCAGGCTAGATGAAGGTGAGATTAAGCGTTGCAGGAGAACGGGTTTCTGAACGGGTCAGAAACACCAAAAACTTAAATATTTAAAACTAAAGCGGATAGACTTCAACCACAGATATGCGTATATCTAAATAATCTTCTTCTTAACCCTTACAGTCCCGCGGGCGTGTATATAGCGGAACTGAAGGCAGCATAGATAGAAGTAGGTCGGTACGGGAAGGGTTAAACGTATTTATGCCATTGCCACACCCAAAAAGCAAGGGGAAAATACCGAAGGAATATTACCTGGTTCCTTTTTAATAAAATTGAATCTTTGCAATAAGAACGGAACAACCGAGCATATAAAAGAACAAAAACAAAAGAAAGGAGAGAGAGAGAAAGAAAGAGATAGACAGAGACATGGACAGAGAAAAGAAAGAGGCATAAATAGACAGAGTTGAAGAAAGAGAAAGAGTTGAAGAAATCAAAAGTCAGAGAGAGGCTGAGAAAGGCGATTAGACAAATATTCTTTCATTAGCTGTGGTCAGTGGTCAGTATACTTTTCCGTTTTCTAGGAAAAGGCAAATAGTGTGGTCAAAGCATTGCCCATTCACTTAAAAAAATATCTTTGATACTTTGCGTATTACACGTTCATTATGCGTATTACGCTAATAAAGATATAGCAAATGTAAGTAAGTCAAGCGCTGGTATAATATTACCACTGCAATTCACATCAAGAGCGCACTGAGCATGCTAAATTGAATAGCATGGATAAAAGCGCTATAAGAATTGACCATTATTTTATTTTTTTTAAATATATTATCACTGGAATACGTTTTAAATGTTGACTTAGATTATTGAGCTTAATCTGATAACATCTTACCTGATAAGCAAGGTGAAGGAAAAACTCACAACAAATCGATACATATTTTTTATAAGTAAAAATTTCAGTTTTTTTCTGGCACCACCAAAATATCCTTAGAATATATTTAGAAAAACATCCACTTCTAAAACGTAAAAAAAAAAAAAAAAAAGATTGGAAATCTAGTCGAGCAATAGGCAGCTGTACCGCTACCAAGTAAAATCCATCCGAAGATATAAAACTGGAGTTAGAAGTTCAAATAAAAGCTTGTCAAACATATGTCTGGGTTACCTCTCTTGTGGCACAAGTCACCCTTGTATTATTCAAAACACGTCAGCACTTTCAGGACCCCCAGAATTCAAGGGGAAAAGGCGGGGAAGGGGACAGAACTCTGGAACGATTCTCTAAAACAACAAAAAAAAAAAGAGATTTGGGAGGAGAAGATGAATAAAAGAGTAACGCTGCCCGCGATCATTTGACTGTTACTGAAGAAACATTACAACATAAAATCACTGGGGGGCAGATTAAATAGGAAAGAATAAAAGAGGCGAACGAATGGCGAAAAGAGTGAGAACATTTAGGAAGCGAAAAAAAAGGATGGAGGGGGGGGGAGAGGTAAAAGACGTGTTGACTGTCTCGACCGATTCCGCGTGACAAGGAGTGCGAGGGAATCTTGCGTTAAAACCAATAATTCGTCAAACTGTGTGGGGAGGGTGGTGGGGAGCCGGGAGGAGGCCAGGGGAGGGGGGCGTTTAAACACTGGGAAATTTGACTTCTTTCGTAAATCACACTACCGCCGCGGGGGGACACGGGGAAATCGAAAAGCCTGGAGGAGGGGGGGGGTGTACGGTGTCTGCGCGTTGGGAGTCCAAGACGAGCCCCATCGTTCGGGGCGAAATAACGTGGGTGTCGATGCACGCACACGCACTCACGCACAAACACACACATACTCACACACCCAGATACATTAAATGTCTTTTTGCGTCGGCCAAGTGCGTGGCTGGTATGTACTTTTTGGGCAGGGGAAAAGGGGGTTGGAGAGGGCAGTGAAATAGAAAATCTCGGAGAAATTACATCTGTAAATAGGATAGCTGGAACCAACAAAAAAAAGTTGAGCAGGAAATAATGTTAAAAAAAATAATTCCAAAAGTTTGAATAACTAACGTTTTAATTTTGTGGTGCGACAGTGGCGTATCTAAGGAAGGGCGTATTGGGGGGAAGGGGCAAATCCTGTTAACCAATTCCAGACAACCTACCGTTTTTTTTTACGAAATAAAAAAGTTTTTAAGATAATTTATGGATTAGGTAGGACATAATATCTTAATAACTCCAAAGATAGATTTTAAAATTGGCATTCACTTAAAAAATAATTTCCAACTAAACATTTCATTATTGCAATATAATTTAAGGCAGATTCATAAAAATAATAATAATAACGGTGCTTGTATAGCGCATATCCCGTTGGTGACAGTTCTATGCGCTAGCGACAGTTACAGAATACAGACAACGAACAACAGACAAAAAATTTAAATATGTATACGCAAATACAGCTAACGAAATAGGTGAATCTTCAGCCGGCTCCTGAAGGTGTCATAGCTAGGGCTCTGACGAAGCTGTTGTGGGAGGTGATTCCAAGCGGACGGTCCCGAGTAAGAGAATGAACGTTGGCCAGCAGACACTAGCCGCACACGAGGGATCCGCAGAGTAAGCGCGTCAGAAGCCGAACGAAGTGGGCGGGATTGGGTGTAGAGCTCAAGACAAGAGCGAAGGTAATCCGGGGCAGAGTTATTCAGGCACTTATAGCAAAGAGAAGCTAGCTTTTATGAGATCCGGTTGTTGATGTGTAGCCAGTGCAGAGATCGGAGCAGAGGAGTGATATTATTTGACTTCTTCTTGAGGACTAATCGGGCTGCGCAGTTCTGGATACGTCGGAGTCCTTGAAGAAAGGAGGCCGAGAGACCAGTCAAGACCAAATTGCAATAGTCCAAGCCGGAAAAGAGGTGAGAGATGATGAGCTTAACACAAGCTTCCTTGGTGAGATAACGACGGACGGCGGCAATACGACGCAGATGGAAGAAGCAGATTTTGGTGAGGAAGGAGATTTGGGGCTACATGAACAGCGTAGAGTCCAGATAGACGCCAAGGCTCTTGACAGTCGGGGAGAAAGGCACAGTTGCGTCAGCCAGCTGAAGATCGGACGCAGTGAGGAACACGACCCTCTGTCTCGTACCGACAATAAGAGCTTCAGTCATCTCACTGTTAAGCTTCAACTTGTTTTCCGTCATCCAGTTCTGGATGTCCAGGAAACAGATGTCATTCGATTTACATTTACAAAAATGATGAGAAAGATCATTCCGCCTCATCCTCATATACAACATTATGTGGACGATATTTGCATTTTCACTTACACTTGGGCGGAACATTTTCAAACTTTGGAATATTTTTTGCAATTATTAAAAGATCACAATTTAACAGTGTCACATGACAAACTAAAACAATTTTATTAGGAGTGACAGCGAATGAATTTTGTTAGGATATAAGCTTACAAGTAATGGGATAGTACCAACAAGCAGTCATTCATGTCATTCGAAATTGTGAAAACTTTGGTCTTCTATAGAAATTTGTTTGAACGAACATGCTACGTTATTGTTTAGATTAGCCGTACATTGTGTACGCGCAGTACTACTTTTTAAACTTTAAAACAATTTTTTGTATAACAATTTTGCTGGATGAAAGTATTGTTTCTTTTTAAAATATGAATTTAAAACTTAATTATAGAATTAATCTGATATATACGTTTTAATCATGAATGTTTCAATAATTGATCATTGTTATATGATAAAATAATATTTTTAAATAGTACCGTGGTTCTGGATTAACCTGTTACGTAAAGTACCCTTCGGACTTCGGACCAAACTAATCATAGAGTAGAGCAGTTGAAACAGCGATCACCAGTTTCTGTGTCCACGACATACTATGCGATGTGTGGCCAGCACAATGCCCAGCCGCCTTTACTTTACCCCAAGTAATGTCTGGTACCCATCAGAGCTGGGTAGACTCAGGATTAACCTGTTGCCCTACCATTTACCTTGATCTATTCGCCTACGCTTCCAGGGTATCAATTGAGTTCATATTTGTATGAGATTAAAACAACAAAAACAACTAACAAACATATTTAAACAATTGCAGGCACAAACCAATACACAGGAGAATGATATGGGCATGGGGTACCAAAGACCAACGTAACCTCCATACAAACCCAAAGCATTATTTGAGCTTACCATTAATGTATCGATAACTAATGATCGTCAACAAACACACACAGATAGAGAGATAGGGAGCGTGAGTGATTTTACTTGCTATTTATTGATAAGGGGCTTTTACACTTTTTTTTCCTTCTATAGATCCATTCATTATTACAAGTGATACGAATGCTCATGTAAGCTTAGAAACAATACAATTAATACAACATCATCCCTATTAAAAGAAAAAAAGATACTGTTTATATTCCATTGTTGCGCCCAATATAAGAAATGCCAATGTTATCTCACCTCTCGTCATATATATATATTTGTTTCACTGACACAGAAGATAATTTAATTGCATGCGAATCTACTTGCAGAACCTTAAAATGGACATTTCTGAGATGTCAAGGCTTCATATATCACGTGACCCATGGCCAGCTAATCGGATTCAGACGCCATGAATTCTTGCCACAGAACGCATTTGCGCGTCTGCTCTTTGCTGGGCCCGTGTGAAATTTGCTATTTATCTTGTGTACTGTTTGCTCTAGCGTCTATCATTATGGCTCTATGTGTGTGCAGTATATAAATAAAATCAATCCACTGAATCGAGTCTGAGATGGACCTTTAATCAGAAGATATTTTTATTATGAACACATCTGAAGAACTACTGTTAATGATAAATGAATGCAGTGAAAAGAATTGCAATTAGGCTTACTTTATCAGCTAGATCAGCGGTTCCCAGCCTGTGGGTCGCGACCCCTTTGGGGTCGAACGACAATTTCATGGGGGTCGTCAAGGACCAGCGGAAAACACTTATTTGTGACGGTCTTATTGAGGTCTTTCCACAACAATATGTACAGCACAGTACTCTTCGATGGCGTCACCAGAACCTTTCCCCAGTGTGTAGCGGCGTCAAACAGGGATGTGTCCTGGCACCAACACTCTTTAGTCTAGACCAGGGAACGGCAAACTTTTGATAATAGTGTGCCAAAGTGGGATTTCTAATTAATTTGGCGTGCCAAACCCTAAAAGTCACCCTGCTTTATAACTTATGGAAATATTTCTATTAGAAGGTACTTGAATAGTTATTTTTAGGAGTCTTCTGCGTGCCATTGAAAACATTTTTGTGTTACAAGTTTGGCATAGATTGCCGACCCCTTGGTCTAGACTCTATCCAAGGGTCTCCAAACTTTTTAGCCCGAGGGCCGCATTAACTATCAAACAGCAGTTTGGGGGCCGAGGACACACTTGAGGTCCAAAAGAAAAAAAGAGAATCGAAACGTGGATGTTGTTTTTAATTATTTATTTAATATTATTTTATTCAGTTATTAGGCCTTTTTAAAAATACATTGATACAACTGTATTAGTGGGAATGGTAAAAACATAAAATCCACGTAAGCGGCGGCTGATCTTGGCAAGATACAGGTAAATTTCTGTAAATTTTTTCATAGATAAGAGGTTCTCTATTGGCCTGATCAAAGGGCCTCGCGGGCCGCATTTGGCCCGCAAGTCGTTGTTTGGGGGCCTCTGGTCTAGACTATTCCTCTTTACAGTCTTCAAACCATAAAAATAAGGCTTTTCAAAAATATGGCTTAGAGTCTCATGACAAGAGTGGATGATGCTAATTAAAGATGTAAATGCGTACTAATGATAACAAACTAGTAGCTAAGAGGGTGTTTTAAAAATTACATTTATAATGTAAAAACATTAATTAACTATTGATTGTTTATTTTACGTATTTTTTATCAATTTGAGTACCGGTATATGCATATACAATATTTATATATTTTTTTCAAATGCAAATTGTAAAGTAAAAAAAATGTTTAATTAAATCATGCCCCAGGGACTCAAAACTAGGACTATTACCTCCCTTGATTAGATTTAGACTCGTAAGCATTTTGTTTATTTAATTATATTTTTTTATATCGGGCTACCTCACGTTGGAATTTTTAAAAGAAATTAAAAGAATATGTTTTTAATAAGTTACCAACGTTGTGTTGTAATTAGAAATAAATATTTCACAATATATAATTTTTAATGGATTTTTGTGATTAATCACTACTCTTTAATTATGTTCAATTTGTAACACTGAAAATACATCCTGTATGTTATGAGATGTTTTCATTTCATTTTATAACAATAGCACATTGTAGTTATATGGTAATGACGAAAAATAAGTTATGGTTCGGGGTCGCCATAACGTGAAAAGCTGTTTAAAATGGTCGCGGTATTTAAAACCAAGGTTGGTAACCACTGAACTAAATGTTTAGAGTTTTAGATCTGTTTTAAATTTAAATCGAAGTATTTCAGAAGGTTAACACCAAAACATTAGATTTCTAAAAAGCTTTATATGCACATTTCATTTAGAGTTTCTTTTAAGGTGTAACACAAGTAAATTTATCAGTTAGTAGAAAACGCGGTGTCTCTAAAACAAAATTATGTTACCAGTAACCGTCGGCATCCATCCGTCTCGAGAGACGATGGTTTAGCTTCATGGTTGAGGTGACCAGCTGCACCGCCGAGAATGGCTGTGTAGACCAACTCGGGAGTGGCAGTCCCTGCCGCACTTCAGGCATTTGAAGGTGGATGGCTGTTGTAGTAGAGTAGGTCTTTCCGCCTCGCTCTTTTCTGGATGGCAGTCTCATTTCGCCCAGTTTCTGCGCGGGATGTGCCACGCCTGACTGCGAGCCTCCAGGTTGGTCGGTCAGAAGCTTGGCATTCCCATGAGTCGAGGTCGATGGAGCTCTGAATCAAGTCCCTATTGCAAATGTCCTTGAAACGCAGTTTCGGGCGCCCTTTCTTCTTATGACCTTCGGCAAGTTCACCGTAGAGGAGGTCTTTCGGGATGCGGCCTGCATTCATCCTCTTTATATGGCCGAGCTACCTGAGGCGTTTCTCGCTGAGCACAGCATGAAGGCTGCTCGTGTTGGCTCTCTCCAGCACCTCTGTATTAAAGACCCTATCCTGCCACTTGATCTGCAGTATTCTCCGTAGGCACCTCATGTGAAAGCTGTTGAGCTGCTTTACCAGTTATAAGCTTATAAAAAGCTACCTTTTCGCAATAGCCCATTAGTATCTTACGGTGTGTAGGCTATGTTAGTAGATTATATTTTTACATACATTGGTCTAACTTTCTAGAAGACTATTAGGCCTACGTACGCTACTAAGATAGGTAATCGGTGGCTGTTTTAATATAGTCTTAAAGCTTAAATATGTATACAACAATTATAATTAACCATTAATTTGTTAGTTTCATTTTCATACATTTTATTGTTTATTGTGCATGTATCTGTATGAATCATATCTATTAGTTTTTTTTTACACGAAGTAAATAATTGGCCTAATGAAACCACTTATGGGGCACGGTAGCCGAGCGGCAGCGCGTTCGACTGGCGAGCCGAAGGTCCCGGGTTCGAATCCTGGTGCAGGGTCTGGAGGGTGTCCCTGAGTCTACCCAGCTCTGATGGGTACCTGACCTTAGTTGGGGTAAAGTAAAGGCGGCTGTGCATGGTGCTGGCCACACAATCACCTAGTAAGCCGTGGCCACAGAAACTGGTGAACGCTGCTTCATCGGACCTATGGATCAGCTAGGTACGACGGATACTTTACTTAATGAAACCACTTTCTCCATGTTCTACTAAGCTTATTCTTTCCATTGTCTTACCCTGAAACATTTTGACAATAGCCTACTTTTTAATATACGGATGTTTATTTGAATTCCATTTTGTGTAAATATTTATTGGGCATAAACTTGAGTTAGGACAATATTATGTACCAAGGGGGTAATTATGTTTTGGGAATTCATTGTTAAAAGGATATTGCTAAGATTGGCCTCAAATAGACTATAAATAACCGACCAGCCTCATTAATAGCCAATCACTTTCTTACAAATACAGAGCGACTGGCTATATCCGTTAAAATTAAGTCCTGGTAATACTAAAGTGGGCTTTTTAATTGTTTCTAGTTGTATCCTTTTATTATAACATTAATATTGTGTAAGTTTAGATCTTCTATCATAGACATTATATAGCCGTGTACAAAAGTTATGTTAGCCTGTATTAAAATGAATCGTATAATTTTTTTCACTGAATGTAAGCTTACTGAACTGGTTATCTGGTTATTGGACTTTTGTATTGTCTATAGTCTATAGCCTATCATAGATGTAGTCTAGGCCTATATTGTAAGATGCGTTAGCCTGTTTAAAAAAAAAGGTTCTCAGTCATTGGCTCGCTTTTTTTCATTTAATAGATACATTTTTTGAATGGACACAAATAAATGTCGACTAGTGAAAATATTATTGAAAAATTGTAGCGTTCAGGTCAAGTATTAAAAATAGTCAAATACAATAGTAGCTGGCGCATTGGGCAAGCGGAACTTCGGCAAATTCTTTTTTAAGTATAATTAGCTATAACGATTTCCCCTAAATTGATATAGAAAAAATCTTATAAAATATATCAAATGATAATCCTTTATTACAATTTTTTTTAATTATAGAAATTAATGTATTATTTGTATAGAGTATAGAGCGTTCTCAGTGGGCGTGGCTTAGGTTTTTTAGGGACGCATTTGTGTAAATTTGAAGCCACTATTGGTGTACAAAAATGGTGAAGTACTTCTTTATCATGCAAAATTCACATCTGAATATTGGCTATCCTACTCAAAAATAAGGAGGTAGATAGTAGTACTGTAGATTAATTGATTAATGTGATTAGGCTAGGGCCGGCTAGACCTATTTACATTTTCAATTTCACTTTATAGGCCTACACTTTTAATGTTTCGTAGGCTAGGCTAATGCAAGTAGGGATGCCAAGTGATAGTGTTGGTGAATAGGCTATCTAGTCAAGTCACTAATATGCTCACATCGTCTATGATCTACGTCTATGATAATAATAAAATAACCTATTTTATTTAACAGACATAATACAGCTTAAATCTTAACAGGACTTAAAACACAAAACATCATTTTAAAAAAGCTCGAGCCTATACGAAACTTTATTAATACAGCGGCCATTGTTACTTGTACACCATTACTCAAAGTAAACAAAAAATCACATGCTTTTTGTCACGTGATTGCAAACGCCCTATTGTTTGTTTTAAAATGGTGCCATGCATGTGATCGCGACATCTTGAGCAGGCAGTTGTCCAATGTAAAAGATGAGAACCTTTAAAATCCTTGAATTATCCATAAAGCGAAAAATAAGGGGGTGGTCGTAAATTCTTCTTATACACTACTTAGGCTGCTGCTATAATGGGGAAGGAGTATTTCAAAATTATGTAGATGCAACAACTCAGCCGCTCGAACAGTGGCCGTGAGTGTGGAGGGCTGTCTACGAGGTCCGGAAAGTAATCGCGGGGTTTTAACCTCTGATAATCCTTTAGGTCGGCTCTCTGTATCCCAGACCAAGAGTGAATGGAAGAGCTCAAAGTGTATTCTCTTCCGTTACAATGTATAAGGTGCCTGGTGAATGGAAGAGCTCAAAGTCTCTTCTCTTCCGTTACAATGTATAAGGTGCCTGGTGAATGGAAGAGCTCAAAGTCTCTTCTCTTCCGTTACAATGTATAAGGTGCCTGGTGAATGGAAGAGCTCAAAGTCTCTTCTCTTCCGATACAATGTATAAGGTGCCTGGTGAATGGAAGAGCTCAAAGTGTCTTCTCTTCCGTTACAATGTATAAGGTGCCTGGTGAAGGGAAGAGCTCAAAGTGTCTTCTCTTCCGTTACAATGTATAAGGTGCCTGGTGAATGGAAGAGCTCAAAGTGTCTTCTCTTCCGTTACAATGTATAAGGTGCCTGACTCCTGGAAAAGGGGGGAAGGGGGATATATACGCTACGTCTACCCGGAAACAAATCACACATTTGCATAGTCTAACGATTTTATTTTCCTGATCTATACATACATAAGTTGGCTATGTGTGTCAATATCGATGCCTATTGGTAAATAAAAAAAGACAAGTGAACGTATTGTCTTATATTGAATTTGCGCGATTTTTTACTTTTCATGTGTATTCCGTATATATAGTATATTGGTTAGAACCTCTCCTTACACTTGGGTGACCTGTGCTCAACTCCCCTTACGGTATAGTAGGCCCTATCTTACTGTTAGAACAAATGTATGATAATTGTTACCCCGTGCAGCTCCGTGAAATTTATACATAGAATCTATATACATCTAATAGACATGTTACTGGTAAATATTGATCATAAAACGTGGGAGGGTCTTACTGAGGAACGCACCTCCTGGCGGTCAAGGGTGCACAAGGGCACTCAAGCAGTAGCGTACCCAGGGGGGAGCCGTTGCTCCCCCTACGACCATTTTCGAAAAAAAAAGGGCCTCTTTGGGGAAAAATATTTTTATAATTTTAACAAGCCATGAAACACAATTTATACTGTTTCTAATATTTTTTAAAATTAAAATTGCATTTCAACAATTTAATTTATTACAATATGATTAATGAACCTTGTTGTGTTAGATCTAGTTAATTTTAGTTTAATTAAATTTGATACGAAGTGAAGGTCACACTCCAGTGCAGGGGTCGGCAACCTTTTGCTAATGGTGTGCCAAGCTAAGATTTCTAAATCATTCAGCGTGCCAACAGCCTAAAAGTCAACCTGCTCTATTATACTTGTTTTTTTATAAGACAAGTAGGTAATTTAAATCCGTAGCTAGACAAAGGCCAAAAGCAAAGGAATTCTATAGTGACAATCGTTAAAGCGTTTTATATTTAATTTTAAAAATTAATGTGTGTGATTATCATCTTTTTTATTAGCATTTATACCAAATCATCATCATATTACCAGACTTTCACATTTTTTTCCTACCTACATCCTACATATCCCGTAGTCTGTTAGACCGTTGGGGCGCCACAGATGACATGTAAACCAGCCTCCTCCATTCCTCCCGTCTCTCAGCCGTTCTCATTGCCTCGCACAGTTTTGTACCTGTCCATTCCCTGATATTATCTTCCCAACGTTTCTTTGGTCTTCCTCTCTTTCTGCCTCCTCTGGTTGTACCCTGCAGGATGGTCTTTGCAAGCCTATTGGTTCTGGTGACGTGGCTATACCATTCCAGGTTTCTTTTCTTGGCTGTGGCCAGCAGGTCTTCATACTTTCCAATTTCCTGTTGTATTCTTTTTCTTATCTGTTTGTTGGAGACATGGTCTTTGTAACAGATACCGAGCAGGGTCCTGAAGCATCTCATTTCCACGGCGTTTATCTTATTTTCCAGCTCCGCTGTTAGTGTCCAAGTCTCGCAAGCGTATAAGAAAATGGAGAGGACCAGTGAGCGCATCAGCCTGATTTTGATGCTGAGGGCTAAGTTCTTGTCTTTCCATATTGTCTTGAGCCTCTTTAGTGATGCTGTTGTCTGGGCAATCCTGGACATTACTTCTGGTTTGGAGCCCTCTTCGGGTACAATAGCTCCTAGGTACTTGAAGCTGCTAACTGTTTCCAAACTCTGCCCACAAATCTTGATCTGCGTGGTGATGCCGCTGGTGTTACTAGTCATTAATTTAGTGTTTTCGGCACTGATTTGCATGCCATAGGGTGCGGAAGTTTTGTCCAGTCGTTCCACTAGATGGGCTAATTCTTCCTCACTCCCGGCAAGTCCATCTATATCATCTGTGAATCGAAGGTTGGTGATACTTCTGCCATTTATGCTGATTGTCCCTTCATGATCCTCTAGTGCATCTGACATGATTCTCTCCAGGAAGATGTTGAACAGTGTTGGCGAAAGCAAGCATCCTTGTCGTACTCCAACGGTAGTCCTAAACCAATCTCCAATGTTGTTGCTGAAGAAGACTGCACTGGTGGCCCTGTCATAGAGGCTACGTATCAGCATTGTCAGGTTGTCATTAATATTGTAATGTTTCATGGTTGCCCATAGGGCTGCGTGCCAGACCCTGTCGAATGCTTTTTTGAAATCAACAAATATATGGTACAAGTGGTTCGAAAAATACAATAAGCTCAAAAATTGCTTATAAAAACTGGTGGCGGGGATGCTTTTTGAAATGTTTAGAATTAAGCTTACATACAACAAATGAAAAAAATGGAGATAGCTGATTCAACCAGTAAATAGGACAAGGTCAGGGTTGCCTGGACAAGCCATAGGAAAACCAGTAACTTAACATCATTTAAAACATTAATAAAAAATGCAAGCCTAGACTCGGACCACGGATGAGCGTAGGACGCAATAATCTTCTTTATAGAAGGAGCGTCTGTAATGTATAAGAGGAATGACATCCGAAATACATGTAAATTAAACATTAGAAAAAATATGCATGATTATTCAAGCCTGGCACGTGTAATACACCAATCGTGTTATAGACACTAATTTATAAACAAAAAACAGAGAGAAAAGTGGTGTTAAGATAATAGCTAATACACTAGATCTAGCCTATATATTAGATCAGGGGTCGGGAACCCATAGATCGCGAGCCAGGTGTGGCTCTTTTGATGGCTGCATCTGGCTCGCAGACACATTTTCGATTATTTAAAAAATGTTTTTTTTATACTTTTTGATCTACATATTAGGCCTAATTGCATATCAATATTTCATTCTACAAATGAGCCTAAGTCTACCGCAGCTCAGCATTAGAAGAATTCAGAGACATAATTATTGTAGGCCTACTTTTAGGGTTGAAATTACACAAAATGCACACATTTACTTGAATTTTTAATTTTAAACATAATATATGGCTCTCACAGAATTACTTTTCAAAATTTGTGGTGTAGCCTACATGGCTCTCTCAGAAAAAAGGTTCCCGACCCCTGCATTAGATGCTAATACTTTTATTTTTTTACATGCAAAGCGTATATGGATTTTCGTTATTCTCAATAGTGGCAACTGGATGTAGAATAAGTTGTCTGAAAAGAACTGGAAAACAGGCTACTTAGGCCTAGAGTGGCTTTAAAAAAAACACTTCATTAAATTAGTTAGGCTTATAGGCCTACCTACCCAAATGCAATGCTCTGCTAGGCTAGAACGACGGATAAGCGTTACGTTACGTAGTATATAGGCCTACGCACTAATCGTCTGTAAAGAATTATTATAGTATCTCGAGACCTAATAATAGGCCTATAAGTTTTATGAGATCAGAAAAATAGTCTTTAATATTTTTGATGATTTTTTCATCGGGGTAATGTGATAGATATGTACAATTTTATTCTCTCAGGTTTAAAGGCTACTAAGGTCAAAGCAAAATGAACAAAAAAAACACTTCCCTCACTCACACACACATACAAACACGCACACACAAACTCATTTAATCATACCTCACAAATAATTTATCTGTAGGGTGTAAGCAAGGTTGGCAGATATATGCTGCAAGCAATCCAACTTTTCTTTCTTAAAAGGGAGACCACTAAGAAAAACAAAAACTTCACTAGTCAACAAATAATAATATGGCGTCCACCGAGCCAGCAATCCGGTTTATACTTTAAAATTTGTCAAACTATGCAACCAAACATCGTCTAAATCCTTGGCTTTCGCAAATATTTTAAGGAGTATTAAGACGATGTCTAGGTTGCTAAAAGTGGAGTAAAATAAGGAGTATTGACTAGGCTATATTGCTATATATTATAATATTGCACACCATATGAATATTGAATATGATATGAATAATAATATGATTTTTTAAGAATCCTTCAATTATGAATAGTGCAGTGATAAGTGATAGATTCAAAATTGGTAAGCTTTTATGATTTTATATTTAGCCTATTCATTTTTAAGATTGTATCATCTTATTTTAAATTAATATCTTAAATTAAATAATTGAGTGTCGAAGCATAACATTAATTTTTCGTAATGCAAGAATACTAGGACTAGACTACTAGACACTAGATGAACTAGATCTAGACTCTAGACTGTCACTAGACCTAGACCATACTCAACTGGCGTAACTGTAATGAACTGTAGTCCTAATGGCTAGTAATGGCCTAATGGTAATGTCATCAGTTAAGATTTTATTTAGCCTACGGCTTACCTGCTAGGGCAACAGTCTACAGCTTAGGCCTACATTTAAAACTTAAAGTCAGTCTCAGTCAGGATTTCAATGCCTCAATGGAGGGATAGGTAACATCAACATGAGCTAGTGAAGTGTTATATGAACTTATTGAAAGTTATTGGGTGCAGTGTAAGTCTAGAGTTTAGTCACAGTTTAGTGATTAGTGTCAGGGAATTTGAGTGAGTATAGTGTAGAGTGTAGGCCTATACTATTTATACTATAGCCTATACTGAACTATAGTCTTTGATGAATCTCATTTCCAATGATTGACTGAATTAGACAGGGCATAGGGCTACGCCGCATAGGGCCTACTAAAAAAAAATAGATTCAATAGACTAGTTTTGTTTGGAAACACGACATTTAAACACGCGACAGATAAACACGTGACACTTAAACATATGGACTCTTAAACCACAACACTTAAACATACAGACACTGAATCACACGACACTTAAACATACGGACACTTAAACATACGGACACTTAATAAAATCACACAACACTTAAGGCAGGTTTCACAATAAGGATTTGAGGAGTTCCAATTTTTTATGCTTTTTTGGAAAAAAATAATGTTAAGCTATAGTATAGTATTATATGTCATTTTAAAGCCTATAAGCCCAGAAATCCAAATATGACACTTTTAAAGTCAGCTGAAATTGCAATATTTTATAATTAGGAAATTAAAAATAAATTAAAAATCTGCAAAATCCCCCTGTCAAAAAGTTGCAAAATAGCATTAAAACACACAAAATTGTTGAAATAAATACTTTTATGACAAATAAACTCACAAAACTTTAAAATATCAGTGTTTGTGTTGTGTTTAATTATTTTTGTTACAATAAAACGTGATTTCGCACTCGGGCACCTTAAAGTCTAGGACTACCGAAGTCGCCGCCATACTGTCAAAATGGCGGCTATCGTAAACTTAAACAGCGCGTGTGTGTTAAAAGCGAAAAAAAAAAGGATTTTTTACGTTTAAACCACAAAAGTTTGCGTAATTTTAGTTTAAAAATAAATAATAATAGTATTTTGTTGCCGTAGAGAGTACACAAACAGTCGGAAATCGGAAAATATGTGTAAATATATAAATATTTTTTTAGAAAATACTTTTTTGATATCGATCGTACGTTTCAAAAAGCATGCGTTACCCTCCAAATCGAGTTAAAAAATAAAATTCAAATGGAATTTTTAAGCTATCCGATCGGATTTACATTATATAAAATTCGCACCTGTGCATTTAAATTGACCGCAATCTTGAATCTTGTTTTGAATGCGAACGTTATATTTTGTATTCAGAAGCCTTTTTTGTACCAATCGATTTTCATTTATTTACTAATAAAATGAATTCTTCTGCTAAATATTTAAAACAAACTTTGTTTTTATGAAAAGAAATATATTTCTGTTTAAAATTAAAAGAGTTTTACGAAATTACATAGATAAATCTTATTTTAGATCTAGTTTTAGACTTAGTCTCGGTGGCGGAAAAAAACACACCAATAGGCCGTAAAAATTAGGGCTTTTTAAAACAAGTTTTTTTTCAAAAGATAAACTTTTTTTTTTGCTTCTAATGGTGGCCTAGGGAAAATAAACATGTATATGAATGTTAAACATTAAAAAAACTGTATATTTTGGCTTTATTTATTCCTGGTAAGTGATTTTCAAATGTATAAAAAAAATCGGGAAATGGGCTCTGTGGATTATGTAACGTTTGAGGGTGTTTAAATTAATATAAACAACACAAAAACATAATTAAAACATACAACACTGATGCAGCTGATACTTTATGGACATATAAACACATACAAGTATAAAAAACTGAATTTTGTATCAACAATTTTTATTTTTTAAATAAACAATAAATCTCCATCATTTAGTGGCCATTTTGTGAAACCTGCCTTAAACATATGGACAGTTAATCACAGCGACAGATAAACACACTTTCTTATCATTAAATTACCTGCTAGCTGCCTTACTCGTTAAAATGTTGGGGAAAAGAAAGGGCACAAGGTAACGGGAGAAATATATTGGTGTCCATGTATTTGTAAGATGTAATTAAGATGTAATAGATTAGATATAGAGACAGAAAAAGGTGTAGCCTAATAAAAGAAGTAGAAAAAGGGAACAAAGTAAAACCTTCAAGTTTCTGTCTGTATAAATCTAACAAAAGGACGATGAAAGTTGTAATACAGGGCCTTATAACTTATTTATAATAGAAAAAAGAATGAGTGAGAACGTAAGAGTTTTTATAGGCCTACATATGTTATTATTTATATGTATACTCCATGATGACGAAGAAAGAAGTGAAAGATAGAGAGCGAGGGAGATAATCTTTGTGTTCTTATATTGTTATCATAGCATTAAGCTAATTTTGTTCCTCAAAATGTTAGACAAAAGTTTGAAAATTGAGAAAGAGAGAGAGAGATAAATAGAGAAAAAGAAGGGGGAATGGGAGCAGAGCCTTTACAAGCTTATGTAGCGCCCCAGGGCAAAAGTTTCTGCGCCGCCCCTTTGCATACTAAAACTGCTTGTTTAGTGCTATATTTAAACTACATTTGCCGCCCCCCCCTGGAAGTGTCACTCCCGGGCATATGCCCCCATCTGCCCCCTCCTATGTGAGGGCACTGAATGGGAGTTATATTTTTTGTCAATAGTCTATATTATATTATTATGAGTTTTTATACTCGACAAAATGACATTGAAAAGAATTAGAAAGAGACGGAGTAGCAAATAGTTATAGTTTTTGTGTATCTACAAGTATTATACAAATAGTTTTTAAATAGAGGGAAAAAGAAAAATATTATTTGTTTGAATTTTTGTTATATTTTTTTTTAGCGAAGCTACTGGAACACATGTGCCCATCACCGAATTAATAAACATGTAAAGATTGTCATTGATTAGAAAGTGTTTATTTGTTAAATTTTTTTACTGACAGTCCCAATTGTTAGTTTATTTATTATACACGCATGTTTGTTAGCCACCAGTTGACGGGGAGGGAGAGGGTGGCTGTTTGTTACGCCACAGTTCTTTTTAGTTGCTGTCTGGTCAAAATTGGATGACGGGGCGGGGCGTACCGCTTGGCTGCCCAGACAAGACCATCGTTTACGACCATTCAGGTTGTGCATAGTAATAAATCTATATGGACAATTCATTTTTGTTGTTATGGCCAATAAAACAGTTCACCAGTTTCTATCAGACTTAAATGGTTGTGTTTGTCCATCCAATAGCCAATTTTAAAATCAAGAAATATATACCATATGAAAGGCTCACTGTGTGCAATGATTCATGGGACTAATGGGGGGAGGGGTCCATTCAAGCCCTTGAATATAAAAAAATATTACTGGCAGTAAAAAAATTTTTAATTAATAATATTGATTAAAACAACATTTCTAAATAGTAAAAAAAAATATTCCCAGTTACTTTAGAATTTCCAGTTTAACATTAAATATTTTTCTTTTTGCTGTTAATACACTGGACTGTGAACTTGACGACTTGGGTTCTATCCCAGCTGCTGTCCAATCCCTGCAGGAGGTTTATTAGGCCAGGAACATAATAATCTTCTATCTACAAGAAACGTCTGTAAACTTATTAGACATGTTAAGAAGGTTATGCTTTTTTTTAGTTTTGTCTTAGGAGAGCTGCAAAACAATCTCATTTCAAAATGAGGAATGTTTTGTTTTTTACTTCAGTCACAAAAGTCAAATGAGGAATCATTTATTACATAGCCTAAATAACTAGGTAGTTTTTATCATATATTTCTGTAAAGCTTTCATTATCATTAAATGCAAATCCCTCCTTGGCTACATTTTTATTCTACATTTTATTGATACATCTCACCACTAGTAGTAGGCAGGCATTGGGGCTCGGGGCTGCATTCTTTCTGTAACAGCTGTTATTGATGTGAAAATAAATAAAAAAGTGAAACAAGAGATTAAGAGCTGTGTGCTAAAATATATTTGTTGTTTGAAATGTGTAAATATTGGAACCCAGTTAACTTCTCTAGGCCTTTAAGAACTGATATCAAGCTTTAACTCTACCCAGTAAATGACCAAGAAAAAAAAACCACAATTTTAAAACATTTATTTATTAAAATAAAATTAAGATTTTAAATCTAAAAACGTTTTTGTGCTTACCAAAAGTGAGTATTGAATAATTTACACAGATTTTTAAAAAAAGTGTAATCCTCACCTGTCAACCATTTGTTTTGTTTTTTTAAACAAAAAAACAACTTTTTTAGATAATTATTTTGATATATGTGTCTTTGTCTTAAAATAGTTACCGTAGTTAAGTCTCCTACATTTTATATTGTCTTACTTTTTTTGATGATTATTTTGATATATGTGTCTTTGTCTTAATATTGTTAGTTAAGTGTCCTGCATTTTATATTGTCTTAGCATCCTTATAACATTTATTTAAAAAGAGCTTTCACAGATTTTTTGTTTGTCATGATGTTCTAATCTTGTATAATTTGTGCATGTTATCAGGTTCTAGTCTAGTTTATTTCTTCTCAGAGGTTGTTTTTTTGTCTGCTTCTTTGCTTCCCAATAATTATCTTAGTATTAGCTGTACTGAAATATTATTTTTTATCTCACTGTATATAAAATAATGATAGTAATCACCTTACAAAATGTCAAATATATTTTAGGCCATTGTAGTAACTGATTCATCTCTTTAATACAAAAATGTTTCTCGCAGACCAGAAAAAAACAACAGATTTATATTTATTTAATGAGCTTTCTTTGCTAATGCCACTGTAATTTCAGAGGTGCCAGTTTTTGTCAAGCTGTTATTAATTAAAAAAAATTTTTATGACTTTTTATGTTGGCATATATATATATATTACTGGCATTAAAAATTATGACAGTGAATGGTACATTTATTTGATTTTTTTATATATTTTTTTTTATATCATCAGTTAGTTTTGTCTCCTGGCCTAAAGTAATGTCCGTGTTCTTAGTTGTATGTTAAAAGCGCTCTGAGCTTACATTATGTTTGTTGGCAGAGCTATACAAATATTATTATTATTAAATAAAATAATGAGATTGAAATAAAAACATTGCTAAATAGTATATAATCATCTTTCCAACTTTCTAAACGTAATATCCTATTTTAGGTGACAGGT
Source organism: Anisus vortex (assembly GCA_949126835.1). Taxonomy (NCBI): domain Eukaryota; kingdom Metazoa; phylum Mollusca; class Gastropoda; family Planorbidae; genus Anisus; species Anisus vortex. The sequence goes on along the minus strand of OX421502.1, from coordinate 19,884,450 downwards.
CATTTCATCCTCAGTCAATTCATCCCAGTCACCTCATCCCGGACACTTCATCCTCGAGTCACTTCATCCCCAGTCACTTCATCCCCAGACAATTAATCCTAAATCACTTTATCCCCAGACAATTAATCCTAAAAATGCAATTTTTGGTATAGAATTATTAAATCAGATCGAAAAATAAATCATAACAAACACACAAAAAAGCTAATAGTTCGACATTCAAGTTCGACAAGTCAAGGGGATAAAATTTTGTCGTCGTTTATCTCAGTATTGCCCCTGGCTTGATTGCTCGACAATGTTTATTTAATTTGGCCACCTGTGCTACCGGTCAGGGGCAAAGCCACAGGGGGGGCTGAGAGGGGCTAAGCCCCCCCTGGAATTAAAAATTTTTTTTTTTCAACTGATTTTTTTAAAATATGCACTAAATTTGCTAAAAATGTGGTAAATCTTTGTAACGCGAAAGTTTAGCCCCCCCTGGTATTTGGTAAATATTTGTCACACGAAAGTTCAGCCCCGCCCTTGAAAAAATTTCTGGCTTCGCCCCTGCTACCGGTAACTCGCGGTCATCTCTACCTTTGTTTGATACGGCCGTGCGCCGGGTTCGCTTTGATGATAAAAAGCATGACGGATAAATAGGACGGTGGATAGAAATAGGACCACACTTACTCAGACTCAAGATGTCGATTCCTTTGAATTGCTTGCAGATTCAATGCCACACCATGATCATATCCCAGAGCTACCATCCTACTTCGAGCATACGTATGTACGTGGTCGCAGACAACGAGGTAGAGGAGAAAACTATGCTTCAGCATTGTTTCCCCCACAAATGTGGAATAAATACATGGACGTAAACGGCGGTGTTGCACGAACAAACAACACTGTAGAGGGTTGGCAATTGTCTGGGGATAAAGTGATTTAGGATTAATTGTCTGGGGATAAAGTGACTGGGGATGAAGTGACGGGATGAGGTGACTGGGATGAAATTACTGTGAACCCTATTTTATGCTAAAGGGTTTTTAAACAAAGTTTTTTTTGTCCCTGGTTTTTTAGAAACTTCAATATCTTTGTATAAAGGTCATGTAACGTTTACTACGATGAATTGTTTACTACGTTGGCCTATATCTATGTTATAATTTTAAGGCTTTTATTATTATTATATGCAACTCACTACTTGGTTTCTTCTGAAACTTTAAATGATTTGTTTGTTTTTTTCATTTTAGGTCATATCTTTCCTGACATTCACATTGCTAAAGAAGATCGGTTTGATTGGAGAAATGTGATGACACTGACCTAAGCAAAGTCTTAAACAGAACAACAACAAGACATGAACCGAGACAACTTACAGAGAATAGGAAATGACTCCTGGAGTTACGAATGGGCTACATCCTTACTAGAGTCTGTTTATTTTTTTCCTCCTGTCTACTACTTCGTGGCCTTCATTCAGCTGTACATGGAGCTGATGATGGACAGAATGGTCCTGGTGCTGGTGGCGTTCCTCTTGGGGATGTTTGTCATGTTTGGCCTCGAATCCTTTGTGCTTTACAGGCTCTACAAGGTGTCCCCAGTCCTTCCACCTCCTGTATGTGAAAGCAAAAATGTTGAGCTTCCAGAGGTAGAGTATATAATTTGGGTTTAGGGTTTGTATAGAATTTGGGTTTTGTATAGAATTTGGGTTTAGTATTAGTATTAGTAGTATAGAATTTGGGTTTAGGGTTAGTTTAGAGTTTTTGATGAGATCACATTTTTAAAGTGTGTTGACAAAAATAAGGATTGCATTAATTCAACTTTACATTCTATTAGATATCAACTTATGTTGAATTGCTTAAAGCCAATAATCTTCTTTATAATTATACAATTATCACGTCTATTGAACAGGGAAATGGCATGTGATTAAAAAAATATATTTTTAAAAACATAATCCTTGACATTTATTTTTCTTGCCATCAAAAATGTTAGATTAATATTTGCTGGCTGATGAAAAATACATTATTAATACAGACTTAAACGGTACAATATTTGTGGAAAGTAAACTATTTTTTCCTTCAGGTTTTAAAGTCTAGAATAACACAGCCTAATCTAAAACAAAAAGAAGACTGCATCTGGTTGAACTTCATAATGCAGTTTCTTTTTCATGAGCTCAAGGATTCATTAAACACCAGAAGGTGACTTATTTATATTTTTATGTCTTGGATAATATCTGTAGCAGAATAGTAACCAATAAATTGATTATATCATAGATATATTTATAAAATGTTTATTGTTATGTTTATAACAGAATGATTACAAGAAAAATCCAAATAGAGTTTGAGGAGATTTTAAAAAGTAAAAGTGGAGTCTTGATGGATGAGCTCTTTGTGAGTATCTGTTTACAAAATGATTGCTTTTGTTTCACTTTATACTTTGAGGCACATTTGTACCTAAAGGCATTGCACACATCATTCGTTTGAAACCCTGGTCAAAGTGAACAAAAATAATATTCCCTCTTCCCAATGACATCTATTAATCACAAGATTGCTACCAAAAAATAGGCTGGAAAAAGTAGATGTGGCTGAGTATTGCACTGGCCCCTATGCCCCTAAACAGCCCTTGATCAAATAAACAAGAAAAATCACTAGCCCAAAGGACCTTTAACAACAACTGGCAGCTGGGATAGCCATAGTTTCACATTAATAAAACCATAGCCAATCACTAAACCGGAAGTTCAGTATTCAGTTTATGATAGGAAATTTCTGAAACAGGAGTTTTCGAGTCATCAAATAGCAGAGATATCAAAGCAAGTATCTTATTACAGTCTTTGGTTGAGTACAAAAATCCCAGTTATATTCTTCTTTAAAGAATGCCAATATGTAAATTTGTGTTTGTTTACTTTGGTAATTTAAACACAAAATAACGTTGTCATCTCTTTTTGTGTCCTTGCTTAGCTGAGAGATTTTCATCTGGGAGATAAATTTCCTGTAATTATGGCCATGTCTTTAGAAAATGTGGATGTCAAGGACAATGTCATTCGGGTAAGTGAACATATATTTTTTATTTTGTTACCGGTGGCCAAGCAGCAGCATGTTTGTCTGGCGCACCGAAGGTCCTAGGTTCGAATCCTTTTAAGGCTAGGATTTTTTTTCAGGGTCTGGAGGGTGTTTCTTAGTCCAGGGGTCGGCAACCTAGTGCCGGACTTGGCAAGCAGAACGATTTTCAGTGGCACTCAAGAGAAGTGGCACACCTCCAAGAAGATTTTTTCAAAACAACGTACGTCAGCATAATTAATTGGTGCTGTGTGGCGAACTAAATGGGAATCACACTGGACGTCGACTGTTTTAGTTCAGGAATGTTTGTGTGCAAAAATCTCATCATTAGACTTGCAATTTGTGATTGAATCTATTGTTAAGATAGTAAATTTTATAATTTCTTAAGTCTCTTCTAGAAGAAACTTCTAGGCAGGGCCGTATTTAGGATTGTGGGGGCCCTGTTTCCAAATGTATGTGGGGGCCCCTCGTGGCCTCGCTCCTGCCTTCTACATATCTCAGAAAAGGGCCGTTAATTCATGTTACATTCTGTAAAATCATACATTTTATAATAATTTTATGTTGCGCTTAGCTTGGTTGGACAAGACCGCTTAAAATTTTAGTGGAATAAATACATTTTATTTTAAATTTTCAATGAAAGAATGGGGATATCTCTAAAAAAAAATATTTTTGGGATATGTGGGGACCCCTTTTGCCAAGCAGGACATTTGGGTGCCGCCGTTTTGGTGCGATGGTATTTCGGCGCCGATTGGAAGAAAAAACATATCACATCATTTAATAAAAGTAATTTAATAACTTCATTTGAGGAAAACAATATTTTTTTTGTATATTAAATGAAAAAAAAAAGTATCCATTTTAAGATTTTGATACAATTATATTCCAACTTAGGAATAACTGCATAGTAACACTTGAATAATAAAGTCCAATAAATACAAAAATCACTTAATTAATGTGTGCTTAGCTACTTACAATATATTTATTTAAATGAGGATTAAACCTTTCTTAGTGACTTATATACAGTCGTCTCAACTGAAACTGCTTATTTGTGCTACCAATCTAGAAAATCTACTGAAAAACTAGAAAGTGTAATGTTTGCATATAGGCCTAACATTCAATGTGTGGAGCAAAAAAAAAAAACAAACAACTTCCCTATTAAGACGACATATAGATAAATAGATAAGCGTTTCATGCCCATAAATAGATACACAAGTCCTTATGCATACATACAAAAAAAGTTTTTAAAGTTTAATATATGCATTATAATAAATCGTTTTAAATTATTATTATTTATTATTAGTTTCATTTATTATACAACAAAAAAATTAATGTGTTCCTCAATTATTTCCTCGCGCCAAAACGTCCCGCGCCAAAACAGTCGCGTCAAAACGCCAGCCCTTTTGTGTGGGGGGCCCTGTTCCAATGGAACATGTGGAACATGCCTAAATACGCCACTGCTTCAAGGTAAAGTCTTGGGTAGATTTTTTTCTAGTCTGGAGGCAATTAAGGTGTATCTTCATAAAAAAAATCCTAAATTGAATGAGGAGAACTGACTGTTGAAGCCGATGTTTCTGAATGACATGGCGACACATTTCAGTGAGTTGAACTTGCATTCACAAGGAGGGGGTCAAAAAGCACTTGAAGTGTTGGACAACTGGAATGGATTTGCATTAAAACGGGACATATCTTGCTGTGAAATCAATTTCAAAACATATAACTCTTTCCCTAATTTAAGGCAAATTAAAATAGATGAGCTTTTTCAGAAGTACAATGAAGCACTCAATGTGGAGTTTTCTAAACAAAGGCAAGACTTTCAAATTCATGGACTCATGTTTCCATACCACATTAAGCCTTACTGGCTTGATCTTACTAAAAACATGTAGATCTGGATATTTTTATAGTGGATGGAAATTGGTATATTTTTTTTCATTTTAAACATCCGAAAAATGGGCATCAAAATGTGACGATTAGCAGAAAATCTGAAGGGCGGTCACTTAAAACTTGACCAAGCAGAAGTAACTAAATATGTACCTGACATTGAACAATTAGCGAAGAGCATTCAAGGAAAAGGCGCTCATTAATTGATGCATGCTAATTACATTCACAAATGTTTTTATGCTCATCTATCTTAATTAGCCATAAATATAATTATTTCTAAAGCAAATTTGTTTGTTTTATTATTGTAATAAATATAACAGGTTTTATATAATGTAATTATTGTAATTAATAATGTTAAAAAAAAAATAAACTCCTTTAATTGACTTTGATAATGCAGAAAATGTTTATTTACAATGTAAATTAATTCTATACATCTAATTACACAATGAAAAAAGAACAAAATGATGAATTTGTATTAAGAAATAATAATTTAAAAGCAACACTAGAGTCTAGTTATATTAATTTTTTTTAAACTCCTTTGGCATCACTAGCATCAAATTTGGAGAATTTAATTAAAGGGAGATAATAAACCTGCTTTCTTTGCTTTAACATTTCTAATGTTTTTTTTTTGTTTCTTTTAAAAAAAAAATGGCTTATAATTTATAACTTTAAAATTATCAAACAATCAAAGATAGTTGAAAATTGTATAAATATATTCTATAAGTAAAGAATTTAATATTCTATAACTAAAGAATTTATATGTACAGTTCTAAACATTACATTAACTACCCAGTTTGTATGATCATTATGTATCTGTTCTGCTTTACAGCAGTCACTGCTTCTAGAATTACCGCACTGCTATTAATATATGCAATAAGCTGAAATCTCAATTATGCTCAAACTATCAAGAATTTACAGCTAATACTGGATTAATTAATTGACTAAATTCATATGATGATACATAAACTATTAATATGTAAGCTGATAAATGAAACTGTGTTTTAGCTATGAATGGATGAAAAAAAAGATGCTAATAACGAAAGGTTTATTTGTTATTAAATATAAAACGTTTTAATGATTTTCTCTTTAACGATCCTTTTCTTTTGGTCTTGGTCTTGCTACCACACTAAATAAATTGTCTTATAAAAAATAATATAGTTGAGCAGTTTGACTTTCACGCTGTTGGCACGCTGAATGATTTAGAAATCCTAGTTTGGCACATTATAAGCAAAAGGTTGCCGATCCCTGCCTTAGTCTACTTAGCTCTGATGGGTACCTGAAATTAGTTGGGGTAAAGTAAAGGTGGCTGTGCATTGAACGCTGCTTCATCCAACCTATGGATCAATTTGGTCCAACCTTTACTTTACTTTTTCATAGGTCCTCACTCATTCAAAGTTTTTAGTTTTGATGAACTTTTATGTTGAATGCCATGTTGGCTAGTGAATAGAATGCAGTGTTCTTTTTTTATTGCCTTTTTTTTTAAACGGAAAAATTTTGACATTTTATCAAAGGAAAAAAGTAGCCTACTAATCATATATGCGGAAATATTTTAATTGATATAATGTTATTTGACTTTCTAAACAGGCTATATTCTCAAGATAGGATTAACAAAAATCATTTATGTAAGAGTTGACCACTTTTGCCAAGACAGCTCTCATTACTTTTTGTTTAAACTTTTTGTTTAGACACTGGACGTAAAGGCCAGAATGGTGTATGATGGAGGTTTGAAAATAGCCATTGACGTTGCCTTGCCGTTGACCACAACTGCCTACGTGTCAGTGAAAATTGTCAGCGTCCGGGGCGTTGTGAGGCTGCAGTTCAGCACACTGCCGTATACCCACTGGTCAGTGTCGTTCTATGAGGTCAGTAGCGCAAGCTATGGCAAAAACTTTCCTTTCGCTGTTTAGCTACAAATCAATTTCCTTCATTACAGCAAAGCAAAAAAAATCTTTTTAAGCAAACAACAAAGAAATAATGCCTTTTGTCATTTAATTTGTTAAAGTTAAGTTTTTGTTTCTCTGAGGTCAAAGTTATCAATGTTGTGCATCTAAGGTCAAGCTGTCATCACTCTTATGGCTTTACTTTTTCAGGAGCCTGAGCTGGAACTGGACATCACAGCCCAATTAGATGGAAGAATGATGCCAAAACTAAAAAGTATTATAGCCAACCAGGTGGGTGATCTCAAACATTGGTTTCACATCTCAAAGAGTGTTTACATTAAAACACATCAGCAGACCTACCTCCAAATGTTACTTTGGAAGTTGTAGCTAAGTGAAATAATTTTGATCCTTTACGTATATTAAAAACAGTGTAAACTTATGAAAAAAAAGTGAATCACCATTTCTAGTCCTGCCAATCTCCAGGTGGTGCTGAGGTTCATGTGGCTTTTATTTTACCCCAGCAGCATATTTTTTCCTTAAAAAAAATCAATTTGGTGGATTTTGGCTTCCTCAAGAATGACTGGACTTAATGCAAACAATAGATTACTTTGTCTATTTTTTTTTCTTTTTTTTTTAAAGTTTATACAATATTTATTCTCATTAAAGGACTATATTTGTCCACTATTAAATTTAAACTTTTAAATAATATATTTGTACAAACAAATGCTTTCATTTGTAAAATATTGTCCTTTTTCATTTAAAACTGTAGAAGAATACCTTTATAGTAGGCATGTTTGTAATATGTAAGTTTAGAACCGAAATTAAGATTAAAATCTAAAGTTGCCTTCAGAAGAAGTCTTTTGTAAAGGAAACTTAATTATTTTCTCTTTCAAACAGGATATAAACAGTGTATAAGAAATGAAAAGTTATTTAAAAAATGCAAAACATCGAGTAGAAAGTTAAAAACATGATCATTTTCATTCATAAGGGCTAATGAAGCAGAGTTCATGCAAATTTCAAAAGGCTTGTTTGATCAGCAGAGCACCCAAATTTCATTTTTTTTTCACAATCACTGGGTAGACCTAGAAAGCCCTGGACAAATCTTTTCATATCTGCTGGGATTTAACCCTTTGAGCTCTTCCCACCTGTGCCTAATTTTACCCTATGCCTGGGCTCTTGAGCATTTTATGCCTATTTTGCAATATATCATGATTGAGCGACCACTGAGGAAAAACCGTCAAAGATAACAACATGAAATTGAACATGCAAGTAAAATAATAGGTCTACCTGAACTATATCGCTAAAATTCAACTTTAGTATGACTAATCTTTAAAAAAAATCAATAACTTCTTGTGTTGAGAACGAGGAAGTACGTTGTCGATTTGTCCCATTGACCAAGTTGAGGCTCGTCACGATTCATGATAAAAAAAAAAAAAATTTCATCACAAGCTCAATGTAAACAAGGAAGCAGACATCTTTGATAAACTTTAACCTAAGCACGCTACAACAAAACATCTGATTGACTGTTATGGCAAGACTAAATCAATCCATGTAGCTGTAATATCGCTGTACTATCGCAATCCCGCTTTAGCGGGGGCTAGGTCTATGAAGCGATTAATGTTACACGCTTTAGCGGGGGCGAGGGCTTAAAGGGTTAAACCAAAGACTTTGAAATTGCAAACTAACTTTCCCCTTAAAGATGTGCACCTAGAGAGGTCAACTGGTGGTGCTGCTAGGGGTCAGCAACCTTTTGATAATAAATTGCGGAAGTAGGATTTCAAATATATTCAGCATGCCAACAGTTTTAAAGTCATTCTTTTATAGCATTCAATTTCTTGTAGAAGAAACTTGAATTTCCATTTATGGGTTTCTCCGTGTGCCAATGCAAATTGCTCTGCGTGCCAAGTCTGGCATGCGTGCCATAGTTTGCTGACGCCTGTACTAGGCTGTCAGCCAAATAACCTTGTTTCTAACCCTGCTGCCGATAAATCACTGCCGCCCTGCAACAGGTATGGGCAATTGGACATTATAACTTTCCTTCTAGAATGAATGTCTGTAACTTTTAAGACTAAATACTCCCCCACGTATTTGATCCTGGTTAGCAAAGTCGACAGCGAGCTCGACTCCCAAGCGGCGCATCAGGGGTTCGACCCTCGGTGCAGACAGCTATAAATCCACCGCCGACTTGGAGAGGAGATGGGCGCCGCCAAGTCTACCAAGCCAAAGAGACTCCTCCCAACGACCGTCAAGGTTAAGGGACTAAAATACATTAGTTCCGCTGCTCCCAGCCCCCCATTTAGCTATTGTGTTAAAAGAACTTAAAGACCTTTCTCTTTTGCTAATACATCTGCCACTGCAAATCACACAAAAGCGCACTGAGCATGCTAATTTAATAGCATGGATAGAAGGGCTATAAGAAATGCTCATTCTTATCTTCTTATCTTATTTTTTAGTTACTTTTTCATGTTGGTGGTTTTTGCCTTTACAAGAGTTATTTCTGCATGCTTCCAACTAGTCACCTCCTATCAATAGAGCTGTTGGCTTATATCATAATATTTATAACAATTGATTCATTTTTTTTACATTGTGCCTTTGCTAAATTTCAGATAAAGAAAATTGTGCGTAAAAAGCATACGCTGCCCATGTACAAGATGCGGTTCAAACCATTTTTCCCTCCGCACATTGATCTTGCAAAGGAAGGTGCTGGTCGGCTTCATTTGAATGGAACTGAAGTTGGTAGCGGAATATTGGAAGTTACTGTTGTTGAGTGTTCCAGGCTGTCTTTCTTAGCCAAAGATTCCAAACTTTATTGTGTAGTTTCTATCGGTAGGTAGGTTTTTATTTTTCCTTTTCAAAGTCGGCCTAATAAAAAGTGCACTTCTAGGATATGCCCCATCATAAAATAACAACAAACTCTCCCTACATCAGTTTCATTGGCTATGGTATACAAGGCAGGGGCCTAGCCATCTTTACCTTACATCAGATTCTGGGGTCATCAGATATGCAATGCTATGCTTTCACAATATACAGCCACACTTCACTTCACAATATACAGCCATACTTCACTTCACAATATACAGCCATGCTTCACTTCACAATATACAGCCACACTTCACTTCACAATATACAGCCATACTTCACTTCACAATATACAGCCATACTTCACTTCACAATATACAGCCATACTTCACTTCACAATATACGGCCACACTTCACTTCACAATATACAGCCATACTTCACTTCACAATATGCAGCCATACTTCACTTCACAATATACAGCCTTACTTCACTTCACAATATACAGCCATGCTTCACTTCACAATATACAGCCACACTTCACTTCACAATATAAAGCCATACTTCACTTCACAATATACAGCCACACTTCACTTATCAATATACAGGGGGTCTGTTTGGCTGATGATCCATAGCTCATTAGTTTAATTGAAAACAGCATATGACAGGGGAATGTTCTGTAAGTCAATGTTATGTACAAATCCCAGCTGGGTAGACTGAGGGTGAACCTCTGTCATTATAACAAAGTGTGGTCTTGAACTCAAGACCCACAGAATAGTAAGTTCTGCTGGTAGACCATTCAAAAAATGAAGACATCGACATTCCATTTCATGGCAAATACCGTAATTGTATATATTAGAAAATGAACCAATATTTCACAGACAATTTTTTCTCCCCACATAGACCCATATCCTTTGAAGCAGATGATGGCACAGAAGAGAAGTTCTAGAAAAACTATCATGCTTGAGCTAGTTAAAATAAATGCTGACGCCTCTCTAGGCCTCTTAGTAAAAGATGTAAGTATTAGCTAGGTATATTGTTTCATTAATCAAGGTATCTGATCATCAGCCTAAAAGAGGTTACATTTGTTTTATTTCGTAGAAAAAAATATATACTTTTTTTTAGTACTTTTAAGCTTTACTTCTTTTTAAAACACTTGTTTTATTCATTCTTTTGTTATCTGAGACAACAAGTATTGATTTTACTCATTTCATCAATCCTGTTTTACTATTTCTACTCATCTGAAATAACTTCTGTTTTACTCATTTTACTTTTCTTTTAGAAATTATGCTTCCCAGTTTACATTATTCAAAGAATGTTCTGTGTTGGAATATCTTCCCCTGTGTTAAGAAATCTTCAGCTGCTTGTGTATGTATATTGTATCATGTTATTTTCCAGGAAATATGGGAGGATAGACTCCAGCCTGTTGTTATAGTTGATAAAGTGAATGTGGGCTCTGCAGCTCATTTAGCTGGTGTGAAAGAGGTATTTCTTTTTCTAATAATAATCAGTTTTTTTTTATAAAAAAATATATATCTTGGTAATTTATTTGATTTTGTTTTAAATAAACAATTTTTTTTACAATTTCACAATATTTATCTCATTTGTATTGCCTTTACATGTAAAAGCTAATTGTTTTGTTGTTTACTTTCCAGGGAGATTTTTTAGTCAGTGCCAGCGGTATGAAAATCACTTCAGCGAAGCAATCCTCCAAGCATCTCAAGTGGGCCAAAGACAACAGGTCTCCATTTTGTTTAATGCTTGAAACATATTTTCAGTTGTTTTAAATTCTAACACGGGAGACTATATGATGGTTGTATGTTGGGTTGGAACCTGTGGTTGGTCAATCAAATGCTTCTTTATATTGAAGCTAAAAAAAAGAGAGTTCAGAGCTTATTTAAAGGGACATCCTTATTTGTAGCGGAGATGCTGTGCTTATAAACATTTTTCTTTTTTAAAAATAAAAGCAGCCGGAGAAAAATCAGTGGCACAACTCTTTTTTAAGAGCAAGATTAAGACTGTAGATGTCTATTACAACCCCATGCTGGGGCGAAGCCAGAAATTTTTTCCAGGGGGGGCTGAACTTTCGCGTGACAAATATTTACCAAATACCAGTGGGGGTTAAACTTTCGCGTGACAAAGATTTACCAAATTTTTAGCGAATTTAGTGCATATTTAAAAAAAATTTGTTGAAAAAATATTTTTTTTAAATTCCAGGGGGGGGGGGGGCTTAGCCCCCCTCAGCCCCACCTGTGGCTTCGCCCCTGACCCCATGCTCTATGATTGATTCACTGTAGGTCTTTGATTTGATGATCCCTTTTTGAAGGGCTGGAAAACACAAAATTCAACCAATCATTGGGCTTTAGGTTTCTCTGTGGACTCAGGGAAACACAATAGTACTAGAAAGAAGAGAAACAAAAATCAAACTGCACAACTTTCCCCATAGGCAAAGGATATATTCTAATCCACTTGCGTCATAACACCCCCTTGATAGTGAAACATGCAGTAGAAAGCAATGACCGATGACACGAGAGTAAAATAACTTAAAATGCTTAGAGGTTCTTTTTTTATTTTAAAGGGATTGTGCATATAATGAAAACAATATTTTTTTTTACAAGTTGGACATATTATGAAGGTTAATGATCTGTCTAGATTATCCAGACTATTTTCAATGTAGTAACCATATTGAAAAGGTTTTATTTTTAACCATGCACTGTGTTTAATAATATATCATGGAATGAGCAAAGGGTGACTTCTGTGTCTACAGACTCAAGATACAAGTAGAGAGGCAGATGAAGCATGATAGCAAAATGGAATTTGTAATCAATGCTCGAGTAAGTTAACATTTACAGATATATTTGCCCTTGGTTTGTTTGTGGTTTCTTTACACTATCTCATCAACTCATTAGCCAAGACTGGTGACATTTAGTTCACAAACAGTCTTTGATAAAAAGCGGGGGAAAAAAAGTATTGTGAATAAATGTTTTTTTCTCTCCAGAGAACCAGCAGCTGGCACAGTCAACATTTGATCACCAAGGAGACGGATATAAAGGGTTCCAGTGATCTAAATGTTCGTTTGTCAACTACAGCTATTAAAGTGAGATTAATTATAATGCTGATTGGCGTAAATATAAACTTCTAATTCTACGCGAAGGTTGTACTGGCTGTTCCTTGAGACCTAGAAACATTACGTCTGAGCTATATTTAGGTTAGCATGAGTACCACCTACTTATATACTCAGCTGCCTCTCCTATGATTTAAAGACACTCTACAAGCAGGAGAGGAAGAGCTTGGGTGTTAGAGTAGGGGCAATAAGGGGGAGATAGCAGCAACAGACTCAGAGCAGTCTTGAGCATTTATATGCACTGACTTTGCACAGAACTGTTGGATAATGTGTTATGCTTGCAAAAAGAAAGATTTTATTTAGACAACTCTTATGACACATTTGTGATGCAAAGTAGGCCAAAAAGATTTTTAGTTTAAGGTGTTTGGTAAAAGCTTATTAGCCCTTAAAGTACCGACCTACTTATTTGCGATGTATACCTTCAGTCACAGCCATTATTTTACTAATTATTCCCTCCATCCCAGATTATTTCAGAATGGCTGAGACATCAATAGGGTTCCGAAATTATTTTTTACTTTTTTGTTGGTAAAAATTGATGATAACACAAAGAGAGTAAATTGCTAAAAACATAATAATTTACCTTATAAGAATAATCTAATTCATAAAGTAATTGTATTCATTCGTAATAATAATCCATAAGAAAAAGTCACATCAACATGTAGCGCCATAATCATCATCATCTGTCCTTTGAGTTCCTTGTGGAACATAGGGCCTCTGTCAAAGCACGCCACTCTTCACGGTCTCTTGCTAGTCGCTTCAATTCTTCCCAGCTCTTTCCAGTTCTTTCAGTTTCATCCAGTATGCTTCGTCTCCATGTTCGCTTGGGTCTTCCTCTATGCCGTTTACCCTGGGAATTCCACTCTAAGGCCTGTCTAGCTCTGTTGTTATTATCTTTCCTGAGGGTGTGTCCAATCCATCTCCACTTCCTTTCCATGATTTGTTGTTCTACTGTTCCTTGTCCACACCTCTCCCACAGCTTGGAGTTTTCTACCTTGTCGAACCATTTTATTTTTAGTATATTTCTTAGGCATCTGTTAACAAAGGTCTGAAGTCTATTTTTAGTTTTCTCTGTCGTTCGCCATGTTTCAGACCCATAAAGTAGGACCGTTTTAATGTTTGTGTTAAAGATCCTTACTTTAGTTTTGACAGAGATGTATGTAGATCTCCAGACCTGTTTCAAATTGGCAAAGGCTTGTCGCGCCAGGTTTATTCGACGTTCGATGTCCTCGTCTGCTCCTCCTGATGCACTGACCACACTTCCAAGGTATACAAAGTGATTCACTTGGTCTAAGCTTTGGTTTTCTACTCCTATGTCGCCATCTTGTTGGTGGTTTATTTTCAACACTTTGGTTTTTTGATGGTTTATACTGAGTCCTACTCTTTTTCCGGTCTCACTCAAAGCTGTGGTCTTCTCTTGCATATCGTGTAATCTGTGGGACAGAAGGGCCAGGTCATCTGCAAACTCTAAGTCTTCAAGTTTTTGCATTAGGGTCCATTGTATTCCTTTTCCTGAGTTAGCATAAGCTTCTTTTGTGACCCAGTCTAGTACTAGAAGGAACAGAAGTGGTGAAAGGAGACATCCTTGCTTGACTCCAGTTGTGACATGGAATTCATCTGACATCTTACCATTATGTACTATTTGGCAGGTAAAGTTTTCATAGAGACTTTTGATGATGGCTATTATTTTATTAGGTATTCCATAGTGCCTCATGATTGACCATATTGTCTCTCTATTAATGCTATCAAAAGCCTTTTCAAAGTCCACAAATGTGGCATAGAGTGGAGATTGCCATTCAATAGATTGTTCTATAATGATACGGAGTGTTGCTATCTGGTCAATGCATGATCTTCCTCTTCTGAACCCAGCCTGTTCTTCTCTTAGGAGATCATCGCAGGCTTCTTTAATTCTGTTGAGTATTGTTCTGCTGAAGACCTTGCTTGGTACTGAGAGTAGAGTAATTCCTCGCCATTTATCACATCTTGACAGGTCCCCATTCTTTGGAATTTTAATCAGTAGGCCTTTTTTCCATTCTGCAGGAGGGGTTTCGGTTGACCAAATTTTATTAAAGATATTGTGGAGTTGGTTAACAATTTCAGCTCCTCCTTCTTTTAGGACCTCAGGTGGTATATTGTCTATGCCTGCTGCTTTGCCTGTCTTCATTTGATTGATGGCCTTCCATATTTCTTCTTTGGATATTTCTTCCATATTTATGTCCAGTGTTTCTCCTGTGGTCAGATCGGGTGGATTTAGAGGGGTTGGTCTGTTTAGCACTTCCTGGAAGTATTCTTTCCATCTTCTGAGCTGGTCATCTATGGAAGAGAGGAGTTTACCTTGTTTGTCTCGGACTGGCACATTGTAGTTAGCTTTCTTGCCACTCAAGAGTTTAGTAATTTTATATAACTGTTTTAGGTCTCCTTTTCCTGCTGCTTCTTCTTGCTCAGCTAGTTTATTATAAAATTTTCTTTTATCACGTCTAAGCATTTTTGAGACCTCTTTTGAAATTGTATGATACTCTTGTTGTGTTAGTTGTTTATGTTTTCTTGTTTTAGCTTGGTTTACTGTTTGTTTTGCATGTTTCCTGTCTTCAATTCTTTGCCATGTCTCGTCGCTAATCCAATGTTTTTTGTTTTTTGGGGCAGGTCTTAGTACTTCATTACAAGTTCCTATAATAATTTCTTTGAAGTTATCCCAGGTTTTGTCTATGCCTTCCTCAGTATCATCTGGTTGTAGTGCAGAGAATCGGTTTTTAAGGGTTAATTGTAGTTCACACTTTCTCTGTGAATTCTGGAGTTTGTCTAGGTCGAATTTGGTTCTCCTGTTTGTTTTTGACCTTTGTTTGGCTAACTTTATTTTTAGCTTGGCCACTACCAGGTGGTGATCTGATCCAATGTCTGCTCCTCTTTTGGTTCGTACATCCTGTAATGTGCTCCTCCAAGTACGGCATATAGCGATGTGGTCTATTTGATTCTCTGTTTTGTTGTCTGGTGAGACCCACGTTGCTTTGTGGCATTTTTTGTGTGGGAAGATGCTGCCTCCGATCACCAGTTCATTGAATGTACAGAAGTTAGCAAACATCTCTCCATTTTCATTCATGTTGCCCAGTCCGTGTATGCCCATTGTCTTCTCTCTCCCTTTGTTTTCATTTCCTATTTTAGCATTCATATCTCCCATGAGGATCAGTATATCTCTTTTGGGTATTCTATCCACTATACTTTGAAGTCGTTCATAGAATGCAACTTTATCTTCTTCGGGTGCAAGGTTGGTGGGAGCATAGCACATGACGATGTGAACATTTTGGAATCTTGATAGAAATTTTGCTCTAATAATTCTGTCTGAAACAGGCTCCCATTCCAGGAGACTTTTAAATGAATCTTTGTTCAATAGGAGTGCCACTCCGTTTTCATGGGTGTCCTCTTCGTTTTCCATTCCAGAAAAGAGCAGAGTTTCACCTGTTTGAAGCCTAGTTTCTCCAAAAGTGTTCCACCGTACTTCACTCAGTCCCAAAATTTGCAATTTGTAGTTAGCCATCTCTTTAGCGACTTGGGCGCATCTGCCTGGTTCTAGCAGGGTTCGGACATTCCATGTACCCAAGCTGAAGGGTGTCTTTTGCATTAGGAAATTTTTCTGTTTCGTCGGTTTGAGTAGGGTGGTCGGCCTTGTGGGATTCTTTTGAGTTTCCCCACACAGCTTCATAAATCTCCTTTGTGGAGCCCTACTCTCGCCTCTGACTGTGTTTTGTAAGTTCGCTTTGATTTTGGTTTCTGTAACGTTTTGTTTTTTTCCATGGCCGGGTTGTTAGCCCTGCGCACAACCGTCTGGGATGATTCCCTTTACAGCTCTCAGGATAGCTGCCTTATTTTCGGGTAAGGTTCCCTAGCCTTTGTGGATCCCTCCACTTCCTGCAAGGCAGCAGGTTCTGATTTTGGTCCGCCCCGGGTATTTGATTTCCCCGGTACCTACCATATCTGGTGGGCGTTCCCCAATCCGCCACCCGGGGAGGCGCTCGATGGGAGATCAGAAACTCCACACGAGTAGCGCCATAATAACGGAAGGTAATTTGGTAGCGTCTATTAGGACCGCACTTTCATTTTCACAAAAAAAACTAAATAATTGGTCAATTTTCATAATTTAAAAAGCGAAATACAATTCAACTATTCAGCTATCGAATGAATTTTCTGCCCGAGACTATGGTGAAAGGTCAAATCCTTTATTTTGTTCTTTAAATAGACACCCTTCCTGAGGAAAATATACGTGGCCGGGACTGAGGGGATTTCTTTTTTGGAGGGAAATATAAGTGTTTGAGACTGAGGGAAAGAAATAATATGCGACCGGGACTAAGGGTTTATTTATCTATACATAGGTAAAAACATTTCTAAAATCGATTAATTAGTTCAAAAGTTATTCAAAATTACATAAAAGAAAATTTGTTTTAGAGAAAAATTAAAAGAAAAAGGTACCATTTTTTTTTTAAATTTAGCATTGCAACAGATAATTAAATATTTCCAGGATGAATAAATATTAACCAATCACCATGAAATTTAGCAAACACACTCAGAATGAGTCAATAGACAAGCTGTTAAAAGTTTTAAGTAATATGACTTTTAACAATTTTATCTTTAGTGGCATTTTTGCTTTGATTTTTTACAAAAGCTGCAGAAAAACACATTTTAAAGTAATTTCTGAAATTTTAGCATGAAAATTTCACAGCTATAAGTTGAGGCATTCAAAATTACAAATTGATAATAATCTAAAAAAATGACCAACCGACCCCTTATTCCCTTTATTTGCATTTATTGCAAAATCAGTTTTACCGACTTCCATACCAATTTGTGGGGTAGCATCACATTTATCATCTCTTGAGGTAGAATTAGCAGACAACAGCTTTTTGTCTGTTGTTGTTTTAGACCAGTTAAAAATGTTTTCACTTATATTTTTTTTAAATAATAGATATTTTTTTTTCCTTTTCAGACTAGTGAGTCTTCTATTTCCAATGTCAGACATACTGTATATAAAGATAGCGTTGAGGTAAGTCACTGTTTATATAACTTTAGAGATGAACATATCCTGCAGTAAGTATACTACCAAAAGGAGACTGTACAACACTGTTTTAATTAATTAGATCACTGTGTATAAGTGTTGTGAAGTATAAAGGAATACTTAAAATGTACATTTTTTAACTAATGAACTATTCATTTTAACATTTAAAAGTTCTTATAGCTTGAAAAACAAAAAAATATTTTCTCAAATGGTCTTTTTTTTTTTGGAAGCCAACAAACAAAATAATATTCTACCCCCTGAGCATTAGCATACCAATTTTGTAATACATTAAAATGGAAAACAAAGAATTTAAGTATATTACAAATGCTTTATTGTTTTAATTCTATATAATGCTCCTATTGTCAACTTTGTTTTATAACACTATCTTACACCATGAGACTGGGATAATTTCTCAATAACCTGGGTCAGCAGGGGGTGTCTATTCAAATGTAATGGTGTCAGAATTTTTAATAGCAAATATGATTTTTTGTGTGGTCATGTCAATTTCAGGAGCTTTATTTTACATCTGGTTTTGTCCTTTGTGTACTTTTATCTTATCGAGAAATTAATTCTATTGTGTAATATCTCATTGAATACGGTAATTAAAAATAACAATTTTTGTCATTAAAGATAACTAGTTAGGTATTAGATTCTAACTTTTTTGTATAACTTTAGCAATAATGTATTATTTTGTAGATTTTATTAAGTAAAAACTGAATTCTATCATGATATTGGTTTCCCCTCTGAGTGATAACATGATAAATTTTGATATTTTTACATCAACAATTGTGAAGTAACATATTTTAAACTATTTTTTATTTTGACAAAATGTTTATGTTTTGAAGTCTCATATTAAACAAGAATATTTATTTTATGAAAATAATCTTACTTCATTTCCCCTATTTTCAATGAAATGATGGTGAATTTTAACTGTCTATATTTATGTTGGTAAACAACTCAAGTGTCAGTAAACGTACAAACTAAGTGAAATATAGTTGTAACATTTTGTCTCCTGGGCTTGAAACATAGGTTCACTGTTGTACAGGAACCTCATCTGAGCACCTTCGCTTCACCTCACCACATTTTCTGTTGCAATGAACCTCTTTAAATGGCTCTTAGATAAAGTATAAAAAATGATAGAAAAAAAGAGGGAATAAAGTTATCTAACACCCTAGCATGGATAAGAAATTATAAAAGTCTGTTTTTATAGCATTCTTAAAGTTTTATTTTTGATGCCTTTGTCATGCTTTTGATCCAGGTTATTTTATATATAAAAGATCCACTTTTAATGAGCTTGCTCATAATTTCAGAACCCTAAATGGAATCAGAAGTTCATATTCTCTGTGGACTCTTCTCATCAGTATTTGAACATATGTGTTTGGTGTATGGGCGGGGATCGAACTGACAAACCTGAAATTATCAAGACGTCTAAGCACGATGTTTTGATTGGCTATGTAAGTCGGCCTTTTATTCTGTTGTTTTGTTATTGTGTTCATAAAGGGTTGAAAATAATTAAAGTAAATAGGGGGGATTTAACTCATTGCTGTGGGACACAGTGGTAGTGGTTCCTACATAACTTTTCAAAGATATAGGTTTATACCCAAATTTAGAGGGTCCCGGGGACTGCCCAACTTTAATGGGCAACTGGTATTAGTTAGGGAAAGTAAAGCTAGTATCATAAAGCGGTTGGATTGGCCTGATAAACTAGCCAGATGGACCACCATGGTTTGAAAGTGTTAATTTACATGGTTATTGCCAACACTGGTTTTTATTAATTAAATTGTAATTCTATTGCCGTCTTCTTTTTCTTTTCTCCCTCGGACTAGGCAAGCTTAAACCTGGATGATATATTTCTCCACTGCCTGATGACCTTGAATGGTCGTCTCCGTGACCGCTTCAAATTGAAACATGGCCATTACAAAACTGAAGCTGAGTAAGTTTTTTATTTCATTATTTTGTAGGCATTTTAATGCTAGTATTCAAAATGCATTCGTAAAATTATTTAACAAGTAAATAGCCCCATAATTTGAGTTATTTTTTTGTAGGCTAATCAAAATGTGGTCGATACACAAAGGCTGGGATCCGAACCAGATGTATGGAGATATTCAGCTAGATTTCTGCTTCCACCCTTATTTCCTAACCCAGCAGCAGAGGCGCACCTTGGCCAGCTGTCGAGTGGAGGCCATCAGGCTGCAGAATGATATCTTTCAAAAACATGCTGGATCTCCAGTCCCTGACGACGGCTTGGATAAAAAAGACGCTAAAAAGTATGATGTGTTCCGTTGCACCATGTATTATGTTATCAGAGTATCTTCTTCTGTTAACTTTTTCTGCAGTTAAATGTTATTGTTGAACATGCCTTTGTAACGAGTGGCGTTATCCATTATATTTTCCTTGTGTTTCTGTATTCAGTGATTTAAAACAGTCTCATCACCAGTTTGACAGTGCCAACTTTACTACAGCTACATTTTGTGATTACTGTGGCAAGAAGGTAGCATTTCTTTCTTACTTATTAGCAATACATTTCATTGTCTATTTTTAGCAATACATTTCATTCTCTATTTTTAGCCATACATTTCATTGTCTATTTTTTAGCAATACATTTCATTCTCTATTTTTCAGCAATACATTTCTTTCTATATTTTTTAGCAATACATTTCATTCTCTATTTTTCAGCAATACATTTCTTTCTATATTTTTTAGCAATACATTTCATTCTCTATTTTTCAGCAATACATTTCTTTCTATATTTTTTAGCAATACATTTCATTCTCTATTTTTTAGCAATACATTTCATTCTCTATTTTTCAGCAATACATTTCTTTCTATATTTTTCAGCAATACATTTCTTTCTCTATTTTTTAGCAATACATTTCATTCTCTATTTTTCAGCAATACATTTCTTTCTATATTTTTTAGCCATACATTTCATTCTATATTTTCAGCAATACATTTCTTTCTATATTTTTTAGCAATACATTTCATTCTATATTTTTCAGCAATACATTTCTTTCTATATTTTTTAGCCATACATTTCATTCTATATTTTTTAGCAATACATTTCATTCTCTATTTTTCAGCAATACATTTCTTTCTATATTTTTTAGCAATACATTTCATTCTCTATTTTTCAGCAATACATTTCATTCTCTATTTTTTAGCAATACATTTCTTTCTATATTTTTCAGCAATACATTTCATTCTCTATTTTTCAGCAATACATTTCATTCTCTATTTTTCAGCAATACATTTCATTCTCTATTTTTCAGCAATACATTTCATTCTCTATTTTTCAGCAATACATTTCATTCTCTATTTTTCAGCAATACATTTCATTCTCTATTTTTTAGCAATACATTTCATTCTCTATTTTTTAGCAATACATTTCATTCTCTATTTTTTAGCAATACATTTCTTTCTATATTTTTCAGCAATACATTTCATTCTCTATTTTTCAGCAATACATTTCATTCTCTATTTTTCAGCAATACATTTCTTTCTATATTTTTTAGCAATACATTTCATTCTCTATTTTTCAGCAATACATTTCTTTCTCTATTTTTCAGCAATACATTTCTTTCTATATTTTTTAGCAATACATTTCATTCTCTATTTTTTAGCAATACATTTCATTCTCTATTTTTCAGCAATACATTTCTTTCTATATTTTTTAGCAATACATTTCTTTCTCTATTTTTCAGCAATACATTTCTTTCTATATTTTTTAGCAATACATTTCATTCTCTATTTTTAGCAATACATTTCATTCTCTATTTTTCAGCAATACATTTCATTCTCTATTTTTTAGCAATACATTTCATTCTCTATTTTTAGCAATACATTTCTTTCTCTATTTTCCAGCAATACATTTCTTTCTATATTTTTTAGCCATACACTTTTTGTTACCCAAACATCCCTGGTTCCAGCCCTAGACATACATTTTGTTATTCCTTGGTCTGGAAGGTATCCCTGATTCTACCCATTTTAGTAGGATACTAGGGAGAATATAGATGGTTGCATGCTATGCTGCTTTACTAGGGAAATACACGGACTAAAACAAATCCTTGACTATTATTTTCACAACCACATATACAAATACACAATGTTTACAAAAGTTGTAATTTTTAATGTTTTTTTTTATAGTCTTGACAATGCTGTGTAATCAGTAAACTTTATTGTTTTTCTGAAGTAGTGATCTGCTTGTTAGTTAATAACTTTGTTTTAGGAAATATCTGCTAGTAAATTCAGGTTTTGTTTTTTTAATTTATAAATGAAATATCTATTTGTAATAGTTGTATTCCTCCATTCCCACAGATATGGATGAAAGAAGCTTTTAAATGCAAAATTTGTCACATGGTTTGCCACAGGAAATGTCTAGCCAAGTGTCTTGTTAACACTGTATGTTCTGAGTAAGTACATTTCTTGTTAAATTTTATGTTCTAAGTAAGTTAATGTTTTGTTAAACTGAATGTTTTCAGTAAGTAACTTTTATATTATATTTTCATTTGCACTAGGTTAGGAAAATTTTAGAAAATTAACTAAAGCAATGGAAATTTGGCTATAATGGAGAAAGCAGCATAAATAATATTTATTTAAAAAATTCTATATCTATAACAATGATGTTATGACATCCTTAACTAATGTCATTTTTTGTTTGTTTTGTAAAATATCCAAGAGCTGTTTCTAAAGGTTCTAAGAACACAAGAAGAATATTCATTTGACACATACCAATATTTATTGGTTTGTGTATTATTTTTTTTTAAGTTTGGGAATTTCAAAATATTTCAGACTAAGAACCCTGGTTTGAAAGTCCATTAAGAAAAACCATCCCCACCCCTACCACTACCTCCATGGTACAGTTTAAAAGCTCAGGTCCAGTAGAGAGTTTGAAGGGCTTTGATCCTTAAGGATCAATGCTGATGCTTTCAAAACTTATCAAGGAAAAAGAGGTTGTGCTCTGCAGACTGCAAATTTATGCCCCCCAGGAGTTATCTGTGACTGAAAGCTCATGGTTTGTGAATATTTTTGGGGTCATTTGTAAAGCCTGTCTCTGCATGCTGTCACATTTAGCTTGCTCAGTGCCCTCAATTTCTACAATTGTGGATATAAGAAATTTAATGGTAATTCATATACTTGCTTAACTTGGTGCCGTCTTGCTTCCGGAAGCTGGGCAAGTCAACAAACAAAACAAAAAAAGTATGATATGAACAGACAATGCCTTAGTTTGAACTGGCGAGGCATCCTATGATGTATTTTGTTAGACCGTGGAGGGAGGGTGTGTGGCTTACAAATCAGAGGAATGGTGCCTTGTGGAAATTTGAAATGTGAAATAGTCAGAACTACTGATCAGAGTTACTCGTGCTTTACCATGGGACCCCCCCCTCTCCCTCACCTTTCTTCAATTTTTGCGGCCATGATTTCACAAAAGTATTTTATATAGATATTAAAATACATTAGATGTCTTAATGCATGTTTTTACAAAAATATTTTCTAGCTGTGAAAATATGTGGAATGTCTTAAAAACATTATTTTTAAACTTGTAGAACATCGGCATGAAGTTAACATTGATTGCTTTTGTTTACCTGAGCAGGTTTGGTGTTCAGAAGAAAATATCCTTAGACCAGTTTGAGCCTTGGGTGCCCCTGAATGACACCGGAAAGTTCAAAGTTAATGAAGACCGGAGGGATAGTTATGGTAAGTTACTTAATGGGCCCCTTAATTGATAATGATGGGGATAAGCTGACAAGTTGGTCTATGGGCAGGGCTTTTGGATTCCTGCTACAAACATCCTGGATTTGAACCAGGGTTTTGCTCTGAGTCTACCAAGCAGCTCTGACATTTGTTGGGGAAAAGTAAAAGTGGCTGGGCATTGTTCTGGCTACAAGATCCTATTGTGAAAGCTGCTATTCACTTGACATGAATAATTTACTTGCTAACATTAATGAAAGTTCCATGTAAGATTTCTTTGTAACATAATGAAGAAGATTAGCAAACATTTTAGTGCTGACTAAATACATTTTCTATGATCCAGTGTTAAAAATATTTCACATGCCCCTTTAAAGTACTAGGACATTGACTTACAAAGACTTCCTTATGAAAAATTTTTTTTTTAATTTTTATTCTCCAAGATCATGTCTTTATTCAACTTTTTTTAATGTTTTAAAATAAATTCACAATCTGTGAATAGAGTCAACAGTCTTTATATTAGAAAAAAAGACATGCTAGAGGTCCCAAATTTAACAAAGAGAAGCCAATGAAAAGAGCCAAAGACCTTGACAAATTGACTAAGAAACCTGACAGTGAATGGAGACAAAGGCCCACAGATTGACTAATAGACCTGACAGTGACTAGAGACAAAAGCCCACAGATTGACAAATAGACCTGACAGTGACTAGAGCCAAAGGCTGACAGATTGACAAAGAGACCTGACAGTGACTAGAGCCAAAGGCTGACAGATTGACAAAGAGACCTGAAAGTGGCTGGAACCAAAGGCTGATAGATTGACAAAGAGACCTGACAGTGGTTGGAGCCAAAGGCTGACAAATTGACAAAGAGAACTGACAGTGGCTGGAGCCAAAGGCTGACAGATTGACAAAGAGACCTGACAGTGGCTGGAGCCAAAGGCTGACAGATTGACAAAGAGACCTGATAGTGGCTGGAGCCAAAGGCTGACAGATTGACAAAAAGACCTGACAGTGGCTGGAGCCAAAAGTCACCAGATTGACAAAGAGACCTGAAAGTGGCTGGAGCCAAAAGTCACCAGATTGACAAAAAGACCTGACAGTGACTGGAGCCAAAAGTCACCAGATTGACAAAAAGACCTGACAGTGACTGGAGCCAAAAGTCACCAGATTGACAAAGAGACCTGAAAGTGGCTGGAGCCAAAAATCACCAGATTGACAAAGAGACCTGACAGTGATTGGAGCCAAAAGTCACCAGATTGACAAAGAGACCTGAAAGTGGCTGGAGCCAAAAGTCACCAGATTGACAAAGAGACCTGAAAGTGGCTGGAGCCAAAAATCACCAGATTGACAAAGAGACCTGAAAGTGGCTGGAGCCAAAAGTCACCAGATTGACAAAGAGACCTGACAGTGACTTGAGCCAAAAGTCACCAGATTGACAAAGAGACCTGAAAGTGGCTGGAGCCAAAAGTCACCAGATTGACAAAGAGACCTGACAGTGACTAGTAGAGCCAAATTTCTCAGATTAACAAAGACCCTGATAGTAACAGTTTGACAACATATTGAGCTCATCTTTGATTACTTACAGTTTCAGATAAAACCAATGAAACAGAAGAAATGGATGCCGGTATTTCTGATGTAAGTTGTGAAGTTGTGTTATATAACCTGCACTTTTATTACCTGCTTGTGATTCATTCGCATAGCTATGGAATTTGCTCCTTAATGTAGAATTTTTCTATTATTTCATGTTTTGCATGTGTTATTTACCCAGATTACTTTATAAAAAAAAAGAGTACATACATTAAACTAAGAAAAGTAAATCACACTGCTGTTCTAAAAGGGGGAAGCTTGCAGACATTAGACGCTCTTCTCAAGCGGCAGACATGGATCCTGCTGATCCTGCTGTATGACAGCAGAGTGTGAAGACTACCATCTTGAAATGTCACTTCTTTAGCCTAGTGAAAAAAAAAGTTTCTCATACTGGACACGCCTTCTAGCTTTAGTCCTGTGCATCATTTAAGAAGGGGTGGGTCAAGTCATATTGGCCCTAAGACCTAGAGTGAATAATGCCAATGTATACCTGCACTTTTGCCCGGTACAAATACCAGACTTTAAGTCCTGGTATTTTAGAAATCTGGCTTGGCGAGACAGGTATGGCTGGGCCTATTCCTTCCTCCCTACTGAATCTCTCTGTGCAATTATAATGATCTTTGGATGCACAGCGGCCGATGTCCCTCATGCATTAGTTCACTAGTGGTCTCATAACGGGGGCTTATTGGTGGTTTGCAAACTTTTCCAGCTTTGAGGCCTATAGGTACAGAAGTGTCTTTCTGGGCCAGAAGGGCTGTCCTTAGGACCTCACAGCTCTGGTAGTTTCTGACATCTGTTAATATTTGTGCTGACTACAAAATCCTCCTATCTTCTCCTCAAGCATGTTGTGGCCTAGGAAATGGTTTAACCCTGATCGCATCATCCCCCCCCCCCCCCAGATAGGCATGGATTTAAAATCCAGATAGCCCAATCTATTCCTTGGGACTTTATGGCATCCACTTTGTTAACCCAGCACTGAGTACCCTTTGTTACTCTAAAAAGGTGATCTACTGTCCGCACAATCCCCTTGTATGCCAATGTCAGATGGAATGTAGAATAATCAATTATGTTAATTTGCTGATTACAAGAATATTCTGTTTTGAATATATTTTTATCTGTGATTTATGTGATCCCCACTGGTCCTGCGGTTAGTTCACTAGACTGTCAACAAAACGGCCTGGGTTCTTGCCCTGCCGCTGACCAATCCCTGCTGCCCTGCAGGAGTTTTGGGCCTAGTGGATGTAATAATCTTCTACCTAGAAGAAACGTCGTAAACTTATAAGTCATAAGATCTATAAAAATTAACGGATAGGGCCTCCTTCATACATTTTTTTTTGCAAAGTGAGGCTAGCGGATGCTAAATCATTTCACATAGTTTACATATTTCACTTATCCATATAAGTGAATTAAGGGAATAAACCACCTATAATTAGAACAAATCTATATGATAAAAAAGAAGTCTAAATCACTTGAAATATATTTACAGGTCAGTTTTTAGGAAAATATAATTTTATAAAATAAGTGAAAGCATATTTGCTTTTTGCATCAATAATTGTTTCATAGCCTAATCCATTGTTTTTATGTATCAATGCCATGGTAATAGTTTAAAACCAGGGTCACCTTTTTTATGTTAACTACAAGTTTAACTACTTTGATAACTACCAACAGATGCACATTGATCCTAAGCAGCTGTATGAGGCTTTGTATAACTTGGATATTCCAACAATCAAAGAAGATAAAGACGAAACAGTTAGTAGAGCATTCTTTTTGTTTCCTAAACTTTGTTTTTTTTTCAACTAGATATGATTATAGTTAAAATTAAGAACTGTGAGATGTAGGTGCACAATATAAATAAATATTTAGATTTTACAAAAGTCATGACAATGTGTCATTTATTTTCAGATAATTTTTTTTTAACGAGATTTTACTATTTCATATTTAAAATATAATTTTAGTAGCCTTAGCATAAAGGAGTAATTCAGTGAATATGAACGCCATAAAAACGACATTGTTGACTAAACTTAACTGAGAGAAACAGGGTTTTACAGTGGTTATACATTCCCTGCATCTGTTGTGCATGGGAAGTGAAAGGGATTAATCTCCTGTCATATTTCTTTGTTTCCAGTGAATTTAATAAGTGGGAAAATATGTTTTACTTACATTTTTTATGTTTTTGTTGTTAAATAATTTGACACTTGAGGTGCTAGGCTGCATTGATACATAAAGTGTTGTTGTTATTTTTAAATATAACTTGAGGGTGCCCTTCTGTACATAATTTGGACTTCTAGACTTTTTTCAGATAAATGAGTTAGCAGTTGCGAGTTAGCTAGATGTTGTGTTGAATAGTCATTCTATTGTATTTTTTTTTTATTGTATAAATTCATTGGATTAACTAGTTCATTAAATTAATTAAATTTATTCAATTTGTTTAAAATTTCATTTGATTTGTTAATTTTCTATTGTTTAGATTTAATTGAACATAGTACATACAAATACAATACTGGCAGTATTTAAATTCTGATAAATTTTTTAACTATGTTCTCATAGAATAACATACTCAGTATACAAAAAATAAAGGGTTAATTCCATTAATTTGTTTAAAACACCTAATCAAAATGCAAAACTAGACTCAAACCAAAGATAAGTATAGCAGGCAATAATATTTTTTATAGAAGGATCATCTGTAACATAGGATAATTAAATAGCTATTGCAGATACGCTATAGTTTTTTTTTACATTTTGATAAACCAAGTTGTCCCAGCAATCAATAAACTTAATCGAAATCATAAATACTTGTCTTGCTATAGCATCCTTTTAAAATTTGGTTTTGGCATTTTCAAGTCTAGCAACAAAAAAAAAAATCAAATACTGTTTTTTTTTCATTTGTCTAAAACTAGTCAAGCCAAACTGGCAGCAGATTTACCATCCTTAAGGAGCAAACTGAGCGCATGAAAGACAATGTTTTAAAGCATTTGAAGAAGAACAGCAAGGTCACTTCTGCGATGAATGATAAATCAATCATGAATGCCAAGGATGCCGGTGCTAAGCTCTTTTCAGAAATGGACCCAGTACTCCGTAGAGATAAACTGGATGAGCTGGTAATTGTGAATTCTAATTATTGTATGAATGTCATTTTGGAGCTGTTATCATTAAATTGATAATAATTTAAGGAAAACATTAATCACCAAGGAAAGAGAGCTGAATAGTCAAATAGGGTCAGATGAGTCTATAAAAAATAAAGATTCTTAGCACACATCAATTTCAACTCAGAATTATTTATTTTAATAAGTAAGTAAAATATCCCAATTACCCCAAATCGATCCATAGGGCCAGTGAAGTTCACCAGTTGCTATGGATATTGTGTGGCCAGGGCAATGCCCAGCCACCTTTACTTTACCCTAACTCAGGTACCCATCTGAGCTGGGTAGACTCAGGGGCAACCTCCATCAGAGCTGGGTAGACTCAGGGGCAACCTCCATCAGAGCTGGGTAGACTCAGGGACATTATCCAGACCCGAAAACAAATCCTGGCCATCACCAGGATACAAACCCATGACCCCAGTACGCCAGCCGAACGCACTGCAGCTTAACCTTCCGGCTCTGAATTTATTTAAATAGACGAACAGATTTTAGCCTCAGTAAATATAGAGATTCCCAAAATTTCGGAGTAGTTTATTTCAAATTTAAAATGAATTTGTTCAAGCTCTTTCAACAGGTAAAATTTGACATTAGTATGATCATTTGGTTGACAACCTAGTCTGTTTTCTTTATTCAGGTGAAAAATCTTGATGAACAAATCAAACTTGAAATGAAGAACAAAGATTTGCTAGAAAAGCAACTCGTGAGTTTGGAAGCAGCAGATAAAAAACTTACCACTAGTAAAACAAAGTCAGACATGAAAGCTGTGCAGACCAAGATATTGAAGTCTGGAGAAAAACTTGATGCCATGAGTCTTCTTATGTTACAGTACTGTTCCGCTTTACAGATTTGTCTGAACACACTAGAGAGTGAAGAGTTCTTTGACGAGAGAGGGTCATTGTTCCCAAGTCCAAATATCTCATCAGGAAGTCCCAACCTGGAGAGAAAGGGCACCAGGTCATCAGTCACTGGATTTGTTAGAAGGGCAGGAAGTTCAATGAAGGAGAAGGTCACGTCCCTAAAAGACTTTGGTAGGAAAGGGAAAGATAAATCTGGTGGACCCGGCACTTCTCAACAAAGTTCCAACAACAATACAAATATAGAGACTGATGACTTAGTCCTGGTTGTAAAAAACAAGGCTGAGATAAAGGCTGAGGTAGACTTCATTCTAAGATCCGAAAGCCAGCAGCCCACCACACAAATTGGGCAGCTCAACCAAACTGTCACTGGCTGGTCGGAATCCTCGGCTGCCACAGACGTCAAAGAGGGGATGGGAGAAGGTGGCATGCAAGGTGCGGCTGGAGTCGAGGCTGAGATCACTGAAGCTGGGAACACTCCCAGGGCTGTCAAGCCAGACAAATCATCAGAACGTAAACGGTCTCTAACAAGATCCACTTCTGACTCTGAGCTGGAGGTCATCAAGCTGCGCCCTGAGGAGATCCTTCACTACCGTGGAAGCTCCCTCCCCAAGTTTCTCTTCACGGATGATTCTGACTCTGACTCGGATTTCCTAGTTATTGACTCGTCTGATGATGAGCCAGCAGTTTCTGACAGCTCCGATAGCGAGGCAGCTGCATTTGATATAGGTTCTGCTTGGGGGGATAGTGTCAGGAAGAACAGCGCAGACAAAGATCCTGCTACTGAAGATGACACCGACGATGGAGATCCTCAGCACCGCAGCTCTGCAAACCTTTGACAGTTTCTGTTTGAGTTTTAGGGCTGATTATTCTCTTACAGAACTTAAGTCTTTTACCACTTGACATGTCTTTATTGTAAACTGGAAATAATTTTGACCATGCTATCTCATTGAATAGTTTGGCTTGGTTAAATTGTCTCATCCCAAAATCCTTCATTTTTTTTTACAGCTTAAAATTTTTGTAAACATTAGCCTTTCATTACATATTTTCCTTTGTAGCTTAACTTTCAATACAAAGGAATAATTGTGTTTATACAATCTATATTGTATAAGAAGGCTATGATCTTGTTACAGCCCCAAAGCCTGGTCTGAGCAGAGTTTCTGAAAGACACTCAGCCATAATTAACTATGTAACAAAAAATTTCTCATTCGAATTGATGTTATAACACTATATTTCCTTTTATACAGTCTTTCACTTATAAACTAGGACCATGATTTTTTATAATGACTTCTTTTTTTGTGTTTGACATATACATTACATTCCTTACGTTTGAATAGTCATACTTATACATTATATATATTTTTAATAGTAACAATTTTACATTTTTACACTAAAAGCAGTTATCTTTCTAATGAAAAAATAAATGAATGCCAAACTATCTTTGCTAATGAGCCCATATATATATATATATATATATTTCTTTCATATTAAAAACAAAAACTGCATTTCTTACTGTGAAGTTACATACATGGCTTTGAGAAATGTTATTCCAGACACTTTATGAATTTGTGGGGTGCAAATCAGCATTGTAGCTCTCTTGACTGTTTTGTTTTCTTTAAATCAATGACCTTAAAGTAACAGATAAGCAGGGAGAAACAGAGTTAAAACATTCAGAGCCTATGTAAACTTTAAAAAAAAAATTATTTGGGACCAACCAATCAGCAACAAATGTTACATAATGAATTTATTAACAATGTTGTTTTTAATTATTTTTTTTTCAACCTGTCAACAACAATGAAAGAAAACAAATGTTGAGTGTTTTTAACATATAGATCTATTTGCTGGGCTCTATGTCCATTCCCACAAATATATGTTTTAAAAAAAAAGCACAAAATATTTATAATGCCTATACAGCTAAATAGGAATTCCATTCCACTGCTAGAGCCAACATTTGACCCGTCCCCCCCCCCGCCACCTCACTTTGGAGGCTAATGTAGGTCAATGGGTAAATTATTTCATTTTTATTTCTTCCCATAGATATATTATAGATATATGTACATGTTTTGACAGTTGTTTTTTTTTATCTAAAGGATATTTTTTATCTTAGTAGATTTTATTTGAAACATAATGAAAACATTTGATATGCTATTCAGTTTATCATTGGCAAGGTACAGTGTTGGTTTTTTAGGTAAATTGAATGTTTTAATTCAAATAATTAATAGATAATTTCCTTCTGTTGAATTTCATATAAAATATCATAATATAATTTAAACAAGAATACATATAGACACCAGTGTCAAAGTGAGTAAGGTTATTTTCAGCAAGTGAAACCGGGCATGTCTGATTGAGTCAAATGACTAAGTATCATTATTCATGAGTTTAATAAAAAAAGAGTTCAAACATAGAATTTTTTAAACTGTAACATGAACTCACTGTGGATATGGCAGATTTCTGGTCTTCAGCCCTGACAATAAACAATGTGTTAATTTATCTCCCTTTTCTATCTGATTTGTCTTCACTTTGTGCATTAAAAACTTCCAGTGTAAAATTATCTCCCTTGTTTAGTCAGCATCACTGGTATCATGTCTGCCTGTGTCAGGACACCAGCCAGTATGTCTGCTTCAATTTCGCCCATGGAGAGGGGGAGGGATCAGCACTGAAGATATTTTTTTTTCCAAGAACAACTCATTCTCATAATGTTTCCAAAAATCTTGTCATTTTTTGAAAGCTGCAGTGTTTCATTGTCGTGATGGCAATTTTGTTTTTCAACTAAAGATTTGGATTGTCAGAAAATTGAGGGGATTGTTTTTTTTTAAAACCATCACTTTCAAAAGTTAATTGTAATTGTGACCTGTTACTTTTACAAAGATAATGATGAACTAGATTATCCAATTGTCTTTTTTTTTTTTAGCATCAAGGGCCAATAGCAACCAAGTAATTTGCATATTCTTAAACATTTTATTTAAACTTTTTTTTTGTAAAGATTATTCTAAAAAAGAACATATTTTCCCATGTTTTAGTCCAAGTGTTGGTCTATTACATATAAAGCTTGAAAAGAGTTTTAATAAAATTGATTATTAAACTCTTGCAATTCTCTCATATCTAATTGTTTCATTTCTGTTCAAATTTTTATAAAGCACACATTTTTTAAAACTCTTCTGTGATTTCTTTGACTTTATTATATTTTCTGTTCAAGTTGTACATTTTAATTTTATTTTTTTTGCATTAATCTATTCCAAGATTGCACAGAAACACTTTTTGGTTTTAACTTTTGGTTTGAAAGTTTTATAACCAAAGTTTAAAGCAAATGTTTAAAAAAAATTATTTTGTTTTAAGATTGTGTTGTTGTAAAACCCTTTTTTTTTCCAAATAGGTTTTGAAATGATTTTTAAATATACAATAACATTATAATTGAATGTTGTTGAAACTTGTCTTGTAAAAAAAAATGTTGAAAACAAATAATCTATGGCAAAAATTAATTCCAATGTTCATTAGTCAAGTGTTGTCGTGATTCCTGGGTCTGCAACTTGTTGGCTTGCTTGTATAAGTCTCTCATGGCTGAATTGTTGATATTAGGCTATATATACCAGTAAATACTTTGCTCCATTATCTGGGTAGAAATATTATTTAATTATTTAATTAAATTGTTTAATATTTTTTAATGAAAAGAAATACATTTAATTATTACATCGTTGCCAGGCGAAAACCGGCCAAGTCCAAAATAGCAAATTTTTCAGGAGAAGCAAAAAACTGCATAGATCAAGTAAACTAATCAACGTAGCCTTGTAGAAAATCTATTGGACAATACTACAAGATATTTTTAGACATCATGTGGGATATCCCAAGGCTAAATTTTAATTTAAAAATTTCTGACTTGGCCGGTTTTTGCCTGGCAACGACGATTAGTATTATCACATTTATTAGTACTCTATTTATTTATTAGTTGTTGTTTTTTTTCTAAGATATTGATTTGTTTACTTTAAATTATTATCTTTTTTATTTTTAATGTAGATTATATATATAAGGCTTTTTTTATTAGGTCGCTTGGGTCATGTCATTGTCCTCATTAAATGGTTGGTCTACTGTTTCAGACATTAACTATTGCTAGTTTTTCTCTTCTGTGAACTCTGAGTGTAAGGGGGAGCTGTAGAATCTACAGAGATGCTTGTATATTGGGTAGATATACAATCATACTGTCTTTGTAGGATCTTATGTTTCTGCTTGACACTTTTTTTTTGCTTTGCATCTTGCTGATCTCATGGACACCTTGTTTTAAACTCCTGTTTACCTCTGTTGATTTACATGCCTATTACCTCTAATATGAGCTTCACTTTCTAGCATTATTAAATACATTGGCAATACAGAGTTTAAAAGTCTCTTTAAAACCAGATGAACCTTCCAGCTTTTTTAAAGTCCAGAACATAAATATAAGGGGCGGATATCTAAGACCCTGTCTGAGGCAAACTGCCATCTGGGCATGCAGCATGTTAAGTACCCTGCAGGCATATGCACTACACTTTCCCCTGCAGAATTCCCTTGCTCATTAACGAGGCAACATCACCCGGTAACATAAATACCAGACTTAAGACACCAGACCTGGCAAGATGGACATTGCTGTGCCAAATACTTCCTTCCCACCATGTTTTGGTGTGCTTTTGCCTGTGCAATGACATCACCCATGTGTTAGCCCACTGCCAATGTACTCTTAGTAGTAAAATATATGTGATTCACATATTTCCCAGCTTTGAGGCCCATGGGCACAGAAGTGCATTGGCAATACCATCAGGATACAAACTATATTAAACGTTACTGCATCAATAATTTCTCACTAATCAAACATACACAATTGTAATACTGGTATAAGTATGAGAAGAACTAAATTAAATTTACAAAGATTTTTGTTTCTCTCTATTTCTCCCTTTCTCGCATACATAATCCTTTTGGAGTGGCATGTTTAAGAAACTCGTGAAAACTTTTTTATATTATTATTACTTTACTCTCTTTTTTTCTTCATCTTTCTTCTTTTTTTACCTTTTCTCTCTCTCTTTTTATACTCACTCATTCAATATCATATTCTCTTTAGAAGGAATAGTATCTGTGGATTATAAGGGAGAGATAAATCTTAGTTTGTTTTCTTTTCAAGCCACAACAACAGCTTAATAATATAACCTGTTATTTAATGAATGTTTTAAAATTAATTTTTTGTTTTGTTGCCGGTATGACTGAGTGAACATTGGAGAATACTTTTTTTTTTTAAACTGTTTACATTTTATCTTTAGCAATTGGGGAAGGAATTTTTTTATTATTATGACAGACCACTGTGCTGTCTTTTTCTAAGAAAAAGTTACAACTAAATAAGATTAAGATAGATTTGTATAAAGTTTAGTACTTAATTTGGTCACATGCCTGGTGACACAGAGCTAACCAGGCTAGATTTGAACCCCACCTCTCTCTAATTGAAAACATGAGCCAAGCCATAATTATTTTCCTGGAATGCTAAACGTCAGCACTGGGTAGACTCTGAGACACCTTAAAAATCAGAAAATGTACTTTTGTAAACCAGAGTGTTTATCTAGACCTTACAAACCAACTGTCATTAGACCACTTGTGCTCCACAGGTTCTTATATGTAGCAGTAATGTTAACATGAACATCCCTTTTAGATTGACAATATTGCAGCTGATAACGGACACAAAAACTTCCAGAAACATTACTACGATATTTATTTAAGCTTATACTCATGACCTTAATGAGGCATTAAATTGTATTCATGAATATATTTATTTATATATATGTATATCTATCTATATATTCTTGTATTAATTTGGTCTATATATCTAGTGATGTTTTTATCTTAAAATTATAGCATTTCTCAGCATGGCATTACCTTATGCTGTTTCATGATTTAGTTTTACCTGTGCCTTCTTTTGTTTTTGTGAGTATCATAAACATCCTCATGGGTTTTTTGCTGATACAAAGAAGACAATGTTGTATTATCATTCTGTGACAAAGCCTGGTCCATGCTCTGATTATACATTTGATGAGGAGGATGCTGTACATTTTGATAGCCATTTGGTATTACTGCTTCACTATCTGCTTTACGTATGTCAACTTCTGTCATTGATATTCATGTATTTTCGGACCAATATTCACAATGAGATTCTTTCTTTCTTAGAATCTTTCTACTGACTGTTTTGATGATGTAACTATTTTATCTAATGATAAAACGATACATACACAGAAACGCCTTCTATTGCCAACTTTGTAATATAACCTTTCCAGTAATTAAATGATGTGCAGGAAACAAAAAAAACTTTTTTTGCCAGCTTTTTTATCTAATTTTTCTGCTAATTAAATGATTTGTATACAGAAAAAGGTTCTATTACCAGCTTTGTGATGTAATATTATTTATACTAACTGATGCGCATGTAGAACATTTTTTTGTCTCCAGTATAGTGATTAAACATTTCTATTGATCTCTCCCACTTTATCTGATGGCTGTGCAATATATATGAAATGTATAAAAGTTGATCTCTTGGCATATCTGCAGTGTGGTCATAAAGTCAAAAGCTTATAGCCACCCATACAGATCACAATATCATTGTGATTTCTTCTACTAATAGTAGCTGCAGAAGTTATTTTTATATTGTCCTGTGTCTATTCACCATTGAAAAGGTTGTAAAAAAAATGTGCCGATGTACGAATATTTTGTTTTTTGTTTTACTTCAGGTTTGCTCTGAAATATTTCACACATCTAGCTACCCCCAAATAGAATTTATCTTTTTGTAAAGGCATTGGAAAATGTTTTAATCTACTTCCCACATTAAATTTTTATATATATTATGTATATAATATATATTCTTGTTTACTAATGTCTTCTGTATCTCCTTTTGATCTGTACCTTAGTAAATTTTTACTTTAAAATTAAATTTCTCAGAAATTCACTTAAACTTTATAGAATAGTATTTCTTTGATTCAACAATTACTGTTCAGTTCTCATGTGTTGTTTTTTTTTTTGCTTGTCGATAAAATATTGGTATAGAGAATGTGTAAAATCATTCCATAAGGTACCCTTTTAGTTTATAATTGTTAAGATCAGAGTTTACTGGTTTCTTTGGCCACAGTACCAGTAGAGGGACTAAGAGAACAGCACAAGGTCCAGCCACCATTATGTTCCCCTTAATGCATGTCATTTACGGGGTAAGCTCAGGGAAAACATCCAGACCCTGGAAGAAAATCTACATATAACTTTTTTTTATTTACTTTAACGTAAATTAAAACTTTTTGATTCTCTGACATTCATTGTTTCACATTTTTAATAAAAATATATGTAGGGATGTTTCTTTCATCCCTTATGTTGTTTCAAATTTGGCTACCTGAATTGCATTGTATTTTGTTTTCTAACCTAATGCCCTTTGCTATGTTGTTCTATTCTACAAATTTGTATTTTTATTTATATACATGTTCATTAATCAATATAGTCAGACTTTAGCTTGCTTTGTGAATCCCTCTATTTAAAAAAAGTTTATTTTGTTTTCAATGTATTTGACGTCCCCTGCAGTTTTTCTGTACCTGGTATCAATTAGTTTTTGTGTGGGCGCAAGCTGTGATTAATCTTATAACAGTGTGAAATACAAAAAAAAGTACAAAACTAATCCTTTTTTTGCCTTCAAAATTATCTATGTATAAAGTTTTCTGTTGTCAATAACTACTGGTATCATAGGTTGTATTGTCATTGTCAGTGACTACAAACCCCAAGCCAATGTGTTCCAATGCTATAATGTTAAAAATGCATTTGACTAAGCTACCAATTACGACCTCAAGCCAGGATTTCAAAGTGCCTGGCCATTATGTTAGTTTATTGATAAACATCACCCGGTAGCATAGGCCTAAGTATTAAAATTTGTTTTAAAATAAAAATGTGACTGTTACATTTTATTGCATACCTGTAGTTGTTAAAAACAATGATTTTGTTAGTAAAAAACAAAATATGCATTTGTGTAACCAACAACAAAATAATCAAAATAATAATAATTTGATTCCAAACAAAATTTAATAATCCAATGTGTGTAAAAGCAAATTGAACCTACATAAATGTATAAGTTTAGGTCCATTCTATCACAATCATTGCAATACAAGGAACTGGGATGGAATAATAACTGCTTCATTGTAAAATTGTACAATGCTAGCATATGATATTCAATTGTATCAATGAAACAAATATTTATACCTTGTTTTTTTTTTGGTAAATCAACAAAATGCTCAGTATGATTATTTAAAAAAAGATTTTAAAATAAAAATAGCCTTGCATGGATATGAAATAGAAATCTAAATCATGAATCAACAAGGAGTTACACAATTTTGACTTCAGATTAATATAATAGTACCAAATACAATTGTAAAATGGCCAGAAACAAAATTTTCATTGAAAAAATGTATGAACACATATGAAACATTTTGATGGTCATTTAATAATAATCATTTAGACTTAGTGATTTCTGCTGCATTAGCAATCAGTGTATCAATTCTGTTTATTTTTATTTTGTTTGTTCTTTTCTTTTGTTCACTTATACGTTCTCTGTTATGTTATGCTTCCCCCACATAAGAGCACTCTTTGCCTGTCTTCTTTAAAGTCTCTAGGAGAACATCTGATGACAGGGTAGAAACCACTTTGACTATCTTTGTATTCACGTTTGTTTCCACTGTTTTCACTTCAGCTGAACATACAAAAACAGAATTCTATTTACTAAAATGCTCATGTAAAACTCGAAGGAAACATAAATGTTAATATAAGGGAGAATTATACAACACCTAAAAACAAAGTTTATTGTAAATATCCTTTTTCTATATTTTTGTTATGAATTAGACACCAAAGATTTTGCCCTTTGTCACGTGTCAAGAAAGAAAAAGTTAATAAAAGTTTTTAAATTAATAGAAATATGTTGGTCAAATGCATTCAATAAGGATTTTAAAATGTGCACCATAAAGTGTATATAAAAAAATAACAGAAAAAAAAAAGATTTTTGGGAGTTTGGGTAGGAAGAATAAAGCTAAAAATTTGATTTTGGCATCAGCAAGCTTCAACTTGATAGGATTACAGGAAGTTTGTCTATAAGCCTTGCTAAGAGATTTTGCCAGCCAGAAAGTCACCAAGTTTTGCTAAGTTAATAAATAAAAGGATTTTCAAATACAATGATTCATTAGAGACTTAACAAAAAAAAATAAATTATGGTATATAATGTTTTAACAGTTCTCACTTCAGCTTTGATTAAAAAACCAGGGAATTTACTAAAATACAGTGGTACCTCGGTTTACAAACGCCTATGGTTACTAACAACTTTGAATAAAAATTGTCTCGGGTAACAAAAAGTGCCTACGGCTTATGAACGAAGGTGAGAGACGGATAAGAAGGTTTTTAACATTGGAGACAACCAATCGCTTACAGTACAAATAAAGACCTTGCAGAGCTAACATTGCTTAGCACAAGCCTAGTAGTCTAGTATTGCAGGCATATGCAACCTCAATTTAATTGGCCTTACTACACAGCAGTAAAAGATTTATTAGCAGTGGTGCTGTGTTCAGTCTATTTCATTCTTTTCCTTGTTCACTCCATCAATTATGAGTTCAAAGAATGATGGTGGGGCTGCTAGAAAGTACAAATGTATAACAGTGGAGGTAAAGAAAGAAATAATTATGAAATATTAAAATGGCATTTGTGTGTGTGACATCGCTAAAGAATACAGCATGGCAAAATGAACTACATCCGCCATCATTAAGAACAAAGAGTTACTCATTCAGTCATTGTTACATTTAATATGTGAGTTACACAAATTATTTGCGTTTTGTTAAGTAAACACTGGATGTTAATTAAAAAGAGAATGATTCTTGAAACGGATTGTCTTTATTTCATTGATTTCAATGTTTCAGGCTACTAACTTTTCAGGTTATGAATTGAGTGCAGGAACAAATTAGGTTTTGTAACCTGAGATACCACTATATTAGGTAATTTTAAAAAAAAAACTCAGAATATGGGTATAAAATGTACAAAGCGAATGGCTCATTGGAATAACTTACAAATAAAAAACACAATGACTAAGTTCTAAGTGCAAATAAAAAAAAATAATTTTCCCAAGCAGATAAAAAAAAGTTGAAAACTTAAATACAACTTACAGAGCTTTCCTAAGACCTTTTTGGCTGCATTAGCACAGCCTTCACAAGTCATCTCCATTTTGAATAAAAGTGTCTGTAGGAAGAAAAAAGGACAGTAAAGCAAACATTTTATTGCAAACATGGTCAGTGAATTAAAAACGTTGCTAAAACAACAGTGGTACATTCATGTGGAATAGTCATTACAGCCGTGAATGAAGCTGACATCAAGATAATAAAACAAACAGAGCACAGGTCAATATTCCATTTCTTAGAATACTGGGTGGGGAGTAACTTATTAATTTTACAGACGTTCCTTCTAGATAGAAGTTTATTAAGTCCCATAAGCTTAAAACTCCTGCAGGGCAGAGGGGATTGGTCGGCGGCAAGGATAGAACCCGCGACCTCTCGGTTGACAGTCCAGTGAACTAACCGCAGGAGCTTTTAAAAATCCTATCCTTCACCAGCATTCAAACCCAGGACCGTCGGTGCGCCAGCCGAACATGCTGCTGCTCGGCCACCGAGCTCCATAATATAATGTAGTATGTATACTATATATGTGAATGTTATAACAAAGTGGCTTCGGAAAATGTTTATTTTTCATGCTTGTATGGGTGCATGCTTTTTTAACAGACATTTTCAAGCTAACACTTGCTGTAGAGAGTAGCCTACATTTCTGCTTGCTTTTATCAAATTTCAGACCCTTTATGCTAAGAACATGGTTCAAGCATCAGACATGTAAAGTTTAGCCATTATAATGATATACAAATTAATGTTATTATTAATAAACACTATACATATATAATATAATATTAGTGTGTACAAAACTAAGTTCTAAGCATCTTATACCTATGAGAAGTATTTAGACTAAAACTTAGGGAGGCCTATACCTATATTATATTTTACATTAAAATGTATTTGTAATAAATGAAATAAATTACTAGGCTATATAATAATATAAAATGGAATTAAAAAGGATTAAAAATTAACAAATTATTTTGAACTCTTCAATTTAAATTCAAGTAGGTCAGTATCATTATGATATTGGTATGGCATATATGGATATGTTGTTGGTTATAAATACTTTGCTTTTCATTTGGCAAAGATTTTGTATCAGCATAAAAATGTATAGTATAGGAGTATAGGCCTAAAATATGTTGGTTTGCCCATATTTAAGTTTAAATATGTTATAAAATATTAACATATCAACATATCATATGGGACCAACATTAATGATATTTATTATCTAGGCCAGGCCTATGCACTAGTAGGCCTAACTAGTTGTAGTAGTAGTAGTAGTAGTGAGCCAACATTATTAAAAAGTATGATGTACGACTACTATGATTCTAAGATAATAAAATTGATTCTATTTAAAATCTTTTTGTCATTGCTGCCCTAGTATTAGCCCAGTATCGATACTGGGTAAATAATTGGGTAAATCAGAGGCCTATACCTATACCTATATTATATTTCACATTAAAATGTATTTGTAATAAATGAAATAAATGACTAGGCTATATAATAATAAAAAAATGGAATTAAAATTAAAAGGGATTAAAAAATTAACAAATTATTTTGAACTCAATTTAAATTCAAGTAGATCAGTATCATTATGATATAATATTGGTATGGCATATATCATATATGGATATGTTGTTGAGTTGTTGGTTATAAATACTTTGCTTTTCATTTGGCAAAGATTTTGTATCAGGATCAAAATGTATAGGCCCTAGCCCTAGTATAGAAGTATAGGCCTAAAATATGTTGGTTTTGCTCATATTTAATTTTAAATGTGTTATAAAATATTAACATATCGACATAATATGGGACCAACATATATAATATTTATTAACTAGGCCTATGCACTAGTAGGCCTAACTAGTTGTAGTAGTAGTAGTAGTGAGCCAACATTATTAAAAAGTATGATGTACGACTACTTTGATTCTAAGATTTATTATAATTCGGATAATTCAATTGATTCTATTTAAAATCTTTTTGTCATTGCTGCCCTAGTATTAGCCTAGTATCGATACTGAATACTGGGACACTGGGTAAATAATTGAAGAAATGGTCTTAGTCTTAGACTCTTTTAGTGAATGAAAAGAATGACACAGTGAGTGATCAGAAATAATTTATAGTGAAACTATATGACTCATATGATATAAATATATGATAATAATTGTAATGCCCATAGGCCATAGGCATAGCGCCGCATATCCCATAGACATAGATAGCCATATTCATATGCCATATGACCATATGATATGCCATATGTTTTTTTTAAATTTAGTTAAGTTAGCCGCTGTTAGCCTAATTAAAATAAATATTGCCTGGATCGTGGGGCCCGTATTCCCCACTATCAATTCTTTTTTTAAATAAATACACTCACCTGTTCTGACATATTTAAAATGATTATTGTTGTAAGGTTATGGGATACGTTATAGTTTGAAAAATGTGTAGACCTAGACCTGACTGATTTTAGTCTTATAACTTATAAGATAATAAGTTTGAAGTTTGCCAACCACACCCCCCACGTATTACAGGAAATAAAATTATATAAACTTCTATACAGGTGAGGATAAATTAACCCTGACCTACGTATCAAATAGTAAATAGTTTGTTTATTTTACTCTTTTATTTTCTTCCATGGACACATAGCCTTGCAAATAAGAGGGTTGATAAAACTTGTGTAATTAAAAAAAAATGCATAATAACTAGATTCTAATTAAATTTAAAACTGAAAAAGTTCAATAATAGTAAAAATATAAAATAATTTATGTATTATTTTACTTTTGTTGCTCGGAACAAGAAGATTTAAATTGTTACATCAGATGAGATGATGAGAATAGAAAAAAAAACAAATTAGGTTCCATGTTGGTTCCATGTTCTGGTTTCATGTTGTCGATTTTCTGACCTTATAAGCACTCTTAATTGTACAAATGGCGGGTGCTTCATTATTCATCATATTGT
This sequence comes from Anisus vortex, assembly GCA_949126835.1. Classification (NCBI taxonomy): domain Eukaryota; kingdom Metazoa; phylum Mollusca; class Gastropoda; family Planorbidae; genus Anisus; species Anisus vortex. Next base: position 19,842,339 of record OX421502.1, on the reverse strand, counting down.
ATCGTTGCACGAAAATTCTCAGTTTATTAGTCATATGACATATGACCGCAGTGGTGTTGAAACGAAGTCATGTAGGCCTACTGTAGGTCTAGGCCTACTATGCATTGAACTTAAAACTTATGCCCACAAATATAGGCTATATAAGGCCTATATAAAATTGGCCTACTTTGGTATTGTAATATAATTTGTAGGCCTACTATATCACACCAACACCCATACCAACTAAGGGGACGTCCATTAATTACGTCAACAATTTGTAGGTGTTTTTTTACCTCCCCCGTCAAACTTTCAGAGACCCCCCCCCCTATATAATTACGTCAATAATTGGTTACCCCCCCCCCCCCCCCCTCAAAACAAGTAACACAATTTTAGACGCTTGCTTTTATGTTTAAAATAGATTTCAAACGGAAAGGTCTATACTATAATTAATTGTAATTAGTAATACATGTTAAAACTTGTTAAGAAGATTTCTAATTGACTATAATTCTCACATGTTTACAATTAATTGTTCTTTTCATATACATATTTAATCATGTTTAATTCTACGTTTCACTAAAAAAATAGCTTTTGGTACAACGTTAATTGTCAAATAGTTTAGGTGGAAATTGTGCACCAGTTGTAAATTATTATAGCCTTCTATTTATCTAGGGATGTTAACCGAAAACCGGAATACTGGATTCCGGTTTTGAAACCGAAAACCGGTTTTGATTTTCCAAACCGGATTTCGGTTTCCTGGTTGGGAGGTAGGCCTAATCATTATTTCAAGTAGCACATCCTTTTTTTTTTTTTTGGTTTTGATGGAAACCTTTTAATAAATAAATAATTTTGGATTCACACAAAACAATTTAATTCTTGAAATGCCTTTCTAACACTATTTAGTCTTTGATATTGTGTTTCTTTTTTTCCAAATACCAACTAGATCTATGGCTTGCGATAAAAACAACATCAAACAAAATGTTAAGTTACAGTTACAAATTAATCCTTTGTGTCAGAAAATTTTGAAAAAACGTCTTTAACGATGGCTCGTTGTAAACTATGTTCCCAACAGATAGTGGCCTAAGCAGGAGCGGTGGCAGTACCGCTGGATTGCGTACGCATCTGCGTACTAAGCATCCTGAATTAACATAGTCATTCTCTTCATATGCTTTTTAATATCACGGTCAACGATCATCGCAAATTTGATTATCCCTATTGAAAGCTATTATCGGTTTTAATCAATTAGCCCAGATTTTTTTTTAGTTCTAAAGAATTTTATGGTAGAGCGTACAAAATCATATTGTATTCAAAGAAATCAACCTCTTGAATGCCCTGCAAGCACTAATTAAATTTGAACTATTTTTCAAATATACCTACAAAACTACGCACAATTGGCTTTTCCGGCCTGTAACTTGTGACATTGCGCGGGAAGGTGGGAGAGAAACCCAAAATCGGTTTTAAACGGTTTTAAACGGTTTTATAGAACCGAAAACCGGTTTTTCTTCAAAACCGGTTTTGAAGAAAAAACGGTTTTAAGATAGGCCTACCTAGTTTTAACCATATGTTCACTATTCCTTCTTGCATTATTGCAGTCCATACAAACACACATTATATACACACGGTAGTTGCCTTCCCTGTCCCCCTACCTTGCACTATTTTCCACCCACTCCTTGCAATACTGGCGACGCCACTGATAGGCCCTACTGTTTCATTTTATCTCATGATATTTTTCCAGAATATTAGAAATGAAAACGTACAAATTACTAAATATGTAGCCTAATCGACCTAATTTTAATATTTTACCTATTATAACGTAGTGAGCATACATATATTAGTTTATATATATCAGAATTAGGGATATTATGTTAAAAGGAAATATGGTAGGCTAAGTCGTACTTCATGGGGTGGACCAAGAATTATTTTTCTGAAGGAAATATTTTTAAAATAACCATGTTAAATTAAAAAATTTCACTTCATTCAATGCTTTACAAACATTAGTTATAGTCTCGGCGAGGGCCTATTATTGTTTTTAGTTCTATTGTCAATACAAGCCATCGCTTACATGGCTTATAATGTTATATAACGAACGCCAGACTCTGGCGCCTAGCCTAATTTAGATGTAGGCCTACTGGGCGGCAAAAAAACTAGGTTTCTGGACTTTCTCTGCAGACAGCTTGTTGTGTGTGTTTGTGTTCCTTTGTTATCCCAGCCATCATGTCTCGCTAGACTAGGATTGCCAGACGTCCGGCAAAAGGAGGGCATGTCCTCCTATTTAGACTCTTGTCCTCCGTCCGGCAGGCAAAGCACAATATCTTTAAAATGTCCAGCTTTTGTAATATTTTATGTTTTGTAGGCATAAGGACAAATACATTTAAAAATTAGTATTAACATGTTAAGAATATAATTAATAAACAGGTGATCATTTGTACAAGAAAAGAATTATCCCGTTTTTTAGAAGACTCGTGAAGCCGGCTGGTCCAGCGGTTAGTTCATCGGACTGTCAACCAAAAACCAACTGACAGGTCGCGGGTTCTAGCCCTGCCACCGACGGATCCCTGTCGGCCTGCAGGAGTTTTGGGCCTAGTAGACGTAATAATCTTCTATCTAGAAGGAACGTCTGTAGACTTAGAAGAAGAATGAGCTTTAAAGTTGCCCAACCAAATGCACACTGCCTTTCAGCCTACATTGAATTTATATGTTATTTTAACAAAACTGTTTCTTGCTCAGTTTACCAATACACATTTAAACTTGGTGGCAGCTCTTGTAATAAAATTATACTGATTGCGGGCTAAATGCGAAACTATGCAATTGAAACACAATGTCCTTCTTTTTGTCTCTCGGTGTCCTTCTTTTGACACCCATGTAACTGGCAACCCTACGCTAGACAGCGACGGTGAAGTTTTCTACAATGGGTCGGTCACTTTGCCTTGCTAACAATTGCATTAGTTTCCACCCATACAAGATGGACACAAAAAGGACATATCAAATGTAGTTTCCATAATTGATATAGGCCTATTTGTACTAACGTAAAACTATGTTGTTAATTTTATCTATGTAAGTTTAACAGGACGAATGTAGAATTTAGTACTCAATTTGTATCATTATTTACTTCATAAAAAGTAACATTGTTGACGTCAACTTTTCTTGACCTCCCCCCCTCCCCCATGTCAACAATTGTCAAACCTTTTCAGACCCCCCTCCCCACTCTTTTGTTGACGTAATTAATGGACGTCCCCTAACACGTATTTTAAGCCTATATTTATTTTGGTTAGGGTCGTCCATTCTTTAATGGCTTACAATTATCAATAGGCCCCTAGGCCTATAGGCTACCTTTAGGCCTATACTATATACTTTAGCATGTATTATATATATATTTATTTATATATAGGCCTATCTAATGGGCAATATCTATGATTTACACTCTATACCCTCCCAATTCACCATTGGTAACATCTGTCAAACTCATAAGAACCCCCCCTCCCCACCCCACGAAAAAAATATTCACACGATTTTTTGTCTTTCAAATAACTTTTAAAATATAGACTTAAACAGTAAATAGTCTTCTAGGCTAGGACTATATCTTATTTTATTTTAAAAAGCATTACATTTTTGTTTTATGAAACGCGTCTTTTTGGTTTGTGAGAATTTTGTATAAACAATAAAATAATTAATCATAATGACTATTTAACAGGGTTTTTATTTCAGTAATATGCAAATAACAAACCTCTGTTGATGTCCTTTTACCACCCCTTGATAAGTCTGTTACAGATTTTTCAAATCACTTACCTCCCCTTCTTTTGTATTTTTCGTTTTTTAAATGTCCTTTAACCCTGAGCGACTGTCTCACAATTTATTGTGCTTATTTTTTGGACAACTGCCCTCAGTCGGTCCACAGAAAAGGAATATTTCAGCGGTGGCTTTTTGTTTTGTTTTTATGTTTCTTTTTTCTTTAAAATCATTTTCTTATGAGTGACCAAAAAAAAAAGGGCGAGCTAGAAAAAAGAATATATCAGCCTAACGGGAAAGAAAATCAATAATTTACTCTTTGTTGCCATAAAAAAAAAAGTTTAATTACCGAGAATGACATCAACGGAATTTAACAGATATTATACACATAGCAATATTTGGCGTCTAGTTAGACCCCCCAGCCGACGCCGCGCGCCGAATACGCCGCCGAATTTTCGTCCGCCAAAAATCCGCCGGAAAATATGCGGCGCGCCGCATAAGCCGCCATATTTCGTCCGCCGAAAAATGAACGAGTTGCCGTAACGTAATGTTTTTGCTTTCTTAAATTTCATGGCGTTCCGTTTTAAGTTCTATTGCATTTTTAGATTAACCGTCGCCGGAAGTTATCTTTGTCTTAATTAAATATACGATTTATTATTACTCAATTATGGCTCAACGATCTTCTACTAGTAGAAAGGTAAGCCTAAATTAATTGTTTCAATTAACTGAATACTAGTTTAGTCAATAACTGGTGACTTTTATGTTATATCATTTCTAATGTAACAATTCTACATGATGATTTTAGGTGAACTCAAATGTCAGCAAATGTCATCTAAACCGGGAAGAGAGGCAGTTCATTACAAAACTACATGTAAAACCTAAACCGCCTAGCCAACATGGAAATTCAAAAGCACAATGCTGGAGATACTTTAATGGCCTGTTCTCTTCTGATGGGAGAAATGTTGACGAAGATCGAATTTATTGCCAGCTGTGTCTCACTGCTCAGCAGTCAATGGGTGACAAGGGTAACATTTCAAAAGTAACAAATTTTGCCGCAACAACATCAAGTGGCAATATGAATCTTCACTTAAGTGTTAAGCACGATGTGTCAAAGTGAAGAAAAGTCTAATAAAATTTTGGGATTTTTCCGTAAGTATGGAGAAGGCAACAGTCAATGTCAGACGACATCAAGTCATGAACTGACAAGAGATAACGTTATCTGGTTCTGTAGAGACTTGCTTGCCTTTGAAAATGTGGCTAAAGATGGCTTTGTTGACTTTTTTAAAATGAATTGTCCATCGCTTAACATTCCGGCACCTGTAACATATGCTGGAACAGCTCTAGATGATAATTACCAAGCCGTCAGGTCAGCAGTCAAAACTAAAGTGGCTGAAGTAAATTCACTTTGTCTGATGTTTGATGGATGGACCAATCGCTACCGGGCTATCAACTATCTTGGCATCCGGGCCTCCTTTTTAGACCATGACTAAACATATAAAATTGTCACACTTGGCTGTCACGCATTGCCTACTCATGCTGCACATGACCTTGCTGGCCATATCAGCTCTGTTCTGAAAAGCTTTTCTGTTGATCCCAGAAAGCTGTTCGTAACTAGCTGCAATGATGGTGCTGCAAATATGATAAAGACTTCAAAGCTTCTGAAGGTTGACTCGTATTAGCATTGTACAGCACATGCATCTTCTGCTTACTACAGACAGTATCAATAGAAATGAAGACGTTCTGCAGATACTACAAAGTGCCGCAACATCGTAACTGCATTTCATTTCAAGACTGCAATCATAGAAGACGAGGCAGCATTCACAGAGGATAAAGAAATGATCAAGACCCTGAAAGAAGGCATGTCTTCAGTGTGTGAATAGCTTCTTGTAGACGATCAGTTCAGTGTATCAATAGTGGACGCCTCCGAGAGCAGCACTGACGCCATCGTTGACAGTCATACACATAATCATAAGTCAGTGAAGGCATCATGTCCAACGCGTTGGAATTCAACACTGACGATGATTCAGTCTATACTTGACTTGAAAAGGGAAGTTCAAAATACTCTCAAGCGTATTGGTCGAGTTGATATTTGTCTCCATGAAGATGAAATTGACTTCTTAAGTGAACTTGTTACCTTTCTGAAACCTTTCCAAGACCTAACTGATCTCTTCAGCTGTTCAATGCCAAACTTATCAACTATTCCACTGGTGAAAATGCACATCAGAAAGATCTGCACTGCATCAAATGCCGATGATGACAAGATACGAATGATCAAGCTGTCAGTTCTCAACCAAATTGACCATCGATTTCCTGTCAATGATCACATCAAGCTGCATCAGTTGCTTGATCCAGATTCCAAATCATTGATTCCACGGCCAGAAGCAACCACAATTCTGGAAAATGCCATACAGTCAGCTAAGTCCCGTGGATTCCTCATGTCTGAAGCTGATGTATCGCATTCACAGCTGGTCAGTGAAGATGTTTCTGAAGAAAGCCGATGTAAGCGGTTGCGAATGGAGCTGATGAATGAGCTGAGAACTGAGCAGTCACCTAATGATTGTACTAACGATAAGGTATTCTTTGTTAATTTATTGGCATTGAAACAGTTTTCGTTTTATTTTGCTCTCAATAGACTACTCAGTTTGAAGTAAAATATTTTTAAATTCATACAGTATTTAAATACTAGGCTATTTAGTGACATTTAGTATAGGTTTTTATTCCAATATTTTTTTTACTGATCTCTATTAACTGAACAAAACACATTACATCTACTGTGTACTATAATGAAATGTTTTATAACCAGAAGTTAGTACTGTTGTGTTTTGATTTTTTGAACAATTATTTCAGATAGCTATGGAAATTGCAAACTATTTGACGGCGTCTGTTGTTCCGTTTCATGATGTTCTCGCATTCTGGCGTAGCAGTGCTGCATCATCCTCGTATCCACAACTTACTCAACTGGCTCGTCTTCACCTATCATCATCAGCATCATCTGTACCAGTGGAGTGCATGTTTTCGGTTGCTGGTTTGATAATAAACAGCAAAAGATCCAGCCTCACAGCTGATAGACTGCATCGCGTTTGTTTCATTCATGATAATTATAAACTGATATTTTAACCCATTGTCTGCTGGCGTCCCACTTATGGGACACTTTGTAAAAAAAATTCCTATTAAATATTCATATGACTTATAAAAACGAAAATGAGTTTTTAGCATTGTACTGTAGTTAGACCTTAACTATAACTTTGCTTTGCGAAAACAAAAATAGTTTTAATAAGATTTACATGACCTTGAACTTTCAATTTCTAAAAATTGATGAAAATTTCAGGCTCGTCCGTTTCTTTGACCCGCAAATGTCAATTTACGGAAAAATCCGGCTAATCCGGATATCAGCCAAAAAATTATGTCAGCCAGCCGAAATTTAAAAACAAATTCGACTGGCAGGTCTACGTCTAGTTTCGTTAATAGCAAGAACCAAGTTACTTGGGGGATACATTTCAAATCCTAGAAATTATTGCGGCGTTGAGACTATATTAAATAGATGCCCGATTTCAATTGCTACTAGCCTACCATGGTCGTCCCCCTACGCCTTGGTCTATTTAGACTACTGACTCGATCTAGTCTACCATATTATATTTTTAGATCAGTAAACGAGCTTATTTTGCTGGAAGTTTGACTTAAAATGAATAGGCCTATTTCACAAGTAGCCTATGTCAATGAGTGTTACATTTTACATTTAAATTATTTTTTATTGGATAAATAGTTCCTATTTGTTTTCTCATGACTTTTTTCTCATATTATGATAGAAAATGTGTGCACTTATAATTCATATCATTAGGCATTTCATTAATTTGTGCTTTATTCTATTGTTGTGAATGTTTCAATGTGCGTGACAAATGTAATTAAAAGTTCTTTCCCTTGCACACAGACCTATATAATTAGTATAAAAAAAGGCTTACAGAGCATAACAGACAAAGCTAATTAATAAACTGCCCGTCAAAAGTAAAGTAATTACGGCAACAGCTTTTGGGTTAGGCTACTTGGCTGATAAATTGTGATGACTAAAAGCAAACCCAACAGCTTTCGTTGTTTTGATTGTATTTGTTTGTTGATTTCTATTTTTGTATTGTTGTTTGTTTTGTTTATGAAGCAAGTTTGATATGAAGCGGCGTCCACAGATGACGTTCTACACCTAGAGGAAGGAAAAGGGAGTCAAACATAATTTGTGAAGATATGCATCGAAGGAGGGGCAGTGGTTAAAAAGTGTGATGTTGCGGAAAAACTGGGCATCTTCAAATCAAATTTGTACATGAACAATTTTTACTTAACACTATATTAGGCCTAATTAAAATTGTCATAGGCCTACTTACAAATAAAAGTGAATTGAAATATGCTTATTTTGACATTGGAAATATGGTTTTGGTTTCTTAGGGAGTGGAAGTTCAGAGCTTTCTGACGTTATATTGAAATTGGGTGATCTAACTTTTTGGAGGACGTTTGTGTGTTTGAAAAGTAGCAAAAATCGCTTGATGTCATTTGTCATTTATGGACGACCCCTGAGGCCAATATCATACGATTGTATCCCAACGCTATTTGTTGATGCCGGTGTAACATTCGTAATAAGATTAAAGATATAAAGCGCATGTGTCAATGACTCCTTTACCCAAGGACACATTTATAGGCTATTATACTTTCCCGGCCCGGGTTGCGTTCCAACTAGTCAGAAATAACAAGCAACTTAAAACTAGAACATAATTTAAAACATATTTCAAAATGAAGGACTCGCTATTCGAGATAGGCCTACACCACGAATAAGCTAAAATAAGAAACTTATGTTGCATATATAACATAAGGTAGTATATATAAATAGTATTCTGTAGGGAAACATTTTGTTTACAACTGTCTAAAAAATAAACACAAACGAAAGAATGTTCTTGTAGAGCAGTGTTTCCCAAATGCAGGGTTGCGTCCCGGTATCGGGCTACAAAAACACAATTTCCGGGTCGCAAAATAAGAGGAAAAGTTTAAAATATAGTTTCATAATTTTTTAACCTTTTTTTAGCAAAGACTATAATAAGGTGGGCCGCTTGCTTTAATATTTCTGCTAATTGATGACTCGAATGACTTCCCGATTCCCTTTTGCACTGTAAACTTCCGTTCTATTTAATCGATATAGTTTTCTCAATTAAAAAATGAAATTAAAATCGAAAGTTGTAGGGGCCTATACAGCGGAAACATATAAGCAAACTTTCTTTGTTTCTTATATATTATACTTATACGTTTTACAGACGATCCTTCTAGATAGAAGAAACGTCAAATTTTTTTTTACATATTGAAGTAATACAAATCTGTTAACAAAAGTAAAATAAAATGGGATACGGCGAGGGAAAACCTCATGGCATTAACAGACCTTTGGGGGACACATGTTCCTTATGCCAATCCTTGGTTCGCTTCACTCGCTATTCACCCCTATTTTTTTATAAATTTATCAAAAGTTCTTTAAATTTTTTAGTGAGTTTTTTTTTTTTTTTTTTTTTTTTTAAATCTATAATATATAGGCCTACACACACATTAAATCAATAAGAATAAAATAAAGCCTTCAATGCGCTATCCCGATATTTTGTTCCGTAGAAAATCTGTGGGCCAGGGCAATTGAGATTCATCATTGGTAAGGCAGGTGAGTAGAAATTGCAGAACTTTACAGCTAAATAAAGGCTTGTGCTATTAAAAGCTATATGACCCACTTAGTAGATAGATATACGGTATACGCACTATTGTGTTGTTGTTTTAATTATAAAAAGGGTGTTTCGGTCGTGTCGACCCACCTTGACCGTGACCTTGTAGTCGAAAACACGGATGACGGATATGGGTAGTGAAGACATTACTGATTAGTGATAAGTGGCTTATGCAAGCTCCGACGCTTGCCGTCCGATCGCAGCCGTGGCTAGCCAAGCGTGAACTTTCGCCACTTGACGTCCACGGTGGTAACGCACACGACCGGCCCTCCCCCACGACAACACGCAAACACACACATGTATATTATATAAAGTAACAATATCAGTACAAAATAAAAGGCAAACTTTGTAATCTATGACAATCTTTATGTTTGTTAAGTCAGTGATGGATAGGGCACTTGTGTTCTAGTAGGTCTATTGATGCTCTGAGGTCCCCTTTCTCCCCTTCACCCTTTTTCTCTTCTTTTCTCTCTCTCTCTCTTTCTTCATTTTTTACAATTTTCTCAAAATTTTGACGGACATCATGCTTTGCTAATAATATATTGTGATTAACTCCCTTTTTTTTGTTTTGTTTAGTGATTACCTCCCCTTTGTTAACTAGTGATCACAGTCCATTTGTTGACCCTAGGGTGACCCTAGTCTAACTGGCCATGAGGCGTGGGTGTATATCTATGGTCACACCGCGTGTGTAGCGAGAGAGAGAAGAGTGTGTATATAGACTGATTAGGCTTGTTTTGATGACCATTTGTGTTCTTATGAAATTGTATTTGTTTTGATGGACTGTGGAGCTCAGTGTTATTTGAAATTAAAAGTAGGCCTATTTGTTTATTGTTTTTGGAGTCTTTTTTTATTATCACTTGGAAGGAAGCTGGACGGAAGAATAAATATTCTTCATGGAAAATAAGAAGTAGCCTATTTGAGATAGACAGCGAGACGTAACAATATATATCAAAATATTATCTTTCTCATTATTCTCCATCGCTTTCATTTCTTTCTCCGTCATTTTTGAGCGTAGGCCTACATAAATTTCATAAAATAACGACAGTATAGAATTTCTTACGCCCTCACTCATTATTTTTGTGTGTTATAAGGCCCGGTATTATAACTTTCTCGCTTGTTTACTTTCTATACACTTTTGGTTGATGTATAGGCCTATAGGCCTACATACACACAGTTTAAAGGTCTGACTCTGCTCCCCTTTTCTTCTTTTATTACATCTTCTTCTGTCTCTATATCTTTCTTATCTCTGTCAATAATTTTGAAAATTTTATCTTAAAAATACATGGACAAAAATAATTTTATCTCTTTCCCTCCTACCCTTTCTTGTACCCATCATTAAGACGGGTATGACAGCGAGCAGGTCATTTTATATTAAAAAGTGTGTTTATGTATCGCTATGATTAACTGTCTATATGTTTAAGTGTCTGTGTGTTTAAGTGTCATCTGATTATGTGTCTGTGTGTTTAAGTGTTGCATGGTGAAGTTCCAGTGTTTAAGTGTCCCGTGTTTAAATGTCATGGAGCCGTTACTATATCTATTCTAGCTATTCTAGTATATGCCATCTAAGTGTCGTCGGGTTAGAAAGGAAGAAAAATACATATAACAGGGTCGAGATAAAAGAACGGTTGCGGAACACTGATTTAGAAACTTTATAAATTATTGTGTTGCTTGGGATAAAAAATGCTCCAATAAAATTTACGAACATCAATCAATAATTCTAACAAGTCAAATACAAAACAAACCGAATCGCAACGATAGTGATGAAAAGCCAAATTATTATTTATTATCATTTTTTTTTTCTAACAGATGAATAAAAGGCGTAACCTTAGAATTAGAAGGAGAATAAAAGCAACGTGAAATATATGACTGTCTTAAGGTGATGTGGAAGTGGGAACGTTAAAAATGACCAAATTGATGCTTTCTTTCACATAAATGTGTTAGTATGTGTATATTATTGACAAATGTGTGCTTAAAATGAGCCCAAATATATCAAAAACTAAAATTTTCATCAAAAAGGGGTCTCAAGTGACGATAAACCTCTAAAAATCAATGATTGGTATTGTCTAAATGAATTGAAAAATAATTAACCATTTTCAATGCAATTTTCAGGCTTTGTAGAACTGTTCTGAATACATCCTGGATTCTAAAATTGTAGCAGTTTGATAAAAAGCATATTTTTGACAATTTTTTTTAATTTGTTGTTAAAAGTGGAGGAAAATGTTTTGGGGTAGGGGTAAGCTCTAGAGAAATAACTTTGTTTGTAATAAAAGGATTTACAAACAATTAGCATATCTGGTGTTAATGTAAATAAGGAACAATTCCTCCAAATTTCAATCCAATCCCTGCAATAGTTTTTTTTTTAAAGTGACAATACCACTGAAATGCCTGCAAAAAAGGTATTTTTGAGAAAAACAAGAAAAAAGACAAGTTTTAAATATTTCAAAGGTAAAAACTTACATTAGAAGCCCCCAGCTGAGTACATTCCATCTCTAGCATCCCCAGAACATGTAGCAGTGATTGTTTTTAATCCAGGTCTGTTCAATTGTTTTTTACTATTAATTAAAGAAGATGATATCCTCTTTTTATCCGCGTCACAAAATGATCGAAGAGAATAGAAACCGAGTTCCAGCCCTAAACTTGTAAATATTTTTTTTCTGCCAAGCTCACCATTGTTGTAGACAATGGTGGCATCATTCACAGCTATCTCCAGTCTCTGCTTGCCTACAAATCCAGTCTTTGGACACCTTTTCCATATCAGCTGATGGAATGACTCGTTTGCATTTTGTGTCCCGCCATGCAAACACTTTTCCAGCAGAGCATTAGCGGAGAGGTCTTCAAAAATTGGCTTTATTTCGTCGGTAACAAATTTAGGTAGTTTGTTCTTATTTGCTTTATCTAAATCTGTTTCCTTCGGACACCATTCTCCACAGTCGTCATGTACTCCAGTGCGATGCTTCCATATCGCCATAATGGCTCTTTTCATTCCAATGAGGTTACCAGAATTAGCTCTGATTGCTCCTCCATAGTGTCCTTGAATCCTTTTAATAGCAGCTTGTGTAAGCCTCCCTTTGCCCCCTATTCCCTTAAACTGTTTTCTATTCTCTAAATAAATTTTCCCTTTACACTCATTACTTTTGTCCATCAGCCGTCGACCCATACGTTTCTGAACATGACCACAACATTCAAGTTTGTTGATAATCTTGCCAGGGTAAATAGGTGGCTCTGATTCTGCAACTGTTTTAAAGCTTTTGGAGTCCCCATCTCCAAGATAGCCTAAATATTTTAAACCATACTGGTCCTGTGACCGCTGGAAAATTTTAAAAATACCATGTGGCTCCATTGCCCCAGAAGACCCATTATGGTTTTGGTCACAATCAGGAGAGTGTTCTTGCTTCCAAATTAAAAATTCTTCTGCTGTAAGCTTCTTTTTTTTTTTAGCACAAGCATCACAGTAGTTACTACAAGTATATGTATCAATTACTTTAGGGGGGCCTTGAGGACAAACGGATAAAACTGTTGATACTCCATTCTTCGAAACGAAGCCACGTCGCTGCCAAGTGCCATCGCATGATACAGTAACTTCATTGGTGATAGTAGACTTTTTAAGCTCTGAAGCAGCTTCTTTCATACAGTCTGTGGCAACACTTGCAGTTGCTTTTAGAATTCTTTTTCTAAACTGGCTTGTTCTGGTTGTACTGACAGGTGGAGGCATATTCATGTTGCCTAAGAATTTTTTTCCTTGTTCATAGTGGCAGCCTATTGCATACATTGATACTTGAAATCTTATATTAAGATTTTCTTTAGAGTTATTTAACATAAATACATTTTTGCAGGAAACACAACTAAAAGACAGTTTACAAGTTAGTCCAGACTTAGACTCAGTGATTGTATAGCCACATTCCTTGAAGCAAGCTGGGCAAGGGAAAGTATTTATAAATTGAAATACATTTTCAATGTCAAACAATCTATATCCAGTTTGTAAAATGTGTTCTCCTGTATCAATCTGGTTCTCCTCCAAATTAACACTTTCGTTCAACTTCATGAAAGCTGTATTTGAAGTTGATGCATTGTCTGTAACACTTTCATTGCATTCAACACTAGCGTCCAAGTTATCTAGATTTAGGCCTAGGCCTAGGCTTACATCAACATTATCATCCTGTTCTTCGGCTGCGCTTACATCTAATTTAAGCTTTTTATAATACCTATTACCATGAAATTTTCTTTTCTTTGGTCGATCACTACGTCTTTCAGCTCGTTTAGGCATTTTATATAGTTTAAAAGTTTTAAATAGGAAAGTAAACACAGAATAGCACAAATAAAACACAGCAAATCGAAACTATTGAATAGAATGTTTACACATGTGAAACTTCAATATAAAAGATGGCCGCCGAGGTGCTTTGTAAAAATAATTCTGATTGGTTGAAATTTAAAGAAATTAGTTTCCTATCAATATATAGACCAATGAAAATTAAGCTTTTATTTTATCAAAGGAAAAGAAAATAAGGTATGGCCTTTAAAAAGTGAAGCAAGAAACCGAAAGAATTTTAAAAATTGCTTGATTAGAACAAAAGTTATGCGTATTTGAAAATTTAGCTTATTTTAGTAGGTCAATGAAAATTAAATTAATCACTGGTGACCTTTTATAAATATTAATTTAAAATATTTACCTATATCTACCATAAAAACAAAGTAGGCATTATTATTCATAAATAAAAGTACTTTTTTAATCAATCATTAGCCCATTTGACCCCAAAGATGACCTAAATGTGTTAAAAAGCCTGTTACACAGGCCCTTAACCCTTCCTGTACCGACCTACTTCTATCTATGCTGCCTTCAGTTCCGCTATATACGCGCCCGGGACTGTAAGGGTTAACAGAACCGTCGTATACATTTGTTGTCCCCACCTCCTTCCCACGGGCATTCCCTGGCAACTTTATGGTTCTAATGAGCTTAATGTGTGGCTCCCTGAGTTAAAAGTTGATATATTATTTGTTTATGCACGTAGTAAATTATTTCTTTAAAAAAAAAGTTATTAATAACAACACCAACATAATATTTATTTAAAATAAAAAAAATAAAAACTGCAACAGCAACATAAATTACTCCCACATTAATTGTTTTCTTTGCAGAGGACGACGACCTTGCACTTTTCGGCAGTCAGACAACTCCAAGCGGGTGAGGGTGATTTTTTACATAGCTCTGTTTTACTGTCCTCACACTTCAACATTGGGTCTCTTTAAATAACGGAGTCCCTCGTGTCGACAACGGAATCTGTTAAGTAAAACAAATACAAAGTACGAAGAAGAGGTTAATTGTCTAGGAGTTTGCAAATATATCGAAATTCTTCTTTATCAAAACCTTTAATTGGATTTTTTAAAATATTCTATTTATTCCCATTGTTAGATGAGGTTTACTTATCTTTTTTTGGTTTTCCTTCCATTTTCTTTTTGTCTGTTAAAAAGTTTAATTGTTGTTGTTTTTTATTGTGTTTCCTTGACTGATATTGTGGGCCAACCAATATTACGGACACATGTTATATCAGTCTAATAGACATATGTTATATCAGTCTCATTGAAACAGGTTATATGTCTCATGTTATAAATTCTCATGGACACATATTATTATTATACCAGTCTCATGTTGTACATTCTCATGGACACATATTATACCAGTCTCATGTTGTACATTCTCATGGACACATATTATAAAAGTCTCATGTTGTACATTCTCATGGACACATATGATAAAAGTCTCATGTTGTACATTCTCATGGACACATATTATAAAAGTCTCATGTTGTACATTCTCATGGACACATATTATACCAGTGTCTTGTTGTACATTCTCATGGACACATATTATAAAAGTCTCATGTTGTACATTCTCATGGACACATATTATAAAAGTCTCATTTTGTACATTCTCATGGACACATATTATACCAGTGTCTTGTTGTACATTCTCATGGACACATATTATAAAAGTCTCATGTTGTACATTCTCATGGACACATATTATAAAAGTCTCATGTTGTACATTCTCATGGACACATATTATAAAAGTCTCATGTTGTACATTCTCATGGACACATATTATAAAAGTCTCATGTTGTACATTCTCATGGACACATATTATAAAAGTCTAATGTTGTACATTCTCATGGACACATATTATAAAAGTCTCATGTTGTACATTCTCATGGACACATATTATACCAGTGTCTTGTTGTACATTCTCATGGACACATATTATAAAAGTCTCATGTTGTACATTCTCATGGACACATATTATAAAAGTCTCATGTTGTACATTCTCATGGACACATATGATAAAAGTCTCATGTTGTACATTCTCATGGACACATATGATAAAAGTCTAATGTTGTACATTCTCATGGACACATATTATAAAAGTCTAATGTTGTACATTCTCATGGACACATATTATAAAAGTATAATGTTGTACATTCTCATGGACACATATTATAAAAGTATAATGTTGTACATTCTCATGGACACATATTATAAAAGTCTCATGTTGTACATTCTCATGGACACATATTATAAAAGTCTCATGTTGTACATTCTCATGGACACATATTATAAAAGTCTAATGTTGTACATTCTCATGGACACATATTATAAAAGTCTCATGTTGTACATTCTCATGGACACATATTATACCAGTGTCTTGTTGTACATTCTCATGGACACATATTATAAAAGTCTCATGTTGTACATTCTCATGGACACATATTATAAAAGTCTCATGTTGTACATTCTCATGGACACATATGATAAAAGTCTCATGTTGTACATTCTCATGGACACATATGATAAAAGTCTAATGTTGTACATTCTCATGGACACATATTATAAAAGTCTAATGTTGTACATTCTCATGGACACATATTATAAAAGTATAATGTTGTACATTCTCATGGACACATATTATAAAAGTATAATGTTGTACATTCTCATGGACACATATTATAAAAGTCTAATGTTGTACATTCTCATGGACACATATTATAAAAGTCTAATGTTGTACATTCTCATGGACACATATGATAAAAGTCTCATGTTGTACATTCTCATGGACACATATTATAAAAGTCTCATGTTGTACATTCTCATGGACACATATTATACCAGTCTCATGTTGTACATTCTCATGGACACATATTATACCAGTCTCATGTTGTACATTCTCATGGACACATATTATACCAGTGTCTTGTTGTACATTTTTATGGACACATGTTATACCAGCCTATCATGTTATACTCGTTGTTTTTCTGTTCCAGCCATTGTAGGATTGCCGAAAATTCTCAAGCTTGACTATACTTGATTTTGTTAAAATGCCAGCATATTAGATAAAGCCTGACGGCCAAAAAAAAGACCAACAAGGCCAATGAAATATTAAATATTTTATGATTTCCAAGATGTTGTTATGTTTATAACGAGTTTCTACAACTGCATAATAACACATAAAGTTACACTGGAGTTTATAAAATATCGCTAATTATTTTTTCTAAGTATTGCCCCATATTTTCCACCGTTATTCAATTACAAATTAGTCATTCAAATTTGTTTTGCAAGGTTATTGTTAAAATATTCGCCTAATCGCCATCTGGCATAGATCTATGTGCAAAAAAAAATGTTTTAAATCTAAACTGTCGATCACTGCAGCAGTTTTTAAACCCAATCCAAACTTAGGACATTTTCTAAAAAAATAAATAAACGTAAAAACTACATTTATTGGTAAAAAAATAATGAATTAAAATAGCTAAAATGTCAAATATGGAAGTCGACAGAGATAGTTAAATGCTGGAAATGGCTGATTTATTTGATTTAAATTGACGGCTGTGTGCATGACTGGTGTGTGTTTTCTGTTACCCGCTGCTAGCAAACAACATAAGTTGGCACCTCCCCTCTCTACCCTCCCCCCCCCCCCCATGTTTTCACACCACCACTAGCCACTAAGGCTATAGATCAGCTAGAGCCCTACATCAAGATTCCTACTTCTGGTTAGCTGGTGTTGTGTTTGCATGTGTGTGTGTGTGTGTGCATGCGTATTTGTGTTCATTTATATTCAGTTGCTGTAAAGGCTTACCAATAATGCCAATGGTAAACCTTAACTTCATGTATCGACTTTGTATACTAGACACATTTTTTTAGACTTTAAATTTAAATTGTAAAAACAAAAAAATGGTTCTACACTACTCTACAATGACTAAAAAAAAACAACTCAATCAGGCCGACCTTCGAAGTTGAGAGATTCGAATTATGTCTGGCCTATATGCTTTTCATTTGCAGTAGTCAATCAATTATTTAATTACATGATGGTAAACTTAGTTTGCAAATAATGGGAGTATAATAAAAACTTAGTTTTTATGGTTTTCTTGTTTAAAAAATTTCTTTCTTTTCTTAAGACATTAACATTTCTTTATTATATAATACCTATTACTTATAGGGCCTATAACTTGACCATGCCAAATTTCAATAGGACGTAAGCTTATTTCTTGTATTTTTACTGTTTCCTTAATTACATAGCTATATAAATTATGTTTTCAAACTTTAAAAATTAATTTATCAAAATGAGATTGCATACTGGTTATGTGGTAATAGTTTAAGACGTTTTGGTTTGAAACTTTAAAAAAAGTTGGTATAATATAGTAACATCCTATTTGTAATGACGTGGTCTTACGATCACGCTCTGCACTGTTCATTTAAGGTGGTATCATTGTGTGACGCGTTGATAGTAGGCCTATTATTGGAATGCTGGTGTGTTGGTCAATGCAAGTTTAAAGTGGCACACCATACGTCTTGTCTTAAAATATATATTATTATATATATTAATATGTGCGGACCAGGAAATTATTAATTTAGCGCCAATAGTCACACGTTAAAGCACCCATAAGCCCAAAGAAATCCGCTTGCAATTAGGAAGCTGGGTTATGAAAGTGTGGGGGGGGGGGTGGAAGGTACAACTTGCCCTTAGGACCTTTAAAACCCCATCCCGGATGCCCGCTGGTCTCAGTGGCCTCTGGGAACATTTTCGGGAGGTCAATATGCCACCGTTAAGGTGTAATTTAAAATTAAACAAGACAACAGGATGTCCAATCAATAGACAGGTAGATATTTATAGGTCACTAGGATTTAATCGGTCACTATATTCATTTATATAGACATATATATATATATATATAATATATATATATGTATATATATATATATATATATATATATATATATATGTGTGTTTATATATGTGTGTGTGTGTTATTAAACCCTATGTATGTATGTAGGCCTACAGCCCTTTGAAGTATCAAAAATACATTTGGCATAAAAAGCGAAATTCTTATAAACAAACGTAGTTAATACTTAAAAACGGATTTCATTACTCACATGAATATATGGCACTTGTCAACCTTGTCACTGCCTTCAGAGGCCCACACATCCCAATGGTTCTCACATTAGATTAATGCTTTCCCCTCTGTTTACTAACTTTTTAACCAACCATATTTCTTAGTATTGTGTGTTATTAGACATTCGCGATGTGACTAAATATTAAATTTAAGGACAACAAAACTCAGGTTTTATAGCTATGATAGATTTATAATAGATGCTCTATAAATACTAAAACCATTTTTTTTTATGTAAAAGGGTCCGGAAAACGTTTTGAAAGAACACCTCATGTTTTGATATTGTAGGCAAAAAAAAAAAAAAAAAAGAACGTATATATTTAAGAAAGTTAAACAACATATGTGTTCATTTTACAAGTACGCCTTCTTTCACATGTACAACACATGTACTAAGCGAGAAACTGTATAGCAAGTAAGTGTGGTAAAATCTCACGATGTTTTTATCTTCTTGGTTAGAGATGCTTCATTCTTATCTTCTTGGTTACAGCGATGCTTTATTCCGTACAAAAGAGTATTGCGTTGTTTTAGTACAGTCGTGTGATTTTTTTTTTAGTCAAGAGCTTTAAACGGTTTGCCTTGGAGTGTTCAGACAATTAACCCTTTTCCATGTTCGAATAACTCTTTCGAAGAGAGATAATTTATATAAATTTAAATTCATATAGATCTAATTATGAAACATTTGAATTTTTTTTGTGTGTTAAAGATCTGTTTACTAGGCAACGAATCTTTACCAGCCCCGGGTTTAATGAATGCCCCACGCCACATCCACGGTTCAGCTCCACAAATATTGTTATAGGTACATCAAATGTTTTGGTTTAGCAAAAAAATATTTATAAAATATTTCCTATATAGGCCTACCGTGAAGTTAGTCTACAGTAAAGCCTACTTTGGAATACGTCCTAACTTTATTTATACGTAAGTTTGGATGCAAACAAATTATTTGGTATACGATCTTTCATCGGAACATGACTCGTTTCTTGGCACTTGTATTAGTCATTGTGGATTGCGACACAGAGTGTCACCCTTGTTTATTTATTCAGCCATGACTGACCATAACCATACACGCCAGTAGGCTACCCAGTGCGCCTTTCGCTACCATTCATTGAACAAACCCGGACTATAACTCTAAGAGTGCCTTTTTACCCGTGTTTGTATTGTTTTTTTCTCCATGTAAATGTTTAGCATTTGTTTTTTTTAAATCAATGAGTACTAATAAAGATAATCAGAAGAGTCAACCAAAGAAGACATTGGTTAGAGCAGGCCTAACCATGAAGGTAAAAAAAGAGAGAATGTTAAAAAGTATGAAAGTGGCATGCGTATCTGAGACTCGGTTGCTGCACAGCGGTGGCCGAGAACGACAGTTATATCCACGAAAAAAAATGGCGTAGGGTATACATAAATTGGACCTTTCATACCCAAACAAAAGCCTAACACCTCCTACTCTCCCCTTTCTCGGCATTATCCCAGTAGGCACGTGCCTTCTTTTAGCAAGATAAATTGAGATACATTTTTATTTTACTTAATTGTAGTGTTTTGTATTGTAATTGCTTGGTATTTATGTAGTTTGGTAGCCTATTAGGCAGTGGAAGTATTTTATACACCCTCGTGAATTTAGGCCTCTAATATGTTAATAACAGTAGGAATTTTTCTTCCTTGGTAACTGATTAATCAATTGTCCTTTATTTCCTTGTAAAAATGTGCTTTGCGTAAGCCTACGCCCGATCCAAGAGTCCATAAATGATATAGGACGTATACCGAGGTTCCAAAGTAGCCAAATAGGCTATAAGCTTAGATCTAGAGATTTTGGTCCAGTAGACATTTAATGGACCTATTTTCCATATTTTATGTAGTCACTATGCATAGTCGAAAATGAGAAAACGTACACATAATTATGGTCCTTCATATGAACTTTTTGAGGGTCGCCATTGCAGCTCGTGTTTTACAGTGTTTTTGTTTGTTTATTTTACCCCAATGCACGTCACGGAGATGACAAGATTAGGGTCACGTGTGCACAAGGTCGGCCTATATAATAGGTGGTTCGTTTACATTTGGACATCCTTGAAATAAGGTTTAGAGTTACGCGGATATAGATTTAAAAAAAATTGTCGGCATTACTGTTGTTTTAAGGACAAGCTTGCGGATGTGTAAGCCTAGTTGATTAACTTTAGTAATTGGCGTATTGTTTTCTTAAATAAAAACAAAACCAGAGGTAGGTTGCGCATTGGTTAAGTATATAGGCCTACCTACGTTATAAACATTCAAGCGTTGATACAAATAAGTTATAATAAAGATAGTCATTTAACGGCTTAAAAAAATTGTAGGCCTACTATAGAAAACAGAGAGAAAAAAAAGGAGAGATTTACGCTTATTAACACATGTTCACACATATTATGTGACCTATTATCAATGTAACATTTACCCTGTTTAGTGAGTTTGATTTAATATCGATTATTTCGTAACACGTTGTAACAGTTGCTCGCATGCATTGATCAATTTATTATTATGCTTGTTATGTTTTTTTCCCCAGAATGCAGCCTAACCTATTGCTGCTCGCTGCTTCTCTTCTCGTCATAGAATGTGAAGGGTAAGTTACTAAATAATAATGTGTTCGATTGTATTTATTCATAGGCAGGGGAGTCAAACTCAATCGCACAAGGGGCCAAAACTCAAAATCATTTAAGTTTGAAGGTAGATACAAAAAATTTAATAAATTGAGTTTTTTTAAAAAGATAGTCTACCTTTTTCTACTGATACTTTTTTGTTCACACATTGCTGCATCCACTATCAGTAAACATATTTAGAGTTTCAGCGGCTGTGAAGTATTCTGGTTTTTAATCAGTTTTCTTTTAGTCTTACTGACGGCTAGCGTTGCATTAAAACTAAACTTAGACCTATTTTAGATTGTGCACATAACCTACTAAAAGATGGTAATAATAATAATTATTATTATTTATAAAGCGCTTCTATCCATGCAATTTTAGCATGTTCTGTGCGCTCTAGAAGATTTTTACGTTCACTATGCCCAAAACTCCTGCAGGGCAACAGGGACTGGCCGTAGACTGGGATAGAACCCGCGAGGTGTCGGTTTATGTTCCGGTGAACTAACCGCAGGACCAGCCGGCTTCACGCATCAAAATGCTTTATTTATATTTCGTGAGCTGGAAAGAGAGGCGCGATATCCAGACACAACAGTATCTTTGTTACCTATATCTCTTGTAATTTAAACTTGACGTTTTATTTATATGTTGCTCACTCAGTACACAACTTTCATTTATATGTTGCTCACTCAGTACACAACTTTCATTTATATGTTGCTCACTCAGTACACAACTTTCATTTATATGTTGCTCACTCACTACACAACTTTCATTTATATGTTGCTCACTCACTACACAACTTTCATTTATATGTTGCTCACTCAGTACACAACTTTCATTTATATGTTGCTCACTCACTACACAACTTTCATTTATATGTTGCTCACTCACTACACAACTTTCATTTATATGTTGCTCACTCAGTACACAACTTTCATTTTTATGTTGCTCACTCACTACACAACTTTCATTTATATGTTGCTCACTCACTACACAACTTTCATTTATATGTTGCTCACTCAGTACACAACTTTCATTTTTATGTTGCTCACTCACTACACAACTTTCATTTATATGTTGCTCACTCACTACACAACTTTCATTTATATGTTGCTCACTCAGTACACAACTTTTATTTATATGTTGCTCACTCACTACACAACTTTCATTTATATGTTGCTCACTCACTACACAACTTTCATTTATATGTTGCTCACTCACTACACAACTTTCATTTATATGTTGCTCACTCACTACACAACTTTCATTTATATGTTGCTCACTCACTACACAACTTTCATTTATATGTTGCTCACTCACTACACAACTTTCATTTATATGTTGCTCACTCACTACACAACTTTCATTTATATGTTGCTCACTCACTACACAACTTTCATTTATATGTTGCTCACTCACTACACAACTTTCATTTATATGTTGCTCACTCAGTACACAACTTTCATTTATATGTTGCTCACTCACTACACAACTTTCATTTATATGTTGCTCACTCACTACACAACTTTCATTTATATGTTGCTCACTCACTACACAACTTTCATTTATATGTTGCTCACTCACTACACAACTTTCATTTATATGTTGCTCACTCACTACACAACTTTCATTTATATGTTGCTCACTCACTACACAACTTTCATTTATATGTTGCTCACTCACTACACAACTTTCATTTATATGTTGCTCACTCACTACACAACTTTCATTTATATGTTGCTCACTCACTACACAACTTTCATTTATATGTTGCTCACTCACTACACAACTTTCATTTATATGTTGCTCACTCACTACACAACTTTCATGTATATGTTGCTCACTCACTACACAACTTTCATTTATATGTTGCTCACTCACTACACAACTTTCATTTATATGTTGCTCACTCACTACACAACTTTCATTTATATGTTGCTCACTCACTACACAACTTTCATTTATATGTTGCTCACTCAGTACACAACTTTCATTTATATGTTGCTCACTCACTACACAACTTTCATTTATATGTTGCTCACTCAGTACACAACTTTCATTTATATGTTGCTCACTCACTACACAACTTTCATTTATATGTTGCTCACTCACTACACAACTTTCATTTATATGTTGCTCACTCACTACACAACTTTCATTTATATGTTGCTCACTCACTACACAACTTTCATTTATATGTTGCTCACTCACTACACAACTTTCATTTATATGTTGCTCACTCACTACACAACTTTCATTTATATGTTGCTCACTCACTACACAACTTTCATTTATATGTTGCTCACTCAGTACACAACTTTCATTTATATGTTGCTCACTCACTACACAACTTTCATTTATATGTTGCTCACTCACTACACAACTTTCATTTATATGTTGCTCACTCAGTACACAACTTTCATTTATATGTTGCTCACTCACTACACAACTTTCATTTATATGTTGCTCACTCACTACACAACTTTCATTTATATGTTGCTCACTCAGTACACAACTTTCATTTATATGTTGCTCACTCACTACACAACTTTCATTTATATGTTGCTCGCTCACAACACAACTTTCATTTATATGTTGCTCACTCACAACACAACTTTCATTTATATGTTGCTCACTCACTACACAACTTTCATTTATATGTTGCTCACTCACTACACAACTTTCATTTATATGTTGCTCACTCACAACACAACTTTCATTTATATGTTGCTCACTCACTACACAACTTTCATTTATATGTTGCTCACTCACTACACAACTTTCATTTATATGTTGCTCACTCACTACACAACTTTCATTTATATGTTGCTCACTCACTACACAACTTTCATTTATATGTTGCTCACTCACTACACAACTTTCATTTATATGTTGCTCACTCACTACACAACTTTCATTTATATGTTGCTCACTCACTACACAACTTTCATTTATATGTTGCTCACTCACTACACAACTTTCATTTATATGTTGCTCACTCACTACACAACTTTCATTTATATGTTGCTCACTCACTACACAACTTTCATTTATATGTTGCTCACTCACTACACAACTTTCATTTATATGTTGCTCACTCACTACACAACTTTCATTTATATGTTGCTCACTCACTACACAACTTTCATTTATATGTTGCTCACTCACTACACAACTTTCATTTATATGTTGCTCACTCACTACACAACTTTCATTTATATGTTGCTCACTCACTACACAACTTTCATTTATATGTTGCTCACTCACTACACAACTTTCATTTATATGTTGCTCACTCACTACACAACTTTCATTTATATGTTGCTCACTCACTACACAACTTTCATTTATATGTTGCTCACTCACTACACAACTTTCATTTATATGTTGCTCACTCACTACACAACTTTCATTTATATGTTGCTCACTCACTACACAACTTTCATTTATATGTTGCTCACTCACTACACAACTTTCATTTATATGTTGCTCACTCACTACACAACTTTCATTTATATGTTGCTCACTCACTACACAACTTTCATTTATATGTTGCTCACTCACTACACAACTTTCATTTATATGTTGCTCACTCACTACACAACTTTCATTTATATGTTGCTCACTCACTACACAACTTTCATGTATATGTTGCTCACTCACTACACAACTTTCATTTATATGTTGCTCACTCACTACACAACTTTCATTTATATGTTGCTCACTCACTACACAACTTTCATTTATATGTTGCTCACTCACTACACAACTTTCATTTATATGTTGCTCACTCACTACACAACTTTCATTTATATGTTGCTCACTCACTACACAACTTTCATTTATCATTATTATGATATCCGAGGGAATGTAGCCTTTCGTTAAGCATAGAAGCTACAAATAGGGGAATTTGATTTCATTTCATCACCGGACCTTATAAGCTTAAATATAGTTTTGCCTGCAACTCACCCACCGGCAGGATATAATTGTATGAAGAGTTGAATGTGGCCCGCGGGCTCTAGTTTGACACTTACGATGTTTGGTGTACAGTGTTCAGCTCATCGGTTATTGGTGCATTGCTGAAGTAAGCCTATCAGTAGCGTAGCCAGGGGGAGCAGGGGGAGCGGCCGCTCTCCCTACGACCATTTTCGAAAAAAAAAGGGCCTTTTCGGGAAAATATTTTTTTATGAATAATTTTAACAAGCCACGAAGCACAATTTATGCTGTTTCTATTTTTTTTCTGAAAATTGAATTTCAACAATTAAATTTATTATAACCATTTTGAATCATTCAGCGTGCCAACAGCGTGAAAGTCAAACTGATCAACTATATTATTTTTATAAGACAATTTATTTAGTGCCGTAGCAAGACCAAGACCAAAAGAAAAGGAGGGTAATAGAGAAAATCATTAAAGTGTTTTATATTTAATAAAAAAATAATCTGTTTGTTATTATCAGCTTTTTAAAAAAAAAAAATCCATTCGTAGCTAATACACGATTTCATTACTGAACTTACACATTAATAGTTATCAACATTTAAATTTAGTTGTCAATAAATTAAAGTTTTTTAATAACTGAGATATACTCTAACATATTATTTTACCCATAAAATAAGGAATGTGATCAACTTGCAATTTAACAGAAGAGATACTTAATAATTATACAAAATAAGTAGTTATTTTAATGTTTAAAAATGTACATGTACATTCTTTAGTCATAAAATATTTATATAATTTTCAATTATCTTGTGTAATTTGATCATTTTAGAGTTATAAACTGTAAGCCGTTAATTTTTTTAAAAGGAAACAAAAAAGAAACATATTAGAAATATTAATGTAAAGAAAATGGGTTAATTATCTCCCTTTAAGATACTAGATGTTCATCCCGAAAATGAGCAGTAGATGCAATCAATTTAGCACAAATTCCCATCACTATTAGCTACTAGAAAAAGAATTGTAAATGGTTAAATAAAAACTGCACTCTTATACTGTGTCTGTATTCTGAGGCACAGGGTTTTCTTTTTTCTTATAACACTTGATACGTAAGAATTCTGAATTATTCTATTAATCTGGAAAAATTGCTAAAAGTGGGGCCTTTTTCCTAAAATTTCGCTCCCCCTAGCGTCAAAACCTGGCTACGCCACTGAGGCCTATACTATAAAAACACGCAGTAGTTATTATGAAAGAGATATAAAGCCAATAACACAAAGTCTACATCTTTAAAGGAATACCGCGGTAGTCGCTGTAAGGCCTGTATGTTGCGTAGGTTAGGCTACCACGCACGAACAACGAAAATAATAGCAGCGAAAGCATTTATTAGATAAGCCGTTTTAAAGATAGGCCTATTTGACTATCTGTTTCTAACGCCTAATCAAGTTACCACAATTAAGAACAGCTTAAAATGGTCATTAATTAATATTTTAATTTAATCAATAGTCTACATTAAAGATGTAGGCCTATTAAAATATTTTAAGGTAAAATAATGTGAAATGTGAATGCAGACTATTTTGAAAAGCTGCTAACTCTTGTCTTTAGAGTTAGGCCTATATTTATTTAGGCTACTTCTAAATAGACGCAAAGAAATAAAAAAATTCTCCTATTAGGAAAAAACAGTATCTATTTTTTTTGGAAGCGGGGGTGGGGCATGCAACACTTATGCCCAGGGCTGCGGAGTCGGTACATAAATGTTCCAACTCCGACTCCTCATTTTTTTTTACTTCCGACTCCGACTCCCCGACTCCGACTCCTCTATATTAATATGCGAATGTATTTTGTACATTCCTTGAAGGAAAGAAAGGCAACATACATCTACATGTCATTACTACAGGACTACTGGCTGGGATTTACTACATTTAATTTTAAATATTCACGGGCCCCCTAAACTTTTGAGGGCACCGGTACGGCACACCGGCTGTACCCCTCGCTCTTGGGGCCTGATCAGAAGAGGTCACGATCGGCGACTACAAAGGGACAAACGGTTAATCCCTTACCAGTGAGAGGCTCGGTTACACATGGGCGCTGCGTTCCCTGTAACAGCAGAACTAGGGATGTTAAAACCGGTTATCGGTTCTACAAAACCGGTTTAAAATCGGATTTCGGTTTCCCCCTCCCCCCACCCCCGCGCAAGGTCACAAGTCACATGCCGGAACAGCCAAATGTGCGTAGTTTTGTAGGTATATTTGAAAAATACTTCAAACTTAATTAATTAGTGTTTGCAGGGCATTCAAGGGGTTGATTTGTGTGAATACAATATGATTTTGTACTCTTTACCATAAAATTCTTTAGAACTAAAAAAATCTGGGCTATTTGATTAAAACCGATAATAGCTTTCAATTTTTCAATAGTGATAATCAAATTACCGATTATCATTGACCATAATATTAAGAAGCATATGAAGAGGCATATATTTATGATAACTTGTAAAAAATGTGTTGAAAGAGAATCGAAAGATTATGTATTTAATAGTGCCGTTAATAATAAAGCACAGACGCGGTGTTTTGAAAATCAAAACCGGTTTTCGGTTTCAAAACCGGAATCCAGTCTTCCGGTTTTCGTTTAACATCCCTAAGCAGAACACAACACTATGAAAAGTATAAATTTAATATTGCCACCAGGGCCGTATTTAGGATTGTGGGGGCCCTGTTCCTAAATTTATGTGGGGGCCCTGTTCCCAAATTTATGTGGGGCCCCTCGTGGTCTGCCTTCCACATAGGGCCTACCTCAGAAAAGGGCCGTTAATTCATATTAGGCCTACATTCTGTAAAATCATACAATTTATGTTGCACGTAGCTTGGTTGAACTGGATCACTTTAAATTGTATGGGAATAAATTAATTTTATTTTACATTTTCAACGAAATATGGGGATGTCACTCAAACATTTCTTTTTGGGATGTGTGGGGGCCCATTTTGTGTGGGGGCCCCTGTTCCAATGGCACATGTGGAACATGCCTAAATACGCCACTGATTGCCGCTCCTAATTGTGCGTTGTGTGCTTAGCGCATTTATAAGTCTTAAAGGCGGCATTTTTTTTGTAGGCTTATTGAACGCAAATTACATTATGGAAAGAATCGTAAATATGTAAAAGCCTCTCTAGGCCTCTTATAAATTATAAAGGTATGCTTGTACACTAGTAGCTTAAGATGCGTTTTATTTAGGACCTATAGCCTAGGCCTATAGCCTACTAAGGCAGTGTTTAGCATTCAGAGAAAACCGCGCGTGCCATGTCCTAGCATTTGAAATCATTACAAACAATGTTAATGGTAATTAGTAGTTTGGGCGCTTGTGTAGCGTCATCAATACCAGTTCCGTGCAGTCTATATGACGTTCAGTCTAATGACGCATTTCAAATTAGTTCAAAAGACTTTTTTTGTGTGTCGACCCGCTATAGTATGACAATAGGGATAGGATCTTGAGGGATGGGGACTTAGAGGAAGAAACAGATACTTTACTTTCTCATCACTAATGTCTGTAGGCCTATTGATCGGTTGTTTAAAATAAATGAAGCCCTGTCTTTTTCCAATCTAAATTTAGTAGGAGTCGGAGTCGGTGCATTTTTTGCCGACTCCGACTCCAGGTACCCAAATTTCCTCCGACTCCGACTCCTCGACTCCGACTCCACAGCCCTGCTTATGCCCACAATGCCCATCTTCCTGTGGCTAAACCACAGCACACATTATATTAAAGCTGGCATGTCGTACCGGCATACAAAGTGTTTTGTGTGAAATGTAAGTTGCCGCCCCTTACGATATCATTTTAAAAGTTTCACAGCTGGAGACATTTAAAAAAAATAATTAAAAAATCAACATTTCATAGTTAAACAAAAAGTTTTCTTTGTAAATTATTGTCTTTAGAGGCAGTTATTTCATTTCTGCTCCACGGACTGCTGTACCTGGCTCACAGCTGGATTTAAGCGTTGATATAGTTCAACCAAACCTTACAGATGTCCCCATTGAAGTGACTCTACAAAACTATGAATACTATTCACAATATCGAAGTGCAGGCCCAAGACCAATCAAGTCTGTGATGGGAAATTTTTCATTTGGTACGCACAGTTGTTTATTTCTTGAAATTATTATATTAACATTTAAATAAATAGGCTTATAAAATTTGTGTCAACTTGCTCAACTCAAAGGCAAATAATAAAATATAGTCTACAGAACAACAAGAAAAAATGAAAATAAAATAGCCTAAAATTTAATAACACCCGTAAATAATATATATATATATATATATATATATATAATATATATAATATATATATGTATATATATATATATAATATCATTTAATATAAATTACATATAATATAGGTCTATATATAAAAATATAATAAATAAAAAAAAAAATATATACCCTATATAATATAAATAATATATTTTTTATATATGTATCTAAGCAAAGTCTAGTTCATTCAAATTTATAATTTTGAAAAAAAGAAATAACAATGTTGGCTAATATTTATTATTAGAGGAGACATTTTACCATAATTAAAAGCGTTCTAGTAAGTCATCTTATGAGAGCTAAATAAATGTAAAAATTTTGTTTTATCTATTTAGGTGTGTCTGGAACTTTATCAATACCTGTAAGTTTTTAAAAGTATTTCTTTATAATTCTTTCTATTTTAAAATCCAATTTAATGTTTACAGCGAAACAACCCAGAGAGTTCACACAATTTTTCTGACATTAACTATTTTATAAAAGACCATTATTTAAACCCTGGTCATATATTGGACCCAATATTAAACCTATGTACTGAGTCAGCATGGTGGCCGAGCAGTAGCACGATCGACTGGCGATCCCAAGGTTCTGGGCTCAAATTCAGGTGGAGGCTAGGATCATTTTCCGGGACTTGAGGGTGTCCATGAGTCTACCCAGCTCTGATGGGTACCTGACATTAGTTGGGCTGAAGTGAAGGTGATTGGGCATTGTACTGACCACACATCCTCTAGTATGTTGTGGCCACAGAAACTGGTGAACGCTGCTTCACCAGCCCTATGATCAATTCGGTCCGCAGGGTACTTTACTTATTGAGTCAGCACCCTATGCCCAATTGAACAAGGGTTTAATTATGTCTTATTGGCTTTATAGGGACACCCGTGCCAGACTTGTAGATTATTGATTTCATCAAGACTGGGGGCGATTTGGAGCACAGAACAGTCAGGTCAGGATGTTCTGACACAGCACTAATACTGACACCTCCATCCCTAAACAAAACAATTTTTTCTTACTATATAGACCTAATGCTAAACTTTTTGTTTAACCACCATGGAAAAATAGTCAATGCCTGCCCTCCCCTTCCAAAAAAGTTTATTGTCATCAAAAGTAAATATTATTTCTTTAACATTTTTATTTATATTACATATATTATTTATTTTATTACTTTGTATTATTTTGCACTTTATTTTGCTTTATTATTTTCTTCTGATTCCAGATTGATTTGGGTATTAACTGTCCCAACTGTCAGCTGCTGATCAGGGGGCGCAACCCACTTCAGTTTGAAACCACCTTAGGGGTTCAAATTACACCTGATATTGTCACTATACTGATTCAAACTGACAAAGCCATCTACAAATCCAAGGAGAGAGGTAATTGTCAAGAAAATATGGAATTCAAGTTAATTTTTCACCTTTTTAATGTCCTGTTGGATTGTTATCCACTGACAGGAGCCATTGCAGAGATGTAGGGGCATGAGCATCTCTAAGTCAGACTTAAGAACTATAAAGCCTGTTCAGTGTTAAGATCTCTCAAATATGATTTATACTTTTGACAAGAAAAAGAAATTGAGTCAAAGAAAAAACTCCAGTGATTATCAATGAATGAAACAAGGACCACTAATAGACTCCAATTTAACATTTGGTTATATCTCTTGGTTTTTAGCTTACCGTAAGACCCTTCTGACAATTTATGAGATGATGCCTTTTTACTTATTTTTAAAAACTATGTATGCCAGCTGTAATCAAATAAAACAACAAATTAAAAAAATATGTAAGATTATAGCGCATAGAGAAAGAAAACATAACTGATAAGTCGTTTTATGTATAGACAATGTTTTACAGTAATAATTTTATTTATATTAAACTTTCTTTTAAAGTTAATTTCAGAATGCTGGCTGTATACTCTAATTTACAGTTATACAATGGTACATTTCACCTTGAAATTAAGGTAACATTTATGACTTGTGTAACAAATTATATTTTTAAAAAAAAGTTTGTTATAAATCCACTTGCTGTTATAATTAAATGTATTTCTACAGGATCCCAGTGGTAGTAAAATCAATGTTTTCAATGGATTACAAAGTACTTTTGGTGTTGTTGAACGCTATTTTGATTTAAGTGACCAACCTGCATTTGGGACATGGATGATTAGTGCATTTACTGAGGTAGGCAAAGTTTTCTCAATTTAAACCCAGACATTTCAAAAGGAAAATGCATTAATTTTGTATGGCAATTAACAATGGTTTTTGAAAGTGTAACGCTAAATCAGCCTTGAAAACATTTCAAATATATGTATTTTAATTTACATTAGCCATTGAAAATTGTATAGTTAGCTAAACTATGAAGTGCATATAATGAGATAGCCTAATGTACATTCTGTTCATACATATGCCTCTACTGTCCAATTCTTTGCGCTCACTTAAATCTTCACACATGACAGCATTGTCTATGAGACTACCTTAACTCAATAATTATTTTCTTTGCTCAAAATAGGGCAATGTATGATCAATTTCATGACAAAGTATGTGAATTTAAGAATCAACATTTTCAAAAGCATACATTATTTTGGTAGCAGTAAATTTATAATTTCATATATTTTCATAATATTCATATAATTCATACAATTATAAACAAATCTAAATGCCTGAAGAATATATTTATAAAAAAAACTAATTAAAAAAAATAATTAGTTTAAGAAAGAAGTTTAGGGTTTAATTTTAAAAAAATAGACTACATAATGTTTTTCAAGATAAGTCAATAACAATATTGCAGCTATTTAGACAAGACCTGTAATAAAATCTGATACTTTTTTTTTTTTTTACAGAATGTTTCTGCATCAGAGATTCAAACTTTTGAGGTTTCTGACTATGGTATGTGCATGTAATGTCAGTGTATTGCATTTTAAACCCAATAAATATATTATTTGTTGAAACACAATATCCATTTAGGTGTGAAAGACATTTATTAAATCGAACAGCTTATTTAGATTTTTTAAAGCTTTTTTTTTAAAATGTAAAATTTTTTTAAAACCTACTTTGGACGTGTTTCTGTTTTGTTGCAATCCATATTTTAGCAAACAAGTTTATGTAAAATAAAATTTGTAAATTTGAAACATTGAAATATATAATACTAAATACACAAGGTTTATCTTCACTATATTATGTTAGTGTAAATCTATGCAATTTTAAATTGTAAGAGTGCATTGATCTTGTAATAGCAAGGTGAAGGAGAAAAGCACTATCTAAAAATCATTATCATCATAATAAGTTTAGCCTTAGATATTGTTTTGTCTTTATATGAATATCATATTTTTATGTAGTCTACTACAGCTAACAGTTACTATAATTTAAAAAGCTAATTTACAATCATCGTTAAATAATGTAACAAATTTTACATGTTGACTTTAAGAGATTAATTTATGCTAATTTGCATTGGAATCATAGATTAAAATTTGAAGTATTTTTTTTTAATTTCTATTGTTTTATTCCAGATTTGCCAAGATTTGAAGTGACAGTAGAGTTGCCACCATTTGGTTTACTATCCGACAGTGTTTTAACAGGCTCAGTCCAGGCCAAGTAAAGTTCAATATTTTTATCTTGTCTTTCAAAGTGTATTATATGCCTGTGTATTGTTATCTTGATGAAATTTGCTTACTCTTATAAAAGGAAACTATATTTCAATAGTTTTTTATTTCTAAAGAAATTTTTTAAATGTTTTATACCAGTATGCTTTATTCTTTCATTATATTCATTAAACATGTTTTATCATTTCAAAACATTCATTATTCATGTATTGTGATGATAATATATTGTATATTCAGATACACCTTTGGTCAACCAGTTAATGCTTTAGTAGAACTTCAGATTGGTGAAAATGTTGACTCAGTTGATGGCTGTAACATTAACAGAAAGATAACAGAAGTTACTTTTTCGGTGAGTTTTCTCATTCAAAAATATAATGTTACTTTCTGTTTATAAATTATTTTTTTGTGTGAATATAAAATATTAAAAAAACATCTACTTACTACACAAATAAAAAAGATAAAGATGATTTTACTTAGCCTATTAATATTGATATAATTCCTATATAAATGTTTGTATGTATAAATACATTTTTTGATTTAAATTAGTTACAAAAAAAAAGTTTTATGTATATAAATGCATTATTTTAGTAAATGAATCTTTTTTATTAAACTTTTAGAAGTTGTAAATATTTTGTGTTTGTTATGTAATATAAATGATAAACAAATTACTATTCACATAATTTGTGTGTTTTTTTCTTTGTAAAAGAAAGTTGGCATAACAAAAATGTATGATTTTTTTCCACCCAGATTGAGGGTAAAGGAAATTTTACTATTGCATTGGAAGATATTCAAAGAAGTGTGTCATTGTATGATAAAACAGATGTAAGAGTTACAGCCTTTGTGACAGAAACTTCTACAGGTAAATAAATAAACAATATCTTATTATTTTATTGATTGTAACCCATAGCAGTTAGTTTCCTTTTAGGATAAAATAAAATGTGTATAGTTTTTTTTTAACCAGCTGCTTAATTGGAACTGTTAATTGCAAGTTTCACGTTCAAGCTTTGTAGACCTTGTAGATATACACTAAGATATATATATATATATATACATTCTAAGACACAAATTAATATTATAATTTAACACAAAAATATAACTTTCATTGAACTAATCCAAATTGAGCACGGGTTTTGATTTAGAGGGCTTGGACAGATTATACACTTTCAAGTAACCGGTCAAGGACACATTTTATGATATTAAAAAATTTCAAGAAATTTTTTTTTATTTCACAGGTGTAAAGCTAAATGGCAGCTCTGTTATCACTTACCATGCAAACAAATACCAAATTAAAGTTTTAGAGATGACTCCAAGTGTTTTTAAACCAGGTCTTCAGTATACAGCATTTGTGAGTAGTTTTGGGTTTTTAATATTTTGTCTATAGAATAGGATTGTACAGATTGATTAGACATGCTGTTACAGATTGATTCGACATGATGTTACAGATTCATTAGACATGATGTTACAATTTGATTTGACATGATGTTACAGATTGATTAGACATGATGTTACAGATTCATTAGACATGATGTTACAATTTGATTTGACATGATGTTACACATTGATAATAAATGATGTTACAGTTTGAATTGACATGATGTTACAGATGATTATAGATGATGTTACAGTTTAATTTGACATTATTATTACAGATTCATTAGACATGATGTTACAGATTGGTTTGAAATGATATTACAGTTTGATTTAACATGAAATTACAAACTGATTTATTATGATGTCACTGATTGTTTAGACATGGTGTTATGTATTGAGTTAGCATGATGTATTACAGATTGAATTGACTTGATATTACAGGTTGAAGTAACAACCCCAGATGGCCTACCACCAACTGACAGAAATCTCACAGTCAATGTTTACACTTTGATAAATTATCAGCTGACGGTTCCTGATCAGTCATTTTATGACACAAGTGCATTCACAGGGTCTTACCCACTGCCTGGACAAAACTTGACCCTGCCTAGTAGTGGTGTACTACCTGTAGACATTGATATTCCCAGCAATGCTTCATCTATTGATATTAAGGTTAGCAGTGTGCATACATACACCATCTGTTTATAATTGTTGTTAGGGATGTTTTTTATTTTATGTGTAGTTATATTGTGGACTCTTGCCTCGGTCCTAACGGGGTCTCCACAGTAATAATAATAAGAAGAAGAAGTACTCTATTGGTGTAGATTTAAATTGGTGTACTTAGGTTATAGGGGTCTCAATGGCAGAGCATGGTATTGGTTTTCTGGATGCCTTGGTGGAAATCCTGATAAAAGCCTAGATTTTTCTTGTGTATGGGGATTGTCTCTGACTCTAATAATCTTTTAAAGGTATCTGGTATCAGTCTGGAATGATATAGGAGATTGCAGTCATTTTACTGATTACACAGTCCACTCATATGGACAATTATTTTCTTTAAATAGTACATTAACCTTTATTCACTTTACAATGATGGTTGCCCGTTGACCAATTTATCTCAGACACTGAGAAGGTCTAGGGCAAGAGAATCTTTAAAAAGAACTTAAAGACCTTTCTTTTTGGCTAATACATCTGCGGTTGCAAGTCAACCCAAGAGCGCACTGAACATGCTAATTTAATAGCATGGATAGAAGCGCTATAAGAAGTGCCCATTCTTATCTTATCTTCTTATTGTGACATTTTGACTTACTCATCATCATCATCGCCTTTCGTCTCGTCTGGGACATAGGCCACGAACAAAGGCTCTCCAGGCATCTCGGTCTTGGGCCAATCTCTCTAGCTGTCCCCAGTTGCGACCACTCTTTTTGGTGTCTGCCTCCAGCTCTCTTCTCCAGGTCATTCTGGGTCTACCTCTCTTTCTCTTGCCCTGTGGATTCCAGGTAAGGGCTTGTCTCGTGGTGCTGGTTGCTGGCTTCCTAAGAGTGTGTCCAATCCACTTCCATCTGCGCTGCCGGATTAATTCTTCCACCGGTTCCTGTTGAGTACGTCGCCAGAGCTCTTCGTTGGTGATGACGATGGGCCAGAATATTCTCAGGATCTTTCGGAGACATGAGTTGATAAATGTATGTAGCTTTCTAGAACCAGCTGCTGTTGTTCTTTGACTTACTATGACATATTAAAACTATTTTTGTAAGAATGCAATTGCTCTCAACTTATTTGTTAATTCTGCATTCTGGTCCGGTAACACCGAGTTAAGTAATACTAAATAGTATTTAGTGTGAAATGATTTGTTGATATCTTGGTCAGCCTTCTTTATCACCACGGAAATGCTCTGCCCAATAAATTTGTACAGGTCCAAAAGTACCTGTTCAAAAAAGTTTAGAAGTGAATTTTACACTTATGATTAAAATAGTTAAATCACAAAGGCTAGAAACACCTGAAAAAAATATTCAGAGGAAAGGTAGTAATAATAAGTAAATCATTATATTCTAAATTAAAAATATAACACAATTGTCAAAAGAACTTTTCTATATTCTTGGCCTATATTATTTACGTTTTCTTGCATTTTTTGCATTTGTGATTTGTGTGCATAAATAAAGGTTGCCTAAACTAGTCAGGACAACCAACAACTAATGCTCATATTGCTTTATTAAAAAATTAATATACTGTTCTTAAAGATAAACAATTTCATTTTTTTTTTACAGGTATCATTGAATACACAGTCGGTTAGTAAACATGTGGATAAAACTTATTCAAAGAGCAACAACTATTTACAGTTGTCTCTACTTAATAATAACATCACAGTAAGTAAAGAAATTCAAACAAAGTCTTTTTAGTTGTGATGATCTAAATGTTAATTATTGATATTATCAAAATAGTCTATCAAAAGCATACAAATTAGTTTGCTACAACTTTTTTTTTAACACCAATTTATGAATTCCTATTGTTTCTATTGTTTCTTTCTTACAATGTACTTTCATTTATTTTGTTTAAAAAAACTTTTAGGCTGGTCAGGAAATACAGATAAAAATTACTGGTACAGAGGCTATCAATAATTTAGTTTATGAGGTAAGATTTATATTGAAACTTTCTTTCTCTTTAGAATTAATACAGTTATAAGAAAAATATTATAACCAACTCAAGAGAAAATCTTTTAAAACTTTTCAATTTATAAACTTACTAGCATATATATGCCCCGTTCTCCAAACCAGCTAAAATTAATTTTCAAATACACTGTTACTACCCATGTAGTGTTAATGAGCACAATAGTCTTACTCTGTGATAAATTTAAGTTTTTTCCGGTAATTTAAACGTGAATGTAATTTTTTTCTTTCATTCACAAAGTTTATTGGCAAGGTTTGATCTATATATTATAAGGTTTATCCCAACAATTTAAACATATCAAATCGTTTCAAGGCTGTTTTATTTAGGAAATTAATCAACAACAGACAACAGTAATTTTTTTTTTTTCCTCATGTATTCTTATATATCCACTTATGTTGCTTTTATTAAGATATAAAAATGAACAAAATAACATCAACATATATGCTGTTATATTTGTATAACATCATCAAATCAATGAATTACAATGATGATTTCCCAATAGATTAGATCTAGAAGTTCTACTGTGAACTCTGGAACATTAGAGTTGAATGGTCAGAGAGAATTCATTCACAAGCTCCCAGTTACTCCTGCCATGGCTCCAACTGCTCAGTTGTTGATGTATTACATAAGAGACTCTGATGAAATTGTAGCGGACAGTCTGGCTTTTAATGTTGAAGGCATTTTTAATAATAAAGTAAGTTAATCCTATATTATTTTGCCGCCCTATGTAAAAGTATAGAAGTTATTTAATTGATTATAAATATATTTGATTATATAAATCAATTTCTCACTAATTTCTTTTAAGTAATTTTTGAGATTTAAATTGATTTTTAATGTTGAATATCTTAATTTATATCTGCAAAAGTTTCAAAATCAAATTGTTTTTGAAATAACTTAAAATTTGTTTATGTTCAGTTTTTCATAAAATCAAGTACAATGTCTATTGAAGATAACAAGAAATGTATTCAAAAATACACTGTCTTATTAGAAGTAAAATTTGATTGATTGTATAGTCAACAACAAAAAATTATATTTATTATTAGAGAGTTTTAAAATCCATAAAGGCAGCCTACATATAATTTGTCTTGCATAATTTTTAATCAATAATATTTCTTTTTGGGTTGTAATGAATGTCTATAAAATATATATTTACAATTTTATCAATAATTTTTCAACTCTATAATACATGAATATTTATTTAATAATGAAATTTAAATTGTAAGCATATATCATTTTAAAGAGAAAGTTTTATTTTGTATGAAAAAAGATTGTTCAGTTTAACTAGATTTATAATTGTTTAATCATTAGGTTTCAGTTGCCTTTGTAGAAGATGAAAGTGATGTCAATAAAAATGTGTCCATTGAACTTACTGCTGACCCAGATTCACAAGTTTTTCTCCTGGCTGTTGATCAGAGTGTCTTACTGCTTAAAACAGGCAATGATATTTCACCCAAAAAGGTTGGTATGAGTACTATATTGGTTTTTAAGCTACTTTAATAGAGTTTTTCTATATAAAAACATCAAAATGAGAAACATATACAGGAAAACATTTTTTTTAATCACATACAATCATACACTTGCACATAAATACACATTCTTTTGTTAATACAATTTTGTAGACTCATTTTACATCATTTTTAATTCATTAGATATTGCATAAATTGTGGGTTTGTATTGCATAGTATTTTTAAGATGGTTCATTACCAAAACTGCCCATTAATAAATATTTATGGACATATAATTTGAGAATAAATTGTATGTGTCTTTTAATAGCTTTGAAAAATATCTCTTAATTTTTGTATAGGTGAAGGAAAGTATATCATCAAAGTTTCATAAAGGAAAAATTCCAACAGATTCTGAATATTCTTTAGCATACAGTGCTAGGTCAATATCTGAAGTTTTTTCTGTAAGTACTGATTTAAAGTGTTGGAAGATGATAAAATTATTGCAAATTATTTTTATAATATAAAACAATAGAAAGGACAATATTGCTAACTCATATTTTGTTACGGATCTTTACAGAACATGGACTTGAACATAGCAACAGATTTGAACATAATGGCTCCTTATTTATCAGGTATTATATTATCTATTGTTATTTAGACATGGGAAAAAAGTAGTATGCATACTATTCTTGGTAATTTTGTCAAATTTTTCTTTCTTACAAATGAAATCTAAGGGCCTAGCTACATGTATCTTGGTGGTGGTTACGGTCGTGGTGGCAGTGGTGCCAGTGGTGCTTTTTCTATGGATTCTGCTCAAATGGCTCCAATGGCTCCACTGGCTCTGATGAGTAAAGTTGACATGTTTGAGAAATCAGACACAGCTAAGGCAATGGATAGAGTTCGCAGTATTTTCCCAGAAACATGGCTGTGGACAAGCATAAAAAGGTAAACCATTTTTATGAGTCAAAGTTCATAAATATGAACTGCAAAATTTTTTGTTAATTTGTAAACCTCAATAAAGAAATAAATCTTTGGGTCATTGAAAATTAGGTATGCCTACTTACCTTTAAACTTTTATTACTGTCTCTTTGTTAACTAATGCTAAATTAGAAATTTGTAATAACCTTTTGGTCATTGTTAAGTCTATTATAACTTCTCTCTAATCTATTCTTGATTAAAAAATACTTCATTATTCAAAACCACTCTAAATATTAATTCTAGTTAAAGAGACAGCTTATTCTCATTATGTTGATTGTAAAATCCATACCTTTAAAAATGATGAATGGACACCTTTATTTATAATACAGTAAACAAAAAAAGTTTTCCTTGTAGACTTTGAAGTTCTACTGAGCTGATAAAATAAAGCTCATCAGTTTTACTGGTCTTTGCATATGAGGGGATATATGGCCACAACTTCTGTGAAAATCTCAGGCCATGGGAAAAGAGATTCCATCCATACAATGCTTTTAAACTTTTAGTTTAATAATCTCACAATCTCTGCTAGATGGCTGCTTCACAATAGGCCTACAATGAAGATTTTAACTCACCTATGTTATAGATATAGTATTGCTATGTTTTATTACAATCAAAATACTCCAATCAGTATTGAAATTTGTATATCAATGCTTCAGTGTGGATGGTCAAGCTGTTGTGACTGCAACAGTTCCAGACACCATCACATCTTGGATTGTCAGCGCTTTTGCTACCAACTGGGACACAGGTCTTGGAGTAGCCCCAACCACTTCAAAGGTAAAGCTAACAATTAATATAGCTGTACAATAATTTTAAGAGATTTTACTTTCTTGTTGTCAAATCGTATTGCTGGGTATAAATTATATTAAAATAAAAGAAAGAAAATGATTCAATAGAAATGTGAATGATAAGATGAAGTAAAGTGTCAGTATTAGTTATTGTTACGTCTTGGTTTATAATAACTCTTGGATATACTATATTACTGTATCCAAAACATCGGCTAGCTCTCTCTATCTCAGGGTGCGTAACAAATTAAAATAACAAGCGAGATTTAGTAAAACAAACTGTGAAACTTTAATTCATAACTTGTGTACAGACAGGTTTATACTGTTCAATATTATCGGCCACACATTCAATAGACTAATATCTATCTCAGCTCACACACATCATTCCTCAACAAGAGACCAGCCTAATCTGACTAACCATTGTTATCTAGTTGTCACATCAAAACTTACGTTCCCCCAAAACAACTTACGTCATACCGTATATACTCGCGTATAAGTCGCACCGGTGGATGAGTCGCACCCCTAGTTAAAGATTATTTTTCTTATATGTTGTCATTGACCCGCGTATAAGTTGCACCCTGACTTTCAGGGGTTACACTGCCTTTTAACTTTGAAAAACCTAAAATATTTGTCAATTTCAGTTATATAAAGGTAGTATATTTATTTACACCTACGAAAGTTTTCTTAATGTAAAAATGTATGCCTATGCATATCCTAGTAATTCTACATCACTACAGTCAACACTACGGGTTATGTAGGAAACTGTATGACATATAGTAGTGATATTTTTCGGAATTTTTAAAAACTGTGTCGGGTGTATAAGTCGCACCCCTACTTTTTGTCGCAATTTTTGTTAAATAAAGTGCGACTTATACGCGAGTATATACGGCATTTTTTTTGTTCATAATGTGCAGTCTTTAGCGCACCAATATTTATCAGCTGCACATTTACTCTACAGTTATACTTACCTAAGTTATGCCACCTAGTCTTATATGATCATCAACCGTGCATAGGCCCTATTGTATAATCCCGAGAGGCATTCGGGCATGGAATGGGTTGCCTGAAAAAAAACACAGGAAAACCAGTAACTTAACATCATTTAAAACATTAATAAAAATGCAAAACTAGTCTCGGACCACGGATGAGCATAGGGCGCAATTTTCTTCTTTATAGAAGTAGCATCTGTAATGTAGGCCTATACGATAAGAATAAAGTAAATATAATATAATACAAGATGTGAAAAAAAAGTGCAGGATATCACATTTTTTGTTTACAAACATAATTTATATTTAAAAGTCCAATAAGCAGATTAAATGGGCTATTAAAATCCCAACACTGCTACATAATAAGTTTAGTTTAGTGTATATATATATAGTAGTCTATATAATTGATAATATTATACTGTCATAATATACTTTTTTCTAGATTTTCTTAATATACTCAAATGAATGACAAGTAACAATTTACAAATTTAGCAAATATTGATTTATGATCATTGTTATAAAACGCATTTGCTGATTTGTTTTTTCCATGCTACATAGAAGTCTGCTAAATCAATCTTTCACTTTATATTAATTTATAAATGTTTAGGAAAGTTAATGTGATCATAGATTTCCAATATCTATTACAATTACACATTCACCTATTTTGTTTTCTCAATTAGCTTCGTGTGTTCAGACCATTCTTCGTAAGTCTAACTTATCCACGCTCTGTGACACGCAATGAAGAGTTTGTTGTCCAGGCTACAGTATTCAACTATCTTTTTGTGGACCTCTCTGTAAGTATTTAGTATTTACACCAGTGGTTCCCAACCTCTAGTATGTGTAAAGAGTAGATCTGTCAAGAAATCATACTGGTTTTGGGGGACAATGCAATAAATAAGAGAGTCAAATGAATATAATTTTAAATGGGTGGGTCTATGAGAGGTTTTAAAAAAGCGAATTTGAGGGATAAAGGAAGGAGACATGTTTGGCTACCACTGATCTCAGTTTATAAGCCCTGTTCAAGCATTCATTATAAATTCATAATTTCCAAGTATTAGA
This sequence comes from Anisus vortex, assembly GCA_949126835.1. Lineage (NCBI taxonomy): Eukaryota > Metazoa > Mollusca > Gastropoda > Planorbidae > Anisus > Anisus vortex. The sequence continues at coordinate 19,799,809 of OX421502.1, read as the reverse complement.
AAGTTTAAAAAGTCTGAAATTACAATTAATATATTAATCTTTCGAAAAAGAAAAATGAGAAAATAGCATAAAACCTACTTATTGAAATATTTGACTTTATTCTTAACCATCTCCTACATAATGAAAATAAAAAATACAAATCTATCTCTGCATTAGGTAAAAGTTACATTAGAATACAGTTCATCTTTAGCAGGAAATGCTTCAGGCCCTCAAATGTTCACAGTACAGGTTAGTAAAAATTATGACTTTTTTTTATTGTTATTAAAGTTAGTAAAGTACCCTCCATACCAAACTCTGATCATAAGGCTGTTGAAGCAGCATTCACCAGTTTCTGTCGCCATGGCATACTAGGGAATGTGTGGCCAGCACAATGCCCAGCCGCCTTTACTTTACCTCAACTAATGTCAGGTATCCATCAGAACTTGGTAGACTCAGGGACACCCTCAAGTCCTGGGAAAAAATCCTAGCCTCCACCAGGATTTGAACGCATGACCTTCAGATAGCCAGTTGAACACCCTGCCGCTCGGCTACCGTAACCCATGTAAAAAACTTTGATATATTTTAGTGTTAATATTTAGATTAAATGTGTTTGTTTAAAGAACTAGCTAGAAAAAAATTGAATTCATCTTAAAAGTAATAATAACCTTTTTATAATTTTTTTTATTTATTTTAGACATAATATACACTTTGTAGTTATGAGTATATGACACAAAATAAAAAGTTAGTTAATTAACTTTGCAAATTAGTTTCAGATCACTTGGTTTAATGTAATGTTTAATTAAGATTTAATTTTGTTCTTGGCGTATGAATAATAATTATTTTTATGAACATGGTAAATACAAGTGGACATATGAATAGAAACTCTACAAGCAGATATTAAAATACTGCCAAGAAAGAGATATGGTTTAACTCCCTTTAATTTGACTAGCATTTTAAAGATGGAAACAGTCAGCCCTATATAAACTGTACACAATTTTTACTCTTTAGTGAAATCTAAAAATATTTTGTTTCTTTCAAGTTTAATAGTTTAATGCTATTTTTTAATGTCTAGGACTATGTCAGCATCTGTTATTGAATTTCCTGTATACGATTTATACAATGACAATAAAGTAAAACACCCATCGGACCAAATTGATCTTAGGGCCGGTGAAGCAGCACCAGTTTCTGTGGCCATGGCATACTAGAAGATGTGTGGCCAGCACAATGCCCAGCCACCTTTACTTTACCCCAACAATGTCAGGTACCCTTCTGGGTAGACTCAGGGACTTTAGACCCGGGAACAAATTCTATCTTTTACCAGCATTTGAACTCAGGACCGTCGGTACACCAATTGAATGTGCTACTATTTGACCACCATGCTCCATACAAAGACAATAAGCTGTAAAGAACAATAAATTAACAAATTAACCTTAGTGTCTGTAATTACAATGTTATTCAGAATTTTGCAAAAAAAAAATTTTTAATTTCAGATGTCTTCCATTCTATCTAATCAGAATCTGACATTAACTGCTTTATGTTGTTTATAATAGGTGAAATCTAAAGAACAAGGTGTAGTTTACTTCCCATTGTCAGCACCAGTGGCTGGATTATGTGAGATAAAAGTGACAGCTGTCAGTGACATAGCAAAGGATTCACTTGTCAGACCAATTCTTGTAAAAGTGAGTGGCATTTATTATTTTTCAATTTCCATATGTACTAAGATAATAGTCACACTTCTTTTTGTTTTCAGAAAATATTCACTTAACATTGTAAACAAGTTTTAAAAAGGGCTATACTCTATCATAAAGTTGCAAATATCACCTGTATTGGAGATTGCTGTGATACAGAATTTCCAGGATATGTGTAGGCTACATTTTATATTAAAAGCTTTCCCAGAAGCCACTCTAGAAGAAAGAGTACTCATATGCATTTGTTGTTACATGAAGGATAAGGATAAGCCTTGATTAACTTGTGCAGAGTGGCAATTAGAGAATGATTAATTTGTTTTCTATTGAATTACAACTCTCTATTTTTTAGCTGTAGTTAAGAAAGTACATTTCTATCCGCAGCATGAAGGAGCCCCAGTGATTTACAATTACCCACTTTTCATAAGTTTGTCAAGCAACCAATCAGTTTTTGAGAGTAATATTGCCAACTCTCTTCCAGACTCAGTAGTTCAAGGTTCTCAGAGAGTCAAAGCAAAATTGACAGGTAAACAAAGCAATGCAGACAACTACAATGCTACACAATTCGAATACAAGTTTTTTTTTACACTTCTCAAGTCTTTTTGTGAACAAAATAGCTTAAATAGAAAGTATTCACTGTAGGGTATATTTTTAGTACCAAACAATAAAGCAACATAGACTGAGGTCTGCACACTGCATTATTACATTTATCTGAACTAAGCTTAAAGTTTCAGCAATTTTCCTTAGCAAATACTAGAGTCACTACTTTTTTTCTTGGGTAAGTTATCATAACTCTGAATTTAGTTTGGGTAATGATCTTATAAGTTACAGACGTTCCTTCTAGAATGAAGATTATTACTTCAATAGCTTAAACATCTTGCAGTTGCAGGGTGACAGAGATTGGTCAGCAGAAGGGTTAGAACATGGGTCATCTAGTTGACAACCCAGAGTACTAATCACTGTTAGTCGACCTCTCATGGTTGTCAAATTATCTTATCTTCTTATACATTACAGACGCTCCTTCTATAAAGAAGATTATTGCATCCTACGCTCATCTGTGGTCCAAGTCTAGTCTTGCATTTTTATTAATATTTTAAATGATGTTAAGTTACTGGTTTTCCTGGTTTGTTCAGGCAATCCATTCCATGTCTAAATGCCACTCGGGAGGAAAGAGTTAAATAAATATATATCATTGTGCTAGTCAAACAATCCCCTTGTAAAAATTAGCTTTAGATATTGATGAATGCTAGTTTAATTACCAAAATAATATTTGAAATGAGTAGTAGGCCTATCTTTTATTTTATCTACCATTTAGCACCAGTTGCTGTGCTGTATATTTAAATACTCTTCATTCTTCTCTCCCTTTATCAGGTGATTTGATTGGCTTGTCTTTGGAAAGTATGGCATCCCTTCTGACTTTACCAACTGGCTGTGGAGAACAAAGTATGGTCAAGTTCACCCCCAACATTTACATAGGCAGATATTTGAATGCATCTAGTCAACTTACTAAAGATCTGAAGAAGAAGATCACTGATATGCTGAGTGATGGTATTATAGAGTTTCAGTATCTGTCATCTTCCACTTTATAGATTCAATATCTGTCCTTCTCTGCTTTATAGATTCAGTATCTGTCCTTTACTACTTTAAAAATTCAGTATCAGTTATTCTCTACCTTATAAATTCAGAATCTTTCATTCTCAGTTTTATATATTCTGTTTATTTTAGTCACTATTTTATAGATTAAGTATCTGTCATTCTCTACTTTTTAAAACAGTACATTTCTAATAATTTTTTTGTCAAATAGCATTTCAAACTTTTAAAAGTGGAATTAACCATAATGAAAATGTTTTTTGTGCAATTTGTTATGGAACTAGAAGAGGAAATAGATGCAGAACAATTAATCCAATATATAAAAACTGTAATCTGACAAACAATGAATTGAACAAATAAATATATTGGCTCATGAGAAAATATAACAAGATTTTAGTTTTAAACTTTATCATAACAGATCTGAAATTAAGATTTGTGGAATTTTTGTTTTGTACAGTTAGTTATATTCAACGTAAATTTTAAGTTAAAACTAAATAGCTACTGTTTCAAATTTAGAACTTAGTCTTCTATTTGTAAATTTAAAATAAACATCTTAATATTCATTAAAAAAAACTTTAAATATTAAGTGACTGTCAATTGTAATAAATTGAATAGGTTTATAAAGTGATCAAACATTTTATATTCACCAACATAATGTACATAAGTAGTTCTATTATTTTGTTGTGATTAGCTGATCTGTTACTGAATTGAAAATGTGTATGTTTAGGTTATCAACGACAACTGACCTATAGAAGATATGACTATGGATTCAGTGCATTTGGCAACTATGACCTAAGTTCAAGTACTTGGTAAGAAATATATGTCTTTAACTATTGCAAAAGAGTTTACTATTCTGTTGATATACTTCAAAGTTAACTTTTGTAAGCAAGAGTAGGCCTACTTTGTTAAGCACTTCACTGGCAAATGATTTTTGATTATAAAAGAAGTAAAATTCTAAGAAGAATGTTTTAACCCATTAATAACCAAAGAGAGTTTAAATAAAAGAAATGAACTTCAGCTATTTAGAAAAAATATATTTAGACTAAACTTAACAGTACCAACAAGCTTTCATGCACATTGTCTGTGAAGTAAAGGACCTATACATTTTTTTTTACTATTTTGTTCTGATAGGCTAACAGCTCTGGTGGTCAAGTCTTTAGGTGAAGCTCAAGAGTTCATCTATGTTGACCCAGAAGTCATTATTAAATCAGCTGAATGGTTGGCAGACAAGCAGAATACTGATGGTTCTTTCAATGAGTTTGGCAAAGTTATAGACATAAATACTCAGGTAAACCCCTAGTCTGCCATGGCCATAAAAAGTTGTGAACACTGTTCACATAGGTAGAATAACTTGTTCATGTTTAGCTAAGAAAAAAACAATATTCAGGCCATTATGTATTGCACTCTTTATATCATTGAGTTTATTGATGAAAAATTGAATGATTCTGTTGTGTAATTTCAGGGTACAGCTACTGGTCCAGCTTTAACAGCATTTGTACTGATGGCTTTGTTGAAAGCACAAGAGCTGACAAATGTTAAGGTAATATTTTTTATCTACATACTTGAATGAAAAATGTTAAAATCAAACAGAAGGAATGTCATGCATTTTTTGTTACAATTACAATAGAAGTTGTTAAAGAATATAAGTGAAATTAAAAGGGAAGAAATCCTTCAGACCATTTTGGTCTTTTTAAAGTTTTGCCTAGCAAGATTTTTCCTGTTCACTTACAGTTTTCATATGTACAATTTTTATTTGAAATAAATACATCTTTTAGTAAAGAGATCAAGAAAGAATCAGAGGGAGAATATAAAGAGAAATTTAAATCGAATTGAAAGTCGGAATAAATAAAAGAGTGTTTTAACTCAGTTTTGTTTCAAGGGTATTGTTGACTCAATGAAAGCCTAGATATAGACTCTATATCAGTGTTAAAACATTGTGCTTTAAGCTTTTATGTTATTACTTTTTGGCAACTCTTACAAGACATTTAAGCATAGCTCGTTTTAAAATATTATTACAAAAAAAATACAGAAAATAACAATACTACTGTCTATAATTTTTAGAATAGTACTTTTACAAAATAAGAGCATTCATATAAGCCTATAATGAGATTAAATTGAGTTGGCCATGATAAATGTATATTCAAGTTTGGTCAATTTTCACATGTAAAACCCATTGGGTTTGGGTAAATGTCTATTAAAAGTTTTAGGGCACAATGTTTGATTTACATTCTCTATTAGTTGTTATTAGTATTTGTATTAACTGACTTTAAAAGTTTCTTTTTTATTTCAGGACTGTATGTATGGACAGTATGTCCTTTGTCCCTACTACCGTTTTGGTAATGCTACCTTAAAAGCCATTAGAAATTTGGAGAATTTAGTGCAGCTTCAAAGCATAAATAATCAGTTTTCTTTAGCTGTAACTAGCTTTGCTTTAGCTGAAGCCAAAAGCCCACTAGTGGAAGCAGCACTGACTAAATTGTTGACATTTTCTTTGAATGAAGGTAAAAATTTTAGAATGCGACCGATTTTAAAATATAAAAAAACTGATAAAGATTCTTTGGTTAAGCCACAAAAGCACCCACAAAATCAAATATAAAAAGTCCTGCATAAAAAGTGTATTATTTTTTTAGGAAGTCTGCAATACTGGAGTGACAACAGCACTATTGAAATAGATTATCAAAGGAGCAGACTACCTATCTGGCGTCCACCACACAGTCAGGCCAGGCCCATTGATATTTTAATCACATCTTATGCCATACTGACTTTCACTTCCCTTGACCGCTTGGATGAAGCTCTCCCATCTGTCAGGTGGCTGACATCACAAAGAAATGCCCAAGGAGGTTTTGTTTCAACTCAAGTATGTAGGCTATATATATATGATTTAATTTAGTGATTTGTTACAAAGTTAAGTATATTTTAAGTCATTTAAACAAGAAAAATAAAGTTAATGAATAATTCATGTCAACAACTGAAAAAACAATATACACATTGATATACTTTAGAGTCGATTGCTTTTTTATTTTTGTCAGTTTCAAATCTTTTTATTTATAAGGAAATTACTATCCATTCTAAGACTAGGATTGTCAGATAAAATGAATATAACAATCTCATTTAAAGCACCTAGATTAAAAATCCAATAACTGAATAGTAAAGCATCAAGTTTATAAACGTAATGACTGAATTGTAAAGCACCAAGTTTATAAACGTAATGAATAAATAGTGCAGCACCAAGTTTATAAACATAATGACTGAATTGTAAAGCACCAAGTTTATAAACATAATGACTGAATAGTAAAACGTATATAGGACTGGTGATGGAGAGCTTAACAAAATCTTTAGAAAATTACTCAATTAGTTCAAAATGAAATGTGCTAGAACTTCCAATTTGAAAATAGGATAAAAACCGTTATGCTAATTGTATAGGTTGCCCAATGTCTTAAAGTTGGACATTTCAATGTAAAGTTGTTTTTCTTTTCTTCAGGACACCATCCTAGGACTACAAGCATTGTCATCTTTTGCCAGCAAGTCCTTTAGACCCAACACAAATATTACAGTCACTGTGTCTGACCTTACCCCTATTCTCAATATGAATGTAGACAGCAACAATGCTTTGTCACTACAAATACAAGAAGTAAGTGGGAAAAAGAAAACAATAACCATTAGATTTAGTTTATAGAGTAAGATCTGAAAAATGATTCTTATAAAACTAATTGATGAAATACCTGGCCATGATTGTTTCTTATAACCAATGGAATCAATAGAAAAAAGTACTTAACCAGTCAGTTACCAAACAATCATATCAATAGCATTTTTTTTTACCCTTACTAACTTGACTTCACATGGACTTCAAAAATGTACACAAATTGAAATGACTTGAAAATTTATCAAATATTTGTTTAAACAACCTTTTTGTAGTTAAAGAGTTAAAAATCAGGTAGTTCCTAACATAAATGTTTTGTAAAAAAGAATAAAATATAAACTAACATGTTTTTTACATGTTTTTAATAAAAAATATAAACATGACTATAGTTATAAATTAATATACATTAGAACTGTCACACACAATTAACATTTACTTTCTTTGCTTAACATTACTTGACTTGCTCATAAAATTGTTTCTGCCAAGCAATAATGATGATACTATGTTATTTAGAAGCAAGAGACAGCATAAGTGTAAATATTTTTCTTTAATGTTTCAGGTACAGCATACAGGTAGAGATTTCAGCATCAGTGCATCTGGTTTAGGACTGGCTCTGCTTGATGTAAGTTTCAAATAGAGATCTTAGTAGCCTACAGATGTATATCAATACTATTACATATCAGTTAGTTATCTTAACCCTTACATTTGCTCTTCCCTTGATACCCTGGGCAAAGCCCAAATATATATTTGTTTATAATTTTTTTTCATGTATATTAAATAAAAAATATTGTTTTATTTTTTAACGTGCCGACATTTTATTTTGTTAAATAAACAGTTGGAATACAGTTTTAATGTTCTGGAAGAGTTGTCTACTCCAGCTTTTGATGTTAACATTGTGTTGCTAGATGACAAGTTGGACTCTTTCAATCTTATGATTTGCACCAAGTAAGAATTTTTCCCTTCGGTAGTAAACAAAATTTATATTTAAAAAAAATAGAATGGCTCAATGTACATTTTGAGATTAAAAGACATCATGAACATCTTGTTGAGTCATGATGAATTAAAAACTATTTTACCTAAGATAGCAGATTCATTGTTTTTGAAAGAAGAAGATTAAAAATCAAACTAGTACCATCTCATGAAAAATGAAAAAAAGGCATAAAGTAAATTCAATGGTAAACATTACATAACATTTTTTTTTGTGATAAATATATGGTATATAACATTCTCTAACAGAATTTTACATATAAAGTAGCATACATATACAATTTATAACAAAATCAAAATAAATTAAGTTCTCTGGAATCATTTTACTACAGAAAGACCCTGTCTTCAAACCTGTAACATTTTCTGACATTCTCTAATACCCCAACAGACAGCTGCTTAAACATGAAACTGGTATGGTTGTTCAGGAAGTGAGCATTCCATCAGGATTTGTACCAGATTTGACAACTCTAGGGAAAGTAGCTGGAGTGAAGAGGTCAGAAAGAAAAGGTTCTGTTGTTGCTGTATACTTTGACAAGGTAGATATTGGCAAATCTAAACAGATCATTACATCAGCTCATTATTTCACAAACCTTTTATGTTTCCCATCAACCCTATTTCTTATGTTATGTTATCATTTAGTTCCATTTAGATTGATGTATCAAATGATAACATATAGTAAATTTGATTGTAAAAGCATTATTTTTCTTTTTATTTATATTTTTGCCTGCAATGACAATAATTCCATTTTATGATGGTTAAATTTGTTTTATAAAATCCTAATTTAACAGATCAGTAGATCATCTTTGTGCTACAGTATTGTAATGATCCGTGAATCTAAAGTAGCGAGGTCACAGAAAAGCTATGTCAGAACTTTTGATTACTATGAACCAGGTATGTACATTAGTTTTATACATAGTCTTTCATACTGTTTATTTTTAAAAGTTCTGCAACATGTTTTTATAGTAATGGAAAACAATAATTTTTGCCTCCTTATATTTTCTGGAAATGAAATATAAATCATCAAATAAAACAGATAATATGTTAAGAAATAAACATTAAAATAAACATTAAAATAAAAATTAAAATAAACATTAAAATAAACATTAAAATAAACAGTAAAATAAACAGTAAAAAAAACAGTAAAATAAACAGCATATACAGATTAATATAACATATTGTTCATGTTAACGATGCATGATTAAAACAATTGTAAAAATTTATAGAAAGTTCCCCCCATGTTAGCTGTGCAAGTGAAGCAGCGATCACAAGTTTCTTTGGTCATGCCATACATAGGGATTGTGTGACCATCACAATACCCAACCTTATATACTTTTCCCCATTTGATATTAGGTAACCTCATCAGAGTTGGGTAAACTCAAATATACCCTCTGCACCTGTTTACCAAGACTTAAACCTAAAATCTTTGGTACAGCAATCAGAGTATGCTGCCGCTAGACAACCATGCCCCACGCAAAATATTTACTAAAAGATTAATAGTAAAGTTGTCTAAGGACATTAATAAATTAGAGTGAAGACTTGCGTGATGTTTTTAAAATTGAATAATTTCTTTTTACTTTTATCATTAGCAAATCAAGCTACAGTCTTCTATCATCCCAAGGCTATTCGAGATTCAACAATCTGTGATGTCTGCCCAAGTTTGTGCCCTAGATAAAGACATATGGAATTTAAATATTGATAACAGACTGTTGTAAGAGATCTGCTATATAAAATCTCTTTATTAAGAACATCTTCCTGACTTGTATATTTATTCATGCATTTTTCAGATATGTATTAGTTTTCTATTTGTCATCAAAGAGCACTATGACTTCCTTTTCCATTATGATTTATGAGTCAATACTTTATATTGCATTATAACTATTTGCTAAGTTTGAAAGTCAGAACAATTTTAAAAATTTAATTGCCCCTAATTGTTTTTTGAAAAAGTTTTGGAAAAATCTGGCTACATGTCAAAATACTTTGGGATTTCATTTCAGCTTGGCTTGAAAGTTTAAATATAAAGATACACATTTACTTTTAGAGCTATTCCAATTATATGTTATTTTGTTTTAAACTTGAATAAAGAGGGTAGGGATGGATGATGATGGTCAAAGTAAAAAAAATGTCTACTTAAGAATATGAATGAAACTCTTAGCTAAATTATACATGTATTTTGGGGAAGGGCATCCATATTTCCTTGACAAAGTATGATAGAAATACAATATTTTCTGGATTTATAAATTGAGCCTTCAATATTAATAGAAATAAAGAAATTCTTATGATCTTAGAAATGTTCTTTGGTTTAATTTAAATATATTTTACCATAATGATTTTCTTAATATTTAAATAATTTTAACAATAAGCATGAAAAAAAATAGCTCGACTGCTTTTCTTGTTGATACTGGGCATTTGTCTTGACTTTGATTAAACCCTGGCGGTTGAAGAGATATTTTGGTGTATTTTTCTCAATTAGTCTAACCTATTCCAACAGTGGTGGCTTAGTGGAACAGTGGACAGTTACTTTTTTATCATCTTGGTCCATAGAATGACACTTACTGTTCCTATATATGTTAGTACCATTCCAACAAAGTAACGATAATGTATTGTGTCCCACAAGTAAAATAAAAGTTTGTTATTCTTTTCAGATCATGTAGGTTCTAAGGGCACACGTTTCTGTAGCTGTTACACACAATGGAATTGTGTGGCCAGCCAATGCTTAGCTAACTTTACTTTTCCCCACCTTATGTCTGGAACCCCCATCAGACTTTAAACCTCACTTCACCGGAGTGATACGAACCGAGACTAATCTCTTAGGGTCCGGAGGACAAACACACTTGTACTGTGTAGTGCAGCCAAACCACCATATAGGTTAGGTACAAACTGTTGACCGTTCCCATCCACTCTTTCCTCCTGCAAGACAGGGCAGTCTAAAAGCACATGCTCGACCGTCTCTTCTGCTTCAAAGGAATGTCTACACCGCGAATCGAAATTGGGCCTAAATAGTCCGAAATAGGCGCCAATGGGGCAGTGACCTGTACGGAACTGGGCTATCGTTGCCTGTTCTCTCCTGCGGAGTTTCCAGCACGGATCAGCTCGATTTGGCCGTTTTAGTTGCTGACACACACCTCGAACCTTGTCAGACTCGTCCCAGTTCTTAAACCACTGTCTTGACTCCCACGCACGTATCGTTCCATCAGAGCACGGTAGACCCAGGAACACTCCTTGGAGAAAATCCTGTCATTAACCTGGCTGGAACCGTAGATCTTCAGTCTGGTGATCTGAATGTCTTATTTATCCAACAACTTATCCAAATTAATTTTTGTCAGATAGCGCTGTTTGATAGGGAGGGGAGAGGTTGGAAATGTCCAACCAGAATCCACCTCTTACATCATCAAACAAGTATAGCCCTAATATATCCAGCCCCTACAGTGCAATAGAACAAATAAACGAACACATGCAAACCTTTTCGCTTGGTAATGGCTGAAAAAAGCACCAAAAAAATATATCATCTGTCATCTGCCATTATTTCTTTTTCTTTAATTATTTTAGTTATCAAATAACCTAATTTATTAAACATACTAGCAGTTTATAATTTGAAATGTCATTCATGTACGGCTCCTTAAGGAAAGAAAAAATATTAGGTGAAATAATAGTTTATCTAATGAATGGTTGCTGTCTTGGTGCTTTAGAGTCTAATGTATCTCTTTCTTTATTTATAAGTTTAATTGTAAATCAACGAGCCCAAATGAGCATCCCGCAAAATCATAATATTTTGTGATTAAATGTCCAGCAGTAATTTTTGTTTGTTTGTTTGTTTTGTAACTGTGTTGATTTTGCACGTGTCTTTCCATCTATGGGACGAGTTCATCGCAGTGTTCCCTGCTGTCAACTCAACAAGTCTACTGGTACATATGATATATAGAGGCCTTCATATTATTATGTTAAAACAAGACGCGTTACTATAGTAAAACACCGGCGATATTTTTAGATTACTTTTAAACAGATACAATAAATAACTCAATGTTTGTGTAGAGGACTTCTTCAAGATGTCCATTGGAGTCGGACAAGGTTGCATCATAACGCCAGTTCAATATTTTCCTTAAAAAATCATGCAAGAAACACTCGATGCGTATCATCTATCCATCTCCGTCGGTGCAATCCTATGCAATCTAAGATTTGCTGATGATATCGACCTGTTGGCGGGAGCAACAAAGAACTACAAGAGCTCACAGACAAGCTTGCAGAGCAACGGCATACGAAATGGAAATCAGCTCAGAAAAAAAGCAAAATAATGATCAACACCACAGAAACCAGAAGTGCAAACATCAGAATGAACCAACAACAATTGGAAGAAGTAAAGAATTTCAAATATCTAGGAGCAATTCTATCCGTAGACTGGAGCTGTGAGACAGAAATTCGAGCACGGATTGGGACAGTAATGGCGGCTCGTCTAAACAGAATCTGGACCAGCAAAAGCATTAGTCTCCCAACAAAGCTCAGACTTTATATAGCTCTTGTCAAAACCATTGTTCTGTATGGATGTAAGACCTGGACGCTACTATAAGCAACTGAAAACAAATCTCAGACATTCGAAAATAAATGCATGAGAAAAATACTTCGAATCTCCTACGTAGAACACAAGACTAATGACTATATATAGGAAAAAGTATCCTCATTTGCAGGCCCTCCAGAAAACATTAGGACAACTGTCAGTGATTAAATTAATATATGATCAAGGGGAAGCAACACAGACAATAGTTTTTGTGTTTGTTTTAGATTACTTCTCTTAGACCAATTATTGATTTTGTTTTGATTGTTGTGCGCTGTGTTCGTATGTATTTGTGTATTTGTGAAGCATGAAACAAAAGCATGATTTAGCATGAACTAAGTGGTTACCTGGTCAGATGATTTCATGTTTAAGAGACCAGTTGATTTTAGAGTTAGAAGAGAAAAGACGTATGTGATGTGAAGTGTACCATTGGACTTATGAATTTCTATGTGATAATATGTGATTAAACTGACTTATGTTTTACTTGAAACAGTATTTCAAGTGTTGATTATTTTATAGACATAAAGAAGTTATATATATATAAATAACATTCTACAACAACAATCAAACGGCACAAACTGACATGGTTCGGTCATGTGTCGCGGCATAATAACCTACCAAAAACAATCATGCAATCATGCACTGTAGAAGGTGGACTTCGGAGAGGCCGCCAGAGGAGATGCTGGTTCGACAACATAAAATATTGGACAGGGCTGCAGTTGACAACCACTCAAGATAGGCAAAAGTGGAGAAAGTTTACTGCTGAGGTGTCCATTCGCTCTCCCCAACGACCACACCCGTCAAGGGATTGATGATGATTGATACTGGATTGTTCAATTATATTATATACAAATACATAGGAAAAAACATAACAATATTCCTATCCCATAAATACAATAACCTAATCCACATCGATTCTTTATGTGATAGTTGAGCACTAAACAGCAATATTTTCTACAGCGATAAATTGTTTTAAAATCTAAGCTACCCTTTTGATACAGACATGGAAAACCATAAAGAGAATGACATGTTTCGAAAAGTACGCACTGGATTTAACATACTTCAATAGTACCTCAGATAACAGTATAAAATGTCTAGATATTCTGAAAAAAAAGGTGACCAACCCCAGTCAGTGCATCTAATTAAATACAACAAATTAGACAATGAATACAGTTCTAAATGTTCAAGTCCTGAGGATATACTTAGAAAAATATACAATTTAAGTAACAGACTTAATCATGTTAAATGTAATAATCTAGAAGTTGAAAGGGAAAGAACTGGAAGAAAAATAAATACAATATTCAATGTAAAGTGAACGTCGATGAAATATCACCTGAAGTTAAGCTCACAAGAAGGGATTTGCATGTTCAACCAGCTCTAAATAAAATAAAATTTAGTAAAGTTGTAGAACGTGACATTATTGGCGGAGACGAAAAAAAGAATATGTGCTTTGTGTAGGTCGGTGACTTAAATTAAAAGTGTGATTAATTGCTTTGTGCTGTATGAGTGGTCTGTTTTGAATGTGTTTCTGTGCTCTGAGCGTGTTATGATTTGTGAGAATGTAAGTAATTAACTTTTAATGTAAATATATTTTATTATTTGTAATATAGATATAGACTTGGGGGACTGTTTGGTATAAAAATGATGTATGTAAATATTGTTTTGTATTTTGTGAAAGCCCTGAAACGAGGTTAAGCGGCTAGGTCTTGCGTCATTTTTCGGAATTCTTTTTCTGATTATTTTTAATTGGGTTTTCGTTAGTGTAGTTTAATTAAAGTAATAGGTAGAATTTTTATTGTAGTTTAATTTAATATAGGGTTGTACATAAGGTAAATTTTTAGATATTTAGCAATTAGAGATTTAGAATAAGGATTAGCACTTTAGTCAACAGGAAATAGTCATTTTGAAATTAGTTAGAACGAGATTTAGAAGTTGTCATCAGAGACGTCCAATCAGGAGCTATAAATAGAACAATTAATCAATCACTTCCGTCTGAAATGGCACATTTTGTGGACGACCAGTGGTCAGTATATGGCGTAGTTGTGTGTGGCTTGTTCGGATATGACGTGAGTTGAGATTTAATTACTTTTTAGAATTTTTATGTTTTTTTTATACTTTGTTTAATTTGATTATTTTATGTATATTGTCCACTTGTCTATGACAAGTGCATTGATGGGAATGGATTAAGTTGGAGGTTTGGGAAGGAACATTATCCGCCATGTTGGCTTCTTCTTTTTAAATGTATATTCTTTTTATTTCATGTATGTTATTATTTTAATGTAATGTTGCCTTTAATGGCCGGCATGGGAATAAGTTATGGTAGATGTTTTTATTTCATGCTTGGTTTTAACTGGTATGTATTAACCAGTGAGTGGCCTAACTCTGTGGTACAGAGTATAGAGCGGTGTTGTCTTGTTCTAGTCTTCATTGACTAGAGCTGAGTTGATTCTTATGTCATAATTCATATTATGTTATAAGATGTACAAGGAGTATAGGTTCATGTTTGAACTGGTTATAGTTGGGACTATGCTATGTAGTTTTTATTTACTGTATATAGTATATATATATTATGCTTATGTATATAGATGACCATGTTCTAATGTGTATTTTTATTTCTCTATTTCTATTCTATTGTAGGTCGTAATGTCGGCCTATGTTGGTTTTTAGTGGGGAGTTGAAGTTTGTTTTTTTTGTAGGGAGTTACAGTTTGGTTATTATTTGTGAGGGTTTACAGTATGTTTAGAGTTTAGATAGTATAGGTTTATTGTTGGGGTTTAATTTGTTTTTTTATGATTTTTATGTTCCCTTTAATGGGACAAGTGAATTTCCATGAATAAACAGTAATTTGTAATTTAAATATGATTTTAGTGTTTTATGTTTAGTGTTCAGTGTTGTTGGTCTGTTTAGATTGTAATAATCCTTCTGTACCAACGGAAGTGTCACGGAAGCCCAAAGTCCCCTCGTGCCCTAGTTTAGATGTATTTAGTTATGATTGCTGTCCTTTACCCACAACCCTCTTCCATTAGTAGTAACCATGAATGTAAAATATTACCCCCCTCTTCCCCCCACCCTGTTACATTTGTGCCGACAAAAATATTTTTTTTTTACTTTTACGACATAATTTTAATGATGGGAAGGGGGTGGGGCTGCTATAAATGTAGGGGGGGGGGGGAGTTAATATATGTGAAGGGTGTGTTATTTAATTATATACCACCTAATACATTACAATATTATATTCAATTAGTTACAAACAAGGGGAGAGGAGGGGTCATCTGTGGATCCCTGTGGAGGGAGGTTATTAGCTACCTGGATGAACCAATACTATAAACAACTATAACTATAAGCTAGATTAAAGTTTAACTAACCATAGACTATAATATACATGGACCACTTGCTTTAGTTTTTTATGCTATTATCTTCTTTTTTTTTTCAATTCCCAATTCTAAATAAAGTAATTGTCATACAAGTTCCGTTTTATTAAATCGCATTTTTTTCGACTTTAAATGAATACTTGCAAGCTTAGATCTATTAATCCTATTATCATTGACTATGATAAGATGGACCGCCTGCTCTATTTTTAGAGTTTAAGTTCTTTTTCCGTGCGCACACAACACTGATCTATAAATGTTTCCGCTCTGTACAACTTTCGATTTTAAATTTTAATTTTTCATTGAGAAAATCCACTGTCAATGAGAAAATCATAGCGATTAAATAAAACGGAACTTGTATTTGTATATCAATAACTTTATTTCCTGTATAGCAATTACTTTATTTCCAGCGATGGGCTGGCCATCTAGTTAGAATGCCGGACCACAGACTGCCAAAAAAGCTCCTATTTGGCGAGCTAGCATACGGGAAAAGAAGAACCGGCGGCCAAAAAAAGAGATTCAAGGACAGTTTGAAAGCAACCTTGAAAGCACTCGACGTAGACCCAGATAGATGGGAGGAACTGGCCACTGATAGAAACAGGTGGCGCAATATCGTGTCGTCCGGGGCACAGTTGGCAGAACAAAACAGAATCTCCAGGGCCGAACAGAAAAGAGCAGAAAGAAAAGCCAAGCAGACCTGCAAGGCGCTGCCAGACCCCACAATCGCATTTTTTGTCTCCAGTACCTCCAACAGATCCTTCAGGGCCCGCATAGGACTGATAGGCCACCAAAGAGGCCACAAAGCGACTGGTAGACGTGGTCATCCTCGGAAATGAGGGACGAACAACAAACAAAACTTTATTTAGAATCGGGAATTCCAAAAATCAGTGTTTCAAGTCATCATTTAGCAGACATACTAAAGCAAGCGGTCCATGTATATTATAGTCTATGTACTAACTAAGTCACAACACAACAAATAAACAAACATAAACAACGCACACTGAATCTAAATAATAAAATCAACTAACATGTATTTAAACGGCACATAAACAAGTTTATTCACATATAAAAAGCCCTAATCACCAATCAATTACTAACTAAACTCATAATAACTACTAAATCTCAACTCTACCACGACACTACTCTTATACATCTCAAATCTACCAAAAACCGTACACTTAAACTTTAAACCTCACATCAACTCAACATAACATATTCAATCCACTACATAACCTCGGCTCACCATCGCTTATCTATCTAATCTACTAAGCTTACACGATAAATCTAAAACCAAAAGGCCTAATAAATAATCTTCAACGCTACTAATTTCTAGCCCTAGATAAAATACCAGAACAGATTTACAATACGGACAAAGAGAATAAGCTTAGCCTACTTAAAAACATTATATCTAAAAAGAAAAGATCTAACAAGAGACCAACAATATGCGGGTTTTATCCGACCTAATGTATATAAGAATCAAAATAAAAATAAAATTATTTTAACATCATTGAAAATAAATATAATTTAGATTAATTAATACTGAAATAAACCAACTGGACCCAATATCTTCGAAATTATGATGAAGCCCGCTAGGAACTAAGAGTGTTTTTTATGATTGACATATCTTGGAAGCCGGCTGGTCCAGCGGTTAGTTCACCGGACTGTCAACCCAAAAACCAACTGAAACGTCGCGGGTTCTATCCCTGCCACCGACGGATTCCTGTCGCCCTACAGAAGTTGTGGGTCTAGTGAACGTAATAATCTTCTAACTAGAAGGAACGTCTGTAAACTTATAAGAAGATAAACCTTCTATATATAATCTATTATTATTGATAATTGCTTCCTATAAACTATTCTTGTGTTTTAAGTTCATTTTTACATTTTGATGGATATTTTAAAAGAGATTAAATTGTTGGTTTTCTTTATTCGGCCTATAGTTAAGACATCACAATCCTTGTCCAAATGTTGCTCGCGAAGTCAAAGAATTTGCACATGAATCGGTGACTTTAGTTCTTATATTATTTGGAATAAGAAAAGAGTTTTAGTGTTTCTGAATACTTATTTGATTATTTATTGCGTTGTATTAGACTCTAATACTAATGCACTAATACAACTTTAAAAGCCAACAAGTTTCCTTCTGAAGTGCTTTTAGTGTTAGGCCTATTTAACTTATGTTCTTACACTTATGTTTTAATAAGGAACTATAGGTAATTATGAACTTTAATGTCCGCTGGCCTCTGGAAATATTTTTGGGAGGTCAATAGGTCACCGTTAAGGTGTAATTTAAAATTCCACAGGACAACGGGATGTGTGATTAATGTACAGAGAGACCTTTCTGTAGGCCCCTATATATTGGATTTAATCGGTCATTCATATAATGTTTTTAACTAAACACACACGCACGCACACACACAAATTTGAAAGTCCCCCCGGGCCCCCACTTGAGGGGGGCCCCAAAAGAGTGTCCGAAATTTATTTTTACATTAAATATTACGCCTCTGCCATGTAATCATGCTATTCACGTTGTTATATAAGTTAGTGACCCTGTTGCATGTATTCCACACATATTAAGGATTTCAAAATTAATTACGTATATCAACACGCATGTAAAAACTGGTACAAAGTTGACTAAAAACTGTCAATACAAACTCCGGTTTTTGTAAAACACGTTATCTTGACGGCATTTATCGGTATCTTCAGTGGCGTATTTAGGCATGTTCCACATGTTCCACTGGAACAGGGGCCCCCACACATCCCAAAAATATTTTTTTTAGTGACACCCCCATTCTTTCGTGGAAAATGACAAATAAAATGCATTTATTCCCCTACAATTTTAAGCACTCCAGTCCAACCAAGCTAAGCGAAACATACAATTTATTTATGAGTTTACACAATGTAACATGAATTAACGGCACTTTTCTTCTGAGGTAAGTGGAAGGCAGAGACGAGGCCAGGTGGGGCCCACATATATTTGGGAACAGGGCCCCCACAATCCTAAATATGGCCCTGGGTATCTTCTATTTTATGTCCATGCTATAATCCATCTGTCCATAGACATAAATAGAAGGATTGTCAGTTGAGTCAAAAATACTAGATAGCATTGATATAGAATATAGATCATAGGTTCTCAACGGGGACGATATCGCCCCCCCCCCCCCCGGGGGGCGGTGAGAAGCTTTAGGGGGACGCTGACATTCCCGGGGGCGATTGGGGGCGGTGAAGGGCAAGTGGGTGGGACAAATTAACTGATATGATTTGAACACCTCAGCTATTTGAATCGATTAGTTTTCGGATGAAATGTGATTTAAACGCAAGTGTTGCTAAATATCTAATATCCCTCAACTGTAGGCCTACATATTATTATACTAATAAAAAATAGGAATCGCATTGACTTTTCGATGAAGTAAGGGTCTGTATTTGGCTTATGGTGTGCAGCCCTCTGGATCTTTGGTTGGTTCACTGGACTGTCAACCCTGCTGACCGATCACTTTCACCTTAGCTAACATCTGCTAATGTTTATGATATTTTCATTTCAGTTTTACCGAGATGTTCTAAATGTGTTTGAAACTTAAAATTAAATAACGTGACTATGGTATCGTTAATCGGTATAGATACATAGTTATCATAAAACTAGGTAGTTATTGTAAAGCTTAAAAATATACATATAAATTCTTTATTGCTATAATATTTATAAAATTTTCAAATACTTTTTACAGTTTGATCACTTCAACGTTTATAAAATGTAACCCATTAATTTTTTTAATAAAAGAAAACAAAAATAGAAATATAAGCTTAAATGAGACGGGATGATTATCTCCCTTTAATTAAAAAACTGTTGAGAACCTATAATCTAGATTCTAGATGATGTTATAGATGCCTTTGCTGCACAGAAAGCACGACGTGAGTCGATATGAATTGAGATTTGTCACTTGTGCATTATATCGCCAATAAACAATGGTATTATTAATTAAAAGAGTCTTAATGATTATTTTTTGTTAATATTATTGAAACACTGTACCAATTTGAATTTATACGTATATATTTATTAAGCAGCCTACATTATTTCATGTCATAATATCGAATGTCAAAATGCAGGGGCCCCTAAAGAGGCCAAGCCCCGCGGGCCCCCAAATCCCTAGCTACGCCACTGCGTGTGTATATATGTGTGTGTGTGTGTTTCTAGACCCAATGAATGTATGTATAGCCTTTTGTAGTCTCACAAATACATTAGGCATAGGCCTAATAATAAGCGAATTTCTTATAAACAGACGTAGTAAATATTTCAATACGGATTTCGTTACTCACATGAATATATGGTACTTGTCAAACTTGTCACTGCCTTCAGAGACCCACACTGCAATGTTTCTCACATTAGATTAATGCTGTCCCCCATAGGCCTACTTTCTCACTGTTTAACCAACCATATTTCATAGTATTGTGTGTTATTAGACATTCACGATGCTACTAAATACTAAGGACAACAAAACTCAGGCTTTATAGCCCTTTTAGCTTTATAATCGGCCTACATATGGATGCTTTCTAAATTCTAAAACCATTTTTATAGACATAATAGGAAGGAGCCCGTAAACGTTTTGAGAGAACACCTAATTTGATATTGAATGCACACAAAAAAAAAGAAGAAAAAAAAAGAACCAATATAATTTTACAAGTACGCCTACTTCCACGTGTAAGCATATAACAGATTTACTAGGAGAGAAAACATTTGGCAAGTAAGTGTATTAAAATCTCACGTTTTTTTTATCTTCTTCGTTAAAACAAAGACTATAATAAGGTGCACCGCTTGCTTTAATGTTTCTGCTATTTGATGACTCGAATGACTTCTTTTCGGAATTGCCGATGCCCTTGTGTACTGTACACTTCCGTTTTATTTAATCGCTATGATTTTCTCAATGAAAAATAAAAATTAAAATAGAAAGTTTAGGCCTAAAGCTTATACATCGGAAAACTTTAGGCAAACGTAGGTGCGTAGAAGTCATTTAAGACAGACTTATTGAATGCGCACGGAAAAAAAGAACATATAAGCTCTAAAAATAAGCCTAAAGCAAGCGATTCATCTTATTATAGTCTTTGGTTAAAGATACTTTATTCTGTACAGAATATTATTGCCGCCTACAATTATCCGCTTAGTACAGTCGTGTATTTTAAGCAACTGGTTTTAAATGTAGGCCTAAATGGTTTGCCTGGAGTGTTCAGACAATGGGTCGTATTGCTGCTGAGAGTTAACACCATTGCCCCTTATAAAAGTCAATCTTTTATGACTGACTTGTAAATTACAAGTCAGTCATAAAAGATTGACTTGTACAAGGGGCAAGGGTATTAACTCTCAGCAGCAATACGGCCCATTAACCCTTTCTCTGTTTGAATAACTCTATTTAAATTTAAAATAATTTTAATAATTAAAAAATTGAAATGAATTTTGTTTTTTTAAGTACTGATTAGGGCCTACTAGGCTACGAATCTTTACCAGATCCGGGTTGAAAAAAAAAGCCCCACACAGCTCCTGGTAATAGGTTATTAGCAATAAATTATTTATAAAATATTTCCTATATAGGCCTACTGTGGACTGAACAGTGGAACCTCGAAATAGGCCTACGATTGCTTCGGAATACGTCCTAACTTCGAATACGTAAGTTTGGATGCAAACAAATAATTTGGTATACGATCTTTCTTTGGAAAATGACTCGTTTCTTAGAACTTGTATTGGTCCCGACACATTAGTTAGGCCTATACTAGAATATGCAGGATCTGTATGGGACCCATCAACTAAAGAAAACATTAAAAAATTAGAACAAATTCAAAAAAGAGCTGCAAGGTTTATAACTAGTGAATATTCCCAATTGACAAGAGTAACACCATTAGTCAAATCACTAAACCTAGAAACACTAGAGGACAGAAGGGCAAAGAGTAAAGTAGTAATAATACATAAGGCATTAAACGCTAATTTAGAAATACAACCCAATAACAACCTGTTGCAAAGCTCAGATAAACATAAAGACAAAAACACCTTCCTTGTCCCTTATGCGAGAACAAATGCATATAAGTACTCTTTCTTCCCGAGTGGCATTCGGGCATGGAATGGGTTGCCTGAACAAACCAGGAAAACCAATAACCTAACATCATTTAAAACATTAATACAAATGCAAGACTAGACTCGGACCACGGATGAGCGTAGGACGCAATAATCTTCTTTATAGAAGGAGCGTCTGTAATGTATAAGATAAGATAAGATTCCGACACTGTGTGTCACCCTTGTTTATTTACTCCGGCAAAGCCATGACTGACTATAATCATACACGCCAGTAGGCAACTCAGTACGACAGTTGCTACCATTCATTGAACAAAACCGGAATATAAATCTAAGAGTAGGGCCTACATTTTTATCCGTGTTTATGTTGTTTTTATTTCCATGTAAATGCTCAGTTTTTTTTTTAACCATGGGTAAGCTTACTAAGAAAAATAAGCATTAGAGTCAAGCAAAGAAGACAATGGTAGAGTAACCATGGAGGTAAAAATAAAATGTTAGAAAGTATGAAGTTGCCAACACCTCCTACTCTCCTCTTTCTCGTCATTTTCCAAGTATGCTCTTGCCTTCTTTTAGCAAGATAAATTGACATTTTTATTTTACTTAATTGTATTGTTTTGTATTGCAATTACTTTTTATTTATGTAGTTTATTAGCCTATATTAATCAGTGTTTAACCTATTTGTATACGTCTTCATCAATGAAGGTCTATAATATGTCAATAGCAATAGATCTTTTCCTCTGTTTATTTCCTTGTAAAAATGTGTTTGGCGTAAACCTACGCCCGATCAAAGAGTCCATTACGGATTAAGGACGTATACCGAGGTTCCAAAGTAGCCAAATAGACTATAGATCTGGAGGTCTTGGCATAGTAGGCATGTAATGGACATATTTTCCATATTTTATGTAGTCACTATAATATATAGTTAAAAATGGAAAACGTGTCAATACTTAGGCTATAAGTTGTCCTTCAAAATAACGTTTTGAGGGTCACAATTGCAGCTTGGGTTTTACAGTGCTTTTGTTTGTTTATTTTACCCCAATGCACGTCACGGAGAAGATTAAATTTTGGTCACGTGCGCATAAGGTCGGCTTATATATAGGTGGTTCTTTTACATTTGGACATCCTTTAAAAAAGGTTTTGAGTTAAGAGTTATGCGAATTTAGATTTGTTTAAAGTCGACATTACTATTGTTTTAAGGACAAGCTTGCGGAAGTGAAGCTGATTAATTATAGTAATTGGCGTATTGTTTTCTTAAATAAAGAGTAAACCAGAGGTAGGCTGCGCATTGGTTCAACATTCAAGCGCTGTTATAATAAAGATAGTATTTTTTAATGACTTTAAAATTTGGAATATAGAAAATAGAGAGAAAAGGGAGAGATATAGGCTTATTAACATAGGCCCTATGTTCACCAAATGTAACGTGACCTATTATCAATGTAACATTTAGCCTGTTTAGTGAATTTGATTTAATATCGATTATTTCCTTACACGTGTTGTAACAGTGGTTCATGCATTAATCAATTATGTATGTCATGTTATTTCTCCCAGAATGCAGCCAAACCTATTGCTGCTCGCTGCTTCTCTTCTCTTCATAGAATGTGAAGGGTAAGTTACTAAGTAATAATGTGTTCGATTGTATTTATGGGGAGTCAAACTCAATCGCACAAGGGGCCAAAACTCAAAATCATTTAAGGTTGCGGGTCGAAAAAAACAATCTTTAATTGATTTGTTTAAAAAAAAGATATCATTTTCTACTGACAGGCTGCTTTATTTTTACAAAATAAAATCAATACGCTTACAAGTTGTTGTTTTTTCCCACACATTGTTGCATTTACTAGATCTATCAGTAAACATAGTGGCTATATTTAGAGTTCCAGCGGCCGTGACGTATTCTGGTTTATATCTCAATGGCTAGAATTGATTTAAAATTATTTAACATTGTGCACATAGCTTACAAAAAGATGCTTGATTTATATTGCGTGAGCTGGAAAGAGAGGTGCAATATCCGGACACAACAGTACCTTTATTACCTTTATCTCGTGTAATACACTACCAATCCAAAACGATAAACACGACGTTCTATTTATTATAGGCCTATGTTACAGGAATGATAAACATCCACGCACAAGAAAACTTCATTTTTTTCAGTTTTTCTGATAGTCGAAGGAATGCACTATTTCATTCAGTATAGAAGTTACAAATGGGAGACTTTATTTATTCTGAACATTACCCGACCTCATAAGCATAAATATATAATTGTATAAAGGGTCGAATGTGACCCGCAGACCTCCAGTTTGACACTTACGACGTATGGTAGACAACTCATCGGTTATTGGCGCATTGCTGGAGTTGGCCTATACTATGAAAACACGCAGTAGTTATTATGAAAGAGTTCAAAGCCAATAACATAAAGTCTACATCTTTAGGGGATACCACGCTGTCGCTGTAAGGCCTGTACATAGGTGCGGCAACCACGTACGAACAGCGAAAATAGCGGCAGCCAAAAATTGATGAGATAAGCCATTGGAAAGATACTTGACTATCTGCTTCTAAAGCCTAATCAAGTTATCACAATTAAGAACAGCATAAAATGGTCATTAATTAATGTTTTCATTTAACATGTACATTAACGATGTATTAAACATATTTTAAGGTATAATAATAAAAAGCTGATAACTCTTGTCTTTAGAGTTAGGTATATATTTAGGCATATATACTTCTAAATAGACAAAAAGAAATATAAAAAAATATCAGATTAGGAAAAAAAAGTGTTTTTTTTTTTTTTTTTTTTTTTTTTTTAGCGGAGGTGGGGCATGCAATTTGTGCCCACCTTCCTGTGGCTACGCCACAGCACACATTATATTGCATTATAATTACATAAATTGTAAAACACTATATTGTTAGACTAGGATATATCATATATGAAAGCTGGCATGTCGTACCGACTTAAAAGGTGTTTTGTGTGAAATGTGAGTTGCCGCCCCTGGCGAGATCGTTTTAAAAGTTTCACACCTTGAGACCTTTGATAAACTGAAAGTTTTCTTTGTAAATTATTGTCTTTAGAGGCAGTTATTTCATTTCTGCACCACGGAGTGTTGTACCTGGCACACAGTTGGATTTAAGCGTTGATATAGTTCAACAAAACCTTACAGATGTCCCCATTGAAGTGACTCTACAAAACTATGAATACTATCCACAAAATCTAAGTCAAGGAATTCAAGGCCCAAGCCCAAGGCAAATCACGTCTGTGATCGGAAATTTTTCATTTGGTAAGCACAGCTGTTTATTTCTTTTAATTATTATATTAATATTTAAATGATAGGCTTATTTATACAATTTGTGTCAGCTTGCTCAACTCAAATCAAATCTATAATAAATATAGGCTACAGCACAACAAGAAACACGAAAATAAAATAACATATTTAATAACACCCGTATAATATATATATATACAAATAATATATATATATATTATATTTATGTATATAATATCATTTAATATAATTTACATATAATATAGGCTTATAAATATAATAAATAAAAAAAAATAAAAAATATACTATAAATAATATATGATAATGTATCTAAGCAGTTCTAGTTCATTAAACTTATATTTTTGAAAAGTAGAAATAACTATGTAACATTTATTATTAGAGGAAACATTTTAATTTAAAGATTTCTATTAAGTGATTTTATGAAAGCTAAAAATATATATAATTTTGTTTCATCTATTTAGGTGTGTCTGGAACTTTATCAATACCTGTAAGTTTTAAAAATATTTCTTTATAATTCTCTCTATTTTAAAATCTAGTATTCTAATTCTTCATATTTATTTTGAAATATGTATAGTTGATATAGAAATATCACACAATAAAGCTAACAGTCAATTATTGTGTATTAAATTACCTTTTGTGTCAGCTTTATGTCCTTCTAAAAAAACGTGTGCAGGAATACCATAATTAAAAATCTACTACATTTAATGCTTACAACAAGAACAACAACCCTGAGAGTTCACACAATTTTCCTGACATTAACTATTTTATAAAATATCAGTATTTAAACCCTGGTCATATATTTGACCCAATATTAAACCTATGTACTGAGTCAGCACTCTATGCCTAATTAAACAAAGGTTTAATTATGACTGGTCTTATTGGCTTTATAGAGACACTGGTGCCAGACTAGTAAACAATTGATTTCATCAAGACTGGGACCTTTTGGAGCACTGAACAATATAGGTCAGGATGTTCTGACACAGCTTTAACACTGACACCCCCACCCCAAAACAAAACTATTATTTTTTAAAATACATAAACCTAATACAAAATTAGTTTTAACACTATGAATAAATAGTCACTACACGCCCTTCCCTTCCAAAAAAGTGTATTGTTATCTAAAAGTATATATTATTTCTTTAACATTTTTCTCTATATAATGTCACATATTGGTGGTTCCTAATATTGTAACACATTACTTATTCCCCCCCCCCTCTCTCTTTTTCTCCATACGCAAGATTTTGTGGGCGGGGCTTAATTTTTCCATTTCCTTGACTTTTAGTACGAAGGCGAAAGATTCTTGGTAATTTTGGGATTCCGCGTTTATGCTGACCTCAAATTCTCGGGATGGCTAGGAATAGTTTATTATTCTCGTATAGGGGAGTTCCTATCATTTTTATTATGAGTTTTGTAATGATACCGTTATTTTCACCCCTCCTAGTAATAGGTCTGTCCCCCGCACAACCACAAATGTATTTAATGATTCGCGTTGTCTTAAAAAAGCAGTCAGTTTCTGCAGAGTTTTTGCAGAGTTAGTTTTGTAAATACTTTTCGTTGAGCTTGTTATGGACGCTTGTGTTGGCACTATTCTATTATTGCTGTAAATACTACATCTATTGTATATACTTTACCACCAGAATTAAATTATCAACAACATTTACTCTGAAGCTTCCTCGTCAAGTTACTATTCTATTGTCTTGTTTACAATACTATAATATTTATTTACTACTCCAACGTCAAGGAAAGGAACTGTTAGAACGCAAATCCTGAGTTTGTGCCCAAGACCATAAGGAGAGTTCGTGTAATACTGAAATATAAATAATAATAACTAAAGTCTACCCTAGGACCAACGAGAATTATCAACGATATCTACACTATCTACACGGCTCTGGCCACAAGGGGATTGTGGACGTATCAATAAGATATATTTAAATTTGTACTTTGTATTATTTTGCACTTTATTTTGCTTTATTATTTTCTACTGCCTCCAGATCGACTTGGATATTAACTGTCCTAACTGTCAGCTGCTGATCAGGGGGCACAACCCACTTCCGTTTGAAACCACCTTAGAGGTTCAAATAACACCTGATATTGTCACTATACTGATTCAAACTGACAAAGCCATCTACAAAGCCAACGAGAGAGGTAATTGTCAAGAAGATATGGAATTCAAGTTAATTTTTCATCTTTTTAATGTCCTGTTGGATTGTTATCTACTGACAGGAGCCATTGCAGAGATGTAGGGGCATGAGCATCTCTAAGTCAGACTTAAGAACTATAAAGCCTGTTCAGTGTTAAGATCTTTAAAATATCATTTATACTTTTGACAAGAAAAAGAAATTAGTGTCAAAGAAAAAAACTCCAGTGATTATCAATGAATGAAACAAGGACCACTAATAGACACCAATTCAACATTTGGCTATATCTCTTGGTTTTAGCTTAAGACCCTTCTGACAATGTATGAGATGATGCCTTTTTACTTATTTTAAAAAAAAACTATGCATGCCTTGCAGTAATCCTAGTTATTTTATGTGTGGCTAATAATACGTCAAATAAAACCACAAATTAAAAAAAATATGTAAGATTATAGTGCATAGACAAAAAAAACAAATTCTGATAAGTTGTTTTATGTATAGACAATGTTTTAATAGTATTATTTGTATTAAACTTTCTTTTAAAGTTAATTTCAGAATACTGGCTGTATACTATAATTTACAGTTATACAATGGTACATTTCATCTTAAAATTAAGGTAACATTTATGAATTACGAACAAATTATATTAAAAAATATTAAAAGGTTTGTTATAAATCACTTGCTGTTAAAATAAAATGTTTTTCTACAGGATCCCAAGGGTAGTAATATCAATGTTTTCAATGGATTACAAAGTACTTTTGGTGTTGTTGAACGCTATTTTGATTTAAGTGACCAACCTGCATTTGGGACATGGATGATTAGTGCAAGTACTGAGGTAGGCAGAGTTTTATCAATTAAAACCCAGACATTTCAAAAGGAAAATGCATTCATTTTGTATGGGCAAGTAACAAAGGTTTTTGAAAGTGTAACACTAAATCAGCCTTGAAAACATTTCAAATATATGTATTATAATTTACATTAGCCATTGAAAAGTTTAAAGTTAACTAAACTATGAAGTACATATAATGAGATAATGTAGTTTATACCTTTACTATCCAATTCTTTGTGCCCACTTGAATCTTCACCCAAGAGAGCATTGTCTTTGAGACTGCTTTAACTCAATAATTATTATCTTTGCTCAAAATAGGGCAATGCATGATCCATTTCATAACAGAGTATACAATCATACAATCCTAAACAAATTTAAATGATTAAAAATATAACTCTAAAAAAAATTGTTTCAAATTTGTTTAAAACAATTATACGTAAAAAGAAGTTTAGGGTTTAATGGATACAAAAGAGACTAGATAATATTTTTCAATATAAGTCAGTAATAATATTGCAGCTATTTAGACAAGACATGTAACAAAATTTGGTGATTACTCTTTTTTTTTTTTACAGAATGTGTCTGCATCAGAGATTCAAACTTTTGAGGTTTCTGACTATGGTATGCACATTTAATGTCAGTGAATTGCCTTTAAAACCCAATAAATATATTATTTGTTAAAAAACAATATCCATTTAGGCGTGAAAGACATTTATTAATTTGAACAGCCAATTTATATTTATTAAAGCTTTTTTTAAAATGTAAAATATTTTTATAACCGCCTTGGACGTGTTTCTGTTTTGGTGCAATCCCTATTTTAACAAACAAATTTTTGTAAAACAAAATTTTTTAAAGTAAAACACAAAAAATTTGAAGTTATTATTAGAATGATAACGAGCAGATAAAGTGCAACTGAGATTTTTGCTCTAAAGATATAGAGATAAAATAGAGTAACATTTATCAGTTCACAATCTTAAGCTCTGATGATGTATGTATATGTTGTTTTACTAGTTGTTTAGTTTTTATATGGCTTTAAAATCTAGACAATATACAGATAATCTCCCAATTCTTCCACATAAGAAGTTTTTATTTAGAAATAGGAATTATTTTACAACAAATGGATCACCAATGTGGAGGTGTAAAGCAACAAACATAAAGAAACAAAGATTGCTGGTTTTCTGCTCTCATCACTACAGCAAACATCTATCCTAATTTAAAAAGCTAATTTACAATCATCATTAAATAATGTAACAAATTTTACATGTTGACTTTAAGATATTAATTTATGCTGAATGCTAAATAATAATGACTAATTACTAAAACAGATTTGAAACATACAATTTATTCCTTGTTAGAGATTACTTTTTTCATTTTTTTAATTTCTATTGTTGTATTCCAGATTTGCCAAGATTTGAAGTGACAGTAGAGTTGCCACCATTTGGCTTACTATCAGAGAGTGTTTTAACAGGCTCAGTCCAGGCCAAGTAAAGTTCAATGTTTTCATCTTATCTTTCAAAGTGTATTATATGTGTTTTTTTGTTTTCTTGTTGAATTTTACTATTTTACGTTCTCTTTTTAAAAAAGAAACTATGTTTCAATAGTTTTTTTTTTCTAAAGAATTTTGTCAAGCATATTATACCAGCATGCTATATTCGTACAATATATTCATCAAACATACATGACAAACGTTTCAGATATATCCAGGTCAAGACAGTCATTTGTTATATGATGCCAAAATATATAATAACAGACATGACACCATTTGTTATACTATGGAAAATCCTGTACAAAATCCCATCTATTATGCCACAGCAAAATCTAGTAAAAAATATGGCTGAGGGTATATAATATATCAATGTTATTAGTTATATTTATAATGTTCTTCAACTGGTGTAAAGAATAATAGTATTATAGCTGATGATAAGTCTTAGTATGTTGTACGTCTAGGATGCCATATTCAACAATCCACTATGATCTCATAAAACTCTATTTGTTAGATTTGATTGAAAAAATTGTAATAGTAATTGTGTCTCAATTATACATGAAGTTCATGACTTATTATTATTATTGATATATTGGTATAATAGGAGTAGAATATCAATATAAATGTTAGTTATTACTTATAATGAACATTGAAGTAGAGATTCAAGAGCTGGTGTATAAAAACATAAAGTTTATTATAACATTACCGAAGTGTCCAATGAAGTATTTACATGAAATCTACACTGATTCATCCATAAACATTGAAAGATATTGAGGATGTTTCCAATATGACAAATAACTCATTTACTGAATTATTCTCAGTATTCTAATCCTTGTTAAGAAAATTATCACCCAAAGTCTGTTCGTATAATTTATTAGAACACGACTTGTCAGGTCGGAAGGCAACCAAAGACTGACTTGATTTTATTGCCCACTTCACGACTAACTCTACGATATTTCTTTGATACTAGTATTGAAGACTAAGAATTTTTGAGAATTTCTGATGTAATTTGACAAAACTATAGAGGGTACATAATTTAAGGAAATATGTCACGTGTCTTAATAATCAATACACAAATTGAAGTATCGGACCACCCATTATGACATATCTTTAAACGTGTCACTTGTCTGATAAAACAATATTGAACTACAGAAGCCCTTGTTCAACTAAGCAATATTTTAAACTATGGTAGAACATTTTTGTCATTAATTATATTTTCTATTTCATAACAATGGTTTATCCTTTCAAAGCATTGATCATATATGTATTGTGATGATAATATATTGTCTATTCAGATACACCTTTGGTCAACCAGTTAATGCTTTAGTAGAACTTCAGATTGGTGAAAATGTTGACTCATTTGGTGGCTGTAACATCGACAGAAAGATAACAGAAGTTACTTTTTCGGTGAATTTTCTCATAAAAGAATATATTGTTACTATCTGTTTACAAACCATATTTTTTTGTGAATAGAAATATTAAGGAACATCTAATTACTAAATAATTAAAAAAGATAGAGATGATTTTTCCAAAACCTACTAATATTGGTATAATTCATATGTTTTTATCTATAAATAAATTTTTTAAAATTTAAATTAGTTCCACAAAAAAGTTAATTGTGTATATAAATGCATTATTTTAGTAAATGATTCTTTTTGATTAATATTTAGAAGCTGTAGACTAAATATTTTGTGTTCATTTAGTAATATTTAATGATAAACAAAATATTATTCACAGAAATTGTGTTGTTGTTTTTTCTTTGTGAAAGAAATTTGGCATAACAAAAAGATTTGATTTTTTGTCCACCCAGATTGACGGTAAAGAAAATTTCAGTATTGCACTGGAAGATATTCAAAGAAGTGTGCTATTGTATGATAAAAGAGAAGTAAGAGTTACAGCCTTTGTCACAGAAACTTCTACAGGTAAATTAAAAAAAAAATCTCTTTACAAATCAAGAAGGAATAAAAATAAAGTCTGTCACCATTATTGTTTGGGCCTTTTTGTTTTATTGATTGTTACCCATAGCAGTTAGTTCTGAGAGGAAAGGTTTAGGAATAAAATAAAATGTGTATAGTTTTTTAACCAGCTGCTTAACTGGCACTGTGAATTGCAAGATTCACTTGCATGCTTTGAAGACTTTGTAGGGATGTCAATTACTTGTCCCAACTGCATTAAGAGAGGATTGCATGACTAAAGCAATCCCCAGCAGCTGGTAGTTTTTCCTTTTCTGTTCCATATGCATTCTTGATTTATAGAATAAGTTATAAAAATTAATTTATGAAATTAATAATAATAAAGTAATAAAAAGAGCCAATAGACTCATTGACATTTTTGTTTAAACTCCAAATAATTTTTCATTTCTTTTTCATTCTTGCAGATCAAAACTGTATGATTCTAGAAAATCTTATGTACAACACTAAGATATATATACATTCTTTGTTACAAATTTATATTAGAATTTAACACACAAATATAACTTTAATTAGAACTAATCCAAATCGAGCATGGGTTATGATTTAGAGGGCTTGGACAGGTTTTACACATTCAAGTAACCGTTCAAGGACACATTTTATGTTATTAAAAGCATTTAAAGAAAAAATGTGTTATTTCACAGGTGTAAAGCTAAATGGCAGTTCTGTGATCACTTACTATTGGAACAAATACCAAGTCAAAGTTTTAAAGATGACTCCAAGTGTTTTTAAACCAGGTCTTCAGTACACAGCATTTGTGAGTAGTTTTTTTTTTTTTAATATTATGTCTATAGAATAATATAGGATGCTACAGAATGATTTGACATGATGTTACAGATTAATTTTACATGAAATTATAAACTATTTTATTATGATGTCACTGTATGTTTAGACATGGTGTTATGAATTGATTTGAGATGATGTCACAGATTGAGTTGACATGATGTATTACAGATTGAATTGACTTGATATTACAGATTGAAGTAACAACCCCAGATGGCCTACCACCAACTGACAAAAATCTCACTGTCAATGTTTACACTTTGGTCAATTATCAGCTGACTGTTCCTGACCAGGCATTCTATGACACAAGTGCATTCACAGGGTCTTACCCGCTGCCTGGACAAAACTTGACCCTGCCTAGTAGTGGAGTACTACCTGTAGACATTGATATTCCCAGCAATGCTTCATCTATTGATATCAAGGTTAGCAGTGTGCATACAGTACTCTATTGGTGTAGATTTAAATTGGTATACTTAGGTTATAGAGGTCTCATGGCAGAGCATGATATTGGTTCTCTGGATGCCTTTGTGGAAATCCTGATAAAAGCCTAGATTTTTCTGGAGTATGAGGATTGTCTACTCATCTTTAAAAAGGTACCTGGTATCAGTCTGGAAAAATATAGGAGTTTGCAGGCATTGCACTGATCACACAGTCCACTCATATGCTGTAGCCAAGTAATAAAGTCTCCATTACAAGCCATATGGACAGTTATTTTCTTATAAAAGTACTTTAACCTTTATTCACTTTACAATGCTGGTTGCCCTTTGACCAAATGAATTATTGTTACTTTTTGACTTACTATGACATATTAAAACTATTTGTGTAAGAATGCAATTGCCATCAGCTTATTTATTTATTCAGCATTCTGGTAACACAGAGTTAAGTAATACTAAATAGTATTTAGTGTGAAATGATTTGTTGATATCCTGGTCAGCCAGCTTCATCACCACGGAAATGCTCTGCCCAGTAAATTTGTATAGGTCCAAAAGTACCTGTTCAAAAAGTTTAGTAGTGAATTTTACATTTAAGATTAAAATAGTTAAATCACTAAGGCTAGAAACACCTCAAAAAATATTCAAGGAAAGGTAGTAATAATAAGTAAATCATTATATTCTAAATTAAAAATATAACACAATAGTCAAAGAGAACGTTTCTATATTCTTGGTGCTACAGTATTATTTATTTTTTTCTGATGCGTTTAAGAATGTATACTGTAAACATAAACTTGAGCACACATTGGATCAATTCAGATAGGAAGTTTATTATACATAAACATCAATGGATGAAGCACATGGTTCATAAATTATATCTAACACATAAATTGTCAATTGTATCAGAAAATCTTCATAACAGCTTTCTTCATATATCACCATATAGTTATTATAACTTGAGCACTTGTTCTAGCTCCTTAAAGGATTCTTTATTTATTTAAACACTATTCTAAGGGAACAGTTTAGACTTGATTCGACATAAGTTTTACACTTTTAGTTCAAAGAACTTATTATAAAAATCAACCTTCTATCTCAAGAATCCAACATGTACAAATATATCACCCTATCATTCTCTCCCTTGTCAACTCTGGATCACTCATATAAAATCATGCTTTTCTTGCTTACTTCTTTTGCACACTTCACTACTGTTTGTTTATTTAGGGAAAAACTTCACTCACTCATTCAACAATTTAAAATCATGTTGCAGTGAATAAAACTGAACTGTAACACTTGGCCTATATTATAAACTAATCAGGACAACCAACAACTAAACATCATATAAAATAAAATGCAAATCTAGACTTAAATCAATGCATGCAATAATCTTCTACTTAGAATAAAATGTTAGATGATTTATGAATCTTTTATTAAATGTCTATGAAAGTTATATTTCATTATGTACACAATTTTGAATAATTGCTTTAATTTTCTAAATCATCGGACAATCATTGAATCATTGTTGGTATACAAAGGATGATTTTTTTAATTTCTAAATTATTCGGCCATAGAAATGTTTTCTTAATGAAACTAATGCTGATATTGCTTTATTAAAAAATTAATATACTGTTCTTAAAGCTAAACAATTTCATTTTTTTTTCTACAGGTATCATTGAATACACAGTCTGCTAGTAAACATGTGGATAAAACTTATTCAAAGAGCAACAACTATTTACAGTTGTCTCTACTTAATAATAACATCACAGTAAGTAAAGAAATTCAAACATACTCTATTTAGTTGTGATGATCTTAATTATTGATATTATGAAAATAGTCTATCAAAAGCATACAAATTAGTTTGTTACAGCTTTTTTTTTAACACCAATTTACGGATTCTTATGGTTTCTATTGTTTTTTTCTTACAATGTACTTTCATTTATTTGGTTTAAAAAAAACTTTTAGGCTGGTCAGGAAATACAGATAAAAATAACTGGTACAGAGGCTATCAATAATTTAGTATATGTGGTAAGATTTATATTGAAACTTTCTTTCTTCGCTTTTAAAAAAAAATAATTTATACAGTTTTAATAAAGATATTATTAACTACTCAAGTGAAAATCTTTTAAAACTTCTCAATGTACAAATTTACTAGAATATATGTGTCCCGTTCTCCAAACCAGCTAAAATTAATGTTCAAATACACTGTTACTACCCATGTAGTTATATAATGAACACAATAGTCTCAAGCGATGATAAAGTATTTTCTGGTAATTTCTGTGAATCAAATTTTTTTCTTTCATTCATAAAGTTTTTCCCAAAGTTTGATTTATCTATATTAAGCTTATCCAAACAATTTAAACATATCAAATCATTTCAAAGCTGTTTTATCTAGGAAATTAGTCAACAAAAGCAAGTTTTTTCAATTAGGCCTATTTATTTTTAGTCATGTATTCCTATATATGCCTATCAACTTATGTTGCTTTTATTAAGATATAAAAATGAACATAAAAGAACAACATATAAGCGGTAGTAATTGTATAACTTCAGCAAATTAATAAATTCAAATCATGATTTCCCAATAGATCAGATCTAGAAGTTCTACTGTGAACTCTGGAACCTTGGAGCTGAATGGTCAGAGAGAATTCATTCACAAGCTCCCAGTTACACCTGCCATGGCCCCAACTGCTCAGTTGTTGATGTATTACATAAGAGACTCTGATGAAATTGTAGCAGACAGTCTGGCTTTTAATGTTGAAGGCATTTTTATTAATAAAGTAAGTTATTTCAAAAGTGTGATGATGCTACCTTAAGTAAAAGTATAGAAGTCTGCAAAATTTATTTCTCTTCTCACTAATTTCTCCTAAGTAATTTTTGAGATTTAAATTGATTTTTAGTGTTGAACATCTTAACTTATATCTGTGAAAGTTTAAAAATAAAATTGTTTTTGAAAATTACTTAAAATTTTTATATTCAGCTTTTTATAAAAATCAAGTACAATGTCTAATGAATAATTAATTTTTTTTTATTTTGAACAAAATATGTATTTATTTTTTATATATTTTTTAACTTTATCAGCTACTGTATCTGTTGCAAATGCTAATGTGTTAAAAATCAGTACTTTTTTTCTCCAAAACTACAGCCTTTTACTTTTCTTGTGCTATTATGGATAACATTTGACCTTATGTAATTTATCAATTTTAGATCTTTTTACACCAATTTATTAATAATGAACGAGCTTCCATACATTATCTTAAGCTAAAGATATCATTTTGCCTACTTAGTACTATTTTGTGCAGTTTCATTACAATTATACATATGAAGCTTTTATTTTCCATTTTTTTTTACTAGCCCTACCTGGTCCGAACCAACTGAACATTAAAGCTAAATTTAACTTTACTGATAAGAAAATTTTAGGTATAGGACCTACAAATTACTGTCTGTCAAAAAGAAAGTAATAGTGATTTCCAAAATAGATATTCCCCACAAATTGTTAGACTCTAAACTTTAAACAGCTAAACTGAGATCATTTGTAACACTATGGCAGACAAGGCTTAAAATGAGAAAGATTAAGATAAAATACACTGTCTTATTAGAAGTAATATTTGATTGATTGTATGGTCAACAAAAAAAAACTATATTTATTATTAGAGAGTTTTAAATAGGCCTTTCCATAAAGGCAGCATACACATAATTTGTCTTGCTTAATTTTTAACCAATAATATTTACTTTTGGGGATGTAATGAATGTCTATCAAAAATATATTTACAAATTTATCAATAATTTTTCTACTCTATAATAGATGAATATTTATTAAATAATTGAACATAAATTCTAAACATATCATTTTAAAAGGTTTTTTTTTGTATGAAAAAAGATTGTTAAAAAAGTGTAGGCCTATCTAATTGCTTAACGATTAGGTTTCAGTTGCCTTCATAGAAGATGAAAGTGATGTCAATAAAAATGTGTCTATTGAACTTACTGCTGACCCAGATTCTCAAGTTTTTCTTCTGGCTGTTGATCAAAGTGTCTTACTGCTTAAAACAGGCAATGATATTTCACCCAAAAAGGTTGGTATGGGAGCATATTAGTTTTGACACTTCTTATAAGAGTTTTTCTATACAAAAACATCAAAATGAGAAACATATACAGAAATATTTTTTTTTAATCTCAGACAATCATACACTTGCACATAAATACTATTTTTTTTGTATTCAAAAACTTATGTAAATAAAATTTGTTGGTCTTATGTGTAAATCATTTTTAATCCATTAGATATTGCATAAATTGTGGGTTTCTATTGTATAATATTTTTAAGATGGTTTATTACCAAAACTGCCCATTAATAAATATTTATGGACATAATTCCCCTAGTAAAATTTTGAGAATAAACTATATGTGTATTTTAATAGCTTTGAAAAAATATACCTTAATTTTTGTATAGGTGAAAAAAACATTATCATCAAAGTTTCATAAAGGAAAAATTCCAACAGATTCTGAATACTCTTTAGCATATAGTGCAAGGTCAATATCTGATGTTTTTTCTGTAAGTACTGATTTTAAAGTGTTGGAAGATGATAAAAATATTGCAAATTATTTTTATAAATAATATAAAACAATTGAAAGGACAATATTATGCTAACTCATATTTTGTCACGGATCTTTACAGAACATGGACTTGAACATAGCAACAGATTTGAACATAATGACTCCTTATGTTACAGGTATTACATTATCTATTGTTATTTAGACATGCGAAAAAAGTAATTTGCATACTATTCTTGGTAATTTTGACGAAAAACAATATTTCCCTTCTGTAAAATGAAATCTAAGGGTATAGCTCCAGGTATCTAAGTGATGGTTACGTTGGTGGTATTGTTGCTAGCTCTATTCCGGAATCTACTGTGTCTACACAGTCTTTGATGAGTAAATTTGCCATGAGTCAGCAATCTGTCACAGCAAAGGCGATAGATAGAGTTCGCAGTATTTTCCCAGAAACGTGGCTGTGGACAAGCATAAAAAGGTAAACCAATTTTATTTTGTTAAAATAAACTGGTAGGGAAATACAGATAAAAATTACTGGTACAGATCGAGGCTATCAACATTTTTATTTTATGAGGTAAGATTAAAATTTATATTGAAGCTTTCTTTTTTTTGCTTTTTTTGTTTAGAATCAATACAGTTTTAAAAAAGCTATTGTATCCAACTCAAGTGAAAAATCTTTTAAAACATTTCAATTTATAAACTTACTAGCATATATGTGTCCCGTTCTCCAAACAAGCTAAAATTTATTTTAAAATACATTGTTAATACCCATGTAGTTATAATGAGCCCAATAGTCTTAAGTGGTGATAAAGTATTTTCCAGTAATTTAAATGTGAATGAATTTTTTTTCCCTTCATTCAGAAAGTTTATTTGCAAAGTTTTATTTTATATATAAAGTTGATCCTGACAATTTAAAAATAGCCAGCTTCAAAGTTAATATAGCCTAAGTCATATATACGACATGTAAGCAATTTAAAAAGGAATGAATAATCCGCAATAAAGAAGTAAATCTTTGGGTCATTAAAAATTAGGAATGCCTACTTACCTTTAAACATTTATTACTGTCTCTTTGTTAACTAATGCTAAATTAGAAATTTGTAATAACCTTTTGGTCATTATTAAGTATAGCTTCTCTCTAATCTATTCTTGATTAAAAAAATACTTAATTATTCAAAGCCACTCTCAATATTAATTCTAGTTAAAGAGAGACGGCTTATTCTCATTCTGTTGATTGTATAATCCATACCTTTCTTCTTCTTCTTCTTCTATTAACCAGTCTGCAGAGCTGTTTGCTCTTTTGCAGTCAATGCCAGACAAATATATTTACAAGTCTTTTTCAGTTTTTCAATACTGCTACATAATGTGTTGGTAAAGGTTGGTTGAGGGGGGAGCAATGTGCGTCTGAGGCTGGTTAGCCCAGGACACTCAAGCAGGAAGTGGTCCACAGTTTGTTGTGGGCAGCTAGGGGCAACGTCTGCAGTTAGGTGGGTGAGTTGGATTTATTCTATGTAGGTATGAGTTGAGTGCTATATGTCCTGTTCTCAACTGGAATATGGTGCATTGTTCTTTGCGGGGGAGGAACTTTAAATCCATACCTTTTAAATTGATGAATTTACACCTTCATTGACATAACAGTGAACAAAAAAAGTTTTCCTTGCAGACTTTGAAGTTCTACTGAGTTGATGAAAGAAAGCTCACCAGTTTTACTAGCCTTGGCTTATGAGGGGATATATGGCCACAGCTTCTGTGAAAATCTCAGGCCATGGGAAAAGAGATTCCAACCTTACAGTGCTTAAAATCTTTAGTTTAATAATCTAGCAATCTCTGCTATTTGGCTGTTTTACTATAGGCCTACAATGAAGATTTTTACTCACCTATGTAATAGATATAGTATTGTTATGTTTTATTACAATCAACTTACTCCAATCAGTATTGTAATTTTGTATATCAATGTTACAGTGTGGATGGTCAGGCTGTTGTGACTGCAACAGTTCCAGACACCATCACATCTTGGATTGTCAGCGCTTTTGCTACCAACTGGGACACGGGTCTTGGAGTAGCCCCAACCACTTCAAAGGTAAAATTAGCAAAAGGTAAAGCTGTACAATAGTTTTAAGAGATTTCACCTTCTTGTTGTCAAATTGTATTGTTGGGTTTAAATTATATTAAAATAAAATAAAGAAAATGATTCAATAGAAATGTGAATGATAAGATGAAGTAAAGTGTCAGTATTAGTTATACTTACCTAAGTTATGCATATGACCATCAACAGTGCATAGGCTCTATTGAATAATCCCAAGTGGCAACTTGGCATGGATAATATGCCAGGAAAACCAGTAACTTAACATCATTTAAAACATTAATAAAAATGCAAGACTAGACTCGGACCACCGATGAGCGTAGGATGCAATAATCTTCTTATAGAAGGGGCATCTGTAATGTTTAAGATAAGAATAAAGATGTGAAAAAAAAGTGTAGGATATCACATATTTTGTTTACAAACATAATTTCTATTTAAATCTCCATTGAGCAGATTAAATGGGGTATTACAACCCTAACACTGCTACATAGTTTAGTGTATGAGAATGCAAAGTAGTCTATATAATTGATAATATTATACTGTGATAATATAATTTTTTATAGATTTTCTTAAGACACAAAAATGAATGACAAGTAACATTTTACAGATTTAGCAATTATTGATTTATGCATGATCATTGTTATAAAATGTATGCTGCTGATTTGGTTTGTCCATTAAATCCAAAGTCTGCTACATAGAAATCAGTTACATCAAGCTTTCATTTCATACTTAATTTATAAATGTTTTATGAATATTAATGTGATAATTGATTCCCAATATCGATTAGAATTACACCTATTTTGTTTTCTCAATTAGCTTCGCGTGTTCAGACCATTCTTTGTAAGTCTAACTTATCCACGCTCTGTGACACGCAATGAAGAGTTTGT
The DNA here is from genome assembly GCA_949126835.1 of Anisus vortex. Lineage (NCBI taxonomy): Eukaryota > Metazoa > Mollusca > Gastropoda > Planorbidae > Anisus > Anisus vortex. Next base: position 19,759,559 of record OX421502.1, on the reverse strand, counting down.
TGTCCAGGCTACAGTATTCAACTATCTTCTTGTGGACCTTTCAGTAAGTATTTTGTATTTCCACCAGTGGTTCCAAACCTCTGGTATGTGTAGGGAGTGTATCTGTGTTCGTTGTCTGAATTCTTTAACTGTCGTCAGCACATAGAACTGTCATCAACGGGATATGCACTATACAAGCACTATTATTATTAATATTAAGTCTGAAATTACAATTAATATATTAATCTTTTGAAAAAAAAAAATGAAAAAATAGTATAAAGCCTACTTATTGAAATATTTGATTTTATTCTTAACCATCTCCTACATAATTAAAATAAAAAATACAAATCTATCTCTGCATTAGGTAAAAGTTACATTAGAATACAGTTCATCTTTAGCAGGAAATGCTTCAGGCCCTCAAATGTTCACAGTACAGGTTAGTAAAAATTATGACTTTTTTATTGTTATTATTTAGATAAAATGTGTTTGTTTAAAGAACTAGCTAGATAAAAATTGATTTCATCTTACAAATAATAATAATCCTATCATTTCCTTGTAGAATTAATATACACTTTGTAGTTGTGAGTATATGACACAAAATCAAAACGTTGGTTAAAATATATCTTTGGCAAATTGGTTTCATACCACTTGTTTCAATGTAATGTTTAATTAAGATTTAATTTTGTTCTTGGCGTATGAATAATAATTATATTTATGAACATTGTAAATACAAGTGAACATATATGAATAGAAACTCTACTAGCAGATATTAAAATACTGCCAAGAAAGAGATTATGGGTTATCTCCCTTTAATGTGACTAGCATTTTAAAGAGGGAAACAGTCAGCTTAATATAAACTGTATACAATAAAAAATTGTTGTTTCTATCAAGTCTAATAGTTGATGTGTTGACAATCTATGCCCCATACAAAGACAATAAGATATAAAGAACAATAAATAAACAAATTAACTTTTGTATCTGTAATTACAATGCTATTCAGAATTTTGCAAAATAAATGTTAATTTCAGATGTCTTCCATTCTAACTAATCAGAATCTGACATTAACTGCTTTATGTTGTTTACAATAGGTGAAATCTAAAGAACAAGGTGTAGTTTACTTCCCATTGTCAGCATCTGTGGCTGGATTATGTGAGATAAAAGTGACAGCTGTCAGTGACTTAGCAAAGGATTCACTTGTCAGACCAATTCTTGTAAAAGTCAGTTGCATTTATGATTTGAGTGGCAATTAGTGAATGATTAAACTAGTTTTTCTATTGAATTACAACTCTCTATTTTTTAGCTGTAGTTAAGAAAGTACATTTCTATCAACAGCATGAAGGAGCCCCAGTGATTTACAATTACCTTTCTCTTTATAAGTTTGTCAAACAACCAATCAGTTTTTGAGAGTAATATTGCCAACTCTCTTCCAGACTCAGTAGTTCAAGGTTCTCAGAGAGTCAAAGCAAAATTGACAGGTAAACAAAGCAATGCAGACAACTACAATGCTACACAAGTCTAATACACTTTTTTTTTTACACTTCTCAAGTCTTTTCATGAACAAAATAGCTAAAGTAGAAAGTATTCACAGTAGGTTATATTTTTAGTACAAAACAATATAGCAATTTAGAGTCTGCACACTGCATTGTTACATTTATATGAACCAAGCTTAAAGTTATCAATTGTGAACTAGAGTCACTACTTTTTTTCTTGGGTAAGTTATTATAACTCTGCATTTAGTGAGGGTAATGATCTTATCAGTGACAGACGTTCCTTCTAGAATGAAGATTATTACTTCAATAGCTTAAATATCTTGCCGGGTGACAGAGATTGGTCGGCAGAAGGGTTAGAACCTGGATCATCTAGTTGACAACCCAGAGTACTAACCACTGTGTCAGTTGACCTCTCATGGTTGTCAATGTGCTAGTCAAACAATTCCTTGTACAAATTAGCTTTAGATATTGATGAATGCTAGTTTAATTACCATAATAATATGAAATGAGTAGTATCCTTTATTTTGTCCACCATTTATGACCAGATGCTGTGCTGTATATTTAAATACTCTTCATTCTTCTCTCCCTTTATCAGGTGATTTGATTGGCTTGTCTTTGGAAAGTATGGCATCCCTTCTGACTTTACCAACTGGCTGTGGAGAACAAAGTATGGTCAAGTTCACCCCCAACATTTACATAGGCAGATATTTGAATGCATCTAGTCAACTTACTAAAGATCTGAAGAAGAAGATCACTGATATGCTGAGTCATGGTAGTATAGAGTTTCAGTATATGTCATTTTCAGTTTTATAGATCCAGTATCTGTCATTTTCTACTCTATAGATTTAGTATCATTCATTCTCTACTTTATAGATTCAGTATCTGTCCTTCTCTACTTTATAGATTCAGTATCTGTCCTTCACTACTTTAAAAATTCAGTATTTGTCATTCTCTAATTATAGATTCATTATATGTCATTCTCTAATTTATAGATCCAGAATCTGTCATTCTTTTCTCTATAGATTCAGTTTATTTCATTCTCTACTATATAGATTCAGTATCTGTCATGTCTACTTTTTTAAACAGTATATTTCTAACAATAATTTTTTTCAAATAGTATTTAAAAATTTTTAAAGTGGATTTAACCATAAATGTTTTTGTGGAATTTATTATGGAACTAGAAGATTAAATAGGAAGCAGAAAAATTAATCCAATACATAAAAACTGTAATCTGACAAACATATTTAAACAAACAAATATATTGGCTCATGAGAAAATAAAACAAGATTTTAGGTTTTAATATAAAAACATTTTCTGATGAATATTAAGATGTTTATTTTAAACTTACAAATAGAAGACTTAGTTCTAAACTTGAAACAGTGGCTTTTAAGTAAAAAAACTTAAAATGTATGTTGATTGCAACTGTACAAAACAAAATTACACAAATCTTAATTTCAGATCTTTTATAATCTAAGATCTTTTATAAGTTTAAGTAACTATCAATTGCAATAAATTGAATAGGTTTATAAAGTGATCAACATTTTATATTCACCAACATAATGTACATAAATAGTTTTAGTATTTGTGTTGTGATTAGTTGATCTGTTACTGAATTGAAAATGTGTATGTTTAGGTTATCAACGACAACTGACCTATAGAAGATATGACTATGGATTCAGTGCATTTGGCAACTATGACTTAAGTTCAAGTACAAGAAATATAAGTTTGTCTTTAACTATTGCAAAAGAGTTTACTATTTTGTTAAAATACATCGAAGTTAACTTTTGTAAGCAAGAGTACTTTGTTATGCACTTCACTGGCAAATGATTTTTTATTATAAAGGAAGTAAAATTCTAAGAAGAATGTTTGAACCCATTAATAACCAAAGAGAGTTTAAATAAAAGAAATTAACTTCAGTTATTTAAAAAAAAAATATTTAGACTAAACTTAACAGTATCAACAGGCTTTCATGCACATTGCAAGTGAAGTTATGGACCTATACATTTTTTTTTACTATTCTGTTCTAATTGAAAGGTTAACAGCTCTGGTGGTCAAGTCTTTAGGTGAAGCTCAAGAGTTCATCTATGTTGACCCAGAAGTCATTATTAAATCTGCTGAATGGTTGACAGACAAGCAGAATACCGATGGTTCTTTTAATGAGTTTGGCAAAGTTATAGACATAAATACTCAGGTATGCAAATGCAAATACATTAAGTTGGTATTTTATTTTAGATGCTTAATCTCTTCATAGTCACAACCACAGACTAACAAATCAAAGGAAGATATGCTCAACATAATTATATTAAGTACCACATTATGTAATCTTTGTAATCTTCTAATTGAATAACTGTACATTTGTGGAACCTTGAACCCACCTTAGTTCTAGTTCTTCCACACAAGTTACAGATCATAATATAAAGTATTTGTTTTTTAACTGGTATTAAAAAGAGAAAGTGTATTCTTTGGTAGAATTATATTATAATATTTATGTTAAAGTCTCCTTTATGGGGGCTGATGAAGTAATCCAACATTTTCAAGGTGGCAACATACAAGAAGGGGCACAGAGGTCTTGTGGAAGTGTTTTTTGGTTGCCTCACTGGGTTTAAATTGTGTTGAAGGTTAGGAGTATTGAGTGGATGGCAACAGTCAACTGTTTGTGCCTAACCTATATGGTGGCTTGCATACACTGCATTGCACAAGCGTATTTGTCCTCCGATCCCTAAGAGAGTAATATTGGTTCCTATTTTAACTTTCAAGAATGAAGATTTGAAGTCTGGTGGGTACATGACAATAATCAGGGAAAATTAAAGTCCATCGGGTGTGGTGATGGTCACATAGACCCCTAGTCTGCCATGGCCATTAAAAGTTGTGAACACTGTTCACTTAGGTAGAATAACTTGTTCATGTTTAGCTAAGAAAAAAATAATATTCAGACTATTATGTATTGCAATCTTTATATCATTGAGTTTATTGATGAAAAATTGAATGATTCTGTTGTGTATTTTCAGGGTACAGCTACTGGTCCAGCTTTAACAGCATTTGTACTGATGGCTTTATTGAAAGCACAAGAGCTGACAAATGTTAAGGTAATATTTTTGAAACACATACTTGAATGTAAGCCTACATTTTCAGAATCAAACGGATAGAATGTCACTTATGTTTTGGTTACAATTACAATAGAAGTTATTAAAGGATATAAATTAAATTACAAGGGAAGAAACCCTTTAGACCGCTTTTGTCTTTTTAAGTTTTGTCAAGCAAGATTTTCCCTGTTCACTTAAATCTTCAGTTTCATATGGAAAATTTTCATTTGAAATAAATACGTCTTATAGTAAAGAGATCAAGAGAGAAAAAGAGTATACTAAGTTGGAATAAATAAAAGAGTGTTTGAACTCAGTTTTGTTTCAAGGGTATTGTAGACTAATTAATCAACGCCTAGATATAGACAATAATATATCAGTGTTACAACATAGATTAATGAGATTAAATAGAGTCGGTCATGATAAATGTATATTTAAGCTGGATCAATTTTCCCATGTAAAACCTATTGGGTTTGGGTAAATGTCTTTTAAAAGTTTTAGGGCACCATGTTGGTTTTAAATTTTTGATTAGTTGTTATTAGTATTTGTATTAACTGACTTAAAAAGTTGCTTTTTTATTTCAGGACTGTATATATATATATATAAAGTATGTCATTTGTCCCTACTACCATTTTTGTAATGCTACCTTAAAAGCCACTAGAAATTTGGAGAATTTAATGCAGCTTCAAAGCATAAATAATCAGTTTTCTTTAGCTGTAACTAGCTTTGCTTTAGCTGAAGCCAAAAGCCCACTAGCGGAAGCTGCACTGACTAAATTGTTGACATTTTCTTTGAATGAAGGTAACAATAATTTTGGAATATAACAAATCTTAAAATATAAAAAACTGATAAAGATTCTTTGGTTAAGCCAGAAAAACACCCACATAATCAAATATAAAAAGTCCTTTATAAAAAGTGTATTATTTTTTTAGGAAATCTGCAATACTAAAGGGACAACAGCACTATTGAAGTAGATTATCAAAGGAGCAGATTACCTATCTGGCGTCCACCACACAGTCAGGCCAGGCCCATTGATATTTTAATCACATCTTATGCAATACTGGCCTTCACTTCCCTAAACCGCTTGGATGAAGCTCTCCCATCTGTCAGATGGCTGACCTCACAAAAAAATGCCCAAGGAGGTTTTGTCTCAACACAAGTATGTATATTTATGTATATATATATAATAATGTATATGATCAAATTTAGTGATTTGTTACAAAGTTTAGTATATTTTATGTCATTTGAACAAGAAAAAGAAAGATAATGAATAATTCATGTCAACAACTGAATAAACGATATACACATTGATAGGCCTATACTTAAAGTGGATTGCTTTTTTATTTTTGTTAGTTTCAATTTTTTTGTATTCATAAGGCATATACAAGCTATTTTAAGATTGCAACTGCCAGATAAAAGGAATATAACAATCTCATTTAAAGCACCTATGGTAGTTAAAAACAATGAATTATTAGTAAAGCACCAAGTTTATAAACATAATGACTGAATAGTAAAACATCTCTTTTGGTATATAGGACTGGTGGTGGAGAGCTTAACAAAATCTTAAGAAGCTTACTCAATTAGTTCAAAATGAAATGTGCTAGAACTTCCTATTTGAAAACAGGATGAAAACAGTTATGCTAATTGTTTAAGTTGCTCAATGTCTTAAAGTTGGACCTTTCAATGTAAAGCTGTTTTACTTTTCTTCAGGACACCATCCTAGGACTTCAAGCCTTGTCATCTTTTGCCAGCAAGTCCTTTAGACCCAACACAAATATTAAAGTCACTGTGTCTGACCTTAACTCTATTCTCAATATGAATGTGGACAGCAACAATGCTTTGTCACTACAAATACAAGAAGTAAGTGGAAAAAAGAAAACAACTTTTAGATTTAATTTATAGAGGAAAATCTGAAAAATGATTCTTTTAAGACTGTTTGATGAAATACCTGGCCACTTGTTTCTAATCAATGGAATCAACAGAAAAAAGTACTTAATCAGTCAGTTACCAAAGACATCATATCAACATCATGGTTTCTTTACCCTTGACTAACAATGACTTCACATGTACACCAAAAAATGTCAACAAATTGTAACGATTTGACAATTCATCAAATAATTGTATTAAACAACCTTTTTGTAGTTAAAAATCTGGTGGTAATAGTAAAGTCTTGATAAAAAAGCATGACTTATACACTATATGCTTCATTGAAAAAAATTTAAACATGACTACAGTTATAAAGTAATATACATTAGAACTAAAACATACAAGTAACAGCTACTTAGTTTGCTTTACATTACTTGACTAGTTAATAAAATTGTTTCTGTCGAGCAATGATGATGATATTATGTTATTTAGAAACAAGAGACAGCATTAGTGTAAATATTTTTCTTCCATGTTTCAGATACAGCACACAGGTAGAGATTTCAGCATCAGTGCATCTGGTTTAGGACTGGCTCTGCTTGATGTAAGTTTCAAATAGAAATCTTAGTAGCCTACAGATGTATATCAATACTATTACATATCAGTTAGTTATCTAACCCTTACATTTGCTCTTCCCTTGATACCCTGGGCAAAGCCCAAATATATATTTGTTTATGAATGTAGTTCTTTTATGCTAAATAAAAAATATTGTTTTATTTTTTAACGTGCTAACATTTTATTTTGTTAAATAAACAGTTTGAATACAGTTTTAATGTTTTGGAAGAGTTGACTACTCCAGCTTTTGATGTTAACATTGTGTTGCTAGATGACAAGTTGGACTCTTTCAATCTTATGATTTGCACCAAGTAAGAATTTTTACCTTCGGTAGTAAACCAATTTTTTTTCTTTTAAAGGAATGGTTAAATGTACATTCTCAGATTAAAAGACATCATGAACATCTTGTTGAGTCATGATGAATTGAAAAATAGAAAGAAGAAAATTAAAAAAATCAAACTAGTAGCATCTCATGAAGAATAAATGATAAAATACAATGCATAAAGTAAATACAATGATGAACATTACATAACATTTTCTAATTTTGTGATAAATATATGGTAGATAACATTCTCAAACAGATTTTTACATATAAAGTAGTATACATATACAATTTATAGCAAAAACAAAATAAATTAAGTTGTCTGGAATCATTCTCCTACAGAAAGACCCTCCCTTTAATCCTGTAACAATTTCTGAAATTCTCTCTTTCCCCAATAGACAGCTGCTTAAACATGAAACTGGTATGGTGGTTCAGGAAGTGAGCATTCCATCAGGATTTGTACCAGATTTGACAACTCTAGGGAAAGTAGCTGGAGTGAAGAGGTCAGAAAGAAAAGGTTCTGTTGTTGCTGTATACTTTGACAAGGTAGATATTGGCAAATCTAGACAGATCATTATGTAAACTCACTGTTTCATAGACATTTCATTCTTTAAATCTCCATTAACCCATTTTTTTAAATGTCATGTTATCATTTAATTCCATTCAGATTGATGTATCAAATGAATACACATTGTGTCATGTGCGAAATCAGCTACTGACGTATAATAATATATTTAGAAATGTAATATTTATACATTCTTTTGATTCACATCCCTCTTGGATCCTACAAGGTTGTATAAGAATTAGTATTGGTGTTATTGTAGTAGATTTGATATTTATTTGGCTCGTAGGATGTGCTTTAAAATTCTTATTAAATGAATTAGGTAACTATACCTTAATATAGAGGAAATCCACAATCCTGTTTGAATATGTTAAACACAATTTTATTCCAACAAGTTGAAATTATGAATATAACAGCAACACAGAATACAGGTACCAATAGTATAGGATGAAACATAAATCAGTTGAAATTCTTTTATATAGTATCAAGCCGTTTTAACGTATCTTTTAAGAAAGTGGTCAAGAACAGTCCTCACACAATAGCGCCCAAGCTAGAACTGACTAATGATCTCAAACCCTCTGGCGCCGTATGACGCATTTTATTCCTATGACGTAGTGTCTAGACATATGTATGTTTTATTCCTAACACGGAAACATTTTGGGTTTAAGATTATTTCTTTTGAACTTTAATTAATAATAATAGAACCAATATAATTATGGAAATAAAACTACTTTCGTAACAATTGTAAATTTGGTTTTAAATAGCATCATTTTTCTTTTTATTTATCTTTTAGCCTGCAATGACAATAATTCTATTTTAAAATGGTAAAATTTGTGTTATAAAATCCCAATTTAACAGATCAGTAGATCATCTTTGTGCTACAGCATTGTAATGATCCGTGAATCTAAAGTAGCGAGGTCACAGAAAAGCTATGTCAGAACTTATGATTATTATGAACCAGGTTTGAACATTAGTTTAATACATAGTTTTTCATATTGTTTATTTTTAAAAGTTCTGCAACATGTTTTTATAGTAATGCACAACATTAACTTGCCTCCTAATGTTTTATGGAAATTAAATTTAAATCAATAAAAAAAAACAGATAAAATGTTAAGAAATAAAAACAAATTAAACCTTCAAAAAAACTGCTTAAACATTAAAATGAAACACTTTACCTTATGCTATTTTAAGGAAAAATTTGAATACTTTAGCATTAAAATAAACAGCAATACAGAATAATAAAACATAATGTTCATATTAATGGGACCCCCACCAGCAAAACCTGATTGACAAACTGGAGATGACCCAGCGACGCGCAGCACGTCGAATACTAGAGGACTACAGCACCAAATCAAGCGCCTCTGCCTTAGTAGCAAAACTCCACCTAGATACACTACAACAACGAAGAGCAATTGACAAAGTGTCCATGATTTATAAAATCATCAACGACCTCGTGGACCTTTCGACCCAAACAAGTAGAATGCAGAAAGTGTCCCGCTCTACCCGAGGCCATCAGCTCAAGCTGCATGTCCCACATGCACGCACGGACGTCTACAAACATTCTTTTTTTCCGTCAGCCATTAGGCTGTGGAACACCCTGGACCAGGCCTCCATCACTGCCCCTACAGTTCCGGCCTTCAAATCGTCACTAAAGTGCTGGTCCAAAAACCTAAAGTGACACTCTTTTATCCGTATATAACTGTTGTTTGCCATGTAAAGGTTTGCTATGTTATTTTATGTGTATCTAAATTGTGGACTTTTTCCTCGGTTCTACGGGGTCTCCACAGTATTACGAAGAAGAAGAAGAATGATTAAAACAATGATAAGAATTTATAGTAAATTACCCCCATGTTAGTTGTGCAAGTGAAGCAGCAATCACAAGACCCTTCAGTCATGCCACACAAAGGGATTGCCTGGCCATCACAATACCCAGCCTTATATACTTTTCCCCATTTGATATTAGGTAACCCCATCAGAGCTGGGTAAACTCAAGTACACCCTCTGCATCCGTTAACCAAAGACGAACCTAAAATCTTTGGTACAGCAATCAGAGTATGCTGCCACTAGAAAATTATGCCCCACTAAAAATTTATGCAAAATGTTTTATAGTAAAGTAGTATAAGGACATTAATAAATGAGAACGAATACTTATTTGCATGATATTTTAAAATTAAATCTTTTTTTTTTTACTTTTATCATTAGCAAATCAAGCTACAGTCTTCTATCATCCCAAGGCTATTAGAGATTCAACCATCTGTGATGTCTGCCCAAGTTTGTGTCCATAGATAAAGGCATTTGGGATTTAAATATTGGAAACAGACCGTTATAAGAGATCTGTTATATAAATCTCTTTATTAAATTTATATTAAGTTCAGCTTCCTGACATGTATATTTCATGTATTTTCTAATAAGTATTTGTTTTCTATTTTTAATCAAATAGCACTAGGACTCTCTTTTCCATTATGAGTCAATACTTTGATTTCCATTCTAGGTATCTGCTAAGTTTGAAAGTCAGAACAATTTTAGAGATTTAATGGCCCTAATTTTTTGTGAAAATTGTTAAGAAAAATCTGGCAAAATGTCACAAAATACTTTTGGATTTCATTTCTGCTTAATTGTTTAAATATAAAGATACAAATTTACTTTAGAGCTATTCCAATTTTATGTTAATTTGTTTTAATTTTTGTTAAATATGAATAAAGAGGGTTGGGATGGAGAGTGAAGGTCAGAGTAAATAAAAAGTCTACTTAAGACTATTAATGTAATTTTGGGGTAAATTATACATATATTTTGGAGAAGAGCATCCATATTACCCTTAAAATGGAATAACATTTGACTGGCATAAAAGTATAATAGAAATTCACTATTTTTGTAGCTTTATATTCTTCAAATATTAATAGAAATAAAAAAATATTTATGATCATAGAGATGTTCCTTTGGTTTAATTTGAACATACTTTACCATCATGATTTTATAGATAATTAAAAAATTTTATCATTAAAAATATAAAAAATACTAGCTTGACTGCGTTTCTTGTTGATACTGGGCTTTTGTCATGACTTTCTTTAAACCCTGGAAATTCAAGAGATATGTTTCTCAATTAGTCGAACTTATTCTGACAGTAGTGGCACAGTGGGCAGTAATCTCAGGCCCGAGAATAACACTCACAGTTCCTGTATATTTCTGCTATTTGAACCCATTAATGAAATGTATTTAGTCACATAAGTTAAAAAAAAAAGTTCTATATTATTTTCAGCGCATGTAGGTCTTATGGATACACATTTCTGTAGCTGTTTTGTCACACAAAAAGAGATTATGTGGTCAGCACAATGCCCAGCCAACACCTTTTAATTTCCCTAACTAATGTTAATGGTACCCCCATCAGAGCTGGGTAGATTTAGGGACGCTCTGAAGAGCCTGGCAAAAATCCTGTCAAAAACCTGTATGATGATCTGAATGTGCTATCTCTCGACCACCATTGTTCTATTTCTCCAACAACATACCCATCTTAATCTTTGTCACATAACACTGTTTGGTAAGAAGAGGGAAGGGACAGATTGGACATATCAAGAGTAAGTACCATAGGCACAAACAATTAATTATCTCTTGAAAAACATACAATTATGAAACAACCTCTTAAATCATCAGATGTAAAACGCATTGAAGGAAGAAAAAAAACATAAAGGAGGTCCAGATTGTCATGCTTTGGCGGTCAGTGACAAAGGCATCGGACGTTCGTCACCAGGTCACCTTGACATCCCTTTATGAGTTTCAGTCATTGCCCCAGGGGTGGAGGTGGGGGCTTCTGTGTTAGTTATAGATCGTCGCCTCCCTACACCATCACGGCTGTACTAAATCAACATTGCCATTCCTTTTTTTTTAAACCAGTAATTTATTGAATTCGTTATTCGGTCTTCAAAAGCAACATGTTTTATTTTAATTTTCTCTCGAGTATTGTAACCATTTGGGCGGACACCTAAGGTGGGGTGCCAGAAAATGTTGTTTTCAAATCCCCACAAAAAATGTGGGGGCATTGTTGTACATTGGAAAGAATTAAAACAGTGATTTTTTTTTGTGTGTGGACATTCTAGGAATGTTGTGCATGGGTCTGGGTGACCAGGAGTCTTTGGTTGATTAGTCTTGTAGCATTTTTAATTAACTAACACTTGTGTAGAGTGTATGAATTTTATCGAGGGCGATAAAAAGTCCGGCGGGAAGTGTGTGAACTGGTGACCAGTTTACTGTGTATTTTTGTGTTTTTTTTACTATACCAGTCTACGGTGTATGGTTGTGTTTTTTTGCTATATATTCTTTGTTAATAACTAAATTCTGTAACAAAACTTGCCAGTTTTGTCTTAATTATTTGGTTTACGATTTTTGTTAGAAGATATATTATCATTATTAGTATTATAGTTGGTAGGGAATGTGCTGTAGTTTTTGAATATGTATAGTTTAGTGTAGCTGTAGTGATTATATATTTAGAGGTCTTCGTTTTACTTATAATATGAAGCACACTTTTAACATTTTTTAAACTAATTATTTTTGAGCGCCTGGTCAAGTTGCTAGAATCTGATTGGCTGTGGTTAAATGATTCGGAATGGTCTGTTAGTTAATCCATTTTGAATCGGATTGGTCAGTAATAGTTGTCGATTTGCCCTAGAGGGCTATTTAATCCCCTTCCGGTCAGCAGTAAAGCCTTCTTATTGTGTGTGGTCAAGTATGGCATCTCTTTAAGTCCCGTCGGGTAAAACCGCCTATGTTGGTTTTAAGTTAGATGTTATAAATTGCTAGATCTCTTGTGTATATTTAGTCTCTGGTATATATTTATTCTCTTGTCATATATTATTCTTAAGTTAGATGTTATAAATTGCTAGATCTGTTGTTATATTTTCTTGGGTTGAGAGGATTTGAGTTATGATTTTGTTGGCGGTCTCTATGTGAATTAAGAGTTGGTAGAGATAATGATTTATTTAGTTAGAAATGGCGTTGGTAGACGATGGATTTATTTAGTTGTTGTTGATATTGATGGTTAGGGCTTATTATAATTTGAATAAACTTGTTTGTGTATTATAAAAAAATTTTTATTTGTCCACTTGATAGTTAGATACATTGTTGTGGTGTCCGTTGTTTATGTTTGTTTATTTGTGGTTTGTTGTTCTGTGTTTAGCTTAGTAATTTAACTTTAGTATAGTTAGCTTATATAAATATATAGTGCCTTTAAGTTTAAGTGTAGTATAGTCTTTAGTATTGGTTCATCCAGGTAGCTAATCCTACCTGCCTACCACAATATAGATATGCACAGATATACCCGTCCCCTCCCCTTGTATATAAATGTAAATATATGTATATTAATTTAATTGTGTGTGTTATATAATTCAATACCACACACTCTTAATTAATACTCAGTTAACTCCCCCCCCCCCCTTACATTAACTTACGAGAACAAGTTTTTTTTTTCTGGTTAGATCTAGTTATGCATATAACATCAATACACGTTTTGTAGATAGCCTACGTATGTCTATATGTCATATTGTTAGACAAATCGGTGACAATTTTAAATTGAATTTACAATTGCGAGTTTTTAAAAATCTATTACGATGTAACAACAAGAAAAACAACTACCAGAAAAAAATTGGGCGATTAAAATGATAGTCTTTTACATATTTTTATTTTCTATATAATAAAAAAAAAAAAAGAATTAGTTTTTATAACAAAATATGATTAGAATTTAAACGTATCTGTTTTATATACAACGGAAATTCAATAGTTTATAAGAGATTTACGAGGTGATTTGTTAAAAATAAAAATATAACTTTTATTCTTCCAGTAATTGTTAAAATCATTTCATCAATTTATGCCTACATCTCGAACGATTTCGCACACAAGGAATCAGTAGCTAAATACTAGCCAAGGATATGGTTCTTAACTCTAACAGCACACTATATTGGTCCAATGTTGGACTATTACAGAAGCCTTCTCCGTGCGGACAGGAGTAAGACAAGGTTGCCTGCTTTCACCATTCTTGTTCATATTAGCCATTGATTGGATAATAAAGATGGCCACAGAGACAAAGCGGAATGGAATACAATGGACACTCTGGAAACAGCTGGACGGATGACTTGGCCCTCCTCTCACACACCCAACAACAAATGCAAGAGAAAACAACAGATGTAGCAAATTATTCTGCATGCATTGGCCTTAATATCCACAGAGGTAAAAGTAAAGTCTTAAAGGTAAATGGAACAAGCAACTCACCAATAGTGCTAGCAGGAGAAAGCCTAGAAGAAGTAGAAAGTTTCAAGTACTTAGGCAGCAAAGTAGACAAACTAGGAGGGACCGAAGCAGATATATAAAAGCCAGAACGGGCCAAGCAAGAGCAGCCTTTAACCAACTGAAAAAGGTTTGGAGCTCCAGAATTCTATTCCTGAACACAAAGTTAAGAATATTTAAGCCCATTGTGATGTATGGATCGGAAACTTGGAGAATGACCGCCACCAATGTCAGGAAGATACAGGCATTTGTTAACACCTGCCTCAGAAGAACCCTTAGGATAAGTTGCCCAGAAACCATCAGTAATGAAGAACTCTGGCAACGAACTAAACAGAGGCCTGTGGAAGAGGAAATTTCCCAAAAGAGATGGAAATGGATTGGCCACACCCTCAGAAAACCGATATGCAGTGTCACTCGGCAAGCGCTCACTTGGAACCCCCAAGGCAAAAGGAAAAGAGGTCGGCCGAGAAAAACCTGGAGGCGCAATATGGAAACCGATGTTAAAAAGCTAGGGCTAAACTGGGGTCAGATAGAGAAATTGGCCCAGAATCGGGATACCTGGAATACTCTTGTTGGCGGCCTATGTCCGAGGTGGGGCGAAAGGCGTAAGTAAGTAGGCTTAAGTAATATATATATATAATTTATATAATATAGGCTACACCAATTAGCATTGTTTTTTTTTTACAATATGTTAATAATAATAATAATAATAATAATGACCTTTGTATAGCGCTGCCAACAAGCATAATGCAAGCTCAGAGCGCATTTAACATACAACTAAGAACACGGATACAATCTATAGAGCGTTCTTAGTGGGCGTGGCTTAGGTTTTTAGCGAGGTATTTGTGTAAATATAAGAACCCACTTGAGGTACAAATGTAACGTGGTGAAAATGAAATTGTTCTTTATCATGCAAAATTCACATCTGAATATTGGCTATCCTACTAAAAAATAGGGAGGTAAATAGTAGTACTGTAGATTAATTGATTAATGTGATTAGGCTAGGGCTGGCTAGACCTATTTACACTTTCAATTTCACTTTATAGGCCTACACTTTTAATGTTTCGTAGGCTAGGCTACGATGTCAAGTGATAGTGTTGGTGAAATAGGCTATCTAGTCAAGTCACTAATAGGCTCACATCATCTATGATCTATGTCTATGAGAATAATAAAATATACTATTTTATTTAACATACATAATACAGCTTAAAACTTAATAAGACTTAAAACACAACACATCATTTTAAAAAAGCTCGAGCCTATATGAAACTTTATTAATACAGCGGCCATTATTACTTGTACACCATTACAGAAAGTAAACACAAATCACGTGCTTTTTGTCACGTGATTGCAAACGCCCTATAGGCTAAGAGATAAAAAAACAACTAAATAATGATTCCAAACTTTACAAACATGGAACAAATCAAACTACCAAAACAAAATAACCGACCTAACATATAAGTAAGACAGTAGGGCTCAAACCATGTTAATTAAGATAAATATTGAAATAATGAGTTTTTAAGTTCTTTTTAAAGGAATCAATGGAGCTTGTTTGCCTGAGTTGAATGGGGAGTAGATTCCACACCTTCGGACCGGATACTGAGAAGGCTCTAAGGCCAACGGTGGTCAGAGAGAAACGGGGCTCTTCCAGAAGCGATGAGTTGGCAGAACGAAGTGTTCTTTGAAAGACATATGGTGTGATGAGTTCTTTGAGATAGGACGGAAACTCGTTATTAAAAATGCACTGATGGCAAAGTAGCGCCACTTTATACTCAATTCTGGCTTTCACGGGGAGCCAATGGAGCGAGCGAAGAAGAGCGGTTCCCGAGTCTCGCCTTGATTTGCGCATGATCAAGCGCGCAGTAGGCCTACTGGTCAGTATTCTCTGTAGCCTGGCGATTTTGTCTTCGGGCAGGCCGACTAGCAGGGAGTTACAATAGTCGATACGGGAAAGTATCAGAGCGACTGCCAGTATCTTTGCAGAATCAGTGGACAAATAGGGACGTATTTGGCCCAGTCTACGCAACTGTAGATATAGACCTCTGCACATGTGAGATATATGTTGGTCGAAAGACAGCATGGGACCCAGTAAAACACCAAGATTCTTCACTTTGTTAACAAAAGGCACCTGGCAGTTTATCACGGTGATGGATTCTGAATCTGAACCGGTGAATTTGACCAAATTTCTCTTGGTTCCAATTCGGATTATCTATGTTTTTTCCTCATTCATTTTAAGCCCATTTCTCCCCGACTACGAATAGACGTTGGCGATTGCACAACTGACCTTTGCAGCGAGTCGAGGGGCATCAAGAGGGACCGCATGATCGTACAGTTGCGTGTCATCGGCGTAGAAGTGATACAAAATTTCGAACGGTTTGATGACCTGGCCGATTGGGTACACGTACTTTACAAACATCACTGGTCCTATAGCAGATCCTTGGGGCAATCCATATTTCAGCGTTGAATGTGCCGAGAGGAACTCATCTATAGCAACACTTTGAGTGCGCTCAGACAGGTATGACCTAAACCAACGAAGAACACAGCCTGAGCAGCCAAATGTGGTTGCAAACCTGTCAATCAGGATCTCATGGTCAAGAGTGTCAAAAGCGACAGACAGGTCGAGCATTGCCAGAATAGACACATGACCCGAGTCCGATGTGCATAGTAGGTCACTGACAACCCTGACCAATGCCGTCTCCGTGCTATGACTCTTTCGATAGGCGGAGTGAAACTGCTCCAAGAGGCAATGCTGCTCCAAGTAAGACAATAACTGTTTTAGCACAATGCGCTCCAAGACTTTCGAAAGGAATGGAAGGTTGGATACAGGCCGATAGTTTTTTAAGCACTAAGGATCGAGGCTAGGCTTCTTTAAGAGGGGCTTAACCAGTGCATTTTTCATTGATTGAGGCACAATACCTGAAGCTAATGAAGCATTCATCATCGTAGTGATCGAAGGTATTAGTTCTTTGATACAATCATTGAAGAGGGAGACAGGGATGGGATCGAGTTCGCAAGACGTTTTAGGCATCTTACTAATAATTTCCTTAACAGGTGCTTTAGATACTGAGTGAAACTCACTGAGGTGAGAACCCTGGTAGACTGGATCATTGTGGAGCAGGCTTGTTTGATTGTCAAGGTCTTCCCTAATTTTCTTGATCCTGTCTGTGAAAAATTGATTAAAGGAGTCAGGGAGGTCGGCAGGGGGAATGAAACATGGTAGTAGAGGTTTACCTGCACCACCCAACATCTCTTTAGTTATTTTAAACAGCACCCGAGATGAGTCCGCGCTCTCAATCTTATTGCGAAGATGCATTGTCTTAGCATCTCGAATCAGACGATTGACACAGTTTTTCTTTTGTGTATACAAATGTCGGTGCACTGTTAGACCGGTTTGCTTGTATTTCCTCTCAGCCTGACGGCGCAGCTTTTTCGCTACCTTGATCTCGTTTGACATCCATGGAGTCGATAATCGATCGAAGACTAATCGGGTTGTCAGAGGTGCATGAATGTCTAGCAGCTTTCTTAGGCAGGTGATATAGTGAGTGTATAAATCCGTCGAACCTGACGGCCGCAACAAGGCACTAATATCAGACCTAAAATTAGAAATGTTAATGTCTTTCATCTTTCTGGATTTGACTTTCCTCAACTGCTTTTTAGGCTTTAATAGGCATAGCTCAACGGAGATAAGGAAGTGATCAGAGATTCCCCGATCGATCACGTTAAGGTTATTTATGAGATCACGTGCGTTTGTTATTATCCAATCAAGGGTATGACCCTTAACATGTGTAGGGACCGACACAATCTGTTCCAGATTTCGATCCAGGAGGGCTTTCTTTAACTTCTCCACATATATTTCTTTGCTACTGTCGAAATGTAGGTTGACATTACCGATAACAAAGAGGTCTCTGGTATAAATATAAAGATCGAACAGATCTTGAAATTCTTGAATAAACTTACTGGGTGTGAGTTTATTTTTCTTGCTCGGTGGTTGTCGGTAGAGGAAGACGATAGTTAGCGTTCTACCGCTGAGGTTTAGTCGGACTTCGCACATGTCAAACGTTATGAATGATGCACGGTTTGGATGGGTAATTACATTTTTAATTCCACAATCTTAATATATTACGATTAAACCTCCACCTTTGCCTATCAGGCGAGGAATATTCAGCGATATAAAGCCTTTTGGTGTTAATTCGGAAATCCTAGGCTCGTCACCTTCCTCCCTGAACCATGTTTCACTCAAGAGCACTATATCGAAATTATCGTCCACTATTGTCTCAGCCAGCTCGAGGATCTTGTTGAGCATTTAGGTGAATAATCTTTATGTGTTTTTGGAGTGTAAGATAACGAGAAAAATGGGCGTGATGGGAACGATGGTGCCTGGTAGACGTTTGGGGCGAGCTTACAGAAATAGGCACATCATGGTGGTATATAAAATATATATTAAAAATATATTAAAAAAAAAAAAACTGGACAAATTTAAAATCATATATATATATATAGTTAAACATACAAAGATATGGTATTTTAACTATTTAATAACATCATTCCTAATGATCTTATCATAACCCTTTTGTTTTTTTCAAGTTAGGCTAGCCTACGACTTTAAGGATATAATTATGTGTTTCTTTATTCCCCATTTACTTTGTTCTGTATTTTCTAGGTCAGTTACAAATAAATGTATAAAATATTGTATCCTAATCCTAGTGACTTTAGCTTTAACTCTAAGGGATATGAAACTTTAGTTTATTTAGGATGACATGTTAACTAGTAAACTATTGAATCTAGTCTGTAATTTCAAATGCCTAATAACTGAAAAGAGGAAAAAAAAACTGAAGGATTAATACACATTTTTTACGGTATATAGTTCAGTGATATGACGTTGTTTTTTTTTTTTGTTATGAAAATGAGGAAATTCGCGAATGCGCGACACTAACAATTTAAAACTTCGTTTTGAAATTAATTTAAAACAACATTATTTTATGATTTTCTTGTTATGTCCGATATTGTTAGAAAAAAATCAACTTGAGGGAGCTATCATCTCCTACCAAGCGCGTCCACAGGTGGCGGTTAGAGGAATGACCTTTAGATATAAGGGTTAGCTGTGAATACTGAATGAGCGGCCGTGGACCAACTGGTTTGCTGTCATGGAGGGTGAGGTGGGGTATCCCGTGGTAAGGATACTCTTTAAAAAATGCCTTATAAATCCAAGGAAATGACTGCAAAAAGCGAACATAGAGCGCTCAAACTCTAAACCGGACAGATGAGGCCGTTAGCTAGGGATAGCAATAATCTAGGAGAGAAACCCCAAAAATAAATCAACTCCTGCCTTGCAGACGATCTAGCTTGATCAAAGGCTATGGAAGCACATCCAGAAAGATAAGCAGGCTGAAGTCGGGGGTCCACGGGCCAACTGGCCAACTGGCGCAAAACACGTTGGCACGCAAACTTCAAAATGATGGAGGAAACAGATAATAGTACATATAGTTGTGGCGTCCTGCCTGTGGAATCCCGCCGTGCAGGTAGGGGGCCGGGCTCTTAGCCTCGAAGGAGCCCACCCACGCGAACTGGTGGTTCTTCCTCCTCTGCTTGTGAAGTCAGGAGCAGAGAAAAGGAAGTAAACCCTACAGACAAGAACATTAAGGGGAAAACAAAACACAATTTAGTCTTTCTCCAATGGAATGCAGAGGGCATCCAAAAGAAAAAAGAAGCATTGAAGATCTTCCTCCGTGAAAATGAAGTAGATGTGGCATGCATCCAAGAAACTCACCTCAACAGCAACCTGCGTTTCTCAATTAGAGGCTACACATGCTTAAGACAAGACAGGGAAAACAGATCTAAAGGGGGAATACTTACTCTCGTTAAAAACAACATACCTACCTCAGATATCATCATACCAAGCTCCACGCAATCTGAAATAATGGGGACCAAGCTAATCCTACCAGGGGGAGACCTAAACATTATTAATTGCTACTGCCCACCAGACAAAGAGCTAGAACTTGGCATAATTCAAATCCCAATAAATGAAGAGTGTCTAATACTGGGTGATATGAACAGCCGCTCCCAGAGCTGGGGATATCCAGACCTCAATGCCAGGGGAGAAGAAATTGAGGAGTGGCAAGCCGAAAACAGTCTGATTCTCCTAAACCAACCAGAAGACCCACCCACCTTTTACTCCAGATCATGGAAGACTTCATCAACTCCAGACTTAGCATTTGCTACTGTTACGAATATCGGTCATAAATGAATGACGTAGTAAGGCATTGACCTCTTAACAAGTGCGTATCAGAGTCCAAGGCGACCAAGGTTTGACCTTTATGCCCTGAGGGCAGTTTAAATAAAATAATTCGTTCAAATCCCGTGGAAATTGGAGGATAATTCTGGATCGTAGTAATTATAGAGAAAGAGGTTAAAATGCGTATTAAGACCCTGTAGAATCTTCGATGATAGTTTTCTTTGTTAAGTCCCGACCTCCTTAAAGTTAGTTCAGTTTAAACGTTTGTAGAGTGAAGTCGCTATATTCATACATGTACATATAATGCCATTTTATTGATACTTATGTTGCCATCAGTTGATGAAGTTTATTGATCGTTTATATTGAGTCTACAATTTAAATAAAATTGTTTATTCAAACAACTGGAGTTGTTTGATCTATCATTGTTGAGAAATGTGTTGAAGATAATTATCACGAATATAACTACATTACTGCATAGACCTGTCAGTCAAGGAACCCCTAGCTTGGGCTACAGATTAGCAGAATCTAGAGACTTCTAATAAAGATACAACTATATGCATTGAATCCGATTTAACGAGTCGTAATAATAGTCATAATCAAGAGGGCCATAACACTACCAATACAATATCCAAAGGAAGTAAAAGAGTAGTCGCTGACCAACTAGCCACCAGTGACCGGACCCATTCTCATCCAAATAGAAACCACTCATCTGCCCATAGAAAACCCCACCCTTCCCAGATGGAACTACAAGAAAGCAAATTGGAACCTCTATGCACGCTTAACAGATGTCTATGTCACACACATCAATGGCAAAACAAATCGGATAAACAAATCCTACACTGAATTCTCTAGAGCTCTACTTAAAGCAGATAAGGAATCCATCCCAAGAGGAGCCAGGAAAAATTATATACCACACTGGTCTCAACACTTGGAACTCCTCCACAATGAAACCATCAAAACAAGAAACCTAGCAGAAAAATCCCCAACAATAGAAAATAATATACAACTAAAAATTGCAAACGCAATCTTCAGAAAGGAATATCTCTCGTCAATTAGGAAGAGCTGGCATGAAAAGACAGAAAAACTAAATGCAGACAGAGATGGACATAAGCTGTGGAAAATCGCCAAAAGTCTGAATCAAGAGGTCAATCAATCTTTGCCAATAGTTATAGACGCCGACCATAAAAAGCTCACAGTCCGCGAAGCTGCAAAAAAATGTATAAAACACTTTAGCAGCGTAGGAAATATTAGTATCACCGAAAAAAGAGCAAGAGAAGTTGAAGGCGGCTGGCCTAGCGGTTAGCTCACCAGACTGTCAACCAAAAAACCACTTGACACGTCGCGGGTTCGAGCCCCGCCACCGGCAGATCCCTGTCTCCCTACAGGAATTTTGGGACTAGATGACGTTAATATTGAGTTGTTATCACATGCGCTTAACCGGCAGCAGTGAAACCTCTCACAGATTAATAGTCTTCTAGAGCGCACTGAGCATAGATAGAAGCGCTATATAAATTACCATTACCATTACCAATGACCACATAGAGAATGCTCCAAAAATGTCCACACCACACTCTCATAGAATGACAACAAATCTCAAGCTCCAGGATCAGACAAGATCTCAAATGATATGCTTA
Source organism: Anisus vortex (assembly GCA_949126835.1). NCBI lineage: Eukaryota > Metazoa > Mollusca > Gastropoda > Planorbidae > Anisus > Anisus vortex. The sequence goes on along the minus strand of OX421502.1, from coordinate 19,737,512 downwards.
TTCATTTAGGACCTCTGGCAAAGAAAAAACTACTGTAAATATTCAATGCTAGCTGGAAGTCAGGGAAAATTCCAACTGTCTGGGAAAAAGCTATCATGATTCCTATACTAAAGCATGGTAAACCAAGAAACCAAGTTGACAGCTACCGCCCAATAAGTTTAACCAGTTGCGTCTGCAAACTAATGGAAAGAATGGTCAACAATAGGCTCACATGGCTTCTTGAATCTGAAAATTTACTAGCAGATGAACAGGCAGGTTTCAGAAAATGACCAAATAGCTTATATAGCCCAAGAAATAGAAGATGGTTTCCAGAAAAAGAAACCAACGACCATTGTCTGGGTCGACCTAGAAAAAGCATTCGATAAGGTCTGGAAAGAAGGTCTAATCCTAAAGCTATTAAACAACCATATATCCCACAAAATGTTAAACTGGATTACAGAATACCTAACAAATCGCAAAGCTATAGTCAACATGCAAGGAAAAAGGAGCAACATAGCAACAATACAAAATGGAGTTCCCCAGGGAGGTGTACTGTCACCCACACTATTTCTAATTTTCATATATGACCTAAAACAACACATTCCTTAGAAAAGTAAAAAGCAGCATGTACGCCGACGATCTTGCTCTAATAAGCACAGAAGAATATATAGGCACCTCAAAATTTAGGTTACAAGATGCACTAAACAACCTCAACCTATGGTCCAAAGAATGGGGAATGACCATAAACTCAAAAAAGACTACATAATCAATTTTCTCTCTATCTACTAAAGTACAAAGCCTTAAACTGACCTTAGACAAACCAATCCTTGAAAAAAAAATGACAATCCCACATATCTAGGAGTTACGTTTGACCCAAGACTAACCTGGAAAAATCAAATAGAAAACACACAGAAAAAGGGAATCCATAGGCTAGCGTTGATAAAAAAACTTGCTGGCTCAGACTGGGGTGCACCAGTTATATAAGGCCTACCCTAGAATATGGAGCCACAGTGTGGGGTTTGGCAGCCCAATCAAACCTCCGAAAAATAGACAAAGTTCAAAACCTAGGACTTCGAATCATAACAGGAGCAATGAAAACTACCCCAATCAGAGCAATGGAGGATGCAACTAACCTAAGCCCTATGGAAACTAGACGAGAAACCAAAATCCTTACTCACTTCACCAAGTTAGAAGCATCAGGTCATCACCCTCTAAAACCCAAGCTACTCAAAACCTCCTCAACAAAAAGACTTCAAAGATCCAATTTTATACAAGACGCCAAACATCTAAAAAGTAAATATAAAATAGAAAACATTGCAATTGAACCTACCCAACCCCACAGCCACTTCCCACCCTGGGACCCCAGCCATACTCTAAACATTAGATACGAACTAAGCAACATAGCAGGGTTCCCAAACTTTTTCTGAAAATAAAAATCCTGACTGTTTCCTGTCTATTTCCTAGCTATAAGAGCGCAATTCCTGGTTACCAAAATGAATTTAAATTTACTATATAACCAGTATAATTCTACTTACATAAAGTCTAAACACAACATAAACTGACAATTCAGATTTAATAATTCAATTAAATCTTATATTTATTGCAGATAATAAACTTTAATCACAAAATTATTAATTTTGTAAAACTTTTATTTTCTCCTCAATGACACTTATCATTTCTCACAATGCTTTTGTTTTGAGAGAAATGTGGTGTGCTTTGCAATAGTTGTGTAGTTTCTGATGTCTCATCTTTATTGAAAATAACTCTAGGAAAGACACACAGTGTTTTATATTATAAAAATAAATAGGCAAATAAGTCTACTTAATAACATAAAAAAGCCAAAATCATGATGATATTATTGTTGCTTAGCTCTAAGTCAATATTATCTTGCTAAATATCACAAGAAATTTCTTTAAGAGAGGCTACTGTTAGTATATCACTTACTAAAAGTATGTAACTAATTTTAAAAATATGATTTTGTAAACTTAGTAACAAAGACAAAAAAGGACAACTGGGTCTGACTTTAGGATTAAAAATAATTTAGAGTGACCCCCCCCCCCCTTGCTTGTTTTCTTTTATATACATTTCATGCTTTTTAATTCAAAAGCCTTTGCGTCCATTTTTTTTAAATAAATTAAAAAATTATAATTAGTCAAATTATTTATCCTTATCATGAAAGAGTTTGATTTTAAATACATCAATATTTCCTTTTTTTATTTTATGATATGCAGAATCAGTGAATTCGAGGTCACAAACTTCAAAGCCAAAGACATCAAAACTAAAATCAAACAAACTACTAGGGCCTAAATATAAATACATGTTTAAGTTTTGAAAACCCAACCATAGTAAGCCTACAGGCCTAACTAAAATAAATTTTGAAACCACATTCAAACAATTGTCTAAACAAAATTAGGCATGGACTAGTTTCTTAGCAACAAATTCCGACGCGAAAATCGGACAATCACATTAGCTCATTAACTACTACTAGATCTATGGCAAACCTATGACGCTATGAATGGCTACGGTTACTTGGAGATGTTCGTCAATTCATTTTATTAGAGCTTTAGCCTAATATTTAAATAATGACTCTTATATAATATTTAAAACAATTGTGAGCGAAAATTCCAATTTAATGTGTTCTTAAATGATAGTAGGCCTAACTCAGTAGGAGAGTGGGGAGAAATGGCCAGGTGGGAGAAATGGCTCACCCCCATTATATCCAAACTGCTGGACCTTAATGTTTAGGATGTAAATGAATGTATCTAGTACATTCTTTTTATGGTCCTCCATCAATTTCCGGGCGAAATGTTCGATTATTGTTGGACTGGATATGTTTGAAATTTGATGTTAAAAAAATATACTTTTTGAACTTTCACATTTTTAAAATCAAATTTTTTTTTGTCTTTATAATTGGTAAGTCATTTTCTTAATATATCAATTATTTAGATATAACAATATGATATTTTAAATTATCTTTTATATCATGTAATTTTTTTTAAAAATATTTTATATCACAACCCCCCCTGTGGGGAGAAATGGCCCACAATTTATAGGGATAAATGGCCACCCCTAAAACTAACTTTTTTAGCAAACTATCCTTATAAAACAACTGTTTTATAGTAAAATAATTTAAATTTACCACTAATATTGATAATAATTTAAATTACTAATTAAATATATTTTGATATTAGAAACTATTGTGTTTTTTAAAGATAGTTTTTTTTATTATTGCAAATTCAATAGCCAATAATAGTGAATGTAGCCCTATATATAGTTTATAGTAAGCATATTCAATCTATTGCTTATTAAACTATGATTAATATGATTATAACAACTACGAATATTAAATAGACTTTACCAACATAAGTTATTTCTAAATATCTAATTATGAAATTATACTTTTTCTAGTCAAACATCAAGATATTAAGAGGACCTCAGATAGGCCTACCATAGCATTCAACGCGATGAAAGAGTGGACTAAATACAGTTTTTATATTACTAAATATGTAAAATGCTCATGCTAAGATACAGTTTACATATATAGCCTACTTTTCAAAAGCTAAATGGTAGAAAATAGCAAAAAAAAGCATTCAGGGCCATTTCTCCCCACCTAGTGGGCCATTTTTCCCCGTGCTATGGCCATTTCTCCCCACTTATATGTACATCAATTGTTATTTATTATATAAAAAATCTATATATAATTAAGGGATAAACAAGGTATATTAACTTGTATTATTGGCTAGACTAACATCTATTACAATTTCATAGTTAAATATACATATTTGTATAAATTAGACACAGTTTATCGAGAAAGACTATTTGGTTGGCCATTTCTCCCCACTCTCCCCCCTTTGTCATAAAATGAACTCGAAAGCTTGAAAACATTCTAAAATAATTTTAATTTTTTTCTTGAGACAAAACTAGGTCATCTTTGTCTTAGTCAAAATCGGCCGCTTTTACCGAAGTAGGCCTAATTAATTACATTAAGTCTAAAGTCAAGTATAGGCTAATATATCGTGTGCCGACATTTAAACATGCGACAGATAAACATGCGACACTTAAACATAGACACTTAACCACACGTCAGATAAACATACGGACACTTAATCACACGACACTTAAACATACGGACAGTTAATCATAGCGACAGATAAACATACTTTTTCACTATACCATTAAAATAAATAGGAAAATAATAGGCCTATGCCCTACGCCCACCCTTGGTTTTCCTCACTCCCATTTCATCGTTATTTATCATGAATTTAACCTTAATATTTATTTCTTTTTATTGAGTTTTTTTTAAGTTTTGAACTAGAAATCTCTATAGATATCCATACAACAAATAATGCACCGACTCCGACTCCTACTAAATTTAGATTGGAAAAAGACATGGCTTCATTTATTTTAATTAACAGATCAATAGGCCTACAGAAATTAGTGATATGAAAAAGTAAAATATATGTTTCTTCCTCTAAGTCCCCATCCCTACTCAAGATCCTATCCCTATTGTCAGACTATAGCCGGTCGACACACAAAAAAGTGGCCCCCCAAAGTAGTGTCCGAATTGTTTTTTTCTTATGTCATAATTTCAAATGTCAAAATGCAGGGGGGCCCCTAAAGATGCCAAGCCCCCCGGGCTCCCAAATCCTTAACTACGGTACTGCTAGGACCAGGCACGCGCGGTTTTCTCGGAACACTGCCTTAGTAGGCTATAGGCCATAGGTCCTAAATAAAACGTAACTTAAAGCTACTAGTATACAAGCATACCTTTATTAGAGGCCTGGAGAGGCTTTTACATATTTACGATTCTTTCCATAATGTAATTTGCCTTCAATAGGTATACAAAAAAATGCCGCCTTTACGACTTATAAATGCGCCTAGAAAAGCGATTAAAAGTATATGCATATGTCACCTTTCCGCTACAGTCTTCGGTCACAATTTTTTCTTTTAAATACAAAGGTTATATAAAGGGTTATTTTCGCTGATAACTTTTCTTCTATTGGAGATATTTTAATAAATTTGGTATCAAATGAAAGCTGGTGACCTGCTCTATCCAACAAATATTCTTACAATTGCATAGCTTTATTTTGAATCTTTGATCTATGTATTCATGCCTAATTTAAATAATTTAATATAGGCCTATAATATATAATATATAGCCTAGGCCTTAATAGTTTAATTAAGCTTTTCATTAGCATAGCAGATAGCAAATATATTGGATTGCATTATAATTAAAATAATTAAAAAAATAGCCTAATCATTATCATTATTAGATAGTCTAGGCTAGGCCTAATATAAATCACAATATTACAATATACAATATCATTCAGTAAGACATGGCATGCGCACTGATAATTATATTTGTCTGCGCATTTCTTTTGCGCATTATTTCACTGTTTAAAAAAGCATTTAATTACTAGGCCTACTAGTGTTTATGTTGGTAAATGGTGTAAGGTTTCCTGGCTCAGTGGTTATAACAGTGCGCTGTCATCTGGCTGTGACCTATGCAATTTTTTTTTTTAATGTTTAGCCGCAGCCTAAAATAAATAATAGCCTAAGTATTGTAGGCCTATTCAATTACCAGCGGGTGTCTTTTAAATTAAATATAAAAGGTAGGCTGTAGCCTGCCATATAAAATTATAAAAGTTTTAAGTTATACGGTTTGTAGTTTAGGGTTTAGGCCTACCTTAAATTGATTTAATCTAAAACTTAATACACACAAAAACACTTTCCTTATTCCTTATGTGATAACAAATTAATGCATATATGGCATATATATATAGCCTAAGCTATAGTCTACTCTTTCTTGAGTGGCATTCTGGCATGGAATGGGTTGCCTGAACAAACCATGAAAACCAGTAACTTAACATCATTTAAAACATTAATAAAGATTCGGGGACTAGACTCGGACCACGGAAGAACGTAGGACGCAATAATCTTCTTTATAGAAGGAGCGTCTGTAATTTATAATATAATATAAAATTACACAAACCTATGTTAGTTGTGATGGTGTACATTTGTGTGTGCGTGTGGTAAATAAGGGGGGGGGATATCTCAGGCTAAACCTGAACTATGTAAATTTTCCACTTCGCCATAGACAATTAAACGTTTTTTTTATTTCTTAATTTAACAATAGCTAGGATAATATCATATGATTTCTAAATACAAAATCCGGTAGCCTATGTTGGTGTGAGAAAAATGACATGGCCATTTGTATTATGAGCCCCACCCCCTTCACGTCCCCCACGAGTAGGCTATGAAGGCCTATATAAAAGTAAGATTAATACAACATTGCCAATCTAGGCTAGACCTTTAAATGGCAAAAATTGGGCTCATTATAGTCAACCATATTGCATTAATCATTGTAAATAGGCCTAATCTACATACTTCTCCCAACAATTTTTTTGGTATGTATATCCTATACTATAATACGAGTTAAAATTGTATGTATATATATATCCTATACTATAATACGAGTTAAAATTGTATGTATATCCTATACTATAATACGAGTTAAAATTGTATGTATATATATCCTATACTATAATACGAGTTAAAATTGTATGTATATATATATATATGTGTATATATGTCTGGAAATTTTCTTCAAAAGCGCTCTAACGATTATCTTCATGTTTTAATGCACGACTTGTTTCCCCTAAAAAAAAATCTACACCTTTTCGGCCACACAAATAAAAATCGGAAATGAACGTTAGACAAAAATACGCTTTAGATTTATCGTAGATAATTGATTTTGGCCGTGAAAACATGCCATTGCTCGAATTGAATTGAATTGTTGAATTTCCGGCTCATCAACATCGAAGGTTATATAGGGCCTTTTTGATAACGTTGTTGTCATTTTTCTCTTGTATCTATTTTATTGTTCTTATATCTTTAGATTTTGTTGTACAGTTGTATGTCTTTAATATAGTTTATTATATGTTTTGGTTTAATTTTGCTGAAAAGTTCATGAAGAGTTCTACAGTAATAGAATTTACGTCGAATGTCATCAAATGTGTTACATTCCAACAAAATGTGAGACACTGTTAAGTTGGCATTTCAGAAAGCACACATTGGGGCCATTTCTCGTTTTAAGATAAACGAATGTGTTAGTTTCGTATGTCCTGTATGTAGTCTGCAGAGAATAACTGCGTCCTTTCGAACAAGTTGGCCTGTATCATGCCAGGTTTTTGAATTTTCCAAATACTGCAGTTTATTGCATTCGGTTTTCAAGAAGTTAGTCCATGTTTGTCTTTCATGTTTAATTATTAAAGGTTTCAAGTCTCGATATGGTATTGGGATAATACTCTCTGATAACAACAGGGCGGCTTTAGCCTCTCTGTCAGCTTTTTCATTTCCATCTATCCCTGCATGACCAGGAACCCAACAGAAAACGACACGTTTGCCTCTTTCATATATTGATTGGTATTATGTCAAAATGTCCAAGGCAGATATATTCCTGGTATTACAGTTTCCCATAGCAGTAAGACAAGATAACGAATCGGATAAAATAACAAAATTTTGGTTTTCTGATTCCTCTGCAATGTCTAATGCCAGGCATATTGCTAAAGCCTCTGCAGTATTTATTGAGATACTGGAATTATATTTTCTTTTTTTACTTTTATTTGAGGTAAGAGCAACCGAAGATGTCGCTGTATCATTTTTCGATCCGTCTGTGTATATTTGTACATAATTTGAGTATTTTTGTAGCACTTCTTGGAACATATCCATGCAAGGATCCTTTTTCTTTCTATGGTTTAATTCTAAGTTTATAGGCGGGATTTCAAAAAGCCATGGTGGAGTTTTCGGTATATAATATCTTTTTATAAATCTAAATTCAATTTTAGTTTCGATCATTTCTTTTTCAATTCTAAGTCCAAAAGTTGGTATATATTTTGAGTTTTCAGTAAAGCTGTTTTTTTCTTGTGGGTGAACGTTGTTTTGACTTGCATTAACATTTTTCTTGGAGGTCTCTCGTGTGCCACTGAAAATCGTTCTGCGCGCCATGGCTGGAACGCGTGCATTAGCATGCCCACTCATGAACTAGACGATGTTGCCGATAATCAAGCCATCCTGCAGGATATTTGGACAATGGGCGTAACAATATTTTATTCTAGAAGGATTATTCTAGAAGGAACGTCTGTAAATTTATAAAACAAAAAAACAAAAACAACTTGAATATTGTACAACTTTTTCATATCCCTTCCCCCCCCCCCTACTTTCTTGACATAGGCTAATTTACTGGACAGGTGACCGCCAAGTTATTTTCTATTTACCGTGTTATAACTTGAAATTGTTTAAATAGTAGGATTATGTAAGTAATGCTAAGATATGGTCTGCAATTTAAAAACAAAATGTAACTACTATTTTAGAAGAGAAAATGGGGTGTGTCCTATAGTTAACAACGTTGCTATCACTCTACAGAAGTTGGGTTTAATGCTGTGTCCTATGGTAAACAACGTTGCTATCACTCTACAGAAGTTGGGTTTAATGCTGTGTCCTATGGTAAACAACGTTGCTATCACTCTACAGAAGTTGGGTTTAATGCTGTGTCCTATGGTAAACAGCTTTGCTATCTTTCTACAGAAGCTAGAAGCGTTTACTGCTTGTGTCATTTGAAAGAACATTTAAAATTATTTTTTGCATCAATTAAATTAAAAGATCTATCAGTTACAGAGTTGTTACAAAAAAATCTCCTGTATAAACGCTTTTTTTTACCACCCCCCCCCTCACCCCAAAAAAAAAAAAAGAAAACAACAACAACAAAAAACAATAACAACAACAAACTAACAAAACAACAACAAAAAAAAACTTTACTAAACAATTCTCTTTATGTCAACTATTTTAAACGGTATTGCATTCATTTTGGCCTTGGTTAATTAACCGTAACTCAATATTTGTCGTTGGCTTGTTTTTTGTTTTAAATCTTTAAGATATTAAATTATTCTAGAAGTGGGAGAAAGAAAAGGGGAGGTTTGGGGAGGGAAGGGGGGATTGCTGCAACAAGTCAATTATTCAGTTTTGAATGTTAGCGCATGCGTCACTACAGAACCACTTCGCGGAGAGTACTATGACCCATAAAAACTTAGAAGTTTTATGTACATTTGAGTGTGCTAAAGTATTTGAGTTTTTTTTTCTTTTTTTTAAAAGAAGCCGGCGTGTCCTTTTTCACGGTCTCTGTGTGTTAATTCCCAGGCATCCGCGCTTTCTATGTATCTGCTGCATTTTGGATTATTCGGGGATTGTAACTCAAACAGGTGATTACCTTATGCATATAGTTCATTATATTATATCACATTAGTTGTTTTACTTATCTACATGTTATTATATTGTTACGGTGAGGCCCACTGGTCCTGCGGTTAGTTTACCAGACTGTCAACAAAACTGCCCGGGTTCTAGTCCTGCCACCGACCAATCCCTGACGCCCTGCAGGAATTTTGGGCCTGGGGGACGTAATAAATAATCTTATATTTATTTGTCAGTAAACATATTGGGCTAAGTCAAGTTAGTTAGATAGATAGAAGTAAACCTAAATATATCGATAGATAGCGGAAAACACATATAGATAGGCCTAGGGCCTAGATATGTAAATACATAGCGGTAGAAGACAGACAGAAGCACATATATTTATATAGATAGAAAGATTGAGATAGATAGGTTACATAGAGAGATGGACATATATTTAGATTACTAGATAGAAATAGACATAGGTATACAGATTTAGACATATAAGCCCATCTATTGTGTAAGCTATTAAACTCTATGTAAAATATTTAAGATTCATTGTACTATAGGCCTAAAGATATAGTCTAGTTTCGTTTATGGCTGTGACATTCGTGCTTAATCAAAAGATAATTTTTCGACACACTAATTATTCATCCCGAAAAGTCTATAGTCCAGTCACTACTAAATAACTAATTACTTTTACATTCACTTTCCTTTTTTTTTTGTTATCGGAAAAAGTCAAGTTATGACAATTTTCTTCAAGAAGCCATCGCCATATCTGGTTTTTGCAAAAGTAACATTTTAAAACGAAATAAATTCAATTAGACACGAGTTGTTCACGCATTGTTCCAATTGGGAGAAAAATATAACGTAAATCATGAATACTCGCTATACACATTATATCATATCTGAAACAGCTTTGTTGAAATTAGTTCTATTGTAACTATGCATTTTTGGTTTAAAAAATGAAAAGTATCTTGGCGAATGGGGCCCACACGTAAATTTTAAGAGAGTTTTTACAAAATTCTCAAAGAAGTTTGTAGACCCATTGTTTAAAAGAAATATTTAAAGAGTAGTATACCTAATTTCAAATCATGATAAATTACAATCAGATAATCTGAAAATGTTTTTTTTTAAACACAAACATCTATGTAAGAAGGTTTGAAACACAAAATATTAGGATATTATTATAACTGTGTTTATTCCTCAGTACAGCAACTGTCTTTTTTTCTTTGGCTCTTTCTTGAAAAGTGACGTGAAAAGTTCAATGGGACATACTTCTCTTGCAAATATTTAAAACTCGGACATCCAGGCATCACTTTATACTTTCTTATATTTAAGGCGTGCAACTGTATTCATTTGTTCGAATCTTGTCAAACTCAACTTCCACACATGCGCGACCCACAATCTGAGCCGGCTTAAGATTATGTGAGGCCCCAAGCACTGAAAACGTTTTGTGCCCGCCCTTTTTTATATCAGTAATTCAAAATATAAACAATAATAATCTATGACAGAATTTTTTTCTATCGCATGTACAGAACACTTACTGGAATATAGGAGGAAAAGTTGCTTTTCTTGCTCTATAGATCAACTTTAACATTATATATTTACAAAAATTTCTAAATTTTATTAATTTTAAATTTTAAAATGTATTAATTCTTTGATTCGATTCTTTTTTTTTTGTCTTCTGTTTTATGGATCTTGGTTCATCTGCACCATTATTGCACCATTTGGAGCACAAATTATTATAATGGTAATGGACAAGTCTTAACGTGTATGCATGCATAAAAGGTCACGTGCAAAAACATTTCCGTTCTTATTCGATCATTTTATTCGAAACAATGTCTGTGTGCTACATTACTGGTTGTACTCAAATTTGTTGGGGATTAAAATTTATTTCATTTCCAATAGATGTTTACAAAGCAAAACAATGTATTGTGAAAGTCAGAAGGGAATAATCACCTTTTTAAAATATCAAACTTATTGCTTAATGCAAAATAATTTTTGTTATTCGTTTTTATGAATTTACGCATTTTGTTTTTCAAAAACCAAGAAAACGCAACTCTTGACTCATTTATTTTGTAAACAAATAAAAATTTAACGTCACGCGACTAACACTTGAGTATTAATGATCGCCTGTTCACTTTTGATGTTAAAAACGGATTCCTCATAACTAATATTGTATCCTTTGTATAATTCTAAAAGACTAGAACTGGCCGTCGAGGTTGAAATCAATTGTCAAACACCAGCAAAAGCATGCTTTTTTTTTTATTAGTTTAAAAATAGAACAGGAAGTTCACGAACATTCGGGTTCAAAAGTTCACGCCTCATTAAGACTTGTCCATTCCGGCTGTTAAAACCACTAAGCTTAGTGCGACTAACACGCGAATAGGCCTATTAGTTTTAACAAATAAATTTTCTCAAGTTTATTACCACTTAAAAGTTTATTGTACGACGTCAATGGCGTTTAACTTAAATAATATTTGGCAAAGTGACAACTCTCTGAAATAAATTTTCAAAAAGTAAACTAAATTATTGCTCCATTTGGCCCACTGTGTTTTTGTGTTTCTTTGCACAGGGCAGAGCTATGCAATTCATTTTGCTATTTTTGCTACCTTGTTGAAATGTAAGCTTCTTTCTTTGTCTCTTTGCAAAACATTTTTTTTATTTGCATGGCTATTGGTAAATTATATTGCGTGTAAACAAAAGGAAGCAAAAGGGTGGGGGTGGATATTTAAATAGGTTACTATTTCTTACTTATAACGCTAAACGTAGTTTTGGCGATCTCTATAGTTTCTTCTAAGATAATTCTGCTTTATTCACTCAAATTAATTAATTTTCCACTATATTACTAAGTGTTGAGTATTTATCATTAATTAACTATTCATAAGCACACTTAACAAATACTATATACAAAAGAAAGCTATTCGCAAACCTATAAAAAAAAACTACTATTAGAAAATAGACATCTAAAATAGAAACACACGCACACACAGACACTCATATATACACACGCACAATTCATTATTATTATTATTTCTGTAACATTATATATTATTTACTAATGCTATAGGCCTAATTTTCTAGTTATGTCTTTGACTATGACAGCCTTTATTGTGCTTGTGTACTATGTGGCAAATAAATATTGTTCATTGTTCAACCTAGCCTAACACTATTCATACAAGATTAGCACAAATCACCAAGTTGGGTAGTTTGCTCTGTTGAAGCGTTTCCAAACTTCCCAAATTTAGGTCTATACCTATCATTTATTCATATTATTCTGACCTAAATTGTGCTTGTTTTTCTTGTGCATCCCGGTAATTTCCATTTGTGTGGCCCGGCACCTGGTCGCGTCCGACACTTAGAAGGCTATTACTTATCTTAGCTAATTGCAAATAGACACCTTCCGTTAAACAATTCTTCAAGAGATGTAAGTTGAGTCTGTGGAATACGAGATGCCTCTTGCATTAGCCGATCTATATAGCGTTAATTTGGATGTAGTGGTATTACCATACTAGCAAGTGATAGCAAAAGCGTAAATTAAAAGAAAAATGTATTATCAAATTGTGTAATTTCGTTAGACTAGTTAACAAAGCTTTGGATGGATTTTCTTATAAAAGCATTGGCAGTAGTCAAACGATGAAAGCTTGCAGATCATCAAGCTGACGTTTTACCTTACAAAATTTTACATTCAAAGTCTTTCGCTGTTTTTTGTTTTTTCTCACATTTAATATTAGCTCCCATCAATGCGTAGAATTCTGAGATTGTCTTGAGATACAGATTTACAACTCTAGGAAACGAGAGCCCAACAATGGCTCTATCTAAGGCGTATTTCAACTGTATCGACTGCCGGGCTCTGAATGTCATTTGATATATTATAGTATATTATATTCTAGATGGTATTTATAACGGGAGATAAGACGTAGCCTAGTAACGCTCCAGTGCTAGTTCTCTGATTTGTGAGATATGTATTAACGTAATTTCACGGTCGTATCTTTTGTCTTATAATTTAGTTAGTCACTATTACTAATATTTACGCTGCATACATTCAAATTTAAAATAATAAAAAAAACGCTCGAGCCTACACATTTAAAAAAAACCAAACATGCACTAATGATATACATTTTAAACCGGATTTAATTTTCCATTATAATTATTAACGTTAAACCTAATGTGGAGTGTCACTTAAGCTAAATGGATAGCCACCAGGATATAGTTCAGCTCCTGGTGATAGCACGCCTAGATCTAGCTGATAGTTATACAACCATCCGCTTAAACTTTGCCATTTTTCAAATTGTCCTTTTTGTTTTTGTTAAATATTTGTATCGTTTTGTAGCCAATGACTCAAGGTTTCCTGAAGTGCTTTTAAATGTTTATTTGAGAGAAACTTATACAAAGAATCCGCTATTTCATCAGGTTAGTAGGCTACTAAATCAACTATATCCTATACCTATTTCAGATTCGTAAAAAAAACTATTCATTACGACGACAGGGTTGCACGTGTACACACACACAAACACAAATACGTACACACATTAATCGATTTATAACCACACCTTTTGAAATGTAGACAATAGGCTAATCGAATGTCTGTTTTCCTATGCAATTTTCGATTCGAATTGGTCTGTTATTACATTGCCATAAACAAAACATTGTAATATGCACACTTAATTTTCTCGAGAAAAAAAACACACGCATACAGCCTTCATACACACTCTAAAACTGTTTTTCCATTTTACGTAACATCAAATGAAACAAAACAACAAAAACAACGAAACAACAGCACATATTCAAACAACAGCTGTTGCTTTTTTTTTATATCAAGATCTTTTATGGTCTATAATAATAACACTTTAGTGGTTGTTGTGTTGTTTTTAAAATGTCGTTTTACTTGGTACAAGATTCGACCAAGTCGAACTCCAAGCACAGTAGCGTAATTAATAGGGGGGGGGGGGGGGACGGAGTAGTCGACTAGCCCAGTTGCCAATGTTTGAAAAAGGCCCTCAAAATGGCACTTTAAAAAAATAATATCAAGACAAAATTAGCTGACGCATATTAGATATAGACTATTATTATTAATTTTTGTTATTGTATACAATTTCAATTTTAGAAAATTTTGTTTATCACATTGCCCGTTCGTAACATCTACGTACGCTAGCTCAGAGGTTGGCAACACTTTGCTAATAGTGTGCCAAAAGTAGGATTTCTATTTCATTCAGCGTGCCATGAACTTAAAAGTGATCCTGCTCATGTATTCAAATTCTTGTAAAAAAAAAAGTCTTTGCCTTTTGCAGATCTTCCAGGTGTCATTTAAAATATCTCCGCTTGCCATGTTTGGTAGGCCTACGCCTGCCTTAGGCTGCCGATACCTGCTACAGCTTAAAATACAGGTAACCGATGAACGCTGCTTAACCCTTACAGTCCCGGGCGCGTATATAGCAGAACTGAAGGCAGCATAGATAGAAGTAGCTCGGTACGGGAAGGGTTAATTAGCCCTATGGACCAACATGTTTTTAAAGTTGTAGAGCATTTTACTTTTCAATCGGGTATCTTACAGACTCTGCTTCTATACAATTGACGTAAAAAATGTAATAGTTAACTATTAGATGTATATCAGATTATCAGCCCCTTTAAATAGGAAACAAGATCTGTAAAATATAACATTAAAAAAACATAAAACATAAAACCCACAATCTCATAGCACTATCGTGGCTATGTTCACCCCATCAACATCTATCTTTGAGATCTCGGAGTGTTTTTTATTTCTATTTTAAGTTTGTTAAGTGTCACAATGAAATTAATATATTATGCCAGTCAAAATGCGGGCATTCATTCAACCACGACCTAGTGAATTACAAGGAAGGTCTCACTGCTACACTGCGATTATCATCATTATCTAGGCTGGAGGCCATCCTCGTGCATTGTAGTTTGTAGCATTTGATTTCCGCCTTTATCTTTTAAACTATAGACGTATTTAACACCACTGGCGCTTTCATAAGTAAGTCTTCTTTAATATAATAAATCTAATTATTATCTAGGCCAATAAGCTATTATCCATTTCTTAACTGTAAAAGATCAATGCGCTACGTACATTTTGTATATTCATTGATGCGATGTTTTTAGAGTATCTACCTTTTAAATGTAGATCGTTCTTCTGCTTTTGAATACTTTAAAAAATAATGTTAATAATGATCTTTTTTTGAATCTGTATATCTATCTTTATTTCCGTCTATCTGTCTATTTTGTTTGTCTATCACTATAAGTCTATCCGCATATCGGTCTATCTTTCTATCTATCTATTAATCCGTATATTCGTCTATCCGTCTATCTGCCTATCTGTCCATCTGTCTATATACCTAGTTATCCGTATATCTTTCTATCTATCTGTTTATCCGTATATTCGTGTATCTGTCTATTTTTCTATCTCTCCATCTTTCTCTCTATTTATCAATATATCCGTCTTTATGTCTACCTATCTATTTATCCGTATATCCGCCTGTCTGCCTGTCTATTCGTCTAGATGTCTATCTGTTTACTTTTCTTTTAGTATAGAAATGTCAGTGTATATCTAATTTCTTTTAATGCCCACATTTTCTGCACATATGGAGGCCTCAAAAAACTTTCTGATACATTTTTGCTTTCGACTGTAACTATGAATACTATTAGAAAAGCAAAATAATCTTTTATTGCCATGCTTTGATACTATTGGATGGTTACAGACCGACATGCACCATTTCAACGCTATATTCTTCAACTTCCTGGCACGCTCCTGTTTGGCTAAGCCTACGCCTATATACGTGCCACGTTGGGAAGTTGTTAAATAATTTTTTTATTTGCACTTCCGTCTTATAATAGCATGGTTTTCTTTACTGCGGGTAAACCATTCCGGATAAATCAAGATTTGAGACATCTTTTTGTCGAAATATAGGCCTATCTTGTCCAAAAGCAAGTGCTACGCTTGCAATGGGTGTCGCTTCTGAAAAAAAATTGAGTTAGAAATACATAGAGTCTAGATGTTGTTTAGAATGTAGGCTATGTTATAAAATAAAACATGAAAAAACATATATGTTGATTCATTTGGTTAATAACAAAACGATCACAATAACCAACGATTAAACAATAACTGACACCAGTATTTAAGGTGAGTTCTCTTACAATCAAATTAAAGTTACTTAAAACAAATCATAGAAACACACGTTTAATTGAATGTATTGTTGTTGTTTTTAATTATTATTATTGCTTTTCGGTCAAAACTTTTTAATGTACCTTCAGAACTTTTTTGTCACTCAATCAGATCTGGGTCAACCGAAGGTCATGCCCACGAATTTAATAAAGTCGAACCCAAGACCTTCGGAACGGCACTTGAACTTTTTTTGTTCACTACACCATCGCTCCCACCCTTTGTTGTAATAGTCCAATGTAAATGACTAACATAGACTGAGTCAAGATGGGATTATTCATCCCTTTACTCACACTATAATTTTTTTTTTTTTTGCTTGTCAACTGTTACGATAATCTCCGCCCACACACAATTCTTCCCGTTTATCATGTAATTTGCAAACAGATATGGTGACTGAGAGGGGTGCGGTGGAGGAGCGGACGCGCGTTCTACTGACGTCACGAAGGTCCTGATTCGAATCCTGGTTAAGTTTAGGATTCGAACCCGGGACTAGTTTGTGTCCCAACTCTGTCCCGCTTCACCGGCCCTATGATCAATTTAATCCGACGGGTATGCGCGTTGTGTAGGTATGCTTTACTTATGGCGATATTGAGTCGCGAAAGTAAAGCAGGACAACATTTAGTCCTGCTGATCCAACAATGACCAAATATTGGTCCAATATTTAAATCTTGTCCTAATGTTATACCAATGTTTGGTCGATATAGTGTTCTGTTTTGATAGCAGAAAGAAACAAAAAGTAAGATTATATTTTTAGGGGTGGGGGGGGGGGTTAAATGGGAGCCAAACTTTTACCATGTCGCTTCGCCCTCCCCCGCCCCC
Organism: Anisus vortex; assembly: GCA_949126835.1. Taxonomy (NCBI): domain Eukaryota; kingdom Metazoa; phylum Mollusca; class Gastropoda; family Planorbidae; genus Anisus; species Anisus vortex. The sequence goes on along the minus strand of OX421502.1, from coordinate 19,720,309 downwards.
TCACCCCCGTTTTTTGAGTCAATCAAAGTTTCTCTTTTATTTTAAATGTGTCATTGTACGTTGCAGTAGTTATTGAAAGCGTGATATCTCGTTTATCGCATGTCATGCACACGAGTAATCATCTCAAAGAAAACGGTCACAAAGAATTTAGCGATAGTATTTATACTTTTTTTTAGACATTCCTATCACTCTCAGCTTTAAGTCCGCATTCTATTATTCGTTATTATGTTGTTTTTGTGTGTGTGTGTGTGTGTGTGTGTGTGTGTAGGTTGTTGAAGTGTTTCAAGTGATTCCACTGAAGTTTCCTGGACTACTATTATTCTCAGTATGTGTAGGTGGAAATATTATGTGGTCGAATGCTGAAGACAACAGGATACAGAATCTGCAGCTTTCAAAAAACCCTTGCACCAAAAACCAAAAACACACTCAAGCATTTCTTTTTCGATACTGTTAATTAAACTATAAAGACCATTGACATCAAAATTCTTCAAACTTTTTCCTTTAAAGCGCATGACAATTAAAAAACAACTACTAAGAAAGAACCCTGTGTTTATTGGAAGACGCATTAATTATAAATGCTGCTGATACGCCGAACTCCTCATTCAAAACTCAGAACACAAAGTATCAATAAAAGTTAAAAAATATGCAATAATTTTTTACGGCAGCATATAGATCTAAAGCCAATTTACAAATAATGAGGTTACACAAACTGTGTGTCTATTTTATTTAAAAAAAACAAAAAAAAACAACAACAATTTTCTACCTACAAACAAAAATAAGTTATCACCGACTTGCAGTTGTCTACGAAATATGTTTTTGTTATTTTTATATTTCTCTAGCTCTCATCAGAAAATTTTAAATAATTTTCTTGCCACCTGTAGGCCTACTGCATAAATAATTTTCAATAGTTTTAATTACTAGCTTATATTCATTGATATTTCTTTCTGTACAAGGTAAAATATATTTCTTATTAATATCTAGTGGTGCTTTAACGATTGAAACCAAAATTATTTCAAATGGACTAAAGTCGGTTGTATCTCATTCACGCCTACCATTCCAACTTACAATTATTGTTTTTTTTATCCTATAGATAACCCTCCCTGTCTGTTGAGAAGAGTTCTGGTGGAATTTATTGCCTGGTTTCATTTCATTTTTACCCCCGTTTCTCATAACTCGTACTGTCTGTCTGGTTAATTGCTTGTAAAACTTTGCATCGATTTTTCGACCACTTCCGTTCGTCCAATCGAGCTGAAACTTGGGCAGCAGACTTGTGTCAACTAACAATACATTCTATCAAATTTTCAGTTTAAAAACTAGAGTATACTATAATCATGATATTTTTTTAAAATTTAAGGCTTTGTTTTGGTTTCATGTTGAAAATAGCGGTCCAACTTTTTATAGTTTTTCGTCACAAACTTTGCGCTCTAGCTTTGCGAATGAAGGGGGAAAATTAAAAAAACAAACTAGAAAATAAAACGAAACAATTCATACTGAGTTAGGAGATATTTTTCAGATTTGTGACACAGATATTCTTCTGTAGGCCTACATGTTTAATTTCCAGTAGTCAATCAATTATTTAATTACATGATGGTAAACTTAGTTTACAAAGAAAAGGAGTATAATAAAAACTTGGTTTTTATGGGTTAGTTTATTTAAGTTTCAGGACTTTGTTGTAGGTCAATTTGTACAATTGTTTTATACTTTTTTGTTATTAACGCCCTAGATTTAGTCTTACATTTTGGGGTGTCTTCCGTTGCATGAATACATGTCAAGTTTGATACTAAACTGTAGATGGGCGGGGCTGTTTTCTTTTGTTTGCTTTTTGTGTGTGTGTCTGCAAACATTCATATTATATCACTTATCGTTTTCCTGACACTTGTGTTTAAATCTGATACCCAGATCCTGAAAGAGGGCATCATCAGACCTATACTTTTAAACTATAATGGCTAAAAAGATCACAATTCTATCTCTGATAAATGTTTTGGTTGTTTTGCGTTTTCAACCAGGACACAAAATCTATAATTCTAATATCGTATGGTTGAATACACTTTGAAATTAAATAATTTTTTTATCACAGAAGCTAAATTTGAATGTGTAGTTTCAAAAGTGTAACACTTAAACTACAGAGTTTGGAAAAGAGGTTAAGGGGCGCTGATGTCCCCTAGATGTTTCGGGGGCGCTGAATACGACGTAAGACAAGACGTAGGTCTACAAACTGGCAGTTGATACTGTTCTAATAATGTTTGATAATTAAAAGTATGATTACCGTTCATTGTTTATTGAACAAAATGTCAATGAATCATTAATTTAAAACATTTTTACAATTAAAATTGGCATAAAAAGGTCGCCGAAGCTCAACTTGCCCAGGGCTTCAGAAAACATTGAACAGGCCCTGTTTGTGACGATTGTAAAAAAAAGAAAGAAAAAACCACTGTCACAGTTTCGTGTTATAAAACCCTATCTTATCATCTAGCTTGCAATCCGTGATCAGTTTAGAGTTCAGACACATCCTTCAAATCAGCGGATGTGTAACTGTTACGTGTGCGTACTGCTAAGTTGTTAAACCTTTTGTTATTTTATTGACTGTTGTTTTCAGAATGAACATAGACGATCCAGCTTTCTCACTACTTAGCATAGAAGAAAATGATAGTTCCCAGCTTGTACGTCAGAGCTACGAAGAGCCACAACTAAGAACTAAAGAGGTAAATCCATTTTCTGTTATCTTGAGCTGGCTCATCTTTCAGGAAGTACTTTTAAATGCGATAACAACATACCATGTCAAACATGACATATAACAGCACTGGCTTAAATAGAAGATCTAAGTACACATTTTTTTTTTTTTTCTTACAGCTACTCTATGGCCTTGAATTTTGTATTTGGTTTACCTTTAGAGTGTCTTAATATAATACGGTTTTGAAATCATTTTCATGGGCGTCTTATCTTGTTTTATATATTACAGACGCTCCTACTATAAAGAAGATCATTGCGTCCTACGTTCATCCCTGGTCCGAATCTATCTTTTCATTTTCATTAATGTTTCAAATGATGTTAAGTCACTGGTTTTTCTGGTTTTTCAGTTAACCCATTCCATTTCCGAATGCCACTAGGGAAGTAAGATTGTTCAAACTATAAGTTTCTTTTTCTCGGATACTCGTAGCATTTGGCTTTTTTTCTGGGACGTGTTCCAGTTAGATTCCCATTGTGTATTCATCTAGTCTAGGTCTTTTTTTTTGGTAAGAGTTCACTATATTTTTATGTCCTTATTGTTCTATAAACTATGCAGTCATCTGCAAACAATCATACTTTTGTTCCTGTTTTGATGAAATTTGGTAAATTAGAAATAGTTTGGGTCCTATAACAGTTCCTTGTGGAACTTCTGAGTTTACAGTTATTGGTGATGATTTAGAGCCATTAATTATCTCTGTTTGTTCTCTACCTAAGACAAAAAAGTCTGGAATCAAATGATGTAAGGGAACAGAGGTGTCAAAAGATTTAAGTCTTAGTGAAATGAAAACAAAAAAAAAGAAAAAGTATTTTCATATTAGCAAACCCAAAGTGAATGTTTTTTTACATTTCGATCGCAGGATCCTGCTAACAGATTCTCATTAGAATTATTTCTGCTGCAAGAGATTCTTCTGTTTTGTTTTGTGTTTTTTAAAACTTGCACGAACAAGTTGATTGTTGTAAATATTTTCTTTTTGCGGATGCTTTTAAGAAGTTGTTGTTTTTTTCTTGTGGCAATGCTTTAAAATGTCATTGTTTCGTGGTCTGGTTAAAAAAAAAACGCCATGTTTTTATCTTAGGTCCGAGTCTGCGATCTTAGGGCTTGGAAATAAAGTCTAGATATTCAATTTCTCTAAATCTGCTCTATAGTTCCAGCTTCACGCTCTAGGCAGTCTATTCGTAGATGTTCGATCATATCTTCCACCGAAGACGACTGTTCTATTGTTGCCTCTTCCACTCTGCAGACACTTTAACCTTATAAATCATCTCAGACCGGTTTTATTAGCTCTTGCCACACAGCTCGGCCATTGGTCAGAATCGTCCCAGTTCTTGTAGCCTACCATTCATTCACCTCCCATTTCCCGATGTATATGTGGGGACTTGCAAAAGAACACCCACCTAAGAGTGAATGCTAGGTACTCCTCTATTTTTAAAAAAGTGGATACTAATACAGTGTTTATTATTTACAGTGTAGAGTATACTGCTACATTGTATGCTATATACAGCGTAGTGTATACTGCTACAGTGAACACTATATACAGTGCAGTGTAATCTGCTAAAGTGTACACTATATACAGCTATTCATTGTTTAAACACAAAAAAAGTTTTAGAGGTGTTTTTTTTTCAAAAAATGTCAGATAAAAGAAAGTTAAAAATAGACCTTTAGTTTGGTGAAACTTTATCTAATTCTGTTATTATTTAAACGGCAAACTATTATCTGACTATTAGATAATTCGTAAATATGTATTTGTTTTTCTTTTTTTAAAAATTTAATCTAAAATATATTGAAGTTTAATCTAAAATATATTGAAGACGTTCTAATCTAAAATATATTGAAGACGTTCTAATCTAAATAAGCCGCGAGGGCCGCATACTATCATTTGTCCGCCCGCGCGTTACCCACTGGCTGTAGTTTGGACACCGCTGCATTACATAAATTACACTTGGTCTTGCTTTAAATTATTTCTATCATCGGTGCGCAACAGTAGTTTAAACAAGAAATTAAACTTCTTTCTGCTGTAGTAAGCCTACGGGTATTCCCGAAACGTCATAACTGCGACGCAACAAAACACCGCTCTTGAAAGCCGCACTACATGTGGGTCGAGCAATGGCATATATAATGGCATATATACATACATACAATTTTAACTCGTAGCAGTCCTCTACGTTAACAACTTAGCTAGAGAAGGCACATGTCAGATGTGAAAAGCTATTATTCAGTATATAGGACTAGGCCTAAATAAGTCAGTGACACAATAGGGATCCGTGGGGACACAAACACGATCTTTTTATATAAAGAGATTTTCAATGTTTTCAATGTATTATTCCAAACATTGTTTGACAAAAAAAGTAAAAAAATATAGTTTGGTGTTAACATTATCTAATATCCTCCATTTGTGTTACTATTTATAATTAACTATCGCGGCAAAATATAATATTGATTAATTAAAACAATGGTATGATAAACATTTTTATGATGTGTTTAATTTCTCTTCCCCCCCCCCCGCCCCTCAATAAAACTAACAGTATATTACACTTCTGACTATTGTTATAAGGAAAATACGAATATACTGAATTTACATCTTTTCTAGTTTACCAGATTTCGAATTGACAATGTTAACATATTCTAATATATCTTACTTTGGTAGACCTTTATAAGCAAATCATACATAATTTTAATGAAACATTCATTGAATTTTAAAAAAAGTGGATACTAACACAGTGTTTATTATTTACAGTGTAGAGTATACTGCTACATTGTATGCTATATACAGCGTAGTGTATACTACTACAGTGAACACTATATACAGTGCAGTGTAATCTGCTACAGTGTACACTATATACAGCTATTCATTGTTTAAACACAAAAAAAGTTTTAGAGGTGTTTTTTTTTGCAACAAAATGTCAGATAAAAGAAAGTTAAAAATAGACCTTTAGTTTGGTGAAACTTCATCTAATTCTGTTATTATTTAAACGGCAAACTATTATCTGACTATTAGATAATTCGTAAATATGTATTTGTTTTTCTTTTTTTTTAAACTTAGTCTAAAATTTATTGAAGTTTAATCTAAAATATATTGAAGACGTTCTAATCTAAATAAGCCGCGAGGGCCGCATACTATCATTTGTCCGACCGCGCGTTACCCACTGGCTGTAGTTTGGACACCCCTGCATTACATAAATTACACTTGGTCTTGCTTTAAATTATTTCTATCATCGGTGCGCAACAGTAGTTTAAACAAGAAATTAAACTTCTTTCTGCTGTAGTAAGCCTACGGGTATTCCCGAAACGTCATAACTGCGACGCAACAAAACACCGCTCTTGAAAGCCGCACTACATGTGGGTCGAGCAATGGCATGTTTTCACGGCCAAATCAATATCTACGATAAATCTAATGTGTATTTTTGTCTAACGTTCATTTCCGATTTTTATTTATGTGGCCGAAAAGCTGTAGATTTTTTTTTAGGTGAAACAAGTCGTGCATTAAAACATGAAGATAATCGTTAGAGCGCTTTTGAAGAAAATTTCCAGACATATATACACATATATATATAGTACCAGGTGACCGATCATTCGATCGGTAATAAAGAGCAGGCGCTTGTACCTTAACATCATGTGTATGTAAAACAACAGTGCATAAATTTTAAAAATACTTCTTTACCAGACCAATAAATTGTAGGCCTATTTGTCTTTTTTCTTTTTTCTACTATGAATAACATGGGCTTTAAATTCTAACAGTCGAAGCAGATTTTTATTTGTGCAGTCTTATATCTAGATTTTCCCCGAGAACCCCCCCCCCCCAAAAAAAAAAAAAAAAAAAAAAACAACCTAGTTTAATCTCATTTTAAACCAAAAAAAAAACATGTAGGCTAGAGTTGTCAGTTTTAAATCCAACAGAAATATATGTCATTTATGTCATTAAATCGCCAGGCTACAACGAATACATAATGTACTGCGCGTTTGTTTATGTGCAAGTCTAAAAGAGACTCGGGAACTGCCCGTCTACGCTCGCTCCACTGGCTCCCCGTGAAAGCCAGAATTGAGTATAAAGTGACGCTACTATGCCATCAGTGCATTTGTAATAACGAGTTTCCGTCCTATCTCAAGGCACTAATCAGACCTTATGTCCCGCAAAGAACACTTCGTTCTGCAAACTCATCGCTTCTGGAAGAGCCCCGTTTCTCTCTGACGACCGTTGGTCTTAGAGCCTTCTCAGTATCCGGTCCGAAGGTGTGGATTCAACTTCCCATTCAACTGAGGCGAACAAGCTCTACTGTTACTTTCAAAAAGGACTTAAAGCTCATTATTTCAATATTTACCTTCGATAACATTTAACATGCTTTAGAAACTTACTGTCTTATTTATGGGTTGGGTCGGTTAATGCTACATTTATTTGTTTTGTCTTTTTTTTTAAATCATCAATTTAGCTCTGTCACCTGGCCTAATGTAATATCCGTATTCTTAGTTGTATGTTAAACGCGCTCTGAGCTTACATTATGTTTGTTGGCAGCGCTATACAAATATTATTATTATTATTATTATTTAAAAGACTTAAAATGAAAAGTTTAAATTTAAAATATCGTGAATTACGTTACAATTTTTAGTTCTTCTACCCCTTCCCCTATTGGTGATTTGGTGTACGCTCGTTTGAATCTGTGGCGCCTTCACTGTGGAACGGCTTACCTGAGACACTGAAAAACTCTGTGTCAAAAAAGGCATTCAAGAAGAATTTGAAGACTTTTCTTTTCAACTAAATTGATCAAATACACATCCATCAGCAAAAAACTTGTTTGAAACTATTTTAAAATGTTATTGTCATTTCGTGCCTCCATCGGCCGAAACCTTGTTTAAAACTATTTTAGAGTGTATTTGTCGTTTCGATTTTGTGAGCGCGCTAAGCATGCTTTTATTAGCATAGAGTGAGGCGCTATATAAATGACCAATTAATTAATTAATTAATTAACTTTAACAACTGTCAAACTTTCCTATAACATTATGTCAATTTTTTCAACTCCTTCCCACAACCCACTCAAGCTAACAATGAGTTACGGCCGTTAAATATGTTTGATAGGAATTAAAAAGGTCTACGAATAAATGTAAATCGGGTAAAAAAAATAGGCATAGTCTAACTGGAGAATCGAACCCGCTCGCACGCACAGAAGTCCTCTACGTTGACAACTTAGCTAGAGAAGGCACATGTCAGATGTGAAAAGCTATTAGACAGTATATAGGACTAAATAAGTCAGTGACACAATAGAGATCGGTGGGGACACAAACACGATCTTTTTATATATAGAGATTTTCAATGTTTTCAATGTATTATTCCAAACATTGTTTGACAAAAAAGTAAAAAAATATAGTTTAGTGTTAACATTATCTAATATCCTCCATTTGTGTTACTATTTAAAATAAACTATCGCGGCAAAATATAATATTGATTAATTAAAACAATGGTATGATAAACATTTTTTTTTTTAGCATTAAACTTAAATACTAAATAATTATCGGTGAAATTAGGTTATTCATTTAAAAGACTGCAATTGAAAAGATTATAATATATATAGGCTACGTTAGATGATGTGTTTAATTCCTTCCCCCCTCCCCCGCCCCTCAATAAAACTAACAGTATATTACACTTCTGACTATTGTTATAAGGAAAATACGAATATACTGAATTTACATCTTTTCTAGTTTACCAGATTTCGAATTGACAATGTTAACATATTCTAATATATCTTACTTTGGTAGGCCTTTATAAGCAAATCATACACATTTTTAATGAAACATTCATTGAATTTTTAAAAAAGTGGATACTAATACAGTGTTTATTATTTACAGTGTAGAGTATACTGCTACATTGTATGCTATATACAGCGTAGTGTATACTGCTACAGTGAACACTATATACAATGTAGTGTAATCTGCTACAGTGTACACTATATACAGCTATTCATTGTTTAAACACAAACAAGTTTTAGAGGTGGGTTTTTTTCAAAAAATGTCAGATAAAAGAAAGTTAAAAATATACCTTTAGTTTGATGAAACTTAATCTAATTCTGTTATTTTTTTAACGGCAAACTATTATCTGACTATTAGATAATTCGTAAATATGTATTTGTTTTTCTTTTTTTTTAAATTTAATCTAAAATATATTGAAGTTTAATCTAAAATATATTGAAGACGTTCTAATCTAAATAAGCCGCGAGGGCCGCATACTATCATTTGTCCGCCCGCGCGTTACCCACTGGCTGTAGTTTGGACACCCCTGCATTACATAAATTACACTTGGTCTTGCTTTAAATTATTTCTATCATCGGTGCGCAACAGTAGTTTAAACAAGAAATTAAACTTCTTTCTGCTGTAGTAAGCCTACGGGTATTCCCGAAACGTCATAACTGCGACGCAACAAAACACCGCTCTTGAAAGCCGCACTACATGTGGGTCGAGCAATGGCATGTTTTCACGGCCAAATCAATATCTACGATAAATCTAATGTGTATTTTTGTCTAACGTTCATTTCCGATTTTTATTTATGTGGCCGAAAAGCTGTAGATTTTTTTTTAGGTGAAACAAGTCGTGCATTAAAACATGAAGATAATCGTTAGAGCGCTTTTGAAGAAAATTTCCAGACATATATACACACATATATATATAGTACCAGGTGACCGATCATTCGATCGGTAATAAAGAGCAGGCGCTTGTACCTTAACATCATGTGTATGTAAAACAACAGTGCATACATTTTATAAAATACTTCTTTACCAGACCAATAAATTGTATTTGTCTTTTTTCTTTTTTCTACTATGAATAACATGGGCTTTAAATTCTAACAGTCGAAGCAGATTTTTATTTGTGCCGTCTAATATCTAGATTTTGACCGATACCCCCCCCCCCCCCCCAAAAAAAAAAAAAAAAAAAAAAAAAAAAAACAACAACAACAGCTTAATCTCATTTTAAACCAAAAAAAACATGAAGGCTAGAGTTGTCAGTTTTAAATCCAACAGAAATATATGTCATTTATGTCATTAAATCGCCAGGCTACAACGAATACATAAAAGTACTGCGCGTTTGTTTATGTGCAAGTCTAAAAGAGACTCGGGAACTGCCCTTCTAAGCTCGCTCCAGAATTGAGTATAAAGTGGCGCTACTTTGCCATCAGTGCATTTTTAAATACGAGTTTTCGTCCTATCTCAAGGCACTAATCAGACCTTATGTCCCGCAAAGAACACTTTGTTCTACAAACTCATCGCTTCTGGAAGAGCCCCGTTTCTCTCTGACGACCGTTGGCCTTAGAGCCTTCTCAGTATCCGGTCCGAAAGTGTGGAATCAACTTCCCATTCAACTGAGGCGAACAAGCTCTACTGTTACTTTCAAAAAGAACTTAAAAACTCATTATTTCAATATTTACCTTCGATAACATTTAACATGCTTTAGAAACTTACTGTCTTATTTATGGGTTAAGTCGGTTAATGCTACATTTATTTGTTTTGTCTTGTTTTTTATCATCAATTTAGCTCTGTCACCTGGCCTAGTGTAATATCCGTATTCTTAGTTGTATGTTAAACGCGCTCTGAGCTTACATTATGTTTGTTGGCAGCGCTTTACAAATATTATTATTATTATTTTTTAAAAGACTGAAAATGAAAAGTTTAAATTTAAAATATCGTGAATTACGTTACAATTTTTAGTTCTTCTACCCCTTCCCCTATTGGTGTACGCTCGTTTGAATCTGTGGCGCCTTCACTGTGGAACGGCTTACCTGAGACACTGAAAAACTCTGTGTCAAAAAAGGCATTCAAGAAGAATTTGAAGACTTTTCTTTTCAACTAAATTGATCAAATACACATCCATCAGCAAAAAACTTGTTTGAAACTATTTTAAAATGTTATTGTCGTTTCGTGCGTCCATCGGCCGAAACCTTGTTTAAAACTATTTTAGAGCGTTATTGTCGTTTCGATTTTGTGAGCGCGCCGAGCATGCTTTTATTAGTATGGAGTGAGGCGCTATATAAATGACCAATTAATTAATTAATTATTTAACTTAAACAACTGTCAAACTTTCCTATAAAATTATGTCAATTTTTTCAAATCCCTCCCTCAACCCATTCAAGCTAACAATGAGTTACGGCCGGCAAATATGTTTGATAGGAATTAAAAAGGTCTACGAATAAATGTAAATCGGGTAAAAAAAATAGGCATAGTCTAACTGGAGAATCGAACCCGCTCGCACGCACAGCAGTCCTCTACGTTACCAACTTAGCTAGAGAAGGCACATGTCAGATGTGAAAAGCTATTAGACAGTATATAGGACTAGGCCTAAAAAAGTCAGTGACACAATAGGGATCCGTGGGGACACAAACACGATCTTTTTATATATAGAGATTTTCAATGTTTTCAATGTATTATTCCAAACATTGTTTTACGAAAAAAGTAAAAAAATATAGTTTGGTGTTAACATTATTTAATATCCTCCATTTGTGTTACTATTTATAATAAACTATCGCGGTAAAATATAATATTGATTAATTAAAACAATGGTATGATAAACATTTTTTTTTTTAATTTTGAGCATTAAACTTAAATACTAAATAATTAAAGGTAAAATTATGTTATTCGTTGAAAAGACTGCAAATGAAAAGATCATAATATATGTAGGCTTCGTTAGATAATGTGTTTAATTTCTCCCCCCCCCCCCCCGCCCCTCAATAAAACTAACAGTATATTACACTTCTGACTATTGTTATAAGGAAAATACGAATATACTGAATTTACATCTTTTCTAGTTTACCAGATTTCGAATTGACAATGTTAACATATTCTAATATATCTTACTTTGGTAGGCCTTTATAAGCAAATCATACACATTTTTAATGAAACATTAATTGAATTTTTAAAAAAGTGAATACTAAAACAGTGTTTATTATTTACAGTGTAGAGTATACTGCTACGTTGTATGCTATATACAGCGTAGTGTATACTGCTACAGTGAACACTATATACAGTGCAGTGTAATCTGCTACAGTGTACACTATATACAGCTATTCATTGTTTAAACACAAAAAAAGTTTTAGAGGTGGTTTTTTTTCAAAAAATGTCAGATAAAAGAAAGTTACAAATAGACCTTTAGTTTGGTGAAAGTTCTTCTAATTCTGTTATTATTTAAACGGCAAACTATTATCTCACTATTAGATAATTCGTAAATATGTATTTGTTTTCTTTTTTTTTAAATTTAATCTAAAATATATTGAAGTTTAATCTAAAATATATTGGTAGACGTTCAAATCTAAATAAGCCGCGAGGGCCGCATACTATCATTTGTCCGCCCGCGCGTTACCCACTGGCTGTAGTTTGGACACCCCTGCATTACATAAATTACACTTGGTCTTGCTTTAAATTATTTCTATCATCGGTGCGCAACAGTAGTTTAAACAAGAAATTAAACTTCTTTCTGCTGTAGTAAGCCTACGGGTATTCCCGAAACGTCATAACTGCGACGCAACAAAACACCGCTCTTGAAAGCCGCACTACACGTGGGTCGAGCAAGGGCATGTTTTCACGGCCAAAATCAATATCTACGATAAATCTAATGTGTATTTTTGTTTAACGTCCATTTCCGATTTTTATTTATGGGGCCGAAAATCTGTAGATTTTTTTTTAGGTGAAACAAGTAGTGCATTAAAACATGAAGATAATCGTTAGAGCGCTTTTGAAGAAAATTTCCAGACATATATACACATATATATATATATACATACAATTTTAACTCGTATTATAGTATAGGATATATATATATATATACATACATACAATTTTAACTCGTATTATAGTATAGGATATATATATGTCTGGAAATTTTCTTCAAAAGCGCTCTAACGATTATCTTCATGTTTTAATGCACTACTTGTTTCACCTAAAAAAAAATCTACAGCTTTTCGGCCCCACAAATAAAAATCGGAAATGGACGTTAAACAAAAATACACATTAGATTTATCGTAGATATTGATTTTGGCCGTGAAAACATGCCATTGCTCGACCCACATGTAGTGCGGCTTTCAAGAGCGGTGTTTTGTTGCGTCGCAGTTATGACGTTTCGGGAATACCCGTAGGCTTACTACAGCAGAAAGAAGTTTAATTTCTTGTTTAAACTACTGTTGCGCACCGATGATAGAAATAATTTAAAGCAAGACCAAGTGTAATTTAATGTAATGCAGGGGTGTGCAAACTACAGCCAGTGGGTAACGCGCGGGCGGACAAATGATAGTATGCGGCCCTCGCGGCTTATTTAGATTAGAACGTCTTCAATATATTTTAGATTAAACTTCAATATATTTTAGATTAAATAAAAAAAAAGAAAAACAAATACATATTTACGAATTATCTAATAGTCAGATAATAGTTTGCCGTTTAAATAATAACAGAATTAGATGAAGTTTCACCAAACTAAAGGTCTATTTTTAACTTTCTTTTATCTGACATTTTTTGAAAAAAAAAAAAAACTCTAAAACTTTTTTTTGTGTTTAAACAATGAATAGCTGTATATAGTGTACACTGTAGCAGATTACACTGCACTGTATATAGTGTTCACTGTAGCAGTATACACTACGCTGTATATAGCATACAATGTAGCAGTATACTCTACACTGTAAATAATAAACACTGTATTAGTATCCACTTTTTTAAAAATTCAATGAATGTTTCATTAAAAATATGTATGATTTGCTTATAAAGGCCTACCAAAGTAAGATATATTAGAATATGTTAACATTGTCAATTCGAAATCTGGTAAACTAGAAAAGATGTAAATTCAGTATATTCGTATTTTCCTTATAACAATAGTCAGAAGTGTAATATACTGTTAGTTTTATTGAGGGGCGGGGGGGGGGGGAATTAAACACATCGTCTAACGTAGCCTATATATATTAGGATCTTTTCATTTGCAGTCTTTTCAATGAATAACATAATTTTACCTTTAATTATTTAGTATTTAAGTTTAATGCTCAAAATTTTAACAAAAAATGTTTATCATACCATTGTTTTAATTAATCAATATTATATTTTGCAGCGATAGTTTATTATAAATAGTAACACAAATGGAGGATATTAGATAATGTTAACATCAAACTATATTTTTTTTACTTTTTTGTCAAACAATGTTTGGAATAATTCATTAAAAACATTGAAAATCTCTATATATAAAAAGATCGTGTTTGTGTCCCCACGGATCCCTATTGTGTCACTGACTTATTTAGGCCTAGTCCTATATACTGTCTAATAGCTTTTTACATCTGACATGTGCCTTCTCTAGCTAATTTGTTAACGTAGAGGACTGCTGTGCGTGCGACCCGGGTTCCATTCTCCAGTTAGACTATGCCTATTTGTTTTACCCGATTTACATTTATTCGTAGACCTTTTTAATTCCTATCAAACATATTTGCCGGCCGTAACTCATTGTTAGCTTGAATGGGTTGAGGGGGGGAGTTGAAAAAATTGACATAATGTTATAGGAAAGTTTGACAGTTGTTAAAGTTAATTAATTCATTAATTAATTGGTCATTTATATAGCGCCTTACTCCATGCTAATAAAAGCATGCTCAGCGCGCTCACAAAATTGAAACGACAATAACACTCTAAAATAGTCTTAAACAAGGTTTTGGCCGAAGGAGGCACGAAACGACAATAACATTTTAAAATAGTTTCAAACAAGTTTTTTGCTGATGGATGTGTATTTGATCAATTTAGTTGAAAAGAAAAGTCTTCGAATTCTTCTTGAATGCCTTTTTTGACACAGAGTTTTTCAGTGTCTCAGGTAAGCCGTTCCACAGTGAAGGCGCCACAGATTCAAACGAGCGTAGGCTACACCAATAGGGGAAGGGGTAGAAGAACTAAAAATTGTAACGTAATTCACGATATGTTAAATTTAAACTTTTCATTTTCAGTATTTTAAATAATAATAATAATAATATTTGTATAGCGCTGCCAACAAACATGATGTAAGCTCAGAGCGCGTTTAACATACAACTAAGAATACGGATATTACACTAGGCCAGGTGACAGAGCTAAATTGATGATTTAAAAAAAGGCAAAACAAATAAATGTAGCATTAACCGACCCAACCCATAAATAAGACAGTAAGTTTATAAAGCATTTTAAATGTTATCGAAGGTAAATATTGAAATAATGAGTTTTTAAGTTCTTTTTGAAAGTAACAGTAGAGCTTGTTCACCTCAGTTGAATGGGAAGTTGATTCCACACCTTCGGACCGGATACTGAGAACGCTCTAAGGCCAACGGTCGTCAGAGAGAAACGGGGCTCTTCCAGAAGCGATGAGTTTGCAGAACGAAGAATTCTTTGCGGGACATAAGGTCTGATTAGTGCCTTGAGGTAGGACGGAAACTCGTTATTAAAAATGCACTGATGGCAAAGTAGCGCCACTTTATACTCAATTCTGGCTTTCACGGGGAGCCAGTGGAGCGAACGTAGAAGGGCAGTTCCCGAGTCTCTTTTAGACTTGCACATAAACAAACGCGCAGTACTTTTATGTATTCGTTGTAGCCTGGCGATTTAATGACATAAATGCCATATATTTCTGTTGGATTTAAAACTGACAACTCTAGCCTGCATGTTTTTTTTTGGTTTAAAATGAGATTAAGCTATTGTTGTTTTTTTTTTTTTTTTTTGGTTTTTTTTTTTGTTGTTGTTGTTTTTTTGGGGGTGGGGTTATTGGGCAAAATCTAGATATCAGACTGCACAAATAAAAATCTACTTCGACTGTTAGAATTTAAAGCCTATGTTATTCATAGTAGAAAAAAAGAAAAAAGACAAATACAATTTATTGGTCTGGTAAAGAAGTATTTTTAAAATTTATGCACTGTTGTTTTACATACACATGATGTTAAGGTACAAGCGCCTGCTCTTTATTACCGATCGAATGATCGGTCACCTGGTACTATATCCTATACTATAATACGAGTTAAAATTGTATGTATGTATATATATATATATATATATATATATATATATATATATGTCTGGAAATTTTCTTCAAAAGTGCTCTAACGATTATCTTCATGTTTTAATGCACTACTTGTTTCACCTAAAAAAAAATCTACAGCTTTTCGGCCCCACAAATAAAAATCGGAAATGGACGTTAAACAAAAATACACATTAGATTTATCGTATATATTGATTTTGGCCGTGAAAACATGCCATTGCTCGACCCACATGTAGTGCGGCTTTCAAGAGCGGTGTTTTGTTGCGTTGCAGTTATGACGTTTCGGGAATACCCGTAGGCTTACTACAGTAGAAAGAAGTTTAATTTCTTGTTTAAACTACTGTTGCGCACCGATGATAGAAATAATTTAAAGCAAGACTAAGTGTAATGTATGTAATGCAGGGGTGTCCAAACTACAGCCAGTGGGTAACGCGCGGGCGGACAAATGATAATATGCGGCCCTCGCGGCTTATTTAGATTAGAACGTCTTCAATATATTTTAGATTAAACTTCAATATATTTTAGATTAAATTTTAAAAAAAAGAAAAACAAATACATATTTACGAATTATCTAATAGTCAGATAATAGTTTGCCGTTTAAATAATAACAGAATTAGATGAAGTTTCACCAAACTAAAGGTCTATTTTTAACTTTCTTTTATCTAACATTTTTTGAAAAAAAAACACCTCTAAAACTTTTTTTGTGTTTAAACAATGAATAGCTGTATATAGTGTACACTGTAGCAGATTACACTGCACTGTATATAGTGTTCACTGTAGCAGTATACACTACGCTGTATATAGCATACAATGTAGCAGTATACTCTACACTGTAAATAATAAACACTGTATTAGTATCCACTTTTTTAAAAATTCAATGAATGTTTCATTAAAAATATGTATGATTTGCTTATAAAGGTCTACCAAAGTAAGATATATTAGAATATGTTAACATTGTCAATTCGAAATCTGGTAAACTAGAAAAGATGTAAATTCAGTGAAGCCGGCTGGTCTAGTGGTTAGCACACCGGACTGTCAACCAAAAACCATCGGACAGGTCGCGGGTTCGATCCCTGCCACCGGCGGATCCCTGTCACCCTGTAGGAGTTTTGGGCCTGTAAACGTATTTGCGCCAGCAGGCAGCACTATGTTTACAGCAGCGCATAGAACCCTAACCCTAACCCATAGAACTGTTCCCAACAGGAACGGGATATGCGCTATAAAAGTCTCATATTTATTTATTTATTTATTTTATATTCGTATTTTCCTTATAACAATAGTCAGAAGTGTAATATACTGTTAGTTTTATTGAGGGGTGGGGGGGGGGGGGAGAGAAATTAAACACATCATCTAACGAAGCCTATATATATTATAATCTTTTCAATGAATAACATAATTTCACCTTTAATTATTTAGTATTTAAGTTTAATGCTCAAAATTTAAAAAAAAAAATGTTTATCATACCATTGTTTTAATTAATCAATATTATATTTTGCCGCGATAGTTTATTATATATAGTAACACAAATGGAGGATATTAGATAATGTTAACACCAAACTATATTTTTTTACTTTTTTTGTCAAACAATGTTTTAAATAATACATTGAAAACATTGAAAATCTCTATATATAAAAAGATCGTGTTTGTGTCCCCACGGATCCCTATTGTGTCACTGACTTATTTAGGCCTAGTCCTATATACTGTCTAATAGCTTTTCACATCTGACATGTGCCCTCTCTAGCTAAGTTGTTAACGTAGAGGACTGCTGTGCGTGCGAGCGGGTTCGATTCTCCAGTTAGACTATGCCTATTTTTTTTACCCGATTTACATTTATTCGTAGACCTTTTTAATTCCTATCAAACATATTTGCCGGCCGTAACTCATTGTTAGCTTGAATGGGTTGAGGGAGGGAGTTAAAAAAATTGACATAATGTTATAGGAAAGTTTGACAGTTGTTAAAGTTAATTAATTAATTAATTAATTGGTCATTTATATAGCGCCTTACTCCATGCTAATAAAAGCATGCTCAGCGCGCTCACAAAATCGAAACGACAATAACACTCTAAAATAGTTTTAAACAAGGTTTCGGCCGATGGAGGCACGAAACGACAATAACATTTTAAAATAGTTTCAAACTAGTTTTTTGCTGATGGATGTGTATTTGATCAATTTAGTTGAAAAGAAAAGTCTTCAAATTCTTCTTGAATGCCTTTTTTGACACAGAGTTTTTCAGTGTCTCAGGTAAGCCGTTCCACAGTGAAGGCGCCAGAGATTCAAACGAGCGTACACCAATAAGGGAAGGGGTAGAAGAACTAAAAATTGTAACGTAATTCACGATATTTTAAATTTAAACTTTTCATTTTCAGACTTTTAAATAATAATAATAATAATAATATTTGTATAGCGCTGCCAACAAACATAATGTAAGCTCAGAGCGCGTTTAACATACAACTAAGAATACGGATATTACACTAGGCCAGGTGACAGAGCTAAATTGATGATTAAAAAAAAGACAAAACAAATAAATGTAGCATTAACCGACCCAACCCATAAAAAAGACAGTAAGTTTCTAAAGCATGTTAAATGTTATCGAAGGTAAATATTGAAATAATGAGTTTTTAAGTTCTTTTTGAAAGTAACAGTAGAGCTTGTTCGCCTCAGTTAAATGGGAAGTTGATTCCACACCTTCGGACCGGATACTGAGAAGGCTCTAAGGCCAACGGTCGTCAGATAGAAACGGGGCTCTTCCAGAAGCGATGAGTTTGCAGAACGAAGTGTTCTTTGCGGGACATAAGGTGTGATTAGTGCCTTGAGGTAGGACGGAAACTCGTTATTAAAAATGCACTGATGGCAAAGTAGCGCCACTTTATACTCAATTCTGGCTTTCACGGGTAGCCAGTGGAGCGAGTGTAGAGGGGCAGTTCCCGAGTCTCTTTTAGACTTGCACATAAACAAACGCGCAGTACTTTTATGTATTCGTTGTAGCCTGGCGATTTAATGACATAAATGCCATATATTTCTGTTGGATTTAAATTGACACTTCTAGCCTGCATGTTTTTTTTGGTTTAAAATGAGATTAAGCGGTTGTTTTTTTTTTTTGTTTTTTTTTTGTTTTTTTTTTGTTTTTTTTTTTTGGGGGGGGGGGTTATCGGGCAAAATCTAGATATTAGACTGCACAAATAAAAATCTACTTCGACTTTTAGAATTTAAAGCCTATGTTATTCATAGTAGAAAAAAGAAAAAGAAAAATACAATTTATTGGTCTGGTAAAGAAGTATTTCTAAAATTTATGCACTGTTGTTTTACATACACATGATGTTAAGGTACAAGCGCCTGCTCTTTATTACCGATCGAATGATCGGTCACCTGGTACTATATATATATATATATATATGTCTGGAAATTTTCTTCAAAAGCGCTCTAACGATTATCTTCATGTTTTAATGCACGACTTGTTTCACCTAAAAAAAAATCTACAGCTTTTCGGCCACACAAATAAAAATCGGAAATGAACGTTAGACAAAAATACCCTTAGATTTATCGTAGATATTGATTTTGGCCGTGAAAACATGCCATTGCACCATCCACATGTAGCGCGGCATTCAAGAGCGGTGTTTTGTTGCGTCGCAGTTATGACGTTTCGGGAATACCCGTAGGCTTACTACAGCAGAAAAAAGTTTAATTTCTTGTTTAAACTACTGTTGCGCACCGATGATAGAAATAATTTAAAGCAAGACCAAGTGTAATTTATGTAATGCATGGGTGTCCAAACTACAGCCAGTGGGTAACGCGCGGGCGGACAAATGATAGTATGCGGCCCTCGCGGCTTATTTAGATTAGAACGTCTTCAATATATTTTAGATTAAACTACAATATATTTTAGATTAAATTAAAAAAAAAAAAAAAAACAAATACATATTTACGAATTATCTAATAGTCAGATAATAGTTTGCCGTTTAAATAATAACAGAATTAGATGAAGTTTCACCAAACTAAAGGTCTATTTTTAACTTTCTTTTATCTGACATTAAAAAAAAAAAAACACCTCTAAAACTTGTTTGTGTTTAAACAATGAATAGCTGTATATAGTGTACACTGTAGCAGATTACACTACACTGTATATAGTGTGACTGTAGCAGTATACACTAAGCTGTATGTAGCATACAATGTAGCAGTATACTCTACACTGTAAATAATAAACAGTGTATTAGTATCCACTTTTTTAAAAATTCAATGAATGTTTCATTAAAAACATGTATGATTTGCTTATAAAGGACTACCAAAGTAAGATATATTAGAATATGTTAACATTGTCAATTCGAAATCTGGTAAACTAGAAAAGATGTAAATTCAGTATATTCGTATTTTTCTTTATAACAATAGTCAGAAGTGTAATATACTGCTAGTTTTATTGAGGGGCCGGGGGGGGGGGAGAAATTAAACACATCATCTAACGAAGCCTATATATATTATGATCTTTTCATTTGCAGTCTTTTTAATTAATAACATAATTTCACCTTTAATTTGCCGGCCGTAACTCATTGTTAGCTTGAATGGGTTGAGGGAGGGAGTTGAAAAAATTGACATAATGTTATAGGAAAGTTTGACAGTTGTTAAAGTTAATTAATTAATTAATTAATTGGTCATTTATATAGCGCCTTACTCCATGCTAATAAAAGCATGCTCAGCGCGCTCACAAAATCGAAACGACAATAACACTCTAAAATAGTTTTAAACAAGGTTTCGGCCGATGGAGGCACGAAACGACAATAACATTTTAAAATAGTTTCAAACAAGTTTTTTGCTGATGGATGTGTATTTGATCAATTTAGTTGAAAAGAAAAGTCTTCAAATTCTTCTTGAATGCCTTTTTTGACACAGTTTTTTTGTGTCTCAGGTAAGCCGTTCCACAGTGAAGGCGCCACAGATTCAAACGAGCGTACACCAATAGGGGAAGGGGTAGAAGAACTAAAAATTGTAACGTAATTCACGATATTTTAAATTTAAACTTTTCATTTTCAGTCATTTAAATAATAATAATAATAAAATTTGTAAAGCGCTGCCAACAAACATAATGTAAGCTCAGAGCGCGTTTAACATACAACTAAGAATACGGATATTACACTAGGCCAGGTGACAGAGCTAAATTGATGACAAAATAAAGTCAAAACAAATAAATGTAGCATTAACCGACCCAACCCATAAATAAGACAGTAAGTTTCTAAAGCATGTTAAATGTTATCGAAGGTAAATATTGAAATAATGAGTTTTTAAGTTCTTTTTGAAAGTAACAGTAGAGCTTGTTCGCCTCAGTTAAATGGGAAGTTGATTCCACACCTTCGGACCGGATACTGAGAAGGCTCTAAGGCCAGCGGTCGTCAGAGAGAAACGGGGCTCTTCCAGAAGCGATGAGTTTGCAGAACGAAGTGTTCTTTGCGGGACATAAGGTCTGATTAGTGCCTTGAGATAGGACGGAAACTCGTTATTAAAAATGCACTGATGGCAAAGTAGCGACACTTTATACTCAATTCTGGCTTTCACGGGGAGCCAGTGGAGCGAGCGTAGAAGGGCAGTTCCCGAGTCTCTTTTAGACTTGCACATAAACAGACGCGCAGTACTTTTATGTATTTGTTGTAGCCTGGCGATTTAATGACATAAATGACATGTATTTCTGTTGGATTTAAAACTGACAACTCTAGCCTGCATGTTGTTTTTTTTTGGTTTAAAATGAGATTTAGCTGGTTTTTTTTTGTTATTTTTTTTTTTTTGGGGGGGGGGGGTTATCGGGCAATTCTAGATATCAGACTGCACAAATAAAAATCTACTTCGACTGTTAGAATTTAAAGCCTATGTTATTCATAGTAGGAAAAAAAAAAGACAAATACAATTTATTGGTCTGGTAAAGAAGTACTTTTAAAATTTATGCACTGTTGTTTTACATACACATGATGTTAAGGTACAAGCGCCTGCTCTTTATTACCGATCGAATGATCGGTCACCTGGTACTAATTACTATACTAGACTATAGTGACACATATTTGACGTGGCAAATCAATATATTTTCATAAAAACAACACAATGTGCATTCAGTGTGCAAATAGAATACAGTAGTCTATTTGCACACGTTTGTTGGCTTCCATTAGTCTCGAGAGACGACGGAATTTTGTGTGCCCTTGAGGGAATCTGTGCTCCTGGCCTTGCAGCTTCTGCTGTGGCTGTACAATCCCACACGCGAGTGACAGTCCCTGTTGCACATCTTGCACAAGAAGACAGAATTGGTCGTGGACTGGTCTCTTCCCTTCCTTCTGGTGCGCTTCTCGTCAGCGAGCCGTTGCAGGTCTCTTTCTCCTGCTTCCAGTCCGGAGGTCAGCGCTCGTCTCCGACTGGACCTGTCCTTGGCAAGTTCCTCCCAGCTGTTTATGTCCATGGCTAGTGCTTTCATGTCTCTCTTGCAGACATCCCTAAAACGGAGGTGGGGCCGGCCTGCAGTCCTCTTTAATAATAATAATAATAATAATAATAATGACATTTGTATAGCGCTGCCAACAAACATACTGTAAGCTCAGAACGCATTTAACGTGACAATTAAAGAACACATATTATTATACAATATATAGTCCAAGAGATAAGAAAAACAACTAAATGATGATGCAAAACATTACAAACATAGAACAAATCAAACAACTAAAACAAATTAACCGACCTAACATATAAGTAAGACAGTGGGGCTCTAAAGCATGTTAACTAAGATAAATATTGAAATAATGAGTTTTTAAGTTCTTCTTGAAGGAATCAATGGAGCTTGTTTGCTTGAGTTTAATGGGAAGAAGATTCCACACCTTCGGACCAGATACTGAGAAGGCTCTAAGGCCAACGGTCATCAGAGAGAAACGGGGCTCTTCCAGAAGCGATGAGTTGGCAGAACGAAGTGTTCTTTGAGGGACATATGGTGTTATTAGTTCCTTGAGATAGGACGGAAACTCGTTATTAAAAATGCACTAATGGCAAAATAGCGCCACTTTATACTCGATTCTGTCTTTCACGGGGAGCCAATGGAGCTGACGCAGGAGAACTGTCACAGAATCTCGCCTTGACTTACGCATGACTAGGCGAGCGGCACTGTTTTGTATTCGCTGTAGTTTGGAGACCTTATCTTCAGGTAGCCCGATAAGCAGAGCATTGCAGTAGTCGAGGCGTGACAGTATAAAGGCAGCCGCAAGTTTCTTTGCTGACTCAAGTGACAAATAGGGCCGTATCTGGCCAAGTCTACGCAGCTGTAAATAAAGGCCTCTGCATAGATTTACAATGTGGGCATCGAAAGACAACTGTGAGTCGAGGGTGACACCCAGGTTTCTTACGTTGTCAGCAAAGGGGATATGGCAGTTTAAGACCACCAATGAATCCAAGTCCTCAACTTTGGCGATTTTACTCAGAGTTCCGATTAGAATTGCCTCCGTCTTGTCTTCGTTCATCTTAAGTCTGTTTTCCATCATCCAGGAGCAGACACTAGCAATAGTAAGACTGAAGTTGGCTGCTATACGAGAGATTTCAGCGGGAACAGCAGAATCATGCATCTGCGAATCGTCAGCGTAGAAGTGGTATGAAATGTTAAAAGGCCTGATGACATCGCCAAGTGGATAAGTGTACAGTAAAAACAGTACTGGGCCCAGAACCGATCCCTGTGGTACTCCATAATGCAGAGTCAAGTATGTTGAGGTAGATCCACCAATGATGACACTTTGTGTGCGTTTAGTTAGGTAGGATTTAAACCAGCTGCCAACACATCCCGAGCAACCAAAAGTAGTAGACAATCTATCAATAAGAATCTCATGGTCAAGCGTATCGAATGCAGCTGACAAATCGAGCATCGCTAAGATGCCAACACGATACGCTCTAGGACCTTTGATAGGAATGGTAAGTTGGAAACTGGCCGGTAATTCTTTAGGCACTCGGCATCCAGATTGGACTTTTTTAAAAGGGGCTTGACAAGCGCATGCTTGAAAGACTGTGGTACTATGCCGGTAGTCAATGAGGTATTCATTATTTCTGTGATAACAGGAGCAAGTTCATCGAGGCAATCGATTAGTATTGAGCAGGGAATAGGATCAAGATCACATGACATTTTTGGCATCTTCATAATAAGGTTCTTAATATAAGCCTCGGACACGCAACTAAACTCACAAAAAGAGGAACCCTGAAAAATTTGATCGTTGTATAGCTGTGAACTTTATTGAAAGAGTCAGGGAGCTCAGCGGGAGAAATGGAAGATGGCAGTACTGGGTTGCCTGCACCACCCAGCATCTCAGCAGTTACTCTGAACAATTCCCTGGAGGAATCAGCTCCTTTGATTTTGACACAAAGATAATGAGTCTTAGCATCTCTCATCATTCGGTTTACCTTGTTTTTTTCGTGTACATAAACCTGTCGGTGAACTGTAAGTCCTGTCTTTTTATACATTCTCTCCGCACGACGTCGTATACGTTTAGCAGCTTTGATGTTATCCGACATCCACGGGGCAGATGGGCGATCAGAGACTGATCGAGTGATGAGAGGGGCATGCCTGTCCAATACATTTCTAAAACTGGTGGTATAGTGTGCATACAAGTCTGTGGGGCTAGGCTGCAATAACATGGCGACTGCATCTGATCTAAACATGTCCACATTATGCCCTATCTCCACTTATCTACATCTTAATATCTTATCA
Organism: Anisus vortex; assembly: GCA_949126835.1. Classification (NCBI taxonomy): domain Eukaryota; kingdom Metazoa; phylum Mollusca; class Gastropoda; family Planorbidae; genus Anisus; species Anisus vortex. The sequence continues at coordinate 19,695,890 of OX421502.1, read as the reverse complement.
GGGTTGCCAGATAAAATTTTATGAATAATCCAAACAACTGCCAAAAATAATCCAAATTTCAAAGAAATAATCCAAATTTTGAAAGTTGGGGAAAACTCATTAACTTACATCAACTCGAGAAGGGTAGGGGTGGCAAGCAAGATGGGTAGGGGTGCCAAGTCAGGAGAGGGTAGGTTGGAGTAACCAGTTGTCTTTATATTACCATACATAGGGGTGGGTGTAGCATGCATAGGATGGGCATTCAAGGTCACCTTATCGTTGTAATTTCTAGTAAATACATCCTGAAAATAGATGGTGATGTCGGACATCGCCAAGCACTTATCTTAGAAACAACAAAATGCGAGTAAATGTGACCGTATGTGTGGGTGAAAGGGGACAATACACAATAGATATGGGTTAATAGGAATAGCCTACAATGATTACAGGTGATGTGGCAGAATAACAATGACAAAAAAACATACTTTTACACGTATCCAATCAAATTTCGTTCTGGGCCAGATAGCCTTTGTTTTATTTTAACCAGGCAAGTTGGCTTAGACCTACAAGAATTTTTTTTAAAATTTAAATCATTTTATTAGATAAAATGTAAAGTATGAAGTGTTAAGTCCTGGAAGGCAAAAAAATCCAAAAATAATCAAAAAATCCAAACCTAAAATTACAATCCAAACATGTCAAAAATAATCCAAAAACAGGCAGTTTGGATTAAAAGGTAGGCCTAGGCCCTAGGCCTAATCAGCCCTATAACTTCTATATTTGCAGCTGTTGTATAGTATATACATCTTGACTTTAACACATAAGTTTGTTATTAATGCTTTAGATTCTGAAGGTTTAAGGATAATAATAGTATAATAATCCAATAGTTGTCTATGGCCAAAATTTTTCTGAAACTAATTATATTTTAAATCCATTATAACTGAATTTTAATTTTCACAGTGCTACTAATTCTGAAGATTTGGACTTCTCAGATGTTGATCCGAGCTACAAACCAGATGTTGCTGATTTAAGGATAACAGTAACCCCCCTTTCTTCAACGTCAAGTGACCAAATAAGGTACCGGTAGGCCTAATCCATTATCTGCATTTGTTGTAGGACTATATTATATATAGGCCTATAGCTGAACTTTCAGTCAGACTTTTATTTAATTTCCGTATATTTCCATAAGAATATTAGGTAAAATTTCGGTACTCCTGCCCCACGAAAAGTAGGGTTCTAAAAAATTCCAACTGAAAATTATTTCGCGTGGAGCTATTGATAAGTGTCTTAAAAAGAGCGGCAGACTATTGAAAATGCAAAAAAAAATTTTTTTTTATGGAAAAAAATTATTTCAATTGTGTTTACCTAAGGCTTGTGACGTCACACAGCCATGAAACACGATGTCTGCAGCGCTTTTTATGACACTTTTCAATAGCTCCGCTTACAAAAATTTTCAGTGGGAATATCTTAGAACCGATACCGAAAAGGGAAAAGGGGCGAAATAGCACGAAATGTATAAAGAAATAAATGTATCTTACCTTATTTTAGAAGAAATAACACGGAAAACGTGCAAACACAGTTGGACTGCCGGTGGACGCCATGACACTACGTCACGTCTTTGTCATGTGATGTCTGGAAAGAGGCCGGGAAAGGGGGGGGGGGTGAATTTGAACGATGTTTGTTTCACACCCGTTCTAACCGACAATAACGTGAAACAAGAACAACATCATCATCAACATAAATAAAAACAACAAAAACAAACTACTTGCGTTCTTCTTCATTCTGTCCACTCACAACCTCTGGATGGCTTTCTTCCTCATTCTCTCCACTCTCAACCTCGGGATCGCCTACTTCATTCTCTTCGCTGTCAACCGCGGGATAAGGGGACCCATCATAGAGATCAGCTATACATCTAAAAATGAAGTGGATTCTAGTGCCTAAATCGGGGTGTGACCTTCTAAACAAAAATTCAGCTAAATGGACATGGAGGTGATGTTTTCGGTTGCCATGAGCAGGCAACGACGACCTAACATCCCTTCATAACCGTTCAACAGTTTGGGTATGGGCATGGGTGAGGGGGTCTACGAAATTATACGTATGATTTACAGTGAGGTGGGTGTATCCTTCCATTCCAAGACAATCATACGCCTTCCAACAGTCGCTCATCACAGTCGTGCTGGGGATAATTTTTTCTTTAATTACTATAAGAAGGGTTTGGAAGTCTTTTGTGGCGACGGGTACTAAAAAACAATTTTTACTCCCCCTCTCAATCCCCCCAAAAAGCCAGGTACCCTCTATCCTCCTATCCCTATTATATTTACTCCTACCAATTTTACATTCGTCTATCTCTACAATTTTGCCCGGACCCCCCAAAATGACATCTCGTTTCTCTACCATCGCGTGAATACAAACCTCCCGTAAAAAAAGACAAACAGTCGATGACGGTTGAGCTACTCATTTCATATTCAAAACAATAAACGTCTATAGTGGGATGCATAATAAATAGTCCACATCGCCACAAGGTCACAAATTTTTTGGCGGGAAAGGTGGGATTTATGGAACCAGGTGTACTGGTTTTGGGACACACTAAAATTGCAATGCACAGACCTACGTTTCTTTTTATTCTTGCTAACGAAGGACCGTTTACGACAGCGAAACAGACCATTGTTCAAAGTCATGGGGGAGCTACATTTTTCACAAACTTTACTTTTAGGAATCAGTCTATGGCTGTATAAAAAGCTAAGGAAGCGGTCCTCGTCCTTTAACATGTCTCTAAATTTACCGTAACTCCACCGGCAGTCAGAACACACGTTATTGGAATCAACACTATCGGCTGTTAAACACATTGATGCTTTCGCCTCCATAGTTAGAGAAAAAGTGACCGGTAAAGAGCGTGTCTTACCTTGACCGTTGTTATAGCTCGAGCGGCCGTGTATCGCACGGACTGCCCGTGCGATATGGCATTGTGGGATCAAAGAAATACAATTTGTCAAGAAGTAAATAAATACAAGGGGACGTAACAAACTTTTCATCTCCGTGAAAAAAATTCCAAAGGAGGTAACTGATGTACAATTTTAAACACACAATTTCAAAGGGAGGTAATATTAAAAAAAAAATAATTAATTTTCAACATTTGAATTTTTTTTTTTAAATCACAGAAATGGAGCCGCTCAATAAAACCTCGATTTTTGTGTAACAGGGTGGGGCGAGGGGAGGGCGGTTATATTTTACATTCATGGTTACTACTAATTAAAGAGGGTTGTGGGTAAAGGACAGCAATCATTTACTAAATACATCTAAACTAGGGCACGAGGGGACTTTGGGCTTCCGTGACACTTCCGTTGGGACAGAAGGATTATTACAATCTAAACAGACCAAATCAACTCGTCCCAATTAAGAGAAAATAAAAATCATAAAAACAAATTAAACCCCAACAATAAACCTATACTTTCTATACTCTAAACATACTGTAAACCCTCACAAATAATAACCAAACTTTAACTCCCCACAAAAAAACAAACTTCAACTCCCCACTAAAAACAAACTTCAACTCCCCACTAAAAACCAACATAGGCTGACATTACGATCTACAATATAATAGAATAGAAATAGAGAAATAAAGATAAGCATTAGAACATGGTCATCTATATACATAAGCATAATATATATATACTATATACAGTAAATAAAACTACACAGCATAGTCCAAACTATAATAACCAGTTCAAACATGAACCTATAACTCATTGTACATCTTATAACATAATAAGAATTATGACATAAGAATCAACCCAGCTCTAGTCAATGAAAACTAGAACAAGACCACACCGCTCTATACTCTGTACCACAGAGTTAGGCCACTCACTGGTTAATACAAACCAGTTAAAACCAAGCATGAAATAAAAACATCTACCATAACTTATTCCCATGCCGGCCATTAAAGGCTACATTACATTAAAATAATAATATACATGAAATAAAAAGAAATATACATTTAAAAAGAAGATGCCAACATGGCGGATAATGTTCCTTCCCAAACCTCCAACTTAATCCATTCCCATCAATGCACTTATCATAGACAAGTGGACAATATACATAAAATAAATAAATTAAACATAGTATAAAATAAAATAAACATTCTAAAAAGTAATTAAATCTCAACTCACGTCATTTCCGAACAAGCCACACACAACTACACCATATACTGACCACTGGTTTCTCAACAAAATGGCCATTCCAGCCGGGTGTGGCTTAATTACTCTATTTATAGCCCCTGACTGGACGTCTCTGATGACCTTTCCAACTCTCGTTCTAACTAATTTCAAAAATGACTATTTCCTGTCGACTAAAGTGCTAATCCTTATTCTAAATCTCTAATTGCTAAATATCTACAAATTTACCTTATGTACAACCATATACTAAATTAAACTACAATAAAAATTCTACCTATTACTTTAATTAAACTACACTAACGAAAACCCAATTTAAAATTATCGGAAAATGAATTCTAATTCTAACAAGTGACGCGTGGTCTATCCACTAAACCGCGTTTTGGGACTTTTACAAAATATAAAACATTATGTACATACATTATTTTTATACCAAACAGTCCCCCAAGTCTATAAATATATTACAAATAATAAAACACAATTAAATTAAAAGTCAATTACTTACATTCTCGCAAATCATAGCACACACAGAGCACAGAAACTTAAACACATCCAAAACAGACCACTCGTACAGCACAAAGCAATTAATCACACTTTTAATTTAAGTCACTGACCTACATTTGCATTCAGGACAAAAAGATCTTTAAAAAGAAAAACTCTGCGTGTCAGTTAAACCAAAGTTTAGCCCAATATTAGGCCGCAAACTACAATTATCTGTCAATCTTTTCTTTGGCGTCTATCAGTGGATGTGTCCATGTAAGGCCAATAGCCTTTCTTACTTACAATTGATACCCTCCAAGTCTACTTTAGTCTGCCTACTTTCCCTTTTCCCTGGAAAACCCAGTCTAAAGTTTGTCTTGCAATACTGTTCTTCGGATCTTCTCAAACCGTGTCCTGTTCACTTCCAGACTTCCACAATTGGTTTTTGTCTTATAATTTAGGTTGACGCATCATAGGCCAATTATTTTCAGTCTTCTAGCTTTCAGTATATATTATAATCCAATAGTTGCCTGATGTTTATATTATTTAATCTCTAGGTTTATAAAGTATTTTAAAAATTACATCACCTAAATTTGTTACTGAAAAAAAACTTAATATTTTGACATCCCTGGACCTTGACACAAATATATTTAAGATTTTTTATCTGTAGAGAATTTGATGATCAATAAGTTTAAATCTGTACTCCCTGTACTGATTGTGTAAATCTGTACTCCCTGTACTGATTGTGTAAATGTGTACCTTCTGTACTGTACTGTACTCCCTGAACTGATTAAAGCTGTTAACTGTCATACTCTTAGACAGAATACATGTTATAAATTGAAGAAAAAATTCAGTCACAAAATTTACTTTTTATGTACGGTACTATGCTCTATACACATATATCAATTCATTTTTTAATTATAATAATAGCATGTTGTTTTTAACCATAGCCCTAATTTTGTTCTTTTTATCCCTGCAGATTTGATTCACATAGGCTTACAAATTTTAATGTGCTGAAGAGACCAAGGAATCGAGAGACCTGGAAGTGTAATGTGAATAAGAAGAAGAGGCGTCAAGCTGGCCATGAATATGTCAGCAGGATAAAAGTGATTACAAGAAGGAGATAGCTGCAGAATATAAAGGATTGTAATAGCTGCAATGTATTGGACTTTTCATTATTAAACTATATTTGCTTTTAGTTTTTGGTTTGACTACATTATACATTCTATGTATTGAACTTTTCATCTTTATTTTCATTATTACAATATATATGCTTTTAGTTTTTGGTTTGATTACATTATTCATTCAATGTATTGAACTTTTCATCTCTATTTTCATTATTACACTATATTAGCGTTATCTTATAAGTTTACAGACATTCCCTCTAGATGGAAGATTATATTACGTCCATTAGGCCCAAAACTCCTGCATGGCGACAGGGATTGGTCGGTGGCAGGGATAGAACCCGCGACATGTCAGTTGTTTTTGGTTGACAGTCCGGTGAACTAACCACTGGACCAGCCAGCTTCACATTATACATTCATTGTATTGAACTTTTCATCTCTATTTTCATTATTACACTATATTTGCTTTTAGTTATTGTTTTGATTACATTATTCATTCAGTGTATTGAAATTTCTCTGTATTATTACACTGTATTTGCTTTTTGGTATATATAGTTTTTTTTTAGTTAGTCTTGATTGAGTATATTGCATTTTAAAATTTATTTTCAATATCAAATTCTATTTGTAATTTTGTTAGCACACATAATAAATAATGTATTGTGAAATGCATTGGTGCAAAACTAAATTGTGTTAAATTATGTTTGTAACAGTGCATTTGGAAAATCTACCTTGTTTTGTTCCAGGCTTAGGAAAGTTTGAGTAATTAACTCCTTCATTAATCCGAACAGTGGATGCTAGTACCATAAATAATACAGTATTTCAAATATTATCTTTATGATGTAATTGAATCATAATATCAGTTTAATCCTAGTAAACATAATATCAAGGTTTTATTATCAATAATATCAAGCCAGGATTGAAAACAATTTAATAGTACAACAATTAATTAAGTCAAGTTAATTAAACTGAAGGCTATATTTTATTTTGTGAATAATTAGGTTTTATTATCAATAATATCAAGCCAGGATTGAAAACAATTTAATAGTACAACAATTAATTAAGTCAAGTTAATTAAACTGAAGGCTATATTTTATTTTGTGAATAATTAGTACTAGGCCTAGTAAAGTAAAATAGTTTGGAGCTAGTTGAGGTAAAATTGATTTTGAAGGAGTATAGATATAATTTCTTCCAGGCTAACTTGATGGGTGGGTGTCCAAGAGAATAATATACATTTCTACTATTTCTAGTATTGTTGGATGTATTAAAACAAATACTCCAAATATATTTTTAATGCTTGTATTTTTTTTATGAGCACTTCGTCTTTCTTCTATGGCGGGGGTGAGCGTGGCGGAGTTGGCCTCGAACCAGTCATTGTTTTTAGTCTTTTTCTTCCAAAGATCTGCATGGCTGTGCTGTGTATTGTTTCTCTGAGGTTGTCCCACTTTTCTTTGGCACTCAGGCCAGAGAGATCAGTGTCTAGTGAGTTTGATAAAGCCTGCATGAACTCTGTTTTCCTGTCTGGGTGATATGTCTTGCTCACATCAATGCGGGGTCTGCCTTCTGGCCTGAATCGGTGGATTTTCTTGGGCAGCAATCTCATCTTGCAACACACCAGTGAATGATCAGTGTCGCAGTCTGCACTATGGAAAGTGCGAGTGAGGAGAACCTGCTTCATTGCGGAACGCCTGGTGATGATCAGGTTCAGCTAGTGTTTAGAGCGGGGATGTCTCCATGATACCCTATGCTGGCGCTTTGTCTGAAAGAAAATGTTGGTGATGTATAGATCATGATAAGAACACAGTTCCATTAAGAGTCTCTGTCCGTTTTCGTTCATCTTTCCCGTGCCGAATCTTCCCAAACAGGAGGGCCATGAAACGTAGTCAGCACCCACCCTAGCATTGAAGTCGCCCAATAATATAAAATGCTCATCTTTGGGGATTATGCCTAGCAGTGAGTCCAGCTGGTCTAAGATTCTGTCACCGAGCCTGCAATTAGCCTAGGCTATCAGTGCAGACTTAGTGGATAACTCAGCAGGTACACAGGGTGATGGGGAGGGGTGATTTAGGCAGGTTTTCTAGGTGGTATGTGGTCCCGAAGTGCAGATGATTCCTAGGTGATTCTAAGACAAATTTATATCCAGGTTTCGTTTGGCTCGTTAATACGTAGGTTGAGTTAAACTGTTGACTAATTGACACTGTCACTGGACGTCACACAAACAGGTATTCTATCAATCGATAAGCAAGGCGTATTGTAACAACGAATATTTTATTCACGTGAAAGTCCGTATTCAATCATTGATGACATGAGCACATAATTCATACAATCCAAATACAAGTGATAAAGAGTGTACATTTAATCATAGGCTTAAACTACATGTAGCAGATAGTCCTACAAGGACTCTACAACAGACTATAGCACCGCTAGATGCTATTGGAGCTCGGGGCATCCAACCCTCGAGACTCCTTAAGCCAGACTGACCTCAAACTAACTTATATTTACATTACATGTTAAACAACAAGTTAGGTTGCAACTCCCCACGTGATTGTAATGAGGGGGGAGGGGCAAGGGTAAGATTGACCCGTAGATAGCGTATCCGATTGGTCAACATGTCTCTTCAATTCAACATTTGATTAATTGGCATGTGAAAATAAGTACCAAACGGTAGTGGGGAGGGGTGCGGGGAGGGGGAAGACGCGGCGGTAGGGAAACTTCGAAGGCCCTGTGTTGTTGGTCAGAGTTTTCTCTCTTGTCCGTCGGGGTCCTGCATCAAAGATTCCAAGTTCCCTATTCTCTGACCAGGGGAAGAACCGTCATTGAGATGTGAATTTCCTGTGATCTGGTCAAAGAGACTGTGGGGTGGGGGGGGGGGGATTAGCTTGGTTGCGTCAGGTATGACCCTGGCCTTGTTCCGAGGGCATGGGGCGGGGAGGGGGGAGGAACACACACGTGCTACAACATTTATAATGTACATGAATGGGAACTAATATCAATGACTAATCGTATAACAATAAGTAATATACTGATAAGCATGCAGAACGTATACATATATGTAAATAAAATTCAATGCAAGCTAAATACTTTAATCTTAAATATTATAGGAGATAGAAAGGAAAGACACATTCTTACTCCAATCAGACATTCAATAGTGGCACATAGTGTCTGTGGTTTGTACGTACATATGAGATGATTATAGTATCTTATAAGAGCGGATTACATCTAAGACCTTCCTTAGTTGAGTGTGACGTTAATCTTCTCCCCAAAACGCCACACCTGCCCCGCCATGTTTTAAAGCTTTCATATAATGAAAGATTTGACCCATTAGAGGTAGGCCTACTGCATTTACTATTTACACTATGAGTGTTCTGGACCATCGAAGCGAAGCGGGTGGTCATCGCTATGGGGAAGAGGGGGGAGGTCGAGACAAGGCGGTAAGGGATGACGGGCGAATATTTTTACGTTTCTATTGAGGGCGGAGGAGAAAAGCATGCTTTAGCGTTTCTTACAGTACTTTAAATCTATTCCGGCATAATGCTTAGTCTAGGTTCGTCCCATTTATTTGCGAGCTATTGACACGGTTTATTCATTTTATCGTTTGTCTGTGACTGTCTTAGGTCCTTACTTTTTCATATATTGATAGTTTGATAGGCACTAGCTAGGAAATCTATTTATTTCATGCTTTCTATGTGCTATAAATGCGGGATTCACTTTATTATAATAATTATAAGCATAATAATAATAATAATTCGACCTCGGCAGTAGGGTCCACGAAATTGGAGGAAGTCCGAGACGGGATGCCAAAACTGGGTGATAGGGATCGAATTGCTGATCGAACTATCAGGTCCACCAGTTCACTCCCTGCCTCGCGCTAAAGCGGACAGGTGAGGGGATCTGGCTCACACGTAAATATCAGGGGATCTATGACGGAGTCATAGAGGGTGGGGCAGCGGAGTCCTTTGCTTAACGTATTGGTACATGCATTATTGGCCTAGTGAACATTCTTCAGGGGGGGGGGGGCGGCGGCGGGCGTTGTGTGGGCGCGTGCAGCTGACCCCAACACAAGCCTAAACCCTAGTGTTTCTGATCACGTGGATTCTGATTTCTCACGCGCGAGTGACTTCTAGTGGGGGGGGGGCGGAGTAAGGCGGTAGTCAAGTCACCTCTGGCGCGATAGGCCAGGAAATTGTATCAATGTTGTCGTTCGTTTGCAATTATTGGGCCCTAGAGCTAAAACACGGACATAGCTTCACTTTAATTGTTACACTATTCGCTTCTCTTCTTTTCTCAAGCATTACATTTCTCATTGTTTAACAGTTCAATACAGTTTATCGGCTGGGAGAGAAGTGTGGGGGGGGGGGGGCGAGTTACGGCCCTTACACGCGTCATGTCTCGCTGACCAGATGCCCAGGGCAGATTTAGTTTTACCTGGCGTCGGGGGGGGGGGGCTGGCAGTGGGGCGTCAATTACTTTGGCTACTGTAAAGATTAAATCGTTTTCCTTTCTCTATTCCCGTTTTATAAATTTGTAAAATCGGTAAAGAAGCAATTATTTAATTCGCTACCAATAATATCTCGGTACGTACATTTGACCAACTCACATATATGCCACTCACCGTTTTATTTATACACATTCATTTTCTTTCACGCTAGACCGCGGGGTCTTGAATCTTGACGTCAGAGTGGTCTGGCACATCAGATGACATCGGATGACATCAGTTGTGTAGCGCTTTTAGAACAGTCAATGGGCCCGTAGGCAGTCTTAAAATCTAACACATTTATTATCCAACGCGTTGTGTAAGGAACACAGTTCATCAAAAGTTAATATATACACATGGTAATCCGATAACAGTTCGTATACTCCAATCTAAAGGCAATAATGTCAGCTTTCGGGAAACGTACTGCTGATGACAGTTTAATCCAGTGCGAACGTGGCTGTAAGTATCCAAGAATTATAGCTGAATGGCCGAACATATGTAATGTTGAAGATTGCAGGCTGAATTGCGGCCCGGTGGGCGCGAATATTTTCAGTGTTTCTCAGGGCGGGTACTGGTTCACAGTATTTGGCGGACATAGTTATGCGATCTGGCAAATAATTTCGTTACGCATAAGCTAATCTCAAGCAGAAATGTCGATATGCCTATTGACTATCGGCATTCGGCAAGCATATATAGTGTACAGAGTTGTACAGGAGCTAATCCGAGCAGGAAACGACTTTGTTATTGGTGGCGCTCTGGCCGACATCTAACATAATAGAGCAAGTTATCCAAACACGAGTGGCGATTTTGTTATTGTGGCGTGAAGCCGACAAATAAACGTAATACAGCAAATAACCCGAACAGGCAAGGCGATATATTTCAAGCGTATAGCGTTGGCAGAAACAAGAGTTGACGTATAATTCTACGATGATAGATGAGTGTTTGCAGTGGAGTCAAATAACACAGTTCGCTCACCTGATGAAACCTTAAGCCCCCAGTCTTTCATCACGTGAAGAATATCATAGCACAGAGTTCAATGTTGAGCGTGAGTACTTATCCATGTACGTCAAGCAAAACTAATTCCGGCACGAGCCCACAGGTGTGGCGTGCTGGTCTAAGATTCTGTCACCGAGCCTGCAATTAGCCTAGGCTATCAGTGCAGACTTAGTGGATAACTCAGCAGGTACACAGGGTGATGGGGAGGGGTGATTTAGGCAGGTTTTCTAGGTGGTATGTGGTCCCGAAGTGCAGATGATTCCTAGGTGATTCTAAGACAAATTTATATCCAGGTTTCGTTTGGCTCGTTAATACGTAGGTTGAGTTAAACTGTTGACTAATTGACACTGTCACTGGACGTCACACAAACAGGTATTCTATCAATCGATAAGCAAGGCGTATTGTAACAACGAATATTTTATTCACGTGAAAGTCCGTATTCAATCATTGATGACATGAGCACATAATTCATACAATCCAAATACAAGTGATAAAGAGTGTACATTTAATCATAGGCTTAAACTACATGTAGCAGATAGTCCTACAAGGACTCTACAACAGACTATAGCACCGCTAGATGCTATTGGAGCTCGGGGCATCCAACCCTCGAGACTCCTTAAGCCAGACTGACCTCAAACTAACTTATATTTACATTACATGTTAAACAACAAGTTAGGTTGCAACTCCCCACGTGATTGTAATGAGGGGGGAGGGGCAAGGGTAAGATTGACCCGTAGATAGCGTATCCGATTGGTCAACATGTCTCTTCAATTCAACATTTGATTAATTGGCATGTGAAAATAAGTACCAAACGGTAGTGGGGAGGGGTGCGGGGAGGGGGAAGACGCGGCGGTAGGGAAACTTCGAAGGCCCTGTGTTGTTGGTCAGAGTTTTCTCTCTTGTCCGTCGGGGTCCTGCATCAAAGATTCCAAGTTCCCTATTCTCTGACCAGGGGAAGAACCGTCATTGAGATGTGAATTTCCTGTGATCTGGTCAAAGAGACTGTGGGGTGGGGGGGGGGATTAGCTTGGTTGCGTCAGGTATGACCCTGGCCTTGTTCCGAGGGCATGGGGCGGGGAGGGGGGAGGAACACACACGTGCTACAACATTTATAATGTACATGAATGGGAACTAATATCAATGACTAATCGTATAACAATAAGTAATATACTGATAAGCATGCAGAACGTATACATATATGTAAATAAAATTCAATGCAAGCTAAATACTTTAATCTTAAATATTATAGGAGATAGAAAGGAAAGACACATTCTTACTCCAATCAGACATTCAATAGTGGCACATAGTGTCTGTGGTTTGTACGTACATATGAGATGATTATAGTATCTTATAAGAGCGGATTACATCTAAGACCTTCCTTAGTTGAGTGTGACGTTAATCTTCTCCCCAAAACGCCACAATTATCAATAATATCAAGCCAGGATTGAAAACAATTTAATAGTACAACAATTAATTAAGTCAAGTTAATTAAACTGAAGGCTATATTTTATTTTGTGAATAATTAGGTTTTATTATCAATAATATCAAGCCAGGATTGAAAACAATTTAATAGTACAACAATTAATTAAGTCAAGTTAATTAAACTGAAGGCTATATTTTATTTTGTGAATAATTAGTACTAGGCCTAGTAAAGTAAAATAGTTTGGAGCTAGTTGAGGTAAAATTGATTTTGAAGGAGTATAGATATAATTTCTTCCAGGCTAACTTGATGGGTGGGTGTCCAAGAGAATAATATACATTTCTACTATTTCTAGTATTGTTGGATGTATTAAAACAAATACTCCAAATATATTTTTAATGCTTGTATTTTTTTTATGAGCACTTCGTCTTTCTTCTATGGCGGGGGTGAGCGTGGCGGAGTTGGCCTCGAACCAGTCATTGTTTTTAGTCTTTTTCTTCCAAAGATCTGCATGGCTGTGCTGTGTATTGTTTCTCTGAGGTTGTCCCACTTTTCTTTGGCACTCAGGCCAGAGAGATCAGTGTCTAGTGAGTTTGATAAAGCCTGCATGAACTCTGTTTTCCTGTCTGGGTGATATGTCTTGCTCACATCAATGCGGGGTCTGCCTTCTGGCCTGAATCGGTGGATTTTCTTGGGCAGCAATCTCATCTTGCAACACACCAGTGAATGATCAGTGTCGCAGTCTGCACTATGGAAAGTGCGAGTGAGGAGAACCTGCTTCATTGCGGAACGCCTGGTGATGATCAGGTTCAGCTAGTGTTTAGAGCGGGGATGTCTCCATGATACCCTATGCTGGCGCTTTGTCTGAAAGAAAATGTTGGTGATGTATAGATCGTGATAAGAACACAGTTCCATTAAGAGTCTCTGTCCGTTTTCGTTCATCTTTCCCGTGCCGAATCTTCCCAAACAGGAGGGCCATGAAACGTAGTCAGCACCCACCCTAGCATTGAAGTCGCCCAATAATATAAAATGCTCATCTTTGGGGATTATGCCTAGCAGTGAGTCCAGCTGGTCATAGAACTCATCTTTGGTGTGCGTGGTGGCGCTGAGAGTTGGTGCGTATGCACTGATTAGGTTGGCTGGACCTGTTGAGGTGTGGAGGCGGAGTAAAAGTAGTCTTTCAGTTCCCTGTTGGAAGGGTACTATCATCCCCAGGAGGGAGTTCCGGACAGCGAATCCAACGCCGTATTCTCTGACTTCTTCCACACTTTTACCGTGCCAGAAAAACGTGAAGTCTCTTTCTCTTAGGGACCCGGAACCTGGCAGCCGTGTCTCTTGTAAAGTGGCTATGACGACCCGTAGCCTTACGAGTTCGTCGTTGATAACTGATGTTTTCCGAGCATCGCTGATGTCTTGAAGGTTGTCTGACAGCCCGGGAGTCAGTGTCCTTACATTCCAGCTCCCCAGTTTAAGGATTGGGGTTTTCCTTTTTGTTTTTGTTTTATTGCTTGGTGCATGAGTTGCAGTGCACTTGTCGGGCATGTGCGTGCCCTAAGCCCTACGCACCCAGTAAGGCAGGCAAACTGTGACGGGATAGCACCTAATTGACTGCGGGCTGCCCAGCTTGAGGCGGGCGGTAGCTGTCCAATGAGACATTGTCATCTCTCCCACCGTCGGAAGCAGTCCCTGGCGCCAGTTCTACGCCAATTGAGCGGGTGGCTTATAACCGGTAACTACTGCTTCCCGTGTTGTGTCGACGCTGTGAGGCGAATCTGGAGTGTCCTCTCCAGGGCACAGGCCTGGGCAGGTGATGAAGAGAATAAGCTGTTGCCCATGCAGCAGACTCCCTCTCTCAACTCACCTGATGGGTCCAACGGAAAGGCGGAGCCAGTACAACTTGGTATCAGCTGCGTCGCAGGAATTGCCAGAGAGACGTTGCAGGCAACGCCAGACTGCCTTAGGGATTCCGTCTCCTGATTTGTGATCGGGGTTTACTCCCCTAGCCTTTCTCAGGAATGAGTGTAGCCGCAAGGCAGCGGAGGTTTGAAAGCAGAGTTTCTTTCTCCTAGATGAGCAGCCAATCATGGCTGACGAGCCCCATTTGCCCAAATCAACTGGTTTTTAGGCGCCAGTGTTCCGCCTTTCACCCCTTCTCCTGTTAGTTAGGAACGGGCTTCGCCGGACTTATATTCAAGTCACTCGTGAAGGCCAGGAGCTGGATTCGGCTGTCAGAGGCAATTAGAGACGCAAGCCATTGGAGCATTTCATGAGATGAGGGAGCTTATCCCCGCATCCACCCCGGCTATGCCAGCCGTTGAAACACGTGTGCAAATAGCCACAGCCATAAATTCGGTCCTGGATTGGTTTTGGTGTGCAAAGGTGTAGAAAGATTTTATAGTAAAATAGTTTAATATGGTGCACAGAAAATAACCAGGAAGTGACGACTATGTCCTAAAGTAAATATAAAATAATAATTTGTAGGTCTTAAACATATTTGTTTCTAACCGATTGCAATATAGTATTTTTATTAAAATATTTACCTGGATGAGTAAAGTATTGTGAAATTTCAGATTGAACCTTATTACTTTGTAGCCGATGTTTTTTTGTGATTTTTTAGTCGTTGGGGTTTCGTTTTTTTTCATCGTAGTTGGCGTTATGAAAATGTTTTCTAGTTCTAATAATTTCCGCCGGCAAGCCATGGCGCAACCTCAAGCTCCAGCTCCAGGTCCCGTTGTTCCGGTACAAGCGCAAGTGCCAGTGGCGCAAGTAGGCCTACCTACTCCACCTGTCAACAACCCTGCACCTCTCAATAACAACGCTGCGCCTGACGCCCCACTACAAGCACCACAAATTGTAGCAGATGGTGGTGACCATCGATTCTACTTTGTTATTTTCGGCATTGTGATTAGTTGTTAGCTTACGTGAGCCTATACTGCTATAGTGTATACAATAAACTATTGTGAAAAACTATTGTCAGCTGTCACTGCCCTAGCCTACAACCTACTACAAAGAGCCTACATTGATAACTTTGATTTTCTTAAAAAGGATCTTACTAATATGTCAATAGTATATAACTATATAACACATACCAATATACAAATACAAGTATATAATATATTAAATACAGCTTGTGAATAAAGGTTTCTATATAGGCCTATATAGGCTACATGTAAATTAAATTTATACACAAAACAAACATTTCTTTGCGTTCTTTTTTCTTTCAAGTTTTGTGTGTTTATTTTTTCTTGGCTTAAATTTAAGTCTAATTATGGGTTTTAATTAAGTTATTTGTTGTTGCTTTTTATTTTAATTGGTAAGGGTTTTCTGTTTTTTTTTTCAAGTTTTGTGTTTCTTTTTCTTGTTTAAAGTTTTTTTTTTTTTTAGTGTTAGTCTAATTACTTGTTAAAGTTATTTGTTGTTGCTTTCCGCAATGATTTGTAAAAAAATGTGTTAATAAATTTTTTTATTAATTTATTTTAATTTAAGTATTTATAATTATATAAAAGTGTGCGCATTTGTGACTTATGTTGTTGTTTTTTAAATTCTTTTATTTAGTGCGGTCCTATCAACTAAAAACTTCAGTCTTAAAGTCTTAAAGCTATTAGAATTGACTATCAAAGTCTTACACTTTGCTATGAGTGACACCGCTGTAAAAGAATTTGCCATGCTGATGATAGTGATCATAAGAAAAACCAGAAAAACATCTGCAGTGAAAAATGCAGACAAGTTTGTGACAAATTGACAAATGCCAACAGAGCTGCAATGGAGAGCACAAATTAAATGTGAAGCCGGCTGGTCCAGCGGTTAGTTCACCGGACTGTCAACCAAGTACCAACTAACAGGTCCCGAATTATATCCCTGCCACCGACGGATCCCTGTCGCCCTGCAGGAGTTTTGGGCCTAGTGGACGTAATAATCTTCTATCTAGAAGTAGAAGGAACGTCTGTTAACTTATAAGACTTATAAGAAATGCGGTGAGCATGATGTTTGCCGTTTAACTGTGGACAAGCGCATTCCAATATGCAATCTCAATCACATGCAGTTGCAGTAGGTTCCTTGCTACTTGATAGTACTTGGAACCAAATAAATTTAAATTTTGAATTTATAAAAATAATGTACAAGATTTATATACTGTTTGTATTTCTAAATATATTTTAATGAGTGATAGTATTGCATAATAAGTAAACAACTTACCAACCCAGGTGCTTCACAGTTGCCGTCCTTTATTGAAGAATTTCGTCCGAGGTGGATGTTGTTGACATATTCCCTCAGCTTAGTCCTTGGGGTAACACTAGCCATTAAAGTTTAAGGGCTTTTCTAAAGAGGAACAATTACTTCTATTAGAGATATTATTTAATAAATGCCGGTTGATAAGCTGTTATTAATTGAACAAATCCATCTCCAATGTCCAATGAGATTCTTTATGACTAATCAATATTGCATGTCATACTTATCAATAACTTTATAACGGTCATCAATGTAACCTGTAAATTGAACAACTATATCATATAGCCTAGGTTAGTGTATCGAGGGGATTGTTCACGAATAAACATGCATTGAAATGTGAAGTGTAGACAAATTATAAAAACAAAAAATATAAAAAAGTAAGTAAATTTAAATAAAGCAACCACAAATAAGAAGCTGCATATTTACATATCAATTCAGATTTATTTTTCAGACAGGCTTCAACAATATGGAATATAATGGGAAATGTGTATATAAATTGAATAAAAATTAAACCATATACATAATATATAGTTTGATGTACGTCAATATCATAAATACGTTATAATAGTAGCATGTACTCTTTAAAATAGAATTAATAATCATGATTTCATGATTGAGTGGATATTTAAGTAGTTCGGTGACGGCGTCATCGGAATCTTAAGTGTACATCTGTACGTATTATGAACTTTCATATTGAACCTTAATATTTTGTGTTGGATGTACTGCCATATTCAGCTTATGGTAAACTTGTCCTGCTGCCATGGAGCTGTAGATTCCGTGACTATTGATTGTAAGATCGTCATCTACGTTTAATTGAAGCCAGTGCGAAACATGAATTTAAGTTCCTGATTCTCTTGTGGAATTCTTCTGCGAGCAAACGACGTTTTAAAAAAGAGGCAGGCCAACTCATTTAGAAACACTGATGGCTCTATGTTTACTTGACCATGTAAACAACAGTCACCAAAGGAGTCGCGGTTGATTCTGTTCAACACCCGTTCTTCGGGAAAATGAACAGCATGACAGTGAATACATGCTATATTGAAAGGTCCCAAACTTGTGTAGGTAACGTTGGAATTGGTTGCACACTTGTAGGTTGGCAATATAGTTTTTTTCATAAATAATTGTTGCCTTACATTTACATTACGGCGACTTTGCTTTCCCAATCGTTGTTCACGTTGATCAATGGTCTCTAGCGATAGTCCTTAACTAGCTTTCTGTGGTTTTGAGTTTCAACGTTTCTTTTCGTTTATCTAATAATCTAGTGTTTTATTTTTTAATTGCTTTGCTTTGCGAAGTCTCAGATCGTCTAATCGTCTTTTCTCTTACATCTGCTGTTTCCTTATCTAGTTTTACTTCTCTGTCTGGTTTTATAGTTGTATCTACTGCATTATTTATATCTGAAGTCATGCAAGAGATACTTTTTAAAATAGTGTCTGCTTCAGCACTATCATCAGTCTGTGCCTTTCTCTTTTTCAAGTTTAAAATAGGATTTATTATTTTTTCATCTGCCAGGCATTTTCCTGAATTTGTAAATGTTATAACTTTAAAGACTGTATAAACTACTTACCATCACAATGTATTGGTAAGAGCTAAATTAACTTGGACTCTTTCAAATATATAAACTATCAAACTATATCTTTCCTTTTTCTTAAATTAATGACACAATTTCTTTTTGATTATATTTAATTGCGCGCGAAAATAGTCACGATTTAAATGCTTTAAAACGGAAATTACCGAAGCGCAGATAGTAAATAAAAGTCGTCTTGATTTTATGACGCCAAAAGAGTTGTATTGAACGTGATCGCGCTAGATGGGGACTCCAATGACATGCTTTTGTTTCCTCTAGCCCAATTTAAAAGCTATTTTTAGAAATGGTCAGTGGTTTTTCCAAAAATTGAGGGTCAAGCAGTGGTTCAAATGAAATAGCATGGATCTAAAACACATTTTCTCACCAGAATACATCAATAGTACAGTTTTCGCAAAAATGATAGGGCCCGTTTTTGAGAACGCTGACACAAACACACAAATATACCCACAATTTTTTCTCGTTTAATATTATTAGATTTCCTTTCCTGACATAACCTTACAAAAAGTAGACCTAACATATAAGCTTTATCATGATGAATACAGAAAGTTAGAATATTTATTGTAATGGTCATTACTAAAAGTGATGTATTTTTAATTTATATATAGTTCAAACTATTATATTTATTACTGACAAATATATAAATAAAGCTTATAAAATAGTTCCTTGTGCTTTATACAAAATTTCACAAAATAAAAGGAAGCCTTGCATTGAAAATATTTTTATAAACAGTAAAGTGTGACAAATATTTTAATCCTTATAATATTTATGTATTTATATTTATTTGCTAAATTTGTTTTCTAAATAAAAAAAATAGGTGACTCCACAGTTTTGTGGACATAGTAAATTCAGTATTGAATGCTGGAAAAGTACTAAAGATGAATTTTATCTCTGTCCTGAACCGTGTGGTAAAATCCTGGAATGTGAACATGTATGCCAAGGAACTTGTGGGAAGTGCCTCAATGGCAGACTACATATAAACTGTCAACAGAAGTGTCAGAAAATACTGATTTCTGGACATGCATGCAGAGACTGCCCCCCTTACACGTAAGTTTAAAGCTTGTTTATGGAGAGGTAATTAAGTTGCAGGATATAAGCTACTGTGTACCTGGGAAGATTGGTGAGTACTTATAGACTAAATCTTTATTTATAGGCTATATATAGCAAAGAAATAGAAACAAACAAATATATACAAAATATTTTATTCATGGAAAACATTTAACTCAAACTAAAAATGCAAAGTACTTTTATTAGAGTTAGAGTAATATTAAATTACAAATTATCATAGAATCCACATGTTGATGAAGTCATTAAAAAATCAACGAAAACTTTGGGTGTCATTAAAAGAATTTTGCTACAAATGTTAGAAGAACTTAAAAGTAAAATACTACCTAACGTTAGTTAGATCTATAGGCCTACTAGAAATAAGCATCTATTGTATATAGAATCCATCAACAAAATAAAACATAAAAAAAATCTAGAAAAAATAAAGAGCTGTATGGTTTGTTACAAGTATTACCAGTAAATATTCACAACTGACATTTGTAACAACCAATACTTTAATTAATAAATCTGTTGCAATGCTCAGATAAACACAAGGACAAAAGCACTTACCATATCCCTTATGCGAGAACAAATGCATATAATATTAGTACTCTTTTTTCCTGAGTGGCATTCGGGCATGGAATGGGTTGCCTGAACAAACCAGGAAAACTAGTAACTTAGCATCATTTAAAAAATTAATAAAAATGCACAACTAGACTCGGACTATGGATGAACGTAGGACACGCGGAGTGTGACTCTCAGTAAATATTTTACCACAGCTTAAAACTATAAGTATTTTTAGGATTGAAGCATCAATAATCCAAAAGACATTTAAATATTTAAAAATTTGACTAATTTTAAAATAAGTACTATTTCAAAACGAAAAATTATATGTTTTATTTTATTTTGTATTCTTTCTAGTCAGCCCTGTAATGTTGCCTGTGTACATTCACGATGTCCTAAAAAATGTGGGGAACTGTGCATATCCTTTGTTGAGCCATGCTCAACATGGTATCGACACAGCGAATGTAAAGATCTCTGCTTTAAGCCATCTACCCAGCCTCCCTGAGATGTGCCGTGCTCTAAAACACTTTCTTGCAAACATAATTGTTGTGGTCTGTGTGGAGAGAAGTGTCCGAGGCTATGTACAATTTGTGACAGGTGCATTTCAACCTCTATATTTAATTAAATGGATTGATGTAAACCAGTTGACTTAAACTTTTTTTTAGCTCAATCTATAAAGCAAAGTAAGTAAAGTATCCCAGTCATACCAATTTTATCCAAAGGGCTTGTGAAGCAGGGTTCACAAGTATAAAGCAAAAGAGTTTTCAACACTTTATATTTGCTTAATTGAAATTTTGTAAACAAAATAAAATAACTTCTCTTTTAATAAGGTAAAAGAAGTATGCATGGTTCTAATGTGTCTGAGCTTCTCCTGTTTAAACCTACTTAAGCCCACAAAATGTTCTCATATCTATTGACAACCACTGTTACACCAAGTAATACAACCAAAATTTGGGGTTTAATTTTAATGGATGGTTGGATGGGAGAGCAATCAAGATTAGGGGAAACTCAACCATGACTCCCTATAATTGGAAATTTAGCAGCTCTATCTGAAGATACCAAAATCTTTTTATTTTTTTTGTAATCAGCAATAATTAGCATCAAAATTGTATTTCAACATTTAGGAACTTATAGATTCCAGCCTTTTGGGTTATGATGGTGATCCAACAACTTGCTTTATAGAGCTAGACTGTGGTCATGTGATTGAAGTTGATTTCAAGGATCAGTGGATGGTAACTTCCACATCTTCAGGGAATCAGCAGGCTATTGGTTTAAAAGCATGTCCTCTGTGCAAGTCACCATTAAGAAAGTGTAATCATTACAGTTCCCAAATCAAGGCAAGTTAGATTAAATATTATAAATAAACTCTTAATATCACACCTAGTATTGAAATGTACATCTTTTTAAATATATTCATGTTTGCTACTGCTAACATTTTAGATTCTTATATGCTAAAAATGTGATGAGCATTTATGAATATTCATTTTAAAGCTTGGATCGTTATTCCTTGTTTATACCACTAACTATCGGCTGTTTAATTATGCTAAAAAAAATATAACAATAGCTAACTCCGTTAAGGGGGGTTAGTAGAAAAATGCATAAAACCCCCTCATGTCTACTTAGTGACATGCCCTAGAGCAGGAGATAGTCCTCCAAGCCATAGCTTGTGGAGCTAAATGTTTTAAAATTACCCTCAGCAACTGGATGTTAAAGCTTAAAAATCCCATTTAGGTTACATGTAGGCCTAGCCTAGTATGCTATGTTTTTATTAACATAGTAATGCCTAATTGTTTTTGGAACTACTTAGAGCCTGTAAAACAAAATGCATATGGAATAATCCTGATGGCATTGAATTAAAAAGAAGAACATAAGTCAGGTAGTTAAGGCCATTCCTCTCAACATGGCATGTCAAAGAAAAGCAAATGGTTTGTTATATCTCATTGATAATGCCAGTCAACCATCTAGCTTTATATATAAACATATGAACCTTCAGTTATAAGTAAAATAACTATATGAATGTGAGGCTGCAGTAGGTTATTATAGAGCAGGGGTGCATAATCTTTTTAACTCTGATGACCGCATTGAAGCCTGTGATTCTAGCTTTGACTTCCAGGCTGATCTCAGCAAAAGTTTCTAATTGTTGTGAAAGTAATACACGAGTCATGATAATTTTTTTTTACTCCATTGTTAAAACAAAATGCCTTTCTCATAACCAAGAAATCATGCAAGGTCATTCTATAAACAAATAAATTAGTAATGTTTTTTTTTAATAAAGAGCTATAGAGAAATATATCAAATTGATAAGGCTGCTTTGATAGTGGCAGCCTTTAGAGTCAAATTGGGAGATTCCAATGAGATCCTCAGCTTTTTTCCAGATTCTTGTCCACCTAATGAGTTTTATACTTGCTTTTAAAATATTGAATTAAAACAACAGACATAAGTTGGTGCTTCTAAAGAAGGAAAAAAAAAGATTTTTTTTTTTAGAATTCCTATAATTTTGCAATATTTTTTTTGCCAACCTTTTTCCTCCACCAAATTAATTTGAGCCTTGAACTTTTGGATCATTTGTGAATTGTTCTTTAACTCCATTAACTCCATGTGGAGGTCAAGAAGTGCATTTTCAGTTAATACTATATGAGGGGAGACAACAAGCTGTAGTGCAGAAGCAATCTATTTGAAGTCATGCAAAGTCTTCTAGCAAGGAATCACGGACAGATGAATGCTGTTGTAGGAATGGTGTCTGGTTGTATTTCTCCACTGTCAACAAATTGTGGAGCCTTAGATCATGGCAGTATGAGTAGTTGAACTGCAGTAAATGGTTATTTAAAAGACGACATTTGTCACAAAACTCTTGCACAGTTCAATGAACAAGGCAAACATTAGTTGATTGGCCTTGTGTGAGGACTCATTTAAAGTGTAAAGTGTTGACAGACATGAGTAGATCCTCAATGAATACCAGAAAGATGAGGAAGTTCCAGCCATTTATGGACGCAATGTCATTTTGCTAAAATAGAACTCCACGATTTTCTTCCTAAGAGGCAGTAGCCGGCTTGATGTCTCACCTTGAGACAGCCAATAAACCAAGGTATAGTTTAGAGTGTCCTCAGGTGCTTTGATGTCTTCTAGAATGGCCTAAAACTGGCGATGATTGTGGGCTTTGAAAGAATTCAATGAACATGATGATTTTCTTCATGTAATGTAAAATATTATCTAAGAGAACTGCTTTAGCACCTTACGCTCGTTGAGTATGATGCGGTGCAAGTTGACAAGCTGTTTGTTGCCTATACCTGTAACAACCTAGTCAGAAAATGTCTTGACTAATCCATTTTCTTAGCCCAATCTATTATCACTGGCAAATTATTCTCGTGGGCAGTGCTTGTTTAACAACAATTGCAGATTCACACTAAAAAATTTAGTAATTGGTAGATTTTCTTAATTTTAAATGTAGAAGAAATTTCTACTAATACTCTAGCAATTAAACATTCTGTCTGTGTTTCTGGTGAAAGGTTACATTCTTACTCATGTGTTTATATGAAGTAATCATTGCACACTCTAGAAAACGTTATGGATAAAAATACATATAATCTAAAAAATATATAACTTCCGTGTATGAGAGAAATATACACTCCTGGGCTTAAACAAGTAAAATTGGCAGGTGGAAAAAAAAAACTGATTTAATCTCAAAATAATGTAGTATTCATTTTTCTCACTGCCACCTTACATGACATTAAGATCGTCATGCTCAATCTGCCCACCAGTTACCCTCATGCTGGCTGTGACCACATGTTGTGCACCACTTATCAATCCAGCATGTTTTATGCCAAGCCCACTGTCTTTCATTTTGTTCCTTTATTTGAAACTCTCCTGAAATTCAGCAAGAAAAAAAATTCCTTATTTGTAGGAATTAAAAATAGCTCTATAGTAGTAAAATACTGTCAAATAACAAAATGTGTTATACATCTTTAACTTAATTTTATTTTTTCTCTCTAGAAAATGCTAATTCTTATTGAAAAAAGTCAAGCGTAAATGCATTGGTGAAAAACTTGAGACATACAAGAGCAGCTAGATCATGAAGTGACAAGAGAGACAGATCATTGACAATTTTCTTGAAAAAGGTAAACAAATCTAACAATTTCAGATAATACTTATATAAAGTTTGAGTGCAAAATTTTTCTGAAATGTCCTGAAATGTGTCAACGGGCGAATTGCTGTTTTCTCGGAATGCTAAACACTGCCTTTGTAGACTATAGGCCAACCCTATAGGCCTAGGCCATAGGTCCTAAAAAAAACGCTACTAATCTACAAGCTTATACGCCTAGTGCACTTTACAATTCTTTCCCTATTGTAATTTGTGATCAATAGGCCTACAAAAAATGCAGACTTAAACTTATGCTATAATTTAAATTTATTCCAGCAATACTAAATCTGTCCAAAAGTTCAAAAGAATGGGTGTGTGTGTGGGGGGGGGGGTCTGAAAAACCCAAAATATTTGTCAATTTCAATTTTAGTTATATAAAGATAGTAAATTTACACTTACAAAAGTTTTCTAAATGTAAAATGTAGGCCTAAGCAATAGTCTCTACATCATAACAAACACCAATTTGGGTGATATTGGAAACTGAATTACAAGAGTAGGTTTATAATGTTTTTTGAACTTTTCCCAAACTATGTTGAGTGCATAAGTCACAGCCCTACTTTTTATTGAAATTTTGAGTACAAAAAGTGTGACTTAAATTAAATTATACAGTAAATTAAAAGGCTAGTCAGAAGACTGAAGAATTTTAATATGCATGGAACCAGTGCTTTTTTTGTAAAAAAATAAGTGCCGGTACTCAGTGATGGATTGCCTAACTTTTAACTAGCAGTTCCAAACTTGATGCAAGCTAAATCACAACTGCAAAGATACAAAATGTCTAAAACAATTTTATTTTATAATTAACCAACTTAAATTGTTTTATTATTACTTTATTAGTATACCGTATACATTTGTTATGTTTTGTAAAATTTAACTAACTACTTATTCAAGTTATTCTTGATTTACTTTTAAAAATGTTTGTTATGTTCGCTTGCGTTTTATAGGAAAGAACCCTGTTAAAAATGAAAATGAAATATAAATGTTGAATAAATTATTCATAATAAATTCCAAAGTTTGATCAAGTTCTCATCTGACGTATACTCCCGACTGCATTCTTTGCTTTTAGTATTTGTGGTTGAATGTCTGCCTCTAAGCAATCATGAATCAAAGTATCTTGTGGGGTCAAAACGTACGAGTGGTAGTCCAACTAATCTGATAAATAACAGTGAAGATACAGTTGTTGTCATCAATGAACTTATTGTCGGAGTGATGATAAGATTCATTTACAAAAATCCTCTTTAGGCTTCGCTTGAAGAAATCGGGATTGTACTGAGAGCAATTTGCAAATGAAGTAGTTTAGCCGGAATGTTTTTTTCGATGAGATATTCACGAAATCCGCGAATCATTATTCTTTCGTTTAATTGCAATCTTGTTGACAAGTTTCTCATTTCTGGTTTGCCAAATGTTAAGTGAATACCAATGTTGTCCGGCCATTGCTTTGTATCGAGCACTCGAGCCCAATATGCCAACTCAGCATCTTCACTAGAAAGCAACCTTTGTTCAATTGATTCTTGTAGTTTTTTGTAAAAAGCTTTTACGTCAATTGGTGGATCACTGGTACAGTTTTTGTTGTGAAGTGAAACTCCTTTGAAAAGGTTACTATCTACAGCAGTGGCCCCAATTTTATAATAAGGGCCGGGAATAATTTGCCTTTCTTAAAAAATCTGTATAACAGCCTTGATTTTTTTATCTGCTCTGTAGATGTGTCTATGTTGCGCTCTTGTAAATCCAAACTTAACTCTGACAATTCTTGGAGCACATCGCACATCAATCCGAGGTCTAGTACAAATTCAGTAGAAGTAATCTTTCGCTGCAAACCTTCATACATGCACTGATCTTTATTGTCTCTGGTTGAGTCAAGTTTTGCTTCTTCAAAATGTTGTACCAAAACTTCATAATCTTCCCAAACTGCTAAAACTGAACGGAAGCTGGATGCCACCCATCGCGAGCTTAACAGTCTTCCAATTTTTAAAAACTTAGCCTCTAACAAACGAGCACATATTTGCAATTCTCTGCAATTTTGGGATGAAGAATGATAAACTACATACAGACTTTATCAATGAATGCCTTAAATCTGTTGATCCCTGAAACTTGTTTTACGACATCACCAAAGTAGAGTTCCAGTCGGTGATTTGCACAATGCCAAACCAGAGCCGATCAAAACTTTTCTTTAAGCAATGTCTTGACGCCACTTTTGCTTCCCAACATCACAGCTGCTCCATCACATGCAAGAAAAACTAAGTTCCTTCTTAGAAAGTCTTCTGTTAACCCATAGAAATGAAGGCAGTGTAGTAAAGTAAAGAAGCAAAAACTCCATTTGCGGTTACACTTTCGAGTTCTACCAAATCCAATAATAAATTTACTGGTGAGATCATTCCACTGTCTGCAAGACAAACACAAATATACACAATTAAAGTAGATTTTTGGCTAAGCGAAGTTGATTTGTCGATGATCAATGAAATTTTATTGTTTGACCAAAACAATTTCTTGGAACCATTTTTTTTCTCATTTCGCAACTATGCTTAATGTGATTCACTATATTTATGCAAGCATTGGTTGAATGAAGAATACAGCCCATCTCAACTCCGTTTAGTTCTTGCAAATCTATTTCAGCTTTGAAATTATGAAACGATTGGTTTTCTTTGGCTATTATATTATATGCTGTACGAAAAATCTTTGCAGTTACGATCATCTCACGAGTTAATGCCTTTAACAGCACGTTCTCAATAGGTGCTGCCTTGGCTTCTGTTAGGATCTTAAGCGCAGCTTTGTGTGCCGCAGTTTCTTTATGATAGAATAATTTCTTTCTTAAAGACATAAGCTGTTGTTATCGATTAGTACCGAAGTAAGTTATTTTATTGTCTGCCCATTTGTTCGCTACCTTCATTCCTATCTTTGCCTCGACTCCGAGATTGCCAACTTTTCGGCAAGGGATACAACCATGTTTTTTATTATGGATAGATAGCCAATCATATTTCAAAAGGAAATAATTTCTTTGATCTAAAGTCCAGCAGGTAGGCCAGTCAACATCTGCAGGCTGCAGTTGTTCAAAAGTAACAGAGGAACCAAGAACGATATCAGACGGCTTGGTTCCGATAGTTCCATTAGGGTTTCTTCTGTGACATTGGCTTCTGCCGTTATTTCTTCAGTCAGTCTGGTTTTCTTACTTACCGGCAAAGTCCCAGTCGGAACATCATTCAATCGCGAAAAGAAAACAGAAATTTTCTTCATTTCCAAAGTGGGCTAAGAAATAATTAATTATTACTTAAATTATCAATTTCTAACTACGCTCATTTTAATTTCTTTGTCTTAATTATTACATTCAAATTTTGAAATTTAAAAGGCATTACGTCTTAAAAACAAGCATGATGGGAAATGGGTTAATAACCATTGACATAACATTACGAGTGTGTGCGGAAAGCAGTTTCGCATTTTATATTTTAATTCTTATTGAGCGCAATTTTAAAATAATTCAATTTTAACAAAGTTAAAATACAAGAAAAGTAATAATTTTTTCCCCACATTGAAAAAGGTGCCGGTACGCAGTACCGGTGCGAACTGGCACAAAAAAAGCACTACATGGAACCAAAGGTGATGATTATTTTTCAACTAAACTCAGTTGATTATTCTTAATGCATTAATTTTTAAAGTAAAAACATTTAGGGATATTTCAATAAATAAAAAAGTAATTTATAACTTTAAAATTAATTTTAAAGAAATGTTTTTAATTGCATTTTGTTTTGTTGTGTATTTAGGCTATGATGTGCCTTCAGAAACAAGTGTAGAGGCAGAAATCAACCAGATAATTGTCTTCAGAAGAATATACGCACTACAAAGGGAGGCAAATGAGTGTAAAGGAAGATGGGAAAATAAGG
Source organism: Anisus vortex (assembly GCA_949126835.1). Lineage (NCBI taxonomy): Eukaryota > Metazoa > Mollusca > Gastropoda > Planorbidae > Anisus > Anisus vortex. Next base: position 19,667,827 of record OX421502.1, on the reverse strand, counting down.
AACAAAGTTTTGACGCAATTATTCAAGACTTGGAATATTTTGAAGACTGGACTTTGTGTAGAAGAGCTGTATTTTCAGAACAGAAAAAACAGGATGCTGAATTAGAAATGGACCGTCTTCGCCTTTTGATTGATCTTTACAAAATTGAACAGAATGCACGCAATAGAGGACTAAATCTTGGAGAATTTGTCAGACGAATTGAAAGGAATATTACTAATATTAGGTGTATATCATTTAATATCCAGCACCTTGATTAAATTATTATTGTCATGTTTATAGAGTAAATTAATTAAATGTAGGCCTATTAAATAAGATATTTCAAAAAAATATATTAGTATTAACTTTATTTTTATTGCATAGACCTTAACTATTAGGCCTAACAAGGAATCGCCTGGGATCTCAATATTCATCTCTGGCAAAATAATATATGTTGGCATTATTAATATATCAATAATATTGAAGAAAGAAAATATAGCTACATTTTTTTAGAACTATTGAAAATGTAAGCTTGTTTATAATTTAATTAAGTTTGCTTTTTTACAAATGAAGAAAGACTGCCTATTATTTGTGCCATCCAAATTAGTGCTATGTTGTGGTGATCTTATCCAAATGGTAGAGTAGAACACAATTTAATGATTACTTCTTTTCTAAGTGTCACAATTAGTTTTGAAAATCAAATCACATATAAATTTAAGTTTTAAATGTTTGTAAATTTCAAGACAGCAAAGTAAACTAAAATTATGCTTCATTAAGTTTTGAAAATAACTGTATCTTCTGTAGACCCTGTAGCACATTATACTGGCCCAACATAATGCTAAGATAGTATGTCGGTAAACTTTTTAACTTCTGTTCCATATTATTAAATAGCACATGTAGATTACATAAATAGGCTTACACAGCCAAGCTTTTTTTTCTTAAATTGGTTTCACACCTGCCCCATTATTATGTGATTATTGTAGGTCTAATTATTATGTTTACAGCCCTCAAAGTAACAAAAAGGCCCACCTTATACATATATTCATTTTATATTCTATAAAAGTGGGATCAGAAATGGTATTGCTTAAAAACATTTGAGTAAATTCAACAATAAATCCAATAACATGCCTATTATCTGAAGTCTGAATAATGTTAGTTAATTAGTTAATCCTTTTTTTATTCTATCTTTAGAATTTTGTCTGTGAAAGGAAGAGCTGATAAAAGAATCATAGACGACAGCGAAACACTCTGTACAGAACTTAAAAAACGTGTTCCTGACACTCTTACACAAGAAGAAAAAATGGCAATCATTCGTGCAGTCAATGTCAGTGCTGGGGTCTGGTACTCTTGTCCAAATGGTAGGTCACTATTTTTGTTGCATCCAATTAAGTTGTTCAATTTTTTGTGATAAACCAAAAAACTTTTAAAAAGACAGAAAATGCAAATAATTAACAGGACTTCTAAAATGTTCCTAAAAGATGAAACCAGAATTATTACTCTCATCTTATCTTAAACATTACAGACACTCCTTCTCTAAAGAAGATTATTGCGTCTTATGCTCATCTGTGGTCTGAGTCTAGTCTTGCATCTTTATTAATGTTTTAGATGATAAGTTACTGGTTCTCCTTGTTTGTTTAGGCAACCCATTCCATGCCCGAAGACCAATCGTGAAGAAAGAGAGTACTTATATGCAGTGATGCACTTATATTAAGTGAAAGGTCATGTACTTAATTGCTTTAGTTAAAACTATAGCTTTCTGCTTTCACTATACTCTGTGGGGTAAAGTTGTCCATTGTTGAACAGAACATCTTCAATGGGGTCATAAGTACATGATATTATAAGGCAAAGTATTAGGCCTGTGCCTATACTGCTACATACAGAGAATGTTGAAGTTAAACCACTGCTAATCTGGCTCATGGGAAATAAATGTAGACTGTTTGCAGATGAAAAAGCCTGTATATAGTTTGTTTTTTAATACATTTCTGCACACATTGTATAGAGGCCTATAATTAATGTAATTATTCAATTTAATTTACTCATATTTAATTCATCAGTGTGCAACAAGCAGCATGGGGGACACAACACAGCAGTTTTTCAAAATTCATTTGATCAAAATAATTTTTCAGAATGTAGCCTGAAAAAGATTGCATACCCTATTCTAAATTTTCAGATGTTGCAGAAATTGTTGGTCTTGATATAAGACTTATAGTAGCATAAGATGATGGCTATTTTTAGGGAATTTACTATTTTAAAAAATGTATATTAATTATTTAATATTATACAAATAAAGTACCTCTTCATACTATTTCTTTTTTTTATATTAAACCTGTCTTCAAAACATTGCACCTTCTGATTTTCAGAGGATAGCTAAATATAAATATTAGATACAAATATAAATTATATATAAAAAAAATATACAGGTGAAAAATAGTGACTAGTTCAGGACTAGAAGGACAGTCATAGAAAAATATATGAAATCCCAATGTTTAACTATTAATATTGGTATTCTTTTTATGTGTGAAAAGGTTATACTTATGCTATCGGAGAATGTGGACAAGCCATGGAAGAGTCTACATGCCCTGATTGTAAAGAAAGGATTGGAGGTACAAATCACACGTTACTGCAAACTAATACTTGGGCTCAAGGAATGGATAATGCTGCAGAGTCTGTATGGCGAAATGTAGCAGCAGACCATCAGTTGGCAGAGAGAATTCAGAGGGGACTTGCATGGCCAAATTTTAATTAGACAGTTTAATGTGCAATCTAATTAAATATATTGCATCAAGATTTTTTATATAATATTTATTGAGGATTTTTAATTGATAGCTCTTTTTTTTTTTAGTTTGTAAGTTATTTTTCTAATTACATTTTACGTTCACTCTTATGAATGTAATACATAATTTTGTGTTTTGAGCTTAAAACAACAATAAACAATCTAAAGAGGTGTAGCAGTATATCGCTTCATAGACCTAGCCCCCGCTAAAAAGGGATCGCGATAGTACAGCTACGTGGATGGGTTGAGTCTTGCCTTTAACAGCCAATCAGATATTTTGTTGTAGCATGCTTAGGTTAGGTGTTTGTTGAACGAGTGTTTACATTGAGTTTGTGACGAAAATTTTATTTTTTTTTTATCATGAATCGTGACGAGCCTTAACCTGGTCCATCTGGGACAAAACTTCAACGTACTTCCTTGTCAAGAAGTTATTGATTTTTTTTAAGATTTGTCAGAATTAGATGTTAATAATTATGCTAGTGATTTGGAGGATTCAGATTATATGGATGCTAGTTCTAGTGATGAGACCGATGATGATGGTGTGTCGAGGGGATCAGCTGATCAAAGGAGGTGTGTCCCCACTGACTCAGGTGATGTAAATCTAGGTCTAGCTAATGAAGATGGTTGGAATAAACAATATTTTGCCAATAATACTCACTTTGATGACTCAGGGTGTGGACCTAAAAATCTTCCTGCACTTTTAAATGAAAACTCTCGCGCTATTGACTTTATTAGCCTTTCCTGGACAACAAATTTTGGGACAATTTTGTTGACAAAACAAACTTGCGCGCAACTCAAATAAAGGAAGCAAAACAAAATTATTACTACGGGAAGAAATTCATAGAACCTTTGACAGTAGAAGAGGCTAAAGCAATGTTAAGTTTGAGGCTGCAGATGGAAATAACAGTTTAAGTTATCAAGCCCCAGTTATCAAGTAATAGGTATCTGATGGCCAGAACTTTATTTCAGAAACACCCGGCTTCCTTCAAGTAATGTCGAGAGACTCTCAATTTGGTCGTTTCTCTATGTTGTTGACGAAATGGATGAGCAAGTCGATAAAACAGATGCCATCTACAAAGTGAAGCCTTTTGTCAACTTTCTCTTAGACAAATTTCGCTGTTACTATCAACCAAAACAACATTTGAGTTTGGATGAGGCTATGATTCCTTTGAAGAACAGACTTTGCTATCAAACCGTACATAAAAAATAAACTGGCACAGTTTGGTGTGATGTCATTTGTTATTTGTGAAGGAGAAACCGGCTATATTCTTGGGGCTGAAACCTATACAGCTGAGGAAGAACCAGACAAGAAATTGTTGGAATTGGGATTACAGGAAATGTTGTAAACCGGCTCTTGACGTCTGCTGAAGCTGATGGGAAGCGGCACATTTTAGTAATGGACAGATACTATAATAGTGTAGATCTATTCAAGTTTTTGCTTACAATGCACAGCACACTGGCTGTTGGAACAGCACTAACAAGTAGAAAGAAATACCCAAAGTGTCTAAAAATGAAAAAAAATGAAGAACAGAGGTGATTTTGATTTTCGCTGTAAAGATGGAATTGTGGCTATGATGTGGAATGACACCTCTCGACTTCTCATGACCCTAACATTGTTGACACAGCTAATCCCAGATGCAAAGGTGGATCTCTCATTCAGATCAACATGCCTCACTTAGTAAAAGATTACAACCATTTCATGGGCGGGACGGATAAGAACGACCAAATAACTCGACTGCACCGCACACGTCGACACCACCGCTGGCCAAGGAGGCTATTCATAAAATTTGTGATGTGGGCTGTCTACAATGCTTTTGTAATATTCCAAATCATCTTCCCCTTAGAAAGCAAAAAAAAGTCAGTTTCAGACAGTTCATCGTTCAATACTTTTTGGACAGGACTCAAAGGGTTAATGGAATGTATTTTTGTTGTAATTGCAACATCTCATGTTATATTGGTTGTGCATTTGTTGTTAAACTTTACTATTTAGAATGTTTTTAACTATAAGTATAAGAAATGTGATTTCATGTGCAAAGCTTAAACTAGAATTATACAGGACTATATAATGATATATCCACTGGTTTCTGAACCGTAATGTTGCTTGCAGGAATAGCAATGTTCATCTTTCCAATATTTATGTACCCTAAGAATAATTCTTTTTGTAATGTACATTTCCCAATTCTAAGCTGCACACTGAAGAGCCATCTGTGACCTCACCCATTTAGAAACAACTGTATATGCTCTACAATGAAAGATGGCTGTCTAGCAGCAGAGTATTGGTTGATAGTCATTCCAACAGTATCAGGTTTAAGTCTTGCCAAAAAAACTTGGGTTGTTTTCAAAAGTCAGCCCAATTCTGATTTTGTATTACTTGGACTACTTGTGATCGAATGACAAATATGCAGCAATATTTGTCTTCCTGGGTAGGGTAACAAAATGTGTTTATTGAACTGTATAAAAACTATTTTATGCATAATGTCAATGGGTACTTGCACATGTACATTTTTGCACTTACTGCACTGCACTATTATTTTCAGCTTTTGTATTATCTTTTCAATGCAATATTTATTCCTTTTATATGTGTTTTGCATACCTTAAACTATTGTTCCTATGCTTTTTTATGTTAAGAGTTGCCTCTATGAAACTTTTTTATACCATTATTGTTAAAGAACAGACATGCCATCTTGGAAAAAAATGACAAGTAAACATTTCCTAACAGGAACAAAGCGAAAATAATGTGACTGTAGGGGAGGACTACATGTAAAAAGCAGAAAAAGAAGAATGAGAGGCTATTTTCCACCTCTTGTGTTAGGTAATGTAGGAAAATCCACCCAAATCTTTATTGTCTTAGTGAATTACAACAATTTCATTGGTGATATAGACAAGACCATCATGAATCTTTTTTACACTGCGACTGTTGGTAATGCCACTACATTTAACAAATACTGTATAGACCGCCTAATCTACAAAGTCTCTCATACAACACAGACACAACTACCAGCTCTTAGAGATCTGTTTAATTAAAGGTGCCTATCTATGATTGATAAAATCCTTCAGGATCATGCACAGCCACTACAGGACAGCTTCATCACATCTAGTCAAAGTGGTTCTCTTCTTTCCATCAGGGCTAGATAAAGAGATATTTAGGAACTCTCTTGTTCCATTGTTAGTGTGAATTTTTGAACAGAATCGCCAGAACTACAATAGCAGACTGCTAATGACAAATTTTCTTTAAAAAAAAAAATATTATTGTCTATGTGCATATTTATAGGTAAATGTATGTAATAGTGTACCAATAGTTACCCGGTACTCTATATTGTTTAAAATATTGTTCATTAATGCTGAAATATGATTTACCTCTAATCAAATCTAATTTCCCTTTGTTTGGATCAGTAAAGGAATCTTTATGTTATGTCATGATTTAAATCATGATTTTCAAATCATGTATTTGCTTAAAGGTTGTTCACCTTATTGTATTAAGTGTAGTAAATGTATGGCCTGTCCAGATCTTTACAATATCCCGGTACAAGGTTTTTACTATAAAAGCATTTTTATCTATACAAACTGTACACAAAATTCACAAACCAATTTATACAGATACATGTGAAATATCTGAATGTCTGGTAGTCTATATAGATAGGTTGTCCAAATAAAAAAAATGTTTGTGGGTTACACTCATAGTATAATTTTATTTAAAAGAACACTTAAGGCTTAAATCACATACATTCACTTTAAAAAAAAATTAAATACATTTGTTATTGCTGCTTTGTCTATTTTAGAGAATTTCCCAAACTTTCCCAAATATGATCCATTTTTGCAAATCTGAAAAATCAAGTTTGTTTTTCCCAACCTAATTTAACCTTAACACTTTTACCACAAGAATTGTCAATGAAGCATGTGCATGAAAATATGTGCATGCCATTTAACTTCAAAAGCGTTTTTTTATTTAAGATCCATGTAAATTTATGTACTTGTTATGCTTTCAATCTGAAAACAATTCAATGTAATGACAATTTTAAAAATGTTTATAATCATATATTTTTTTAATATTGTTACTTCAATAAGATCAATTGTTGTTATAGGATGTCTTTTACATTAAAATAAACTTCCCCTGCCACTGTAACTTACCGTAATAACTATCAACACCCTCTTTCCAACCCTTCAGGTTGGGGTAATACATTTTTTGCTTTGAGAATGATATGGTATAGACATGTCATATAATTGGCATAGGTATATATTTATTTATGATGTGTAGGCTACAAACATTTTTATTGAGAATGTCTTAATTTTGTTTATGTTCTATTTCTTTTTTTTTTACATGTTTTGTGGCAACACATTTTTACAATATTGAATAATGAATGTAAGATATTTTTGAAATAAAATAAAATTTGGATAAAATGTGTATTCTTTAAAAATATTGTTTGGCTTTTTAATTACCGTATATAGTTTGTTTTTATATTATTGTATTTTACAATGTAATTTTTATGAGAGCTATAAAGTTTAAAAATAACATTTTATCTCCCCCCAAAATTCCTTACATATACAAGTACAAGCATGTTATTTCTGTATCTCTAAACTTAAATGGAATATTTCAATAGTTGCTACTCAAGATTAGGAAAAAAAGTAAAATATACAAATGTGTTATGAATATTAAAAACAAAAACAAGAAGCAACTTTAATTTGTTTATTTCAAGTAGAAAAAGGAAAAAGCCTTTTATAAGTAAAGTGTTATCAATAAAAGTATAGTACAGAAATACTTAACTAAAGTAAAAGAAGGCAGTATTAGATTAAAATAATGTAAAGAAACACATGAACATAACTTCAACATAACCAGAAGAAAATTAAAATATACCTATGTTATCAAATCTTATTATGGTCCAATTAGCATTACAGCATATATACAGCAATATAAAATATGCTTATTAAATATTACATAAATAAGAATCAGAAACCAGAACATAAATAAACTTTAGAAGTGGTTGCCTAATATGTGTCTCTAGCTTAAGCTTATTATACCATTTTTTATTTAACATCTAATTTGACTAAATTAAAATGCCCAGAGCAGTGTCAAGAAATGATAAATGTAAAGAGATCATACATTTTGTTTTTAAAATGTTTCCTCCCCGCTTAGAGAATTTGATGGCTAAAAGATGATTTCTATACAAGTATGTAATTATAAATATGTATATATTTACACCACAGAAGACATAGCACCATTTATAAAGTCAGCAAGAGTATATTGAACTATATTCACAAACACACACATTCTAGAGAAGCTATTGAAACAGCAATTTTTTTCCTATGTATTATGTGACATTGTTGCACTAACTGCAATACTACAAGCGAACATGATTAAGTTGTGTATCGCTAAATATACAGCCACACAAATCCTTCAGCCAATAACATTTTGTTAAATTATTCTGAAGGCTACTTTGAAAAAAAAAAAAGAGGGTGTTTTTAGTTTACTTCAAAAGAAGTACCTCACTTACATAATATCTGCATCACAGAAATAATTAAACTCTGCAATTTGTTAAACAAAACACATAATAATAAAGACTAGAGATTGTTTGTTTACAAACAAATTCTTGCTATTAATAAAAGATTGTTGTGCTTTTTAAGGTTTGTGTCTTTAAAAAAAAGCTTCATATTACCAACAAAAAGGAAATGAAATATTGTAAGAGGGACTAACCAAAGCATTGAAATATGTTTAGTTTAATGTTATGAATCTAACTTTGTGAATATTATGCAAATGATATTTGTTTAAAGCATTAAAGAATATTCCAACAATTGCTGAAAGTATCAAATCTCTCTTGCTTTTCTTAAGATAATCCAGTGATGGCGAACCTTTTTGAGGCCGCGTGCCCAAAAAGCAATACAAGACAAACTTATTTCTTTCAACGTGCCAACACAGAAATAAAGCTTAAAACAAAATACTGAGGTTTTACTTTAGGAAAAAAAACAGCTCACACAGTTGTCCGAACTAATTAACATCTATTGTCCAAAAAAACACACCAAATTAACAGATTTCTGAATGATACAGTCAGTCTTTTATATATAAAAAACACGAACTGTAGTAAATGAACAAATGATTAATATATTAAAATTACACAATTACAGTTATTACAGTTTACTATATGCATTTGCCATGAATTTGCATAGATATTGCGATTCTCGCTGTTGTGTGCTTGTTGATAATTTGTCAAGTCTTGGCTCATTCTCCGTAACTTTAAGAGCTACACATGCAGCACTCAGGTCATCTATCAGTCTGATTCTGGTATTAGATTTGATATAATTTAAGTTGAAAACAGCTGCTCACAAGCATAAGATGACCCAAACAAAGTAAGAAATGCAATCCCAAGTGCTTTGATCAACTTGAAATTGTTTGGCAGAGAATTCCACACTTTAAGGATTTCATCATCAGAGCTACTAACTGTGCTGTCCTTTTATTATTCCAGATAGAGCTTTCTTGAAATTCCAACAGCTCAATTTCCAGATTTCCTAAATCTAACCACAATAAGCAGGAAAGATCAAGTTTTTAAAATTTCGCATTATCTGGGGAAATAAGAAAACAACAGAGGTTGTCTCCAGCTTATAAGCTTAGAACTGTTCAAATTTATTACTGAAATTATACTTAGCAGCTTCTACAATGCTAGAAAATACCTTGTAGATTTTCTGATGGCTTGTAGCATTGTCGGTAAATGTTATAGAATTTCATAAATGCATTTTTTACATTTGGAAAATATTTCAGCTGCCCACTTTGTAAGTCTCTTTAAAAAACCCGCAGTTTTCTTTCAAATGTTCTGAAATCATAAAACATCATCTATTCTGTTTTCTCCTGAACCTTGTAGTTTTTTATTCAGTTCATTGAAGTGTGCTGTAAAATCTGTAAAAAAAAAAACATGAGGTTGGTAAGCCAGACCATATCAGTGAGCTGTGGATAATCGTGCCCCAACCAACCTGTTATAGTCTAAGGAAAATAACTCATATAATCAAAATGTATTTCACGAGTTATTGCCGCTATGTATTGCTAAGTCGTAGTGCGACATTATGTTCATTCATGCTTTACACGAGAATTGTATGTTGTTAGCTGTAAGCAGTGAGAATCACGGGGGGTTGCAAGTCTGGTCATGTCACGAGGGTAGAGTGTATTTTGCAGTCTACTGTTAGCTCTGGTCGGAGAAAGAGATATGTGAAATAAAGAAATATAAACTGGACTTAGAGTTGTTAGAGTGTTGGAACGTTTGGACGTTATGAAAATGTTATTAGTAAAACTGGAACTAATGTTTTATTCTATATACATGGATTTTATAAAGTGAATTAAAAGTTATTTGTTGTGCAATAACTGTGTCATTGAATATATATATAAATTGAACTGAAAGTAAGTAGCTACAACACTTACACTGTGAATTATAATTACTACCAAAACGAAGAGACTGGTGCAAGACAATTTTATTATGTTGTTTAATGGTTACAGATAAATAAACCATTAACACAACCAACCAACCAGACACACAACCAGACAGACGGCGCAAATTAATATAAAGGGAGTAAAAAAAAGAGAAATTTTTACATATGATAAGCACATTATTTAGCATCATATGATTTCTCACAGTTCTAAGACTTGATAATGTTATATGGTAAATACTTGTGTATTAAAAATATGTTACCATGTGATTTACAGCAATTATAATATACTCGAAAATGTTACATTCGTATACCATATTTTTAAGAGAAATGTACGAAAAAGATTCTTTTAGTATATTTTATTAGATGGATGACATTCTATGAGGTTTTTAGTGACAAAAAAGTCACAGCTTCGGGCATTCCCCCCCCCCCCCTTTTTATTCTATGCTTATTTAAGCTTTCTTTTTTAGTAGCATTATAACAGAACTTATTCTTTTAATGCACTGTACATATTATTGAATCCATGTATGGTGGACTTAACTATTGTTAACTTTATCTAACTAACTTTATCTAACTTTGTCTAACTAACTTTATCTAACTAAATTTATCTAACTTTATCTAACTTTATCTAACTAACTTTATCTAACTAACTTTATCTAACTAACTTTATCTAACTTTATCTAACTTTATCTAACTAACTTTATCTAACTAACTTTATCTAACTAACTTTATCTAACTTTATCTAACTTTATCTAACTAAATTTATCTAACTTTATCTAACTAACTTTATCTAATTTTATCTAACTAACTTTATCTAACTAACTTTATCTAACTAACTTTATCTAACTAAATTTATCTAACTTTATCTAACTAACTTTATCTAACTTTATCTAACTAACTTTATCTAACTAACTTTATCTAACTTTATCTAACTTTATCTAACTAACTTTATCTAACTAACTTTATCTAACTAACATTATCTAACTTTATCTAACTTTATCCAACTTTATCTAACTCAATTTATCTAACTTTATCTAACTAACTTATCTAACTAACTTTATCTAACTAAATTTATCTAACTAAATTTATCTAACTTTATCTAACTAACTTTATCTAACTTTATCTAACTAACTTTATCTAACTAACTTTATCTAACTAACTTTATCTAACTAACTTTATCTAACTTTATCTAACTAACTTTATCTAACTTTATCTAACTAACTTTATCTAACTAACTTTATCTAACTTTATCTAACTAACTTTATCTAACTAACTTTATCTAACTTTATCTAACTTTATCTAACTAAATTTATCTAACTTTATCTAACTAACTTTATCTAACTTTATCTAACTAACTTTATCTAACTAACTTATCTAACTGTATCTAACTAACTTTATCTAACTTTATCTAACTAAATTTATCTAACTAACTTTATCTAACTTTATCTAACTAACTTTATCTAACTTTATCTAACTTTATCTAACTAACTTTATCTAACTTTATTTAACTAACTTTATCTAACTTTATCTAACTAACTTTATCTAACTTTATCTAACTAACTTTATCTAACTAACTTTATCTAACTAACTTTATCTAACTAACTTTATCTAACTTTATCTAACTTTATCTAACTTTATCTAACTTTATCTAACTAAATTTATCTAACTTTATCTAACTAAACTTTATCTAACTTTATCTAATTAACTTTATCTAACTAACTTTATCTAACTAACTTTATCTAACTTTATCTAACTAACTTTATCTAACTAACTTTATCTAACTTTATCTAACTAACTTTATCTAACTAACTTTATCTAACTAACTTTATCTAACTTTATCTAACTAACTTTATCTAACTAACTTTATCTAACTTTATCTAACTAACTTTATCTAACTAACTTTATCTAACTAACTTTATCTAACTTTATCTAACTAACTTTATCTAACTAACTTTATCTAACTTTATCTAACTTTATCTAACTAACTTTATCTAACTAACTTTATCTAACTAACTTTATCTAACTAACTTTATCTAACTTTTTCTAACTAACTTTATCTAACTTTATCGAACTAACTTTATCTAACTTTATCTAACTAACTTTATCTAACTTTATCTAACTAACTTTATCTAATTTATCTAACTAACTTTATCTAACTAACTTTATCTAACTTTATCTAACTAACTTTATCTAACTTTATCTAACTAACTTTATCTAACTTTATCTAACTAACTTTATCTAACTTTATCTAACTAACTTTATCTAACTTTATCTAACTAACTTTATCTAACTTTATCTAACTAACTTTATCTAACTAATTTTATCTAACTTTATCTAACTAACTTTATCTAACTTTATCTAACTAACTTTATCTAACTTTATCTAACTAAATTTATCTAACTTTATCTGACTAACTTTATCTAACTTTATCTAACTAACTTTATCTAACTTTATCTAACTAACTTTATCTAACTTTATCTAACTAACTTTATCTAACTTTATCCAACTAACTTTATCTAACTAACTTTATCTAACTAACTTTATATAACTTTATCTAACTAACTTTATCTAACTAACTTTATCTAACTAACTTTATCTAACTTTATCTAACTAACTTTATCTAACTAACTTTATCTAACTTTATCTAACTAACTTTATCTAACTAACTTTATCTAACTTTATCAAACTAACTTGATCTAGCTAACGTTATCTAGCTAATGCATGTCAGTTCTATAAAAAGTATAAAAAGCACTGAGTTCTAAATTGCAGAACTTTCTGTGCATGTGAATAGTTTTCACTACCGGTACTGCAAAATATTCAAGTGTTTCGCTTATATAGGTTTACAGTACCTTAGTTTTAGATAGAAGATTATTACGTTCACTAGGCCCAAAACTCATGCAATGCTGCGGGGATTGTTCGGTGACAGGGCTAGAATTCAGGCCGTTTTGTTGACAGCCCAGTGAACTAACTCACAATGCCATAACAGTGAGTCTTATCACTCACATAAACCCATAGGAAACAAAATAATACGTTAATACTTGTACATATTTTTTAATGACAAAGCTATAGGAAACTGTTTCGAGAAATATAAACACATGGAAACATTTGTTCTATCTCTTTTGTACAACATTTAATTTCTAAGAAATAATATATATAATATACATTGTATTTTTTTATAGTCGATAAAAATATGTACATGTATATATAAGTATGATCTAGAGTCTAGTGCGTTTTAAAAACGTTATTTGCATGTTTGTTCATTTTCCTTTATCTTAATTACATAAATTCCATCATTCAGCATATTTAGCCTAGAAAGATAGAGAAGCAATGTTTCACATTTTTAAGATACCTCTCGATCCAGAAGATCTATACGAACGTAGTGTTTTGTTACATATTTCAATAAACATGTTATATCTCTATGTTTATAAAAGAAATAGTGTATATTTATCTGTTCTATTTTGTTCAAATATTGTATAAGCCTAGTTTACAAGTATTTTGAAATATTTCAATTATGTTGAAATTATATATTCAAGTTCTCTCCCTCCTCATTTTCTGCTGTTCTCTCCCTCCTCATTTTCTGCTGTTCTCTCCCTCCTCATTGTCTGCTGTTTTCTCCCTCCTCATTTTCTGCTGTTCTCTCCCTCCTCATTTTCTGCTGTTCTCTCCCTCCTCATTTTCTGCTGTTCTCTCCCTCCTCATTGTCTGCTGTTTTCTCCCTCCTCATTTTCTGCTGTTCTCTCCCTCCTCATTTTCTGCTGTTCTCTCCCTCCTCATTTTCAGCTGTACTGTCCCTCCTCATTTTATGCTGTTCTCTCCCTCCTCATTTTATGCTGTTCTCTCCCTCCTCATTTTCTGCTCTTCTTACCTTCCTCATTTTCTGCTGTTCTCTCCCTCCTCATTTTCTGCTGTTCTCTCCCTCCTCATTTTCTGCTGTTCTCTCCCTCCTCATTTTCTGCTGTTCCCTCCCTCCTCATTTTCTGCTGTTCTCTCCCTCCTCATTGTCTGCTGTTCTCTCCCTCCTCATTTTCTGCTGTTCTCTCCCTCCTCATTTTCAGCTGTACTGTCCCTCCTCATTTTCTGCTGTTCTCTCCCTCCTCATTTTATGCTGTTCTCTCCCTTCTCATTTTATGCTGTTCTCTCCCTCCTCATTTTCAGCTGTACTGTCCCTCCCATTTTCTGCTGTTCTCTCCCTCCTCATTTTCTGCTGTTCTCTCCCTCCTCATTTTATGCTGTTCTCTCCCTCCTCATTTTATGCTGTTCTCTCCCTCCTCATTTTATGCTGTTCTCTCCCTCCTCATTTTCTGCTGTTCCCTCCCTCCTCATTTTCTGCTGTTCTCTCCCTTCTCATTGTCTGCTGTTCTCTCCCTCCTCATTTTCTGCTGTTCTCTCCCTCCTCATTTTCAGTTGTACTGTCCCTCCTCATTTTCTGCTGTTCTCTCCCTCCTCATTATATGCTGTTCTCTCCCTCCTCATTTTATGCTGTTCTCTCCCTCCTCATTTTCAGCTGTACTGTCCCTCCTCATTTTCTGCTGTTCTCTCCCTCCTCATTTTCTGCCGTTCTCTCCCTCCTCATTTTATGCTGTTCTCTCCCTCCTCATTTTCTGCTGTTCTCTCCCTCCTCATTTTATGCTGTTCTCTCCCTCCTCATTTTCTGCTGTTCTCTCCTTCCTCATTTTCTGCTTTTCTCTTCCTTCTCATTTTCTGCGGTTCTCTCCCTCCTCATTTTCTGCTGTTTTCTCCATACTCATTTTCTGCTGTTCTCTCCCTCCTCATTTTCTGCTGTTCTCTCCCTCCTCATTTTATGCTGTTCTCTCCATACTCATTTTCTGCTGTTCTCTCCTTACTCATTTTCTGCTGCTCTCTCCCTCCTCATTTTCTGCTGTTCTCTCCATACTCATTTTCTGCTGTTCTCTATCTCCCATTTAGTTTTTTTCTCCATTTGCATCTCTTTTTTCCCCGGTCTCTCCTTCTTCTATTCCTTTCATCAAGATCGTTTTTTTTTCATACGTTTAAAAAAACAGTCGATGGCGCTAGTGAAACGACATGAACAAGTTTCCATAGCCACGGAATACACGGGGATATTGTGGTCAGCAAAATGCCCAGTCGCCTTTGTTTATCCACAACTATTGCCAGCTACCCAACAGGGCTCGGTTGACTTAAGGACCGCCCCTCACCTTCAAGAACACTGGGGAAAACGTACATAACAAACGTATTACCGCCTCCGTGGTCGCAAAGACTTGTCATTAATCTAAAGTGTTTATCTATTGATTAGTAAAAAGTAAATTTACCATTTTAAACCACGCTGGTCCGTGAGGCCTACTTCTAATACCCATGGGCCTTGATGCTGGCGAAGTGTGGAAACCACACACACGCTCCCATTAAGAGTACACCGGTAAGCTAACGCATGGGGGGACAGCGACTGTTGCGCGTCCGAGATTGCTTTGCGCTGCCGAGAGGCCCCTAGACCTCGAACTCATCAAGTCCTGGTGCAGGCGTATAGAGTCATTGCATTGCCGAGAGTCTCCAAGCCTCGGCTGGGAGGAATTAATGTGGGTAACAGCCACGTCTCAACCACGCCCTGGTGCCCAAATGTCCACGCTTATAGTCTGGACTTTGTGCTACCGGCGCGACATTGCAGGTATACGAGCGAGCCCCAACGTTAATGATCCAGGGGAATTCCGCAGGTGGGGGAGAAGAGGTTTAGTGCGGAGCCATACCCCTTTGTAAGCGATACGCCCTGTCGGCGTGCCGAAGGATAGCTAGTATCGGACAGGATCTATATGTGCCCCCCTCCCTTGCCCTACCCATTTCCACGTTACGCCCTGGACGTAAGAAGCGGAAAGCTTGTCCGGTTATTTAAGAGACATTATAGACCGGTCCAATTGACATGTACGAGAGTCACCAGCACACTAGACCACCGGGTCTTATACTCAGAGCCTTTACAAGCTTATGTGGCGCCCCAGGGCAAAGGTTTCAACGCCGCCCCCCTTGCATATTGAAACTGCTTGTTTAGTATTTGCTCTATTTAGACTACATTTGCTGCCCCCCCCCCCGGGAAGTGCCGACCCCGGGCATATACCCCCTTCTGCCCCTCCCTAAGTAAGGGCACTGCTTATACTTCTAAGTGTGGAGGTAAACAGTAAAGTTGATTGAGTACATACCATTGGTTGTCGTTGCTCATCTACATCTGGTGTCCTAGATGGGTCAGGCTTCTTCTTGAAATATTTGCTCATTGACCTCTGGAAAGGATGGGGGTGAAGAAAATGATTATGGATCATGGCTGATATTTAATTATAACAACCGCTAAGAACATATGTTTTTCTTGTATGTATTCTTTTCATGTATCGTTTTTTTTTTTTGCTATGTATTAGCATTCCGCTAACTTTTGTTATTTGTCAGCCATAAAAAAATCAGTAAACCAAAACGAATAAAAAAAAAATATAAAAGACCAAGTGAAGAGCTTATTCTGAAAATTGAGTTAACATTTGATAGTAAATAGTGTGTTCAGCATCTGAATGTTAATAAAAATCATTTATACAAAATATCAATGATAAATTTTAAGTAATTAGTTCAATATTTGCACTTAAGTGTGTGTTTTTTTCGGGGGAAAAATCCAAATCTCGTAGCCATGAGATATTATTTCCGGCAACATAGGAAAGTGACGTAAGAGAAGGGATTTCGACTAGGAAAAATGAATATTGTCACGTGTTTTGAATCTATAGAGCATTCATAGTGGGCGTGGCTTAGGTTTTTAGTGACGTATTTGTTTAAATAAAGAACCCACTTTGGGTACAAATGTAACGTGGTGAAAGTGAAGTACTTCTGTATCATGCAAAATTCACATCTGAATATTGGCTATCCTACTCAAAAATAAGGAGGTAAATAGTAGTACTGTAGATTAATTGATTAATGTGATTAGGTTAGGGCCGGCTAGACCTATTTACACTTTCAATTTCACTTTATAGGCCTACACTTTTAATGTTTCTTAGGTTAGGCTACGATGTCAACTGATAGTGTTGGGTGAATAGGCTATCTAGTCAAGTCACTAATAGGCTCACATCGTCTATGATCTATGTCTATGATAATAATAAAATAGCCTATTTTATTTAACATACATAATACAGCTCAAATCTTAATAAGACTTAAAACACAACACATCATTTAAAAAAAGCTCGAGCCTATATGAAACTTTATTAATACAGCGGCCATTGTTAATTGTACACCATTACTCAAAGTAAACACAAATCACGTGCTTTTTGTCACGGGATTGCAAACGCCCTATAGAGCGTTCGCAATGGGCGGAGCTTAAGTTGTTTTTGTAAATTGAGGAACAAATATGGCACATGGTGAAGTTTCTTATCATGCCAAATTCACATATGAATATTGGCTATCCTACTCAAAAATAAGGAGGTAAATAGTAGTACTGTAGATTAATTGATTAATGTGAATAGGCTAGGGCCGGCTAGACCTATTTACACTTTCAATTTCACTTTATAGGCCTACACTTTTAATGTTTCGTAGACTCGGTTTCGTAGGCTAATGGCTAAGTATTGCAGCTACGATTTCAAGTGATAGTGTTGGTGAATAGGCTATCTAGTCAAGTCACTAATAGGCTCACATCGTCTATGATCTATGTCTATGATAATAATAAAATAGCCTATTTTATTTAACAGACATTATACAGCTTAAATCTTAATAAGACTTAAAACACAACACATCATTTAAAAAAATGCTCGAGCCTATATGAAACTTTATTAATACAGCGGCCATATTTAATTGTACACCATTACTCAAAGTAAACAAAAATCACGTGCTTTTTGTCACGTGATTGCAAACGCCCTATTACTTACTTACTGCCAGTAACGCCGTGGGCGCATAGGGCAGCAACAAAGTCCTTCCATCTTTTTCTGTCACATGCGACAATTCCAATCGTACCCCAGGAGTGACCAAATTCTTTTAATTCCTGCTCTACAGTTCTGCGCCAGGTTACTTTTGGCCGACCTCTCTTTCTTTTCCCTTCTGGAGTCCAGTGTAGTGCTGTCTTGCAGATGTTCCCTTCCTCTCTTCTCAACAGATGGCCAATCCATCGCCAACGCTTTTTCATTATGATAGTGCCCATGTCTTCGTGGTTGGATTGGGACATTAATTCTTCGTTGGTTATTTTCTTTGGCCAAAAAATTTTCAAAATCTTCCTGAGGTTTTTCGTGTGGAAAGTGGAAAGCTTCACAAGGTCCTGTTGTGTCATGCGCCAACATTCTGCACCATATAGAAGGACAGGAAGCACACAGCTGTTATATAGTTTTATTTTCGTTCTGGTACTATATTGACAGGATTTCCAGATGTTGGTCATGTTGTAAAATGCAATTCTTGCTTTGTTCAGTCTGTTCTGAATGTCTTCTTTGCTTCCTACATCTGGTGTGAGTGAGCTTCCTAGGTATGTGAATTTGTCTGAGTTAGGACGATCTTTATTATAAACTTTGACTGGAATCATAGTAGTGGTATTTAGCACCATGACTTCTGATTTCTTATGATTTATTTTTAGTCCAACTTGTGAACTAAAATTATTTAGTCTGTCTGTTTTATCTTGCATTTTTTGATAGGTGTGAGACAAAAGTGCCAGGTCATCAGCATAGTCTAAATCCTCAAATGTTGATAACAAAGTCCATCTGATGCCATTGTTTCTCACTTCTGTTGTGTTTTTCATCACCCAGTCAATTAGTATGTTAAACAGCAATGCGGACATCACGCATCCCTGTCTCACTCCTGTCCTCACTTCGAACCATATGTTGCTACCTTTCATGCAGCAGCTGTAGTTGCTGTAAAAGCTCTTGATCAGCTGTACCATGTGAGCAGGTATTCCATATGCTCTCAGAATGCGCCACAGACTGTCTCGGTGAACACTGTCGAATGCCTTTTCGAAATCAATGAAGTTGATATAAAGTTGTCGTTGCCATTCTGTACATTGTTCTGTGATGTTTCGTAGAGCAAAAATCTGTTCTGTGCAGTTCCTCCCTTTTCTAAAACCTGCTTGCTCTTTTCTAAGAAAGATGTCGACAGCTTCGTAAAATTCTCCCGATGATCACCTTGGCCAGTACTTTGCTTGGGATTGACAGAAGCGTAATGCCATGCCAGTTATTGCAGTCACTAAGTGCACCCTTTTTGGGGATTTTGATAATTATTCCTTTAGTTCAGTCTTCTGGTACGTATGCTTCCACCTATATTTGTCTGAAAAGTGGCTCCAATATACTAGCTGCTGTCTCTGCGTCAGACTTAAATAGTTGGTGTTCATGTTATCGGATCCTGGAGCTTTGTTGTTTTTTAGTGAATCTATTGCCGGTTCTTATTTTTAACAAAATGGTTAAATATTGATTTATAGCATCGATTTATTTTTATTTATTTCCTTTCTCAAACGTCGTTGCCGTATGAGGCTATTCCAAATCTCGTTCTTTTGAGAAAAACCTCTTCACTTGGTCTTTAATTCAATATTATTATTTTTTTTTTAAAGTCCGCCATCAAAACATTACGGTGTGCATCTAAATATCCCTAAGAATATTTGATTCCGTAAGAATATTAAAATGTCAATAGTTATATAACAAAACAAACCGATTCATTTGTCTACATTATCCATAGAAAAAACGCACGAAAAAAATGGAAAATTATTATGTTATGGAGTTTGAATATTGTGTTCTTTCCTTGTTTAAATCTTATGGGTTGGGTCAGTTAATGCTACATTTATTTGATTTTTTAATATTTGTTTTATAAGCTTATCATCAGTTAGCTTTGTCTCCTAGCCTAGAGTAATGTCCGTGATCTTAGTTGTATGTTAAAAGCGCTCTGGCCTTACATTATGTTTGTTGGCAGAGCTATACAAATATTATATAACTAGAAATAGCCCGTGGGGAAACCACGGGAGGAAAGAATTTTGTTTTATGTGTTTTTATTATTTGTAGAATTGTGATTATATTTAATTTTTGTTTTGCTTTTTCAAAAGTCAAGAAACAGGAGCTGGAATTAAACAGATCCTAAGTCATGGTTTTAATTTTAAGAAATGACGATTCTAATTGAGAATATTTACATTTTTATCTAACGATTGAGATAAATACAAAATTAAACATGGTTTGATTTAACTGTCTTTTTTCACTGCAATAAATTAAATTCAGATGACAATTTTCATTAAAAGCAATATTAAGTGTTATCTCTTGTTAACCATGAGTCAGGCCTATTTGTCTGTTGAGTGTTATTTTCTACATGTTTGGGACTTTTTGACGTTAAAAAGCTACAAAAAAAAAAGGACTATAGGTGAGACCTTCGATATGATTGAATGTCTGTTATTA
This sequence comes from Anisus vortex, assembly GCA_949126835.1. Classification (NCBI taxonomy): domain Eukaryota; kingdom Metazoa; phylum Mollusca; class Gastropoda; family Planorbidae; genus Anisus; species Anisus vortex. The sequence goes on along the minus strand of OX421502.1, from coordinate 19,647,340 downwards.
AAATGTGTTAATTGCTATCACAAAAGCAAGAATTATGGGAAATTGTTGACGTCATAGATCAGAGGGTAGTGTTTAGTGTTGAAGAACCAAGTTGATAAATTTTATTTAGTGTAAAAGTCTTTAAGCTATTGCATTCTGAGAAGATGTCTAAAGTGTTCAAATTGATATGTATTTCCTTCGGATTAGGATTTCTCAAAAGCACAATGATTAAATTTTTTTTTATTGATGTCTCCTAAGAGTCTCGTTTGGTGTAAGACAGTATTACATATAGTTTGATACCAGACATTGTGAGCTCGATCCTTGGGGTGACTTACCAAAAGTTCTGAGTATGAATCCTGATAAAGGCTAACGTTTTTCCCGGCTCTGAAGGGTGTTTCTAATCCTACCGAGCTCTGATGTGTACTTGACATTCGTTAGGGAAAAGTATAGGGGACTGGGTCGATGTAGGCTTTGTGCTAGTCATACAATCTCCTAGTATTCCGCGGCCATAGAAACTTGTGAACACTGCCTCACGGTCCCTATGGATCAAATTGGTCTAACGGGGATACTTTACTACTACTCGCGTGAGGCCAGTCATTATAATCATAGGGAAATGGGTGTGTGTGTGTGTGTCAGGGGGGGGGAGGGGAACAAGACTAATATATAGACTAAAATGTGTACATGAACAACAATATTCATTATATACCACGTTATTATTGTTTTTAAACTGTTGTGTTTCCTTTTTCAATGATTTAAATATATGTACAATTCATCCAATAACCCCCTCCCCACCTTTTTTTTTTCAAAATCAATATTTGTTTTATGCTGGGAAAGTGGGGATTAGATTATATTAAGTTGATAATTCTAAAGACAGTTATAAAGCTAATTATATTACTCTTTCTAAATACTTTGTTTTACAAAAGAAGAAAACCTAAATGTTTTATGGTTTTAATTTCTAAACAAACATTTCAAAGAATTGTCAAAGTTTATGGAGAAATGATTGGGTGAAAGAAAAAAATAGAAATTGACTATATAAACACCAAAATGTATTAGTAATAAAAGCTTAGTTTCATATTTGCTAAATTGATAGATAAAAGAATAAAAGAGATAATAAAGTATAGAGTTAGGAATCGAACTTTAGAGATTTTATTAATAGACGTTTTATATTTTCTAAAAAGTATGTTTTGTTCTAATCTTGCATATATGTTTGTGTGTTTGCGTGTGATTGTGTGTATGTATGTGTAAGTGAGGCAGACAGATAGAAAGGAAGAGGATTTATTTAGTAGAGACCTATTACAATGCTAAGGTTGAACGTCATCTTCATTTTTCAATGCAAGATTTGCATACTCTTAAAACCTAATTGCTATGCAATTTAAAACAAATTAAGCTGAAATAGCCAAATCTAGGGGCCTTATACAAAAAAAGTGTAGACATACACATGTAGGCCCTCGGGGCATATTAATATTGTTTAGATATTTCCAAAAACTGTAATAAGATGGACCGCTTGCTTTAAATATTTCTGCTATTTGATGACTCGTAAACTTCTGTTTCGGAATTTACGATCACAAACGGAATTATAGACCTAGTGTTTAATAAATTCGCTTTCATTTTAGAATGGAAAACTATAAACTAATACTTATCCCAGTTACCAGTTATTGTCGGATAATTTAAAGGAATATTATAGACGTCAACGATGAATAGATGTCAATTAAAACATAGAATGATCGTCTGTTATCTATAGCAGATTAAAACTCTAATTTAAGATAAAATAGAAAGTTTCATACAGTGGAAGTCTTTTAGAGTACGCGTTATTTGATGCGCACCGAAAAACACGATTCATTGAGCTATAAAAAATAGTGCAAGCCGTCCTCTTATTAAAGTCTTTGATATTACGTCATCTGTCTGTACTCTCAAAACCAAGTCGTTAAGCGTTCCGGAATTATACATTTCTTTGGGCTATTATTATATGTATATTATTATTCTTATAAATCTTGGTCTTATAAATACTTTGCTCTTTTGTCACCACACAAAGAAAACAAACTAACTGAAAAGTAAATAGATACATACATGATGCAAACATGGTAAGGAAAAATGGACTGTCTGGTGGGTTTAATAGAGATTTACCAATGCACACCACAGCGTGTAAAAAAAAAAAAAGTTTTGGCAGAAAAATTTAATACAATGTGTTGTTATGGGCTTAAAGCCTACATGCCAAGTTTCAGCTCAGCAGGATGAAGGGAATTGTGTCAACTAGCATCCCCGTTACTTTCGTCTTACCCTCTTGGCTTTTCTTCCTTCTCTCCCACTCAACTCTTTCTCCGTTCTCTCTTACTATTCTCTCTAAGTGTCTCTTTTCTTTTTGTTTCTTTAATTTACTTACTCTCCTTATCCCGTCTCTTTTCTATCTCTATTATGTTTCCTCCCAACCATATGGAACATTGGCGCCCCGGTTCGGAAATACTAATTTTGTGCCGACCTCCCTCCCCCAACAAAATATTTGATAAGGCATCCGGCAGCTTCTGGCGCCACCTATACTTGCTGAGTACGGAAAGGGCTCCAGGGCGAACGACCCCTTCGTCGCCCCCCCACCCCCAGCCTCACTGCAGCGTTGAACCCAGGCAAGGACTGATAAAGCACTACACTAGCACTCAGTCATACCATAGACCAGGGATCAGCAACCTTTTGATAATAGGGTACCAAAGTAGAATTTCTAATTTATTCGGTATGCAAACACCCTAAAAATCATTATTTTCTAGCTATCAATGTTTTATAGAAGTGACATGAATTATTGTTTTTTTTTTAGTTTTCCGCGTGCCATTGAAAATTGCTCTGCGTGCCAAGTGTGGCACGTGTGTCTTAGGTTGCCGTTATACCATATACCACTTTCGCACTCAATCATACCAAACATTTCCATGACATCCCCTTCTCTGTCGATGAAGTCCAGGACCGTTCCGGCTTCTGAGGGGAAGGTCTCACTACAGGAGGCTGTAAGGCGAAAATCATTCAGGATAAATTGCAAAGCAGTTTTTAAAAACTCGTTGTTGTTGTTTTTTTTATAATACAATAACAACTACAAATAAATAAAACTCTTACATAGAATTTATAGCAAAATCTCACCACTACGCTTGCACTGCATTTTTCTTTGTAATGGAAAAGTTTTTTTTAAAGAATTTTGTTTTTCTGTTTTCTAAAAAGTATCGCGTCGGAGCAATATGATCCCCATAGGCCGGTGAAGCAGCGTTCACTAGTTTCTGTTGCCACTGCGTACTAGGAGTTTGTTTGGCCAGCACTATGCACAGCCACCCTTACTTTACCCCAAATAAGGTCAGGTACCCACTAGGATTCGAACCCAGGACATTTGGTACGCTAGTCGAACGCGCTGCCACACGTCCACCGTTTTCTTTTTATCACCCAAGCTCATTTCTTGATTTAGCTAATTGTCAGGTTTTTCTCTGTGTGTGTGTTATAAATCTCTATTTTCCTTCTTTCCGTCTCCTGTTTTTTTTCTCTCGCTATAACTTTTATTTCATCGTTAGAAAAGCTAGCCATGGTCCATGCAAGGACACGTAACACACACTTAACAATCAAACATGGTACATTTGTTGTATATTCTGCTTCCAAATACTTTCAGCATAATGTAGGAAGATGCATGGTGGCCGGGCAGCGCGTTCGATTGGCGTTGCGAAGGTTCTGTTGCTAGGATTTCTACCCGGGACTTGAGAGTGTTCCTGGGTCTACGCAGCTATGATGGGTCAAGCTTTAGACTAACGCATGGGGGACAGCACCAAATGTCTGATATTCAGTGCGGAGGAAAGAAGAAAGCAAGAATACGCGTTTTATAAGCTTGGAATAGTTGATGACCAAACCGGTTACTGGGTAATTAGCTGGACCAGACGAAAATGCTAGAATTCGAGGTCATAACGCTTCGTTAATGATTTTCATGTATTCTTTGTCCGCATATTATGCTAGGATAACTCAGTAAATCGTGCCAACAGGCTTTATTTTCCCAGTTGTTTCCCTTAGACCAAAATTGTAAACATGTGTATTATTGTCGTGCTTCTGACTTCTGACAGGAATACAATTTGAGTGTTCTTACAGTGTCCGAACATGGCATGCAAGGAAAAAAAGCAACGTGATGTCAGGACTAGAATACCTAAAGTCTCGTCCAACTTTAGTGCCTTAAAAAAAACTGTCCATAAGGCGTGTTTTTCGTAGCCATGGCATACATGGGGATTGACTGGCCATCACAATGTCCAGCTACTTTACAGATCCACAAATCTATATATTCAGGTACCAACCAGAGCTTGGTACTCTGGGATACACTATAGACCCGGGGAAGGGGAAACCCTGGCGACATTCTACTCGGCAGACTACCGCCACCTGTGGACGGACTCAAAACCTATAAATTCATCTGACCACTTATAAGGTTGATAGAAAGTGAATTCTCTTTTTGTTTAGACCATGTTGGTTTAGGGGGTCAAGTACGACAATCCGACCGATCTACCGCTAGACAACCAGATCCCTCACTTATTTGTTACAGCGTAGGTGAATTATAACGTAAATATGGGGGGGGGGGAAGGAAAATCACATACCGTTTATTTCATTGGTTCATCTTCCATTGGTGATGGAGCCCAAGAACGCTCAGGTTTTTTTCGGAAAATTCTGTCCCTGGCAGACTTGGTGAAGAAAATAATTAGGATTACTTATATGTTGCCTTGTCATAATATGTTTATCTTTTTCCAAATGATTGAATAATTATTTTTGCTACTGTCCATGACATTGAGATAGCAAAATAAGTAAAGCGAGTTCTTGCATTCTTCTGACCACCCCCACTGGTTGGCTGATCCAATGGCTTAGTACTCCAGGATAGTTGACCCGAGTTCTGACCCTGTCACCGACCAATCCCTGCCGCCCTGCTATTGACGTAATCTTCTTTCTAGAAGGAACTTATAAGACACAAGACCTTAAGTTCATTTTATTTTATTAAATATCAGAAAACGTTCTTGAAGTGAGGCGCAACTTTTGCATGTGTCTTTACATTTATGCAGATTAATAACTATTTCTTTTTTTTTTAAATGTTATTATTAAAGTAAAAAAAGTCTGACAGACAATCATGTTCAAACCTAATTCACTGCACCAAACTATCCCCAACCTCTGGGATTGCACCGTAAAGGTTTGATGTTGACCTTTGCCCCTAGCCACTTTTTTTATAGTCTGGTATCTAAGCATTTCTCTTTCTATTTTGTTTCTTTCTTTCTCTCTCTCTCTCTAGTTTGTTTCTTTCCCTTTCTGTTAGGTTTCTCTCTCTTTCTGTTTCTTTCTCTCTTTCTATTCTGTTTCTCTCTCTATATATACATATATATATTCTGTTTCTTTCTATTTCTATTCTTTTTCTCCCTCTTTCTGTCTATTCTGTTTCTTTCTTCGTCGCTATGGAATATATCCATGTATACAGGCACTAATAACACCCCCCCCCAAACACACACACACCTCCCTCCCCACAAACTAACACTAACAAATACCATTTATTTATGTCCTTCGGTATCTGAAAATGGAGACATAGACCGCTCGGGCCGTTTTCGCATAGGTCTGCGTATAGAAGGCTGTGACTGTGGGAAGAAAGTAGTTCAGAATAATGTCATGCTGTTTCTGAAAACGCGTTTTTACAACAACAAAATTTTTAAAAAAGCAAATAAAACAGCAACAGAGAAATATAAAATCGGTTCAACTTCACCCTTGACAGTATGCACTGTATGAGTCATTGACTATGGACTCATTTCTTTTTTTCCTCCATCTCACTATGATGAAATTAAAGCACATGCATATTTTTTGCTCAGTGGGTAATCTCGCCCTGTCACAAAGGTACCCATCAAAGTAAGGTGAACTATTGGCCTCTACCCAAGCTATTGTCAGGTACCCATCAAAGTAAGGTGAACTATTGACCTCTACCCAAGCTATTGTCAGGTACCCATCAAAGTAAGGTGAACTATTGACCTCTACCCTAGCTATTGTCAGGTACCCATCAAAGTAAGGTGAACTATTGCCCTGTGCCCAAGCTATTTTCAGGTACCCTTTAAAGCAGTGTGAATTTAGAGACACCCTCCTGGCGATAAGGGAAATCCTAGCGTAAACCTAATCGGCAGGTTGCCGTTAAATTCAACCTGACCTTAACGTAGACATTAATCTGAAGTAACTAAATATTGGTAAACATTAAAGTATCTTTTTAAGATCTTAGCGGAGCATGGGTCAAGTACAGCTATCCAAGCGTGCTGCCGCTGGACCACAGTGTCTTTTACTTATTGGTTTGGTGTGGAGATACATTGAGGCCTATTTCGGAGTGAGAGCTTTACCTCAAATGTCCGTGGCAAATCTTTATCTGTGGATCGAAAATCATGGTTTCTTTGTACAGGTCTGCCAATAGAATGCTGTAGGAAGAAAATCAATTACGATCATATTTTTGAGAGGTATTAAGAGACCTTTTTTAATAACATGAATACAAAAAGTAGGCCCTGCGGCCCTATATCAGTGATGGCGAACCTTTTTGAGGTCACGTGCCCAAAGTGCAATACAAGACCAACTTATTTCTTTCAACGTGCCAACACATCAATTGAAACTAAACACTGAGGTTTTACTTTAGAAAAAAAACAAACAGCTTATACAGTTGTCCAAAAAAACTTACATCTCTTGTCCAAAAAAGAATAACAAATGAACAGCTCTTTGAATGATACTAACAGTCTTTTATATAAAAAAAAACACGAACTGTAGTAATTGAAAAAATTATGAATATATTACAATACATTGAACTGATTTTGCATAGTTAATGTGATTTTTGCTGTTGTGTGCATGCTGATAATTTGTCAAGCCTTGGCTCTTACTCCGTAACTTTAAGAGCGAGACATGCAGCACTCGGGTCATCTGTCAGTCTGTTTCTGCTATCAGATTTGATATAATTTAAAGTTGAAAATAGCTGCTCTGCTCTCACAATCATAAGATGATCCAAACAAAGTAAGAAGTGAAATCCCAAGTGCTTTCATCGACTTGAAATTACTTGGCAGAGAATTCCACACTTTAAGGATTTCATCACCAGAGCTACCAACTGTGCTGTCCTTTGCATCATTTCACACTCTCAAGTGTTTCACGCAGATAATAGAATGCACATTTCCAGATAGAGCTTTCTTGAAATCCAATAGCTCCATTCCCAGATTTTCTTAAATCTAACCACAATAAGTAGGAAAGATAAACTTCTTCAAATTTGGCTTTATGGGGAAGTAAGAAAACAGAGATTTGTCCCCATCTTACGCAACTGTACAAAACTATTACTGAAATTCTCATTTGCAGCTGCTACAATGCTATAAAATTCCTTGTAGATTTCCTGATTGCTTGTAGGATTGTCGGTCAATTTTATATAGAATTTTGTAATTTGGAAAATATTTCAGCTGCCTACTTTGTAGGTCTCTTTTAAAAAACCTGCAGTTTTCTTTCAAATGTTATGATTCACAAAACATTATTTTTGCTGTTTTTCCCCGAACCTTGCAGTTTTTTTATTCAGTTCATTGAAGTGTGCTGTAAAATTTGTAAACAAACAACTACTACAGACCATATCAGTGAGCTGTGGATAATCTTGCCCCTTTTGATTCTTAACAGCCTAATTTAATTCAAGCATGCCACAAATCTCTCCAATACTCGTCCTCTGCTCAGCCACCTGACATTATTGTACAAGAGTAAAGTATTATAGGCCTACTGCGCATTACCTTCTCAAGAGGTGCGTGAAACTGTAGACAATTAAGGTCACAAGCCATGATGTAATTGACCATTTTGTGACATCTTTGAGGATATCATCTAATTTCTTGCTGCTATCCCTGACACAAAGAGCTAATATGGTATATAATACAGTGAAACTGAACGACTGGGTGTTTTGCTTCTTTAACTGTATGAAACCAGATGCGTCCCCCACCATGCAAGGTGCCCCGTCAATAGTTACTGAAACAATTTTTTCTGGTTCTATATCTTTTGCCAAAAAAGCTTCCATAACAGCATTGTGTATATCTAACCCTTGTACTATTTCAAACAAAGATAACAATTTTTGTAAATGCTCGCGTGCCCACAGAAATGGCTCTGCGTGCCAGCTGTGGCACGCGTTCCATAGGTTCGCCATCACTGCCCTATATTGATTATATTAACGAATAGTAAAGTACCCTCCGGACCGTACTGATCACAGAGCTAATGAAGCAGCGTTCACAAAATTCTGCGGCCGCGGCATACTAGGGGATATGTAGCCAGCACAATGCCCAGCCGCCTTCACTTTACCCCAACTAATGTTTTGTACCCATCAGAGCTGAGTAGACTCAGGGACACCTTCAAGTCCCTAGAAAAAAAATCCCATCTTCACCAGGATTCGAACCCAGAACATTGTATCGCCAGTCGAACGCGCTGCCGCTCGGCCACCGTGCGTCATAGAACACATTGTCCAGCCGCATATATCTCATAGTTAAAGAAATTACTGTTAATCCTACAGAGAACTTCTCTTCAAAATATATATTCTTTTTCTATTTCTCTCAAATAAACTAAAAAAAGCTTCAGAGCTAAATAGACTCTGGCACACTCTCCAGACACTGAAACAAATCCTAGCCTTCACCAGGATTCGAACCCTGGTTCTTCGGTACACCATTCGAACGGTGAGCTCTAAGTACGATAAATTGTGAGATAAATGTTTTATAATACTTACCACTGGTTTCTCAAGCTCATCCTCTTCTAATACTGGAGTCCAAGTATAGTCAGGGTTCCTTTGATAAGCTCTGCGATCTGCAGGCTGTAGGGATGACAGTCAACCTGGATCATTGTTTAAATGTTATATAAACTTTTTTTGTTCTTTTATAAACATAGAGATAATACATGTTGCTTGAATAGGTGACAAAATCATGTGCAGACAAAGGCCGGGTCGGTTTTCAGCCAGCCAGAAAATTGTGCGAAGTTAAGTTAAAGGATTCAACGTTTAATGTATGGAGCAAGTACGACAATGCGAGTTTGCTGACGCTAGAGCATCTTTGGTATATGAGGCAAATACGACATTTCAAGCCCGCTACCGGTAGATGACTTTTCGTATAGAATCTATAGAGGAACTTTGTTATATGAGGCAGGTCGACATTTCAAGCCCGCTGCTCTAGAATACCTTTGGTAGACAGAAACTTTATATGAGGCGAATACGACATTTCAAGCTAACTGCCGGTAGAGGACATTTGGTATAGAGGACCTTTGGTATAGAGGACCTTTGGTATAGAGGACCTTTGGTATAAAGGACCTTGGGTATACAGGACCTTTGGTATACAGAACCTTTGGTATAGGGAACATTTGGTATACATGACCTTTGGTATACAGTACCTTTGGTATACGGGACCTTTGGAATACAGGACCTTTGGTATATGAGACAAGTACGACATTTCAAGCCCACTGCCGGTTGAGCACAGGGTCCCATACTTAATTACTGGTTTGTGTGGAGGTGAATTGTGAGGTAAATTTTGGGAAACAAAAAAAGAACATACCATTAGTGTGTGATTCTCCTCTTCATAGTAATATGAAGGGTTTGCAGTTTGCAGGCTCGATTTCTTCTGAGGGCTACGGACTTTCGACTGGAATTACTTCCGGCTTTTTTGCTGTAAACTCTACATGAACAGAATTTGCAATACATCATTGGGCTTAAATGTCATAAATCAAGTCATAAATCCAATAACTACTATTTAATTTATTTCGTGGTCCATTAATGAAGGACCAAGCATAAAAAACTATCTATCTATCTATCTTTCTATCTATCTATCTAGGTTATCTATCTGTCTATCTGTCTATCTGTCTATTTGTCTATCTGTCTGTTTGTCTGTCTGTCTATCTATTTATCTAACTCTGTATCTATATATTATATATCTATGTATCTATGTATATCTATCAATCATCAAATCTGTCATCCTTTCAATATATCTATCTATATGTGTCTATCAATCTATCTATTTATTTATCCATCTATCAGTCCTTCCGTTCGTCGGTTTTTCTGTCTATCCATCCATCTATCCATTATCTATATATCTATCTATATAACAAAATACATTAATCTTTCTCTTCATTTATCAAATTATCAGTCTTATAATATATATATATATATATATATATATATATATATATATATATATATATATATATATATATATACATAAGATAAGATGATAAGAATGGGCATTTCTTTTAGCGCTTCTATCCATGCTATTAAATTAGCATGCTCAATGCGCTGTTGGTGTGATTCGCAGTGGCAGATGTACTAGCCAAAGAGAAAGGTCTTTAAGTTCTTTTTAAAAGATTCTCTTGTCCCAGATTCTCTCAGTGTTTGCGAAAGACTGTTCCATAAGGAAGGCGCCACTGACTCAAATGAGCGCACTACCAGGTACTTCTTTCTGTGTCCATCCAAACTAGGAGTTTTGAGGAGTGACTGTGTTGAAGAGCGCAGTTCCCTAGATGGCTCATGTCTTGTTATAAGCTCTCGAAGATACGAAGGAGCAATACCCTTTATGCATCCGTACGTAATGGACATGATTTTGTGCTCTATTCGCTTCATCACCGGGAGCCAGTGGTGATCCTTTAGTATATTTAATTATGTCTCTATGACAGAGACTGTTGAAATGTCTGCATATCTATGCCTCATCTTTAGTCTTTTCTTTGGCGCACCTCACCATCATCAACTCTCCCTCTCTGCGAATCTTTCAACACCCCCCCGACTGTCCTCGACCTGGGCTGTGCTTACATTTATGCTGCAGATAGAATAGTTCAGGAAGAGCAACACTCCCGTGCAGCTGTTGAAAACACTGAATAAGATCTGTGCCGTGACGTGGAGAATCGTTATGCCTGACGTATACAGGCAGATGAAGGCGAACGTACAGGCCAGATAGAAAGACAGACACACAAGAACGTGTGCAGTTATTGCTCTGCTCCGGGGTCATTAAGAGTTTATATTTGTAATCTAATTTGTAAGATCAATACTAAAGTTTAGGAATTTAAATTAAAAACTGTACTTGATTAAAGTTTGTGAATAGGCCTGCAAGGCTGCGAATGATATGATTATGGTAACTCTTATGACAGTTTGATAAAATGGTCCATAGACCTTTTAAAAGATTCCTGATTTTTATAAACGTATTTAATGCAAATAAATCATCTAGATTTGACTAGTGGTGGAAAGAAGGATCGAACCAGCACTTTGTTTTTCATATGCGATTCTTGATCTACTTTATCTGCTTTCTTTGAAATACATGAAATTTTAGCAGACAAAATGATTACGTTGATAAATTCTGTGAAATTTCCCTTTCACATGTTTGCTGCCGAAATTTCATGGTTCTTTCCAAATCTACCTGCCACCATATATCTATGTACTTGCCAGAAGCCCATTCACATGCAAAGTTGAAGATGTTCCTGAGAAAGCACACAGGAGTTCACTGAGTCTATTAACAACGATACATAGAGAACTGATTTCTCTATAATTGACAAGTCTTAATTAGGCGTGATCTTTTGAACTGGTGAGATCGTGAACTTCCGGTTCTATTTTTAAATGTTTAATTATTTTAGGCATTTCCGTAAACATACATAAAATATACTTTATATCTAATAAAAACACATAAATTCAGCCTTAATCTTGGTATATACTTTATATCTAATAAAAACACATAAATTCAGCCTTCATCGTGGTATATACTTTATATCTAATAAAAACACATAAATTCAGCATTCATCATGGT